>JARQOC010000001.1:139263091-139909867 GCA_033576535.1 Allobates femoralis | reverse complement strand
TGCAGCTCCAACCACCACAGTAGGGGGGAGGTGATTTCTTAACCAAATACAGTGGGTAATTTTCAAGGTGATAATTTTGTGCAGCCCCCGAAGGATTGTAGAAATTTCCAAATGGCCCTCAGCAGAAAAATGGTTCCCCACCCTTGCTTTATATAGTATCAAAATGGATCCACACTATCATAGGGAGACCATGTACACTTTATACAACAAACAGGGGGACCTACAACATCATAGCGAGAACATGCAGATTTTATACAGTACAACGAAGATCCACGCCATCACAGGGAGAATATGTAGACTTTATACAGTACTCAAGGGGACCCAAACCATGACAGGAATAACTTGCAGACCGTATATTGTACCCAGGGGGACCCATGCCCTCACAGGAAAAACAAGCTGACCCAGGGAGATCCACGGCCTTACAGGGAAACATGAGTACCAGGGGATCCACACCATCACACAAGTGCAGGCAGACTTTATGCAGATGTTGCCCTGGGTTGGATTTGAGCCAAGAATGCCTGAGTTGGAAGGCAACAGTGCTAAGTATTCAGTATGATGATCAACCCCTATACTTCAAGCATCTGAAGTTGAAAAAACATTACTAGCTGAAGATATGATACGCCACTATAGTTTTTTTTGTCAGTGTTTGGACTGGGTTTTTCATAAAAACATTATGCAGCTTTCTAATGTTGTATAGAAATGCTTGTGGGTAGAAAATTGTGGGATGATGTCTTCCTTCCTAAACCATTTGGAAGAATAATAATGTGTTTCATGGGCCACATGTGGTTTGGAGGATGAGCAACGTCTTACTTTCCAAAGTTGGTGATGAGGCATCTGACTGTTTCTAAAATACTAAAAAAAATTCAGCAATAATATAAATATGAGTAAATGTGACGTGTCAGCATGTGAGCAAAGAATAATCCTGCAAAGGAATGACACTACACCACATGCAATTCATTAGGACTTGGCAGTTAGAGAGACTCATATTAATATATTCACATATTATGGCCAATGTCTATTTAGTGATTGCTCCCTAACATCATCTGACTTTACACAGTGCAGATGTCCCCAAAGTCTACTTGTGTGATGTTCCTGATAGTTCAGAACATAAGTTTACTACTGGAAATATTGCTCAGAGATTAATCACTCAGTGTCTAAATGTCTCTGCTGCTGAGATCAATGGTGGAGCAGACATTGGGGAAGACTCAGCTTCCTAGTATATTTGCAAATGAGAATGCATCAAAATTTAGGTTTCAAATTACATTTAATTACCATGTTCTTTACTCCATCTCCAAAATACAGAATTTAAACAAAACCATGATAAAGCCATTGATTACAATAAGCAAATCGAGTCTGTGGAGCCTCGGAGTCTCAAACACAGGACTAGCCATATATCCCTCCAGGGAAGGAATTCACTGTGTTGAGCCTTTAGCCAGCTGCCTGCAGTGTTTTCTTGGATCCTGAGATCAGTGAATGCTTTGTGATTAATACAATAAGGCAGATCCTTAGGGTACCGTCACACCTGGACACTTCTCCAGCGATTTCATAGGCGCTGCAGGGGCCGTGGCCTATCACCGGCGACAGCGCCGGTGCGTCGCCTAGTGTAAAGGGGGCGATAAAGGCGAAAAATATCCTTAGAGTGGTCACCTGGTTTCGCAGCACTGCTCTGAAGCCAGGCGAGCACTCTGGGGCGATGTGTACACATCGCCCCATGTAACATGGCGATTGCCGATGTTACAGGCGATGGGGCCATAGGTCCCATGTTACAGGATCGCCGCTGGGGTTTGTGGACACCCCAGCGGCTATGTTGCCTGTAATATCGCCGGTGGCCGCTGGAGGTATCGCCGCGGGAAACACACGACAGCGACGCTGGCGGGGCGCCAAAGATGTGCACGCTCCGTGCGTCACGGTGATATCTCCACGATGTGGATAGGTGTGACGGTACCCTTAAAGGGAACCTGGCACTAGTTCTGTCTTAAACTATGCCCATCACCTTTAAAACCATGTGAATGGGGTTCATACAATCTCTGTATATTGGGGTGAAGAACTCCACTCCTCAATGGCCACCAACAGGTCATGTTTACAGAATTTCCTTAGCATTGTAAAGGGGTTGGAATCATCACCAGTGCAGGTGATTCAATTATAACCTGTACAATGCTAAGGAAACCCTGAAATACTGCACTGTTGGCCTGGAGTTCCCCATCCCTGCTTTATAGCCATGCAGGTACTCCTGAATACCTTTGAAAATGTGGTTTATACATGTCCCACGTTGCATGTACATTGAGTGGTATGGAACAATGGGCGAATCTAAGTTGTAATCAGGCTGCCCTGGTCCTTTAAACGCCACCTCTTCTAGCTAGATGGAAGTGAATGATGTCTCCACATCATCCACACACTGCTGGAAGTCTAGCACTTGCGCAGTGGAATCAGAGACCTGCGCAGGCACGCCTTACTGGTGACATACAAGTGAAGCCAGTGCCTGCGCATTACATGGTGTTGAAGCTCCAAATCTTGCACTTATACAGTAGAATCATAAACTAGCAGTGCCAATTCAATTAATGCGGAGGCACTGATTTCACTTGTACATCCCCAGTGTGGTGCGCCGGAGCAGCTCTAATTCCATTGCACAGGTGTGAGATTTCAAGTACTGTATGCATGGCATAGAGATGTCATTCCTTACATCCAGACAAAAGAGGCCATGTTTGAAGGGAAAGGGGTGGTGCTCATCGCAATCTGTATTTGCCGATTGGGCCAGACCACTCAATCTACATGTATCGCGGAACATGTTTAGAATACTTTTTTAAAGGTATTCAGGCGCACCTGTGAAGATATAAAAGAATTGTAGGAATCCCATCTACATGGTTTTAAAGTGATAGGCATAGTTAATAAGCCAAAGAATGGTGACAGGTTCACTAAGTCGGCAACTTTGGACTCCTTTTGTTTTTGCCTCCTTTCCAGTGGTGTCATCTTTAGTCAGACATAATAGCATTTGAAATTGCTACTTTGTCCAGATAAAAAGACAGCTACTATGATAAATTCAGTACAGACATTTGTGTATCTGCATAAACCAACACTAGTGTGACAGAAAAGATGTTTACTTACAATACAGAAGTAAAATGGCTGCCAAATGGGAGATGTCTTTTAGTTTGGAAACCACATACAAAACCACATTGAATAGTTTAAATATTAGGAATGATGCCAGGAACATTGCATACAAAATTATTATAGATCATAAAATAAAGAAGTCCTTTTTCACATTCTTTGAACTATAGCCTTTGAAATTAACCTGAATTTAAAATGCAAAAAGATAAAGAAAATACAGCAATGGACGGAATTGACACTAATAGATGTACAGATTGTTCTACACTTCATTAATATGTGCAGGTTTCCCTTCCTTTCCAGCAAGTCCTGAGCAGTAAAGAGGTACAAACAGCATCGGTACAGAGCGTAGTGTCTGCCATTATGGTGGTAGAAGACAAGAAGCCGCATTGATTGGAAATAACTGCAATTATACATTCCGTTCTCTGGAACAGTCTGTTTTATAGTAACCGTGGGCTTCAGTGTGTACTTTCCCCATTACAATCACTGGATGTCTTGTGTCAGGCACTATGTCCCTGGCTGACCTTTATTTGTGTAGCACGAGCACTGATCCAGTCATATCCAATCGGTAAAATATTCATACCCCTATTAAACTATACTCATGGCATTTATACCTATTCCTTTAACTATTGTACTTTAACCTGGAAAGTCCTGTAAGTCAGGGGTGCCCCACCCATGATCCATAGGCCATATGGGGCCCACCTTGGCCGTGGTTGAGGTTTGTATTTTACTGACCAGAAACAGCTGGTCGCGCCCTGTGTAATCAGCTGTTTCTATGTCACAGCCTGAAAGTGCTGGGGGCCGACAGATACCGAGCTGCTCAGTAATCAATCAGCACTTTCCTTGATTATTACATGCTCCTATTAGTGACAAAGGCTCTATGACAGGTGTCTGCATTACCCAATCAGCACTCTCCCTGTTAGTAACACAAAGCGCTGATTGGGTATTGAAAGCTCCAATCACACAGTCACAAATTGAAGGTCCTTTCCCAGACTCCAAAAGGAAAACAGATCTGATCATTCTGTGTGCGTAGGGCATCATTATTCAGCAGCACATCACTCAGTTACATAGGAAGATGTGCTGCCGAGAACAGTGATTTTTAAGTAAGAGCTTAAAGGGGTTGTCTGGTGTCAGAAAAAATTCTGAAGGCACTCAATGTGACTGCAGAATGCCAATCATGACAGTTTGTAATACAGACGCAATCACAGTTCCCCTGTATTCTTCATGCCAGTAGTTAATTGACAGCATGGGTGAGATTTGCATACTTGTGGTCATGTACCGACTAGTCTCATCTGGCTTTTCTCTATTCTCTTCTATTGAATCAAGCCGGATGAGACCTTCTACTTGCACAGGGAATGCAGGGGACAGCATGTGCATCAAATATTATCATGAATTAGCAGACCTTATCTCTGAGATAGGAAAATCTCTTTAAAATTAATTTTACCTGATGACTGAGATTGGTGTACAGACTATTTAGACAAGCCTATAGCAGGCAACCAGTCTTAGGAACACTCATTCCTGATTATCAGTCAATGTAAATGGGTCTTAAAGAGGTTGTCCACTACTCATACAACCCTTTCTCAATTGTTATACCCACCATGAAAAATAAAACAGTCTGTACTCACCTGTGCTGCCGACACCATTCCAGTGAATCTCCTGGCACTTGAGTGATGTTATGCCACATGAGCCATGAGGCCAATCAGCTCCTGCTTTATTCTCCTCCTCCAGACAAAGCTGAATTCTGGGATAAGTGAAAACTGCTGCTGCTCTCTGACTTACTTTAGTCTGATCCATGCATTTTTACTAAAGCATTTTTCAAAGTGCGGTTTTCTAAGTGCAAAACTTTGAATTAGACTCTAATCCTATGATGCATTTATTGCCATTCCTCACCATGATCTCTGCTGTATTGTTATCATCATCATCATCACCATCTGTAACATCTCATCAAGTTGTTTCTTCTTCCCATAGGTACGATTTCAATCTACCCAGCTTTCCCTGGCTTCTGACTGTTCTGTGTGGAGTGCATTTAATCTCTCTCTGGTACTATTTTCTTACCTATCATTTCCATGTTTTGTTTCATTCCTCATGATTATTCAGGCATATTTTTGACTGGTCACTCCAACCCCTCCAACACCTCCCTCTCTTTTATAACCTGTGTTTAACTCTCAGTATCTGGTCAGTCCATACCCACCCACCCCCTCATTCACACCTGATTGCCCTTAGCTGAAGATATATTCAGAACCATGAGTCTGATCAAGACTCTAGTCTGATCCATGCACTTTTCCAAAGGCATTTTTCAAAGTGCAAATCTTTGAATTAGACACAAATTGGAATGAACTAGAAGGTAATTAGATAGAAAGCCACTACAGTGTTTCTGTTCACTTTCACCCCCATATTACTTAATTTCTTACAAACTCCTCTAATCCCTCCACCTAGTAAGAAGCTAGTCATTTCTCCCTCCATCCTCACCAGCCATTTCTCCTCCTCCTCAGAACTGTTCCTCCACATACAATCCTTTTTCTCCAGACACACAAGCCCACATCACGCCTTCTCCTGCTCCCACCTTCTAATGCTCTGTCTGCTGCTCCTCATTGCTGGTGACGCATCCCCAAATACTGGCCCTCCTCAACACATCCCCACACTCATTTCTAACACCCACGATCCTGTACAAGTTTTCGCAACTCTGATAACCTCATACCCATTCAGCCAGCCCAAGCTACCCCTCTCCCCCTGCCTGGAGCAATATGGAACACACGCTCTGTCTGCAACAAACTATCATACATCCATGACCTTTTTATCACTACAAATTCTCCTTCCTTGGCATCACTGAAACCTGGCTCACCATGTCATCATCATATTACCACAATTGCCAATTCTGACAAGGTGCACCCCACAAGGCAGTCTCGTCCCTGCCAGATAATGCTTTGGAACCCACATTCCTACAAAGGCAGGTCAGAGTCAACAGTTGCAGTGTAGGTACTCCTAGGTAGGAACAGTGTAGCCCATCACTTCAGAAGCAAAACTGAAGAAAGAAAACTGAAGAGGCAATTGAAGGAAAAGGTTAATAGTTACCCCAAAGTAAAACTGAACGGAGGTGCACCAGCCTGCGTCAGGGTGTCGGTGTGGAGAGGACCTCACGCCATTGGCGGACCTTCAGCCTGCCGGGCCCTGGTGCAGCCCTAGGTGAGGACCGGGGGGGGAGGGTGCTGGCAGCGTCAGGGGAGGACCGGGGGGGAAGCTGGCTGCGTCAGACGAGGAGCGGGGAGAGGAGGGGCGGATCAGCCGAGGGAAGCAGGAAGCTTCCCTCAGTTAACCCCTCTCCTCTGACACAGGGTCATGGGGGTTTGCTGGGGGCCCCCCTGCAGGCTTGAGGGGCCCCCTACCCGGTCAGCTGCACCACCAGCTGCACCAATGTAGGTCCGCCCCTGCCTCACGCGTATCTTCACAAAGTAAAGAACTGCTAAATCCTTTTTTCTGTCTAGCTGCCTCAAGTAAATGATAAGGCATCTGGTATATGTATACATGTGTAATCATTCTCTAGTTTAGTGTATATTACATTGTGTATAGCTTCTTAAAGACTGCATCTCCTTTCTCTTTAAATAAATATGTCATTAAACAGTTCTAGAGCATTTTTTTAAATAAACTGAATGTAAAATGTTTCTTCTTTTATCCCTACTGGAAAATATGGCATAACTTGCTGTTGCTATTTCCCTCAATAGGGTCTGACTCTACACAGTCTCAATTTCTCCAATCTGTGCTCATAGTGCCAGACTGTGTTGAGGTATGGCCCATTAACAAGGGAAATTGTTGCAACCAATTAAAATGTACGTACACATTCCCTGGAATTAAAAAAAGAGAAACTGCACAATAAATGGTTCTACAAGAGAATACTTAAACATTTTTTTTATAGAAAACACAAGCAATTAACTTGACATACATGTCAGCTCTACTGCAAATCCCATTTTACAACTAACATTTCCCTTAACACTAGAATTTAACATCAACATACTTCTTTCTTTGTTTCATGGGGTTTTCCAGGATCAACAAAAAAGTGATCGACTACATGAAAGCCATCTGATTGTAGGCTGACTGTACTTTCCCGTTCACAAAACAATCATTAATATGATAGTTCTGTGTGCATTAGAACATTGTGTTCTCAGCAGCACATGTTCCGTTTACATAGGGTAACATGCTGGTAAGAATGAACATTTTCACTACATTTTAATGTTAAATTGGCTACATCATGCTAAAGTGAAGAACTGCATAAAACAATGTTTTAAATTTTTTTATCTGTGAAGATATTGGCTTATTCTGGGGATGTTTACTTTCTCCCCTGTATGATGATGCCCAATCAGAAGCAGGCAGGATTGTTCATGGATAAAATAATGCAAAGTCCCTCAGAGAGGCTTAGAATCAGCTTCCGCATAGTGACCTGGTAAGAGTCATATGTCTAACCAGGTGACACTGAGATCTCGCTACCATCACTTATAGTCATTACAAGCACAGAGGGAGGAGGACAGCTATGCTATGAATCAATACATAAAAAATCTGCATTTATCTAAGCTATTGGGAAATTATGCCTCAGCACCTGGAATACAGGGTGGGCCATTTATATGGATACACCTAAATAAAATGGGAACGATTGGTGATATCAACTTCGTGTTTGTGTCACATTAATATATGGGAGGGGATACTAATGTGCCACAAACAGGAAGTTGATATTATCATTTAGGTTTATGTAGGTGTATCCATATAAATGGCCCACCCTGTAGATGCAGAGCAGTGTATGTGACATGCTATCACAAGCTGCAACTCTCTTCTATTATTTCATTCATAATGTAAGTGCTATGACAGTGCTATGAGAGAGCCGCTCTGTGCAAGCAGCATGTTACATACCCTGGGGACATTTACAGTTTTTTCCTCTGTGTGATGCTGGTTGCACATATTGGACATTGTCATGCAGGGAAGAAAGTAAACTTTCCCAGAGATTAATGTCTGCCAATACCCTTTGGTTGAAGAGGAAATTAGCATCTAAACTTTACAAGTTAATTTCTAAGTAACAGATTAAGAATTAAAAAATAAAAAGCTCTTTAGCCACTTTCTTATAATGAAGGAAATTTAGCATGTAAACATTGGTGAAAGTTCCTCTTTAAGCTTGCTTAAAAATCATCTCACCTGATGAACAAGTGTTTTGCTTATTTGTCAGCTGATTACCGGCTTCTCTAAAGAGGCTGATAATCAGAAACAAATGTTCCTAGGAACACTCATTCACTAATATCTGGTTTTCTGCCTGTTTAAATAAGACTTAACAACAATGCCAAAACTAACAAAACAGTAATTTCACCACTCCTGTGCTTCCTTGCCTTGCACCAGTCACATGCTATCAACCTAAATGACCACTACAATCACTGACTTCAGTGGTATTGTACAATCCACCCCAGCATAACAATTAAGACCAGTTTTTGGCTGCAGTAGTTACTTTAATAAACCACACGTGACCACTACAGGGAAAGAAACTAAGACTAGTGGGAAGCAAAGGAGAGAGAGGTTGCACTGGAGTAAAAGGGGATTCATCAGCTTCTATTACCACTGGGGAACACAGTTTTTTAGGAGTTAGGTCCGACAACTGTTCTTAATTAATTTTTGGATGCTGAATCCAGAAATGATCTCAGTTTTTCTCTATCACGTCAAGTTTTTGAACTATAGGATTTTTGTCTTCTCAAAAATATGTAAACTACTGTACCTAAAAAATGTTTTTTTTCAAGATATTGGTAATTATGACGTATTGGGAGCTGTACACACCTCTCACCACACTGTCTCAGTTGAGACTACTCTTACAAGTTGCCACGTAGCTCTATATGAGTCGAATTGTAATCAGATAACAAGTCTTATTACAGATATCAGTGCAATTGTGCTTCTCTGGCAGGTAAGTTGTGGAGGAAAACCTTGACGTGCTAGAAAAAAACTAACTGCATTTTTCTAATTAGCATGCCAATTTTAGTATAAATCAGCTCAAAAACCTAACTCAACAGAAATTTTTTTTCAAATTGTTCCCCAGTGTTATTATTATGTGGTGCCCTGCCATTACAGGTAGCCACAGACTTACCTGAAACTTGGATGGATTTCCACAGTAGGTACCCATACACATACAACATCTTCCACCCCAGACCTGTAGGGGGATCCCCACTTGCTGCCTTTAAGCAAGATCCCCTATAAATACTGGTGCTGGGGGCGGAGTTAGGGAGAGTGTGAAGTCTCTAGGAGAGCTGTGAAGACGTCCTGGTGTGTCGGAGCTGCGCTAGGCCCGAGCCAGTTGACAACAGTAGAGTTACTCAATCTAGCCAGTGCAGGGACCTAAGAGTGAGGTCGAGGGCAAGGCGAGAGGAAAAAAGGAACAGCAGACTGGAGACAGAGGAGCCATACCGGTTCACCCCAGAAAGCATCCCGGACGCCGGAGTCTGAGTCTGCAGGAGAGCATCTAGCCCAGCAGAAACACCAGTTCACCGAGGAGACTCCAGTCTCCTGGACACCTGTACAGCAACCAAGAAGGGAGCCAGGCACCGCAGGAGAAGTAATAGCGGTAGTCCACACAAAGGTTTCCCATTACACAATACTGGTGTCAGAGACACAGAGGAGGCCAGGCCTAGTGTCACACGGGTCAGCAACTTCACTAAGGGGAAAAGCAACAAGGAGGCCTACAACTCACTGCAGAGATCCAAAAGTGTTTCCCAAACACCGGAGTGTGCCCTGGACAGTATCTTCAATACCACCAGTAAAAGGTACAGAAACAACTTCAGTGTGTGTGTCAGTTTCTCCAACCCTGACCCTGTCCAGCTCAGGGACTGTAGCAGCGGCCCGGCTGCCTAGCCACCTCCCTGTGCAAGCCCCTGTCACCTCACCACAACATCGGGAACTCTGCTCCGCTTTTGAGGAGCTATACCATTCAGCTGCCCGTCCATCATCCCCGGAGGCCCACAGCAGTGCTGGTGTCATCACCAGAAACCACAGGTGGCATCACGAGAACTCTTTTATTTACTTTTACCAGTTTTAACGATACCCCCAGGGCTAGGGGCCAGGGCACCAGCCACCGAGACAGCATCCCAAAGTCCAAGCCCTGGTACCGAGTACGCCATAGAACCCTGGGGCGAGTCAATAATTGTATATTTACTGACTTCATTCAAATTTATGTTGATCATGGTAAAGTCCTTCAAGAAACCATGAAATATATTTTTGAACAAGGGAGAAATATCAAGTTCTCCTGAAAAAATCTGTCGCAGCTGACCCCAAAGAGTCTTTCTGGGATATATTGTATGAAGGAGCCCCATTATCCTCCTGCCTTTTACATTTAGTATGTTATGTTTATTAGTTAAGTTGTTTGATTGTTATGATTTTGGTCTGGTATAGACTTTGTAAACAATCTGTGTAATGATTTCCCTTTATTACACCTACATTATTCTCAAGCAAATGTGCCCTCAGATCATGTTCTCTGCAATCACTACAGTGCCAGCTCACCACCACTGGACCCGGTGCTTCACCACCACTGGACCCGGTGCTCCACCACCACTGGACCCGGTGCTCCACCACCACTGGACCCGGCGCTCCACCACCACTGGACCTGGCGCTCCACCATCACTGGATCTGGCGCTTCACCACCATCGGACCTGACGCTCCACCATCACCAGAGAAGACCATACCTACTGTCTCTCTCCCCATTGCCCTGTAGAATGTAAGCCCGCAAGGTCCTCTCTCCATTCTGTATCGGTCTGTCACTGTTAGTTTGTTCATTGCATTTTTAACTTGTTTGTATGTATCCGTTTCTCATGTACAGCACCATGGAATCAATGGTGCTCTATAAATAAATAAATAATAATAGTAATAATCAGACTGTTTAAAAAAGAAGTAATTTACTTAATATACAGTTGTAGTTCTACAACAGACTTTTGGACTGGTCACGTTGTGAAAATTGCGCCTTTTTGAGTTTATTACAATCTGTTCCCCAGCTGAATGTGGATTTTGTAAAAAAAAAAAAAAGTAGTGTTTTACTCAAGATGAGATACAGTGGGGAAGAAAAGTATTTAGTCAGCCACCAATTGTGCAAGTTCTCCCACCTAAAAAGGCCTGTAATTGACTTCATAAGTAGACCTCAACTATGAGAGACAAAATGAGAAAACAAATCCTGAAAATCACATTGTCTGATTTGGAAAGAATTTTTTTTCAAATTTTGGTGGAATCTAAGTATTAGGTCAATGCCAGAAGTTCAACTCAATACTTTGTTATATATCCTTTGTTGGCAATGACAGAGGTCAAACGTTTTCTGTAAGGCTTCACAAGGTTGGCACACACTGTTGCTGGTATGTTGACCTATTCCTCCATGCAGATCTCCTCTAGAGCAGTGATGTTTTGGGGCTGTCGCTGAGAAACACGAACTTTCAACTCCCTCCAAAAGTTCTCTATAGGGTTGAGATCTGAAAACTGGCTAGGCCACTCCAGGACCTTGACATGCTTCTTACGAAGCCACTCCTTCATTGCGCTGGTGGTGTGCTTGGGATCATTGTCATGCTGAAAGACCCAGCCATGCTTCATCCTCAATGCCCTTGCTGATGGAAGGACGTTTGCACTCAAAATCTCACGTTACATGGCCCAATTCATTCTTCATGTACACGGATCAGTCGTCCTGGTCCGCTGCCGGAGAAACAGCCCCAAAGCATGATGTTGCCACCCCCATGCTTTACAGTAGGTATGGTGTTCTTTGGATGCAACTCAGCATTCTTTCTACTCCAAACACGACGAGTTGTGTTTCTACCAAACAGTTCTACTTTGATTTCATCTGACCATATGACATTCTCCCAGTACTCTTCTGGATCATCCAAATGCTAACTTCAAATTCTGAAGCAGACTTCAGATGGGCCCGGACATGTAAGGTCTTAAGCAGGGGGACACATCTGGCACTGCGGGATCTGAGTCCCTAGCAGCATAGTGTGTTACTAGTGGTAGCTTGTGTTACATAAGTCCCAGCTCTCTGCAGGTCATTCACTAGGTCCCCCGTGTGTTTCTAGGATTTTTGCTCACCATTCTTAAGATCATTTTGACTCCATGGGATGAGATCTTGCGTGGAGCCCCAGATCGAGGGAGACTATTAGTGCTCTTGTATGTCTTCCACTTTCTAATTACTGCTCCCACAGTTGATTTCTTAACACCAAGCTTCTTGCCTATTGTAGATTCAATCTTCCCAGTCTGGTGCAGGGCTACAATTTTGTTTCTGGTTTCCTTGAACAGCTCTTTGGTCCTCACCATAGTGGAGTTTGGAGTGTGACTGTTTGAGGTTGTGGACAGGTGTCTTTTATACTGATAACAACTTCAAACAGGTGCCAGTACTACAGGTAATGAGTGGAGGACAGAGGGGCCTCTTAAAGAAGAAATTACAGGTCTGTGAGACATAGAAATCTTGCTTGTTTGTAGGTGACCAAATACTTATTTTCCACCAAAATTTCAAAAAAGTTTATTTCCAAATCAGACAATGTGATTTTCAGGATTTGTTTTCTTATTTTGTCTCTCATAATTGAGGTCTACCTATGATGTCAATTACAGGCCTCTCATCTTTTTAAGTGGGAGAACTTGCACAATTGGTGGCTGACTAAATACTTTTTTTCCCCACTGTAGATAATTTTAACACCAAATAAAACTTTTTTTTTTGTTCTTTACATGTGTTTATTTTCATAGATAAAAAATATTCAGGCTAAAACTGACATCATGTTGCAAATGTTTTTCAGTAAAAAATTATATATATTTTTTCATTGTTTCTACAGTATCATACTTCACTGTTAACCACTAATAGCATAGTGAGTGACCCCTAGGGAGAGAGTACGGTAGGCTATAGACTCGGATGACTTTGGGGAAAGCAGTAGCTGAATGTTGTTCAGTTGATGAACAGGGTTGCCAACCTTAATTTTTATTTTTCTGGACAACTTATCTAAAACCAAAATCACAGATACATTTTAACAATTTCATATCAGAAAAAGTTATAAAGATATATATGAGAAATAAATTATTATACCTCAAAAATCTGATAGTAATAGATGACTCAATTCAACCCGAATCAAATTAATCTCAAATTTTTCAAAATTCAGATTAGTCAGAATCTCAATATTTGGAAGCGGTAAGAAAAAGTAATAAAACTTATACTCACTTTGCCCTCACCTTTCTCATTACATAGACTCTGCCATCATATTCTTTGATTCCATCATCTGTGGCATTTTCGGCCTTCTTTCTAGGCTTCACGCAAGGTCATGATATATGCCAGCACGATATCGTGATGTCATAGAGTGACGTCAGTTTCAGAGGCTTCAAAGATGCTAAATGGTTCAGAGATGCTGCTGAAGACCGCCTTGAAGAAAATGACAGGAGTGGGGCTGCAAGTGGGATATTTGAGGGCCAGGTGAGTATAATTTTGTAAAATCTATATTTATAATGCTTTGAGTCTGCAGAGACTTGAGAGTATACACTATATATACAGGTATTAGGCAACTAAGTATTTTGACCATATAATCAGTTTTATGCAGATTTTCCAACCCCAAGCTCTCTAAGTTCTCTCTATTTATGTACTTCTTTTATTTATATTTCCCTCCTATCTTCTGTAAACTTCAAATTATGAGATTCATTCCATCTGTCAATCACAGTGAATGATCCACTTAGTTCTCTGCTGTCCACTTCCCATAGGATGAATATTCATGTCACATATTCATATAATTGCTTAGGAGATCAATAAGGGGGGATGTATCCTCCTCTCTGCTCTCTGTGTCTGCAGCCAAACCAGAGGTCAAATACAACACAGAATCTGTCACAGCACAGCAGGATATCTACTTACAGAAGCAAATGGAGTAGATACCTTATCAAGATCAAGTAAGGCAAATGTTTGCCTGCAATCTGTCGCTCCTAAGCTCCTAATTGTAAGTGAAACCTGACAAGCAGAGAAAGCAAAGGGAAGAGGGAGGAGAGAGCTGCTGAGAAGGAGTAAGTATTTAAATGAACAATTTAACACAGCTGGACTAATCGTCTGTGAATATAATGGACAGGACTAATGTACCAGCTCCCTGCAGGGTCTGAAAATGCTTATAAATTAGGAAACTACAAATGGTACAATAATGATTTTACATGTTTTTGAAAGGTCTACCCTGGCACTATTGAACGGTAATATTAGTATCATACTGAAAAATGACCAGACAGTGTCCCTTAGCAGCATGGTTACAAGGCAAACAAATTTTATGCCCACATTTGAGGAATTCCCTTAAACTCAACCATGTGGCACTTTTTTAATTATCATCTTTCAAAAAAAGACTTGGGGATACCATGGAACCAATAGTAGGAGCTCTTTTGGCTGCAAATCCAATGCTGTTTTTTTTTTTCCAAAGTCTGTCTCAATTTAATATCCTGATTCAGCATTGGGATACATTTTTTTATAATTGAGACTATTTCCTCGTATTCTCTGCAGAATTGTGTGGTAAAGGTAATTTGATTATTTTGGACTGTTTTTTAGGAACATCTTGCATAAGGGAATTCCTGTTAATTTTGTTAACCCTATGCAGTCCTTGTTTCAGACTGCCATCACTATATCCCCAAGCATTAATTTTCTGTACATACTACACAGATTACGCTGCAAAGTGTCTTCATCTGAGCAATTCCTTTTCTCCAGGATAAACTCACCCATTGGAATGTTGTGCATCACCCGGGGAGGATGGCAGAACTGGGCTTTTAGAATTGTATTGGTATCTGTTTACTCTTTAAATGGAAGGATTGTCACACACAAATCGCTCCTGCTGGCCTGGATGGAAATGTCAAAAAATTAAGAGTTTTTGGTCGTAGTGTGATTATAAAATAAGAAAATTACCTAACAACACCCTCCCACCCTATAAATGGTTCCCTTACGGCTGGCTATATGTGGGAGGAGAGCCGAACTGCCCAACCAGTGTCTTCAAATGAGGTGCCGGTCAAGTATTGGCCACGAACAGTCCATTTTTAAAAATCCGACTCCACCACCCAAACCTGAACTTCAATGGGTCTGCTCATCACTATAGTGAGTACTAGAATTAGTAGAAATATATCAACCTCTTTTAGCTGCACCCATATCATGTGTAGGGAAAGTGTGGTATGCGACAAGAATGATTTATTACATCAGTCTAAAGGGGCCGTCACACGCGTCAATATCGCTGTCAATGTCGCTGCTGCACGTGACGTTGCAGCAATATTGACGCGTGTGACAGGGCGCATCAACCAGCGATAAATCGCTGGTTGATGGTCGCCAGGTTTTCAGACTGGACCGAAAACCTGGCGATGGTCACCCGGTGTACACGCAGCATTGCTGCATGTGACACCGGGAGACGCGATTAGTCAGCTCCCAGCGTCTCTCAGCAAGCACTGTGAGCTGGTATCCAGGGTAAAATATGGGTATCTAGGCAGCGCGCGCTGCTTAGATACCCGATGTATACCTTAGTTACCTGTCTTCTCCACTCACCGGCTTGTATCTAAGGTACACAGTGGATAACTAGGGACCCTAGTTACCCGCTGTGTACCTTGGATACCAGCCGGTGAGCTGAGAAGGCTGGTAACTAAGGTATACATCGGGTATCTAGGCAGCGCACGCAGTTTACCTGGATACCAGCCTGAAGACATCATGTAAACGAAATTTAAATAATTTCCACGATGTTGCTGGTAAAATGATCGCTGGTGAGTCTGCCTGTGTGACAGCTCACCAGCGATCAGCCGTCAATGTCGTCAGCGATCAGATCACTGACGACATTGACGTGTGTGACGCCGGCTTAAGTGATTTTCCCTACACTTCAAAATATGTATAAGCAGTCAGGTCTGGGCTTTTTTTGAGCAAAGCAGTGTCAACTAAGTACCCTAAGTTATGTATATGTACTATTTATTTACTTACTGCAGAGTATTTGCTCATTTTATTTTTCTCCTAAGTTATGTGTAATATCTGATTTATGAGTATAAAATGATTTATATTTTCCCTTATTTTATCACCAGTGTAAATAAATGTCATTGCCTAGCTTCAACACATCAGGTGAACATTTTGAAAGACACTGATAAGGGACTGATTAAAATCACAGCAGAGCCCACAAGAACATCATAGAAATTGTAAATGAAAGAACAAAGAGAACTATTTACAACGGCTTATCACATTGAATATAGATGGCTTCGAGTTACAGGAGGCAATGACCTATACCTGGGAGTCAACGACCCAAAACTTGTCCTTCACTGTAAGGCAGAAAAGTTGTTTTATTAGCTCCTGGACTGAACTAGTAATAATACGTAATGGGAATAGTCCTATGTACAGTGATAAAGTATTCATACAGCCACAAACTTAAATATATTTTATTGGGATTTTATGTTATATACCAACACAAGCCAGCAAGTATTCGCGCAGGGTGAATAAAATGATCATTTTTTTACAATTATTTTAAAAATATAAATCTGAAAATTGTGACATGCATTTACATTCAGCCCTCCTTAGTCAATACCTTGTAGAACCACCTTTCGCTGCAATTACTGCTGCAAGTCTTTTGGGATATGTTTCTACCAACTCTGCACATCTACAGGCTGCAAAAACGTCATCAAGGGCCGCATTCAGCCCTGGGACCTGAGGTTCCCCACTCCTAATCTAAACCTTTCCATTATAGCTCTGGCAGTATGTTTATGGTCATTGTGACCAATGTGATCAATATGACCCTAAGCCCCAGTCTCAATTCTTTTGCAACCCCTAACAAGCTTTCCTCCAGAATTGCCCATCCATTTTCTGTTACAATGGTCTCTCTTACTTTGGAGACTTGTGGCAGTTTTAAGACCTGTGTCTCACTCTTGTATTGAGACTCTATATTAAACGTGTTTATTTCCTTTGTCATTTTAGGAGTTAATGTCAGTTTCTGTTGCTAGCAAGCTAGCTAGTTCTTTGTCCAGGTGTGTCTACTTTGTGATCACTTCCATCCCCTTTATATGGTCACATGGTTCCAGCATCCTTTGCTGGTGATTGAAATCATTCCTGGCCTAGCTTCCAGTGGTGAAGGAGGTTCTCTGGAGAGCTGACTACTGCCAAACCATCTGCTGCCAAGGAGAGTGGCAGCAGGTGTGAAGTTGTTTGTTCCCGTATTTGCCTTTCCTTCCCCTCTTGTTGTTTTTAGTACAGCGGTTAGGATTAGTGCTATCTCCCTTTTGAGGGCTAACATCAGGGCCAGCGAGGGAGTAGGTATAATGCTTGTCAATGGGTTGAAAGAACCCATATAGGGAAGGTAGGGAAGGACTGCAGGAGGTCACCTTTCCCCCATTCACCACAACCAGGGCCCTCTGCTGTATGTGTCCCTCCTGGTGTCTCCCCATCAGTTGCTTTGTGGAGTGTGCCAGACATCTTTGGTCCATGCGCCACTGTTATACATGGTAGCCGTTCACCCCCTTAGTCCAGCTTGACATTTTCCCATCAATTCTGACTAGCTTCCATGTTCTGGTAATGAAAAGCATCTCCACATGAAGCCGCAAACATCATGTTTGACATTGGGGATGGTATTTTCAGAGTGATGTGCAGTGTTAGTTTTCCACCATAGCATTTCCACTTAGCATTTTGTATTTAGCCCACAAAGTTCTACTTCCTGACCAGAGCACCTTCTTTCACTTGCTGTCTGTGTTCCCTACATTTCTTTTTGCAAACATTAATTAGGACTTCTTATGGCTTGCTTTCAAAAATGGCTTTCTTCTTGCCATTTGTCCATAAAGGTCAGATTTGAGGAGAATATGACTAAGGGCCACGTCACACGGGTCAATTTTCAGAACGATATTGTTAGCGATCACATGCATGCGCGATCGCTAACAATATCGTTCAGATCGCTGGTGAGCTGTCACACAGGCAGAGTCATCAGCGATCAATAGACCAGAGACATCGTGGAAACAATTTAAATAACGTTTCCACGATGTCTTGCTACCGCTGCCAGGCTGCGGTAAGCAGGAGCAAGCTGGTTTCCAAGGTAAATTGCAGGTATCTAGGCAGCGCGCGCTGCCTAGATACCCGATGTGTACCTTAGTTACCAGCCTCCTCCACTCACCGACTGGTATCTAAGGTACACAGCGGGTAACTAGGGTCCCTAGTTACCCGCTGTGTACCTTAGATACCAGCCGGTAAGCGGAGGAGGCTGGTAACTAAGGTATACATCGGGTATCTAGACAGCGCGCACTGCCTAGATACCTGCAGTTTACCTTGGATACCAGCTCCCAGCGCTTCTGAGAGGCGCTGGGAGCTGG
Source organism: Allobates femoralis (assembly GCA_033576535.1). Lineage (NCBI taxonomy): Eukaryota > Metazoa > Chordata > Amphibia > Anura > Aromobatidae > Allobates > Allobates femoralis. The sequence goes on along the minus strand of JARQOC010000001.1, from coordinate 139,891,480 downwards.
CTTATCGGTAGTCTGCCGGTGTCACATGCAGCGATGCTGCGTGTCCACCGGCCGACCAACGACAGATTTGTGAACATGTTCGCAAATCTGCGATCAAACAATATTATCAAACAAACCTCTGAGGCCTTCAAAGAACAGCTGTCATTCTACTGAGAATAAATCACACACAGATGAATTCTAATTAGGTGACTTCTGGTGGTTTTATTTATGGGTATCAGACTACACTACTACTAAATACAATTGCATGTCACAATTTTCAGATTTATTTTTGTATGATTTCCTTTACACTTCACAAATACTTGATACTTGGTGTTGGTACATAAAATCCCAATAATATACACTTATGTTTTTGGGTGTAATGTGAAAAAAATGAAAATATTCATGGAGTATGAATGCTTTTTCAAGGCACTGTATATACAATTTCTAAGGGCCCTTTCACATCAGCGTTTTTCGTAATTCGCGGCAGATGCGGTGAAAAAACCGCATCTGCCGCGTTTGCCGCATAACGGTTCCACTTGCGGCACGGTTGCGGTTTTTTCCATAGGAAGTATAGGGGGACTTGCGGCAGATGCGGCAAGTGCGGTATTGCACTTGCGGCAGGTGCGGCAGAGAAAAAAACCGCGGCTTACTGCGGTTTTTTTCGCTGCCGCACCTGCCGCAAGTGCAATACCGCACTTGCCGCATCTGCCGCAAGTCCCCCTATACTTCCTATGGAAAAAACCGCAACCGTGCCGCAAGTGGAACCGTTATGCGGCAAACGCGGCAGATGCGGTTTTTTCACCGCATCTGCCGCGAATTACGAAAAACGCAGATGTGAAAGCACCCTAACACACAAATTATTTGCATGTCAAAATAACAACATATGTATCCCTTGTCTAAATGCCGTTTTAGAGCATACGGATGTCAAAGAAATGGGTCATTTACAAAAGGTCAATTATTCATGGATGGATATTTATGTGAATGACCTCCATGTAATAATAAGTTGTACCTGCAGTTTTCTTCAGTTTTAGAGGGGCATAAATATTACTCAAATATCTTTATCACAAGGAAAAAGGAACCTGGAACATTCTTTTCTGTTAAATACCTTTCCTTTTCCTAATGTGCAAATATTTTCTACTTTTGTATAATAATTTTCATTTATATTGTTAGTTGAATTTACTGTCAAATTGAGATGATGTCTGCCTCTCTCCATTGTGTGGTTTCCTTTTGTGTTCATTGTTTTTCCTCCTGACAGATCTAAGGCCAGTTGACTGCTGGGTAAGGAGTTTTATCTACCCGAGATACATAAATAGTTGATATTACAACTTTATCTTTCATCTTTAGTAAAAAAAAATAAATATTTTTTAAATTGAGCAATCCGTTAAAGGGAACCTGTCAGCTCATTTTTACCCCTTATCCTATCACTACCTGCCCCTGCACCTTGCTAGCACATCCCTAACCATCCCTGTCTGAACTAAAAGTGCAATATAATGCTGGAGAAAAAATGATTTAATAACTTACATTTTCCGATGATAATGAGGGCTCCAGGCTACGTCCATAGACTGACATGGGCAGTCTCCAGGTCTCCATTGTTCACTCCTCGCTGCTATTAACACGCCCCGCTGGGCATCATCATTCCTTCTCTTCTTCCCTCCTCTTTTGAAATGCATGCCTCCTCATAGTATGAATTGCAGCTGGAACGTCATTTCCAGGCCTGCGCAGTGTGTGGGTGTATGGGCTGTACTGTATGCTCCGATGCATGTGCAGTGTGCAAATTGAAGTCAGGCTGTACACCTGATAAGCCCCCACAATGCACCAGACAGGAAGTGACGTCTGGTTGTGCATCATACTATGAGGAGGAGGTGGGATTTTCAGGATTTTCAAAACAGGAGGTGTGCAAGAGAAAGAATGATGACACCAGGCGAAGTGTGATTAGGAGGTAGAACGGAGACCTGGAGGCCGCCCATGTCAGTCTGCAGACGTAGACTAGATGCCTCATTACCATAGGAAAATGTAAGTTAATAAATAGTTTTTCTCAAGCAGTATATTGCAGTTTTAGCTCAGAGAGGGATGGTTATGGATGTTCTAGGAAGGTGCAGGGACAGATAGTGGTAGGAAAATGGGTAAAAACGAGCTGGCAGGTTCTCTTTAACAACCATAAATTGTTACCATTGCCAAATTGTATATGTATGGTTCAGGTCCTTACTCTTGAAGTCAATCAGGCACAGGTTGGTGTCCAGGGTTAGAAGACAAAAGCAGATTATTACTACTACTGTCTCTACAAAATACACAAAGATTAGTAAACACTGTTTGCTAATCTGAGACAGCAGTTATTGCTATAGAGCTGATGAGTGATCATATAGTTGCCAGGTGAACACTGGATAAGGTCGGAGAAACACTATGTGAGATGCATGTGAGATACTCGCATGAGTCTCGCATGATTTACTTGGAATGGCCCCTGCCTCTCTGGATGGGAGCGTGGCACTGCATAGAAATACAAGCAGCTGACATGCTCCCGAACAGAGAGCCGATGGCCATTCCGGGTGAGTCATGCGAGACTCATGTGAGTATAATAAAAGGGACTTGCAAGTAACAAAAGAACACGAAATCCATCTTCAGAACAACATATTACAATCACTTCATTATATTACATATTATATTTCAAAGTTACTGAATCAAATGTAAACTGTAAGTATGAAGTTGCAAAATCAAAATAAAACAAACAAATAAAAATTTAGCAAAAAAAAATATATACATTGCCTTGTGAAAGTATTCGGCCCCCTTATCTTTTCAACCTTTTCCACATTTCAGGTTCAAACTAAAGATATAAATTCTAATTTTTTTTGTGAAGAATCAACAACAAGTGGGACACAATCGTGAAGGTGGAATAAATTTATTGCATATTTTAAACTTTTGTAACAAACAAAAAACTGAAAAGTGGGCGTACAATATTATTCAGCCCCCTTGAGTTAGTACTTTTTAGCGCCACCTTTTGCTGTGATTACAGCTGCAAGTCACTTGGGGTATGTCTATATCAGTTTTCCACATCAAGAGACTGAAATTCTTGCCTATTCTTCCTTGCAAACAGCTGGAGTTCAGTGAGGTTGGATGGAGAGCGTTTGTGAACAGCAGTTTTCAGTCTTTCCACAGATTATCGATTGGATTCAGGTCTGGACTTTGACTTGGCCATTCTAACACCTGAATACGTTTATTTTTCAACCATTCCATTGTAGATTTTGCTTTATGTTTGGGATCATTGTCTTGTGGAAGATAAATCTCCAGTCCCAGTCTCAGTCTTTTGCAGACTCCAACAGGTTTTCTTCCAGAATGGTCCTGTATTTGGCTCTGTCCATCTTCCCATCAATTTTAACCATCGTCCCTGTCCCTGCTAAGAAAAGCAAGCCCAAACCATGATGCTGCCACCACCATGTTTGACAGTGGGGATGGTGTTTTGAGGGTGATGAGCTGTGTTGCTTTTACGCCAAACAAATAATTTTGCATTGTGGTCAAAAAGTTTGATTTTGGTTTCATCTGACCAGAGCACCTTATTCGCACGTTTGGTGTGTCTCCCAGGTGACTTGGGCAAGCTTCAAACGAGACTTTTTATGGATATCTTTGAGAAATGGCTTTCGTCTTGCCACTCTTCCATAAAGGCCAGATTTGAGCAGTGTACGACTGATTGTTGTCCTATGGACAGACTCTCCCACCTCAGTGTAGATCTCTGCAGTTCATCCAGAGTGATCATGGGCCTTTTGGTTGCATCTCTAATTAGTCTTCTCCTTGTTCGAGATGAACGTTTAGAGGGACGCTGGTCTTGGTAGATTTGCAGTGGTCTAATACTCCTTCCATTTCAATATGATCGCTTGCACAGTGCTCCTTGAGATGTTTAAAACTTGAGAAATCTTTTTGTATCCAAATCCGGCTTTAAACTTTGCCACAACAGTACTCGACCTGCCTAGAGTGTTCCTTGCTCTTTATGATGCTCCCTTCCTAGAAACAGAACCCTGAGACTATCACATAGCAGGTGCATTGATACGGAGACTTGATTACACACAGGTGGATTCTATTTATCATTACCAGTCATTTAGGACAACATTGGATCATTCAGAGATCTTCACTGAACTTCTGGAGTGAGTTTGCTGCACTGAAAATAAAGGGGCCAAATAATATTGCACGCCCCACTTTTCAGTTTTTTATTTGTTAAAAAGTTTAAAATATCCAATAAATTTCGTTCAACTTCACGATTTGTCCCACTTGTTGTTGATTCTTCACAAAAAAATTATAATTTAGATCTTTGTTTGAAGCTTGAAATGTGGCAAAAGGCTGAAAAGTTCAAGAGGGCCAAATACTTTCACTAGGCACTGTACATATCCTTTTTACTTGATCCAAAAAATGCAAAAACTAAGGCCAGTGTCACATGTCTGACATTCATGATCCAAGCATGGACCGCGATATAGCAATATAATATATGAGTATGAAGTGCTTCAGGGCTGTGGGGTACTCGGAATCGGGCGAGTCACAGGGGGTCGAGACCTGACTCTGTGACCCTAGGTTCAGTATTAAAGAGTTCTCGGGGAATTGTAGAAAAAAGGATTATTCATGACGCCACCCATGGTTTGTGAAAAATGAGTTGCCACCGCTGCAGCAGGACCTCTGGGGACAATGGATGGGCAGCTAGGATGTAGTGGCTCCCCACGGGTGGAACGTATCCTCAGGGCAGTGGATGTTGAAAGGGTGTAGGGTGCAGGATGGAGAGCGCGAAGTAACTGACACACTCACGGTTTGTTGGTTCCTCAAGTCCTTTACTGGTGATTTGGCACATTGATAATGATCTGGCGGTACAGGCCTGTATCTTTCTTTAATGGGCGGATGATTACCTGTGGGGATATGATGTTGAACCCCTTTTACCTGCCCAAAGAATAAAGGATGTTTACTAAAGACTTGCTCATATTCCTGCACTACCCGGTAAACTACATGCTTTTGGTGTGAAGGGGTGGAGTCAGTACCTACATGTAACTTCTGGCACCAATCCTCCAGCTTTCCCTCAGAGCCATTTTCCTCTGCCCCGTCAGATGTGTTCAAAGGCTCTTCTGCTTTGATGCAGTTGTTGTTATTGACAGTGTATAATTTAGCATACCTAGGCAGTTTAACCTCTTCTTCATCACAGTTTAAGATACGTACTGGTACCCTCCACTTGCGAAAATCAACTACCCCTCTGGCTGTCAGGACAGTGGGCCTACTGTCTGAGTACATGTGCTCTACGAAGGCTTGGTAATCTTGCCCTCTAAGGCCTATTGCTGCCCTACATCAGAATAATATTTTGGATCACTTACTCTTACACTGCCGACTTCTCCTCCGGACAACTCCACCTGCTGCCTCAGCATCAGGGCCTTTATTTCTTTCTGCAGGACTCGCTGCTGCCCGTGGTTGGCAGTTTCGGCAACCTGCTGTAGCAAGACAATAATCTCCCCTAGACGATTCTCAATAACATTAGTGCCTAAGGTTATCATTGGTTTACTTTCGCATTGGTCAACATCAACAGTTATCAATCCCTGGGCTTTCAATTTCACCCGCCCCACCTTTATGGTTACTTCTTTAAACCCAACCTGTGGCACAAGCTTGCCATTACTAGCATAAATAGTAACATTTTCTGCCCAGTATCTCTTATAAAGGCTATACGGTATTGATGTCACCTGCAAGCCGGTGTCCAGCAAAGCGTACATGGGAATGCCATCCAGCACGACAAGCAGAACCGGGCATCCTCCCACATACCTGTCATGCCAGTTTGGTGGGCCTGTTGGTCTTATTCCTGAGGGGTGGCCCGCTGCCCCAGGGTATCCTCATTTAAAGTGCCGAGTCTTGCAATATGGCTTGGCTTGTCACAGCGGTAGCAGATGGGATTTCCTTCAGAGTCATAGCGATCGCTGGGTCGTCCTCTGGTCGTTGGGTTCCTCCTCTGTCATCTCTACTGGAAGCCAATTCAATCTTCTCCACTGGTTTGGATCCCTGCATCTCTTGCATAGCTTTCTGGCTAGGGCTTTACCTCCCACTGGGCTGCACCAGTTAATTGCCCCATTAACATACTAACTCGCTGATCTTCTGTCAGGGGATACATTGTATAGAAACTGTCGAGTCTCTCCCTGAAGTCCGTCAGGGTATTTGGCTCCCTGAGTATTGCGGCAACCACGCCGCCCCTGGTGTGTATGGCTTCATGAACAGCATTAACGGGGCTATTGTTGGTACCGCGGTGGCGGCTGGAGCTTCGACCGATACAGGTGCTACACCCAGAGCTACAGGCTAGGCTGCGACCGCCCCTTGCACTGGCTCCTCTCCAACTGGCTGCAACATTTTCCTCTCCCTTAGTGAACCAATGCCCTCCAGGTCCTTCACTTCTGTGGGGATGATCTGCTATAGTTCCGCTGGTCGGACATGGTGTCTCATCCCCACCAGATGTCGTCAGAGCGTAGGTTGGGCCTCCTTTTGCGCTCTTTGTAGGGTGCCACTCACAACGATACACCCTCTTGGCTTCCTGTGTGCCTCAAGTCTCAACAATGGCGACAGTAAAAAACACATAGTTCAACACAGTTCACGGCATACAGTACCCAGTGGTACCGGGTTACTGGATCCTGTTCGTGATGCCAAAAACTGATGTGCCCCAGGGCCATGTGGTGCTGGGAACTGGGCTACTGCTTTCGGGGAGTCACAGGGGTCGAGACCCAGCTCCGTGACCCTGGTTTCAGTATTAAAGAGTTCTTGGGAGAATTGTAAAAAAATTATTATTTGTGACGCCACCCGTGGTTTGTGGCTATCAGTGGCCACCGCTGCGCAGAACCTTTGGGGACGATAGGATGGGCAGCTAGGATGTAGTGGCTCTCCATGGGTGGAGTGGATCCCCAGGGCAGTGGATGTTGAAAGGGTGTAGGGTGCAGGATGGAGGGCGCGAAGTAACTGACAGACTCATTGTTTGTTGGTTCCTCAAGTCCTTTACTGGTGATACTGGCTCAAGGACAGATGATATTGCTGAAATCCAGCAACTCGGGGTTCTCCTCACCTGGCAAGTTCTGAGGCCTCCCTGTTGCGCTTTCTTAGGCAGTCCATGCAGCTGCTTAAGCTGTGCTGCGGCCCTCTCTCTCTCCTACAGTGTGCCGTATGACAGGCAGCTGGAGTCCTTCTCCAGCCCCACTTCTTTGGCAGCTGCTCCTGGGCTCTTCATGCTGCTTTGCCTACGCAAAATGTGGATGGGGGACTTGGAATCCCCCACCCTCCAGTATTGTCTGCAGGGATGTTAGGTCCTGCACATCCTCGAACTCCGGTGTCCGTTTCTTTGTGCTTACTCCTCTGGGGTGAGCTCGACATCGCTCCTCTCCCCAGGCTCTCCTCTCCTTCCTCAGACCCTTGCCTACGGGTCACTCAAGCTAAGTCTAGCTCTCCTGGAACGAGCTTAGCACTGCTCCAGTCCACAGGATGTCTTCCTCAGTCCTACTAGGAACTGAACTGACTAACACCGCTCCAGACCAGAATTTATAGGGGAGCTACCCTGAAACCGGGCTTAGAGCTCCCCCTTCAGACCTGGAGGCAGAAAGGTGTTGTGTGTTTTGAGTTTGCCTGGTGTGAATACCCTCTGTTGATCTCAGTTATGACACTACCCCCCGGGTGAGATAATGACATTGTGGTATCAGACTTTGGGGTGCCACAAGTATCGGCCTGTTGAGTTCAGGTAACATGACCCATAGACTAAATAAGAGAAAAACTTTTTCAAAAGTGATTATCCAAATGATCCACTGATGGCTCTGGGTCCCATTTCCATACAGCTGATTTGCTAGGAAATGCGGGATAATGCTGGTTTCACACTTGGTCCTGATCAGGGCGTAAACAAGTGCAGCTGCATCCCCTGATGCATGTACAGATGCATGCCACCGCAGTGTTTTTTGTCTCATCAGATACAGGATCAGGCAAAAAAATGCTGCAGTTGTATCAGTTGTGCATGCGTTTTTGTCCTGATCCATCCTTGCGTTTTGCTATAGAAATTACGGCATCCATCCTGAGCCAGGTACGACCTCTTGATTTCAATGCGTCGTTTTGATGCATGCCACTGCATCCGGCCGCATCAGGATTTTTACTGCGAATAAAATCGCAACATCATGTGGTCAGAGGGTTGCACAAAACGACGCACCTGTCTGCATCCGTCAAAACCTTGATGTCACCTGATGTCCATGCGTCCCCATGTTAAGTACAGGGACGCATGCCTGATCAGGATGCATCAAGATTTTGACAGATGCCGACAAAAGACAGAAAAACGAAACGCTAGCGTTAAACCACCCTAAAGCAGATGACAAGCTTGCATTTCTCCTTCAACTGTCCACCTCAATTGGTTTAAAATAACAGATGATTTCAAGGAGCAGAAAGAAGATATTGATACATTGCTATCTAATTTCATACCAGGATATTAAACATTATAGCAATTACGGTAGTATTTATCAAACATATATTGCCAATCTCGAGGTGTTGGGCAATTCCAAGGCGTTCTCTGCTGTTAGGAAATAGTATCCGAAGACTCGTTTTGTAATATGCTGAGAAAATTCAACTCCTGGTTGTGCTTTGTTTGCTCATTCACATCACGCACTGTAAAGATGATCCGATGGACAAATTCTATCTTTTCATGTGTGTGTCCATGCACACAAAACAGAAAAAACAAGCTTTCAAACTTGATTAGACTGATAAACCTTACTGAATATGATCCAAACATCACTTTTTAAAGTGTTGGCAATATATGATCACAATAAACAAATGTGTTATTTCTTTCTGGTATGCAGGAAAACAAGTTTGTTGCATGCTTTTAGCATGTGATTGACAGGTATGACACAGCTGTGATGTCATATGCACACCATTCTAGGCTATATGAGCACTGGAAACTAGTAAAAATCCTGTGTAATGCTTGATAAAGGTAAGGTATTGTAATCAGTGCTATAAAATGTAGAAAGGCATGAATGGAGTTTTATGTCTACAGTTATTAACTGTAGTTTGGGAAGAGCAGGAGGACCCAAGTATAATAAAGTGATATATGTGTCTCAGTAGACAACTCTTGTCCTCTAGTCCACAGTCATAGATTGCCTTTTGCTTTCTCAGGCCATGTAGAACATAACATTTAAAAAAGTAATCTGTTTGGCTTAATACATAATCTACTTTTCATAAAACCTTGGAAATCTCAAAGTCCAGTCATATTTACCAAGTTAAAAGTTACCAAGATGTTTGAGCAAAAATTAAACATTCAGTAATAAGGTACATGGTAATGCAAGAACCCGGCAATGCACTTGATGACAGCTAGAGATGAGTGGACCTGTGGAAGTTCAATTTCAGTGGGTTCAGCCAGACTTTAGAATAATTTTTGTTTTAGACCCGAACTTGACCTGAACCTCATTGGAAATCACTGATTGGACAATTTGGCTCTCAATCCACATATAGCCAGCCATAAACAAAGCACTCCTGGGGAGGGAGGGAGGGTAGGGTTTTGTCATTATTTTATTTTTTTGATGCACATTTCATCCTATAGATCTGATTTTATAATGGTAAATAAGAGAGAGATCTGATTTTATCCCCAGTACGAGCCATTCAAACACTGCACGTGGCTCGCACTGAGACAAGCACCAAGTGTACCTGAGCACAGCAATACTCACTCCAGTTGTTTGCATACATAAAGCACCTAAAATTGAACACTGATTTATTTATTAAGTGTCATGCCTCCTCTTGCAGAGCCAGCCTCTACTGGGGAGGGAGGTTGGTGCCCAGCAATGTGGCTCCATATGGTCTGCCCAGATCACTGTGCTCCCTCCTATAGAGGTTACTCACCAGGTCCATGATCCTGCTATGCGTCCTGTCTCCCTGCCTATGGCCTTCTCTGCCCGGAGTTTGCAGTCACTCAGGAGTAATTCAAGGATCTTCCTTATGTAATCCCACCGCATCATGCTAGTTTTTAAAGGGCCAGTATGCCCTGACCTGTAAGTGCCTCTCAGCTTATTGCTGAGCAGTTCTATGTATATAAGGCACCCTCCCCTTAAGGGCTGTGCATGGGCAATGTGTTCTAAACCTTAGCATGTTGCTAGTGTTCAAATCCCCTTCTCTTGTGCCTTGTACCTGAGACTTCTGTTTTATTTATTGCTTTGCAAACATATTTACATGTGTCTTTCCCCAGAAACCGCTACGGGCTGTACCTACCGATTCCAGATTTCACAGAACTACCTTGAATCCGCTACAGGCTTTCACAAACTTCACTGAAATTTCTCATCTCCGCTTCGGTCTGGATCAGCCTATCTCAGGCTACACCAGAATAGCCACATTGCCATTACAGTCTGTACCAGTCAGGCTTCTTTCCTCGGCCAGAGATGTAGGCACTTTCTGTGCAGTTTAAATAATAATAATAAATCTTTATTTATATAGCGCCAACATATTCTGCAGCACTTTACAATACAGTGATATACAAAAGGTCATAGGCAACAATGAAAAATATACAATACAGTAAGTAATTAAAGTAGAGAATCAATGTAAAAAATCCAATACACTAAGCAGAAAATCAATGTAAAAGTACAATACTTAAAGCAGACAGTGTAAAAAATAAAGCAGAGAAACAATCTAAAAAATACAGTACAGTAATTAGATACAATACAATAAGCATAGAATCAATGTAGAAAGTACAATACAATAATTAAGGCAAAAATAAAGGTGACCCTGCTCAAATCTGAAACGGGATTGGGGTTAACAAGGTACAGGGACTTATTACAGTGATGGTCCAGGCATCTTGAGGAAGAGGGGGATAGAAATAAAGTTACATGAATGGTCACCAGACAAGTGTGTAGAGCTTTTGGTAGAGTTTGAAGAAGAGATTATGTCCAGAGAGATGGTACTGTATATAGCCCATTCACTGAGGGCATCTATTAAGGAGCATGATAGGCCACCTTAAAAAATGTGTTTTTAGCGAGCTTCTGAAGCTATGCAAGTTGTGGATAGTCCTAATTTCTTGGGTTAGAGCATTCCAGAGAATTGGTGCAGCTCGGGAGATGTCTTAGAGTCGGGAGTGGAAGGATCGGATTAGTGCAGATGTTAGTTGAAGGTCATTGGTAGAACGTAGAGAACGGGTGGGGTGATAGACATTGATAAGGGAGGAGATGTAGGGAGGTGCTGCACTGTGAAGAGCTTTGTAGGTGATAAAAAGCTATTTGAATTGTATCCTGTAGTGTACGGGCAGCCAGTGCAGTGACTGGCACAGAGTGGAGGCATCTGAGTAACGATTGGCCAGATAGGTGATCTTGGCTGCTGCATTAAGGATGGACTGGAGAGGGGAACGTTTAGAGAGTGGGAGGCTGATGAGTAGAGAATTGCAGTAGTCAAGGTGGGAATGCATTAGGGCCACGGTGAAGGTTTTTGTTGTGTCCATGGTGAGAAAGGGACGGATTCTAGAGATGTTCTTCAGGTGCAAGCGACAAGAGCGAATGAGAGGTGAAGCAGAGATCGGTGTCAAACATAACACCCAGACAGCGAGCCTGCTGCCTAGGTGTTATTGTGGTGCCGCACACTGAGAGAGATGTCAGATTTAGGGAGGTTAGCGGAGGGCGGGAACAGAAGTAGTTCAGTTTTGGAAACGTTGAGTTTCAAATAGAGAGTGGACATGATGTTGGAAACTGCATCTAGACAGTCAATGGTGTTCTTTTATACTCAAGTGTAAGTTCAGGGGCTGAAGTGTATAGTTGTGTATCATCAGCATAAAGATGGTACTGGAGGCCAAATCTGCTGATGGAGTGTCCAATCAGGGCCATGTAGAGAGAGAAGAGGGCCGAGGACTGAACCCTTAGCGACCGCAATAGTGAGAGGAAGAGGAGAGGAAGTGGAGTCAGAGAACGTTACACTGACAGAGCGGTCAGAAAGATAGGAAGAGAACCAGGAGAGAGCCGTGTCCTTTATGCCGATGGAGTGCAGCATAGAGAGTAGGAGATAGTGGTCAACAATGTCAAAAGCTGCAAAGAGGTCAAGAAGAATAAGCAGAGAGTGGTCACCATTACGTTTTGCCATCAGAAGGTCATTGGTCTCTTTGATGAGGACGGTTTCTGTAGAGTGAAGGGGGCGGAAAGCAGACTGTAATGGATGCAGAAGACAGTGAGTGGAGAGGTAGCAGGTGAGGCAGGTGCAAACCAGGCGCTCCAAGAGTTTAGCGATGAAAGGGAGATTGGTTTATGGATCCTTTTCACTAGAGACTCTTCCCCATTTGAGTCACCCCTCTGGTTACAGGAGTCGTGGCATTTAGACCTCCTGGAGCTGTGCAGGGTTAATCCCTGCATAGGGGTTCGCACTCTGATTGCTCCTCCAGGGGAGTTTAGTGTCATGTCCCAAAGAGCTCTCTCTCTCAGATACCCAACCCTCTGTGCATACCTTTGTACTCTTAACAAAGTTTTCATTAAAGTTACTATCCGACCTGTTACTGTCTTAGGGGTCCAGCTGCCATAAGTTGACCTGTGGTCCAGTGAGTCTACACTTCACAACCCACATCTCCGAGATTGTAGCATAAAGTCTGTGTTCAGTACTAACACCAAACTTTAAAGGCCGGGTTGCTCATCTCTAGTGACAGTCTTAAAGGGGTTGTCCAGTATTTCATATGGATGACTTTTCCTTTCGATAAGTCCTTAGTATCAGACATTTTAGCCGATCAGTTGTTTTCAGCTCCCACTGCGGCTGGTTGTACACAGTGTAAAGACCTGGAACACCTCCATACATTGTGTACTAACTGTTCTCAGGAACTGCAGCTTAGCTACTAACAGAGCTGCATTTTTTCCTACTTCACAAAGATTAAAACCCCTATTATGGCCACTTTACACGCGGCAACAGGAAGATAGAAAATGGCAGGTGTCGGAGACAATTGTACCTTTTACCTTCAAAACACCTTGCAGATACCTGAATTACACGCAGCCACTTCAAGGTAAAGGTAAAAGGTAAAATTGTCTCCGACACCTGCCGTTTTCTATCTTCTTGTTGCCGCGTGTAAAGTGGCCATTATGTGTGATCTGAACATATCCCTACAGGTGTTATCAAAGGTGTAGTAAACAGACCTATTGCCTGGAAACAGTGGTTTCTACAGATCACGATGTCAGATAGAAGCTGGATTGTTGTTTTTCAAAAACATGTTACAGTTCCTATTAAGGGAAGTAAAAGACCACCATTATAATGTGGGGTAGATGAGGTAATGAAGTTTCATTTTATAGGAAAAAATCTCCAGAAATGGCCTAAAGTGTATACACTATACTCAAAACATGTCAAAGGTTCACTGCTTTCCATTTACCTGCTTTCTTATCTGAAGCCTAAAGGCAGAGAGCATTTTCAAAGAGAAGAAAGCAGTAGAGTTCCTTCAACAACAGGATGAAGATAAGTAATAGGAATTACACAGTCAACAGCTTGTTTCCCTTATGTGTTATACAGTAAAAATAAGGCTATTAAAACAGAGTTGTGCTCAACTAGAAATGTATCACTGAAATGTCCACCATCAGAGGCTTAGACATTCCTACATGGATAAATATATACCCTCTCACTCCTGATCCTGACGCAGTGATTGATGCCACTGTTTTTCTCTCGAGCCCCCAAAGAACAGGCACACGCCCCAAACATATGCCTAATAGGGATGAGTGAGTATTGAAATATTCGGACTCGCTAGACTCGTAACCAGTAGGTCCCGATACTCGGTACTCGTTATGAGTCTAGCGAGTCCAATGTAAGTCAATGGGGAAGCGAGTATTGCGAGTAATTCCTCTGCTGCTAGACCCTATAAAGAGGTCTGGCAGCAAAGGAAAAACCTGCAATTCCCCATTTCATTGTTTAAAAGCCAGCGGTAAAAAGCTGCCGGCTTTTAAACAATGCTGACAGCCGCTGACAGCTTCCCTGCCACCTGACAGCGGGATCCTCTGCTACCCCCACCGCCTCCCCACCCTATCCTAACTTAGGATCGGGTGGGGAGGCTGCGGGGGGAGCGGAGGATCCTGCTGTCAGGCAGCTGGGGAGTGCAGAACCGACCGCGGCCAGCAGGGAGATGGCCGCGGTCATGCATTAAGTGAAAACCGGATTCTCCTGGATTGCCCCGGTCCGGAGCAATCCAGGACCATAGAGCCCCATGTTTTGGGGCGCCGGATTGCACCGGACCGGTACAATCTGGGAGAATCCGGTTTTCAAACCGGTTTTCAAACCGGCTTCACCTAGATTGTACCCGTCTGGGGCTCTATGGTCCCGGATTGCAACCGGCTGCGGTCGGTTCTGCGCTCTCCGGCTGCCTGACAGCAGGGTCCTCTGCTGCCCATGCAGCCTCCCCTCCCGATCCTAAGTTAGGATAGGGTGGGGCGGCGGTGGGGGGAGTGGAGGATCCTGCTGTCAGGCGGCAGGGAAGATCTCAGCGGCTGTCAGCATTGTTTAAAAGCAGGCGGCTTTTTACCGCTGGCTTTTAAACAATGAAATGCGGAATTGCAGGTTTTTCCTCTGCTGCCAGACCTCTTTATAGGGTCTAGCAGCAAAGGAATTGCATTTCCCTTGACTTACATTGGACTCGTTACTCTGCGAGTAATCACTAGGAAACTCGCAGAGTAACGAGTAGAGCGAGTACCGTACTATTTGCCGAGTAATGAGTAGTAACAAGTAGACTCGCTCATCCCTAATGGTACCTTTACACACCGCTACGAGGGTAGCAACAGGTAGGCACCGCACGTGCACGCGCGCGTTTTCAACGGTTGCTAACGGTACCTGATGCCGCAAATACACGCCGCCACAAAGTGCTCCACAGAAGGTATTTTCGTTCCCAGAAGTGCCGACGGTGCCGCAGGTTACCTTCTGTGGAGGACCATCCCTGATTTAAACACCGCTACAACAAGAGAATATGGGCGGACCTGGGGCAGCAGGGACAACACATAAGCGTGCCAGAGTTGTGTATTACGAGACGCTCGTACGATGATTGGACAATGCAATAGCATCATGATTGGCCAGCCAGCGCATGAAGGCTGGCTAATACATGACGCTATTGCAAATGTGTATTGTGACTGGTCAGCTCGTTAAATATGCCGCCCTGAGTAGGAACAGCCAATGGGTACACAGTAGCCACCACCAATGATAGCTGATGGGGCGTGGTATACATGACACTGTAGCATGCCCCAGGTAACTCAAATACCGTGCCTGTGCCCCGATTACACGCTGCCACCATAGGGGTTATACCTGCTTGTTTTTCAGCATGGCTGAAAGACAGGTATCCAAAGAGACAGGAAGGTACAACCTGAATTACACGCCGCCACTTCACGGTGTTTTGAAGGTAAAAGGTACAATTGTCTCCGACACCTGCCGGTTTCTACCTCTCGGTAGCGGCGTGTAAAGGTACCATAATGCCTAACCTTTCTTTACCACATCATTACAACAGGACACCACCAAAACATTAGATGTTCCACTAGTCCTGCTGGTTTGATTGACATTTTTCCAATATATATGGTCACCCCCTATGCCATATTATATTGTTTGACCATTAGTTAAAAAGTATTAAAAAGTAATCTAGTACTCTTGTTTGCTTAAAACTACTTCTCAGTCTGACAATTTTATGGAGGTTTGTAGTAACTCATTTTTGTAGTAACCTAGCTTCACCATACTTACCAGTCACTGTCATCTGCCCTTTGCCGTGCTGTAATGGTTCTCTTTCTGCTTCGTGTGACTGAAGTTCTTTTTTGCCTGCCCATAAAGTGGACCGTTAGTTTCATATATAACGTAAGTCTGTGAGAATCTCGTTCTGAGTCTCACAGAATTACATTGAGAAACTGACTTCCAGTCCAGACAGAAGTACTGTTGTGAGCCCGGTGAGTGGTCACAATTACGGCAAAATGTTCAGTGGTGTAACTTGAAGCTCATAGGCCCCGATGCAAAAGATCCAACAGGGCCCCCAATTATTGCAAATCTTTAATATCATTAGTCTTTTTCTATAGGTCAAAGGGACTTTTGGGGCCCCTAGGCACCAGGGCCCGGGTGTGATTGCAACCCTTGCACCTATTGTAGTTACGCCCCTGCAAATTATCCAGGAGAGGATTTGAGCAGAGCTGAAAACGGCAGACAACAGCAATTGGTAAGTATTTAATGCAGACAGTAAATATACCGTACATGACTGATAGCTAACAAATAGTGAAAGAAAAAATAAATGCTGCAGTGGGACTTACCGTATATACTCATGTATAAGCCGAGTTTATCAGCCCAAAAATTGGGCTGAAAAGTCCCCCCTCGGCTTATACACGGGTCAATACGATATACAGCAGCCCCAGGGGTGTATAGCATTCCCAGTAGTATATAGCAGCCCCAGTGGTATATAGCAGCCCCAGTGGGATACAGCAGCCGCAGTGGCCCCCAAATGCTGGCATTCGCCCCGCTCTGTTGTAAGGGCCCCCCGCTGCATAACTTACCATCCCGGTCTTCTGCACCGCCGGTCTTCTGTGCTCCGTCCTCCATGCTCCCGTCCGGCTGCATCCGGGATCCCCGGCCGTCGCAGTTAAGATGACGTCATCGTGCGACGGCCGGGGACCCCGGATGCAGCCGGACGGGAGCATGGAGGACTGAGCACAGAAGACCGGCGGTGCAGAAGACCGGGGATGGTAAGTTAAGCAGC
The DNA here is from genome assembly GCA_033576535.1 of Allobates femoralis. Lineage (NCBI taxonomy): Eukaryota > Metazoa > Chordata > Amphibia > Anura > Aromobatidae > Allobates > Allobates femoralis. Next base: position 139,874,850 of record JARQOC010000001.1, on the reverse strand, counting down.
GGGGGGGGCCTTACAACAGAGGGGGGGGCGAGTGCCAGCATTTGGGGGTCACTGGGGCTGCTGTATACTACTGGAGCTGCTATATACCACTGGGGCTGCTATACACTACTGGGCTGCTATACACCACTGGGGCTGCTGTATACCACTGGGGCTGCTACATACCACTGGGGCTGCTGTATACCACACCACTGGGGCTGCTGTATACCACTGGGGCTGCTATATACCACTGGGGCTGCTATATACTACTGGGGCTGCTATATACCACTGGGGCTGCTATATACCACTGGGGCTGCTATATACTACTGGGGCTGCTGTATACCACTGGGCTGCTGTATACCACACCACTGGGGCTGCTGTATACCACTGGGGCTGCTATATACCACTGGGGCTGCTATATACTACTGGGGCTGCTATATACCACTGGGGCTGCTGTATACCACTGGGGCTGCTATATACCACTGGGGCTGCTGTATACCAAACCACTGGGGCTGCTGTATACCACCGGGGCTTCTATATACCACTGGGCTGTTGTATACCACTGGGGCTTCTGTATTCCAATGGGCTGCTATATACCACTGGGGCTGCTGTATACCACACCACTGGTGCTGCTGTATACCACTGGGGTTGCTATATACCACTGGGGCTGCTGTATACCACTTGGGCTGCTGTATACCACTGGGGCTGCTATATACCACTGGGCTGCTGTATACCACACCACTGCGGCTGCTGTATACCACTGGAGCTGCTTATACCACTGGCTGCTATATACTATGGGCTGCTATATACCACTGGGACTGCTGTATACCACTGGGCTGCTATATACCACTGGGGCTGCTGTATACCACACCACTGGGGCTGCCCCTGTATAACACTGGGGCTGTATATAGCTGGGCCTGTATATACCACTGGGAGGCTGCTGTATACTACCACTGGGGAGGCCTGAATACCACTGGGGGGCCTGTATACCACACTGCTGGGGATGTATACCTGTGCTGGGGTCCACCCTTGGGTTATACACGAGTCAATAGGTTTCCCAGGTTTTGGGGGCAAAAGTAGGGGGGTCGGCTTACACACGGGTCGACTTATACACGAGTATATACGGTATACCTAATATGAGTGTTTCTAATAAATAAAGGCAGTCATTTTATATTGAGGTACCGTTACACGCTTCAATGTTGTAATGATATCACTAACAATCTCATGGGAGCGCGGTAGGACATCTTTTTGACATCGTTGGTGAGATGTCACATGTCTAGATATCGTGGACGACGCACCAACGATGTAGCGAGCAGTTATCTTTCGCACAACCCAGCGAACAATACTTGTTTACTGTTGTGAATAGGCGATGTCGTGAAAAACATCGTTATCACGGTGTCTCACACAACAATGCAGCAGGTTGGCTGATCGAGGATCGTGTGATTTGAGAACATGTTCTCAAATCTGTGATCAGCGATCCAACGATTTATCGTAGTCGTATCTTGGTGTTACGCGCAACGACGCCCTAATGATGTCGTTTGAACGACTCCAAACCCGTGACATTTCAGCGATATTGTTCACGATATCGTACCATGTAATGGGGCCTTAAGTCACATAAATACAATTCATACATTGCTCCCTCCCATTTAGCTGTCAGACAGTGGCAAATGGTTCGAGGAGTTGTCTGATTTAGAAGATCTGCTGTCTAATTTCCCACCAGAAAATTACCTACTGTGTAAGGGCCCTTTCACATTGGCGTTTTCACCAAAATGCAGCAGAAACAGCAGATTTACCGCATCTGCTGCCTAACAGCCGCACTTGCGGCGCACTTGCAGCAAGCCCCATGCATTGTCTAGGCCTAGGGGCTTGTGGTAAGTATGCGGCAGGTGCTACAAGTGCAGTTCCGGCAGTTGCTGCCGCGAAAAAAAACGCTGCAGACTGCGTTTTTTTCACGGCCGCACCTGCCGCAACCACACTTGCAGCACCTGCTGCACATTCTTGCAAGCCCACACACAATGCATGGGGCTTGCCACAAGTGTGCCACAAGTGTGGTCGATAGGCGTGGCCCCTCACCAGATGAATTTTTTTGTCCGGATCCGGTGGATCCGGACAAAAACGCCAGTCTGGAAGGTGCCTAGTTTTTATGGTAAATGTATGTTTTAAAATGTGTCAATGTTTTTTTTCACAATCTGTTTGAAAAAAAAAAAAAAGAGCAATCCAATAATTTTCACACTGACCACTGAGGCTATTCTCTTTGTTTCAGGAATTCCACATGTACATTATCAGCAATAGACTCAGACCCTATCTTTTGTATTGAAGTATTTATTGAGCATGTGCAAAGATCAATATGAAGAGAAGGGGAACAGGTTCAGCTGTGAGATCATCTATTGCAAATGGCAGAAGCTGTGTTAGCAGCTGCATATAAAGAGGTTATCTGTCATCCTAAGGGTATGTGCCCACAGGACGGTTTTAGTGCCGTTTTCCAGCGGTTTCCGCTGACGTTTTAACGTTGGTTTTATTTAAATTTATGTTAATCCCCACCAGCGTTTGGATTAACATTGAAACCTATGGCAATTGGAAACCGCTGTGCCCACTATGCCGGTTATATTATGCTCATCTTCATCCAGTTCACTGGTTTTCAGGCGGTTTGTGAAGATTGAGCATGTCAATTTTCAAGTGCGTTTTTAAAGCGGTTAGAGCAAGGAAAGTGACTCATTATAATCAATGGTGTTGTCCGCTATACAACCGCTGAAAAAACGCTGTAAAACCACTGTAAAACCGCTCACAAAACGCTGGAAAACCGCTGGACTCTTCAGAGCTCAGGACTGTAGGCTCCAGAAGTTCACCACCGGTTTTTTGACGGTCAGAATGATGCAAGAACCGTCCTGTGGGCACATACCCTAATGCTGCATGTGATGACAATGAGACTTCTGAAAACTCTTCCTGAAAGAACATGATGTATAAGTCTAAAGGCCGCTTTACACGGCACGATATCGTTGCCCAACTATGATAAAAATCACGTGGTTCGGGCGTTCCTGACGATATCGTTCGTGCGTTGTGTGGTGTAAATGGGCAATGCAATGCAAGAACGATGCCAAAACGATATCGTTTGGGAAATGTGTATGCTCTTCAACTGTGCAATATTGGCTTGACGATCTGGCAGGATAGTGCTGTTGTGACAGCGCAACTACGATTTGGAGTGCAAACTTCCCTATTCACTCCCATGTTAAATGGTCATTCCCTGGGTCGCTCGTACACAGCGCAAAGGAGAGGGCGTAGACTTCGCAGTTGCGTTGCCTGACGATATCTGCCTGTGTAACATCTCCTATGCGATTTTGGACTAGTGCCAAAAACGTGTGCGCTCCCGTGAAATCGTATGCAATATCGGAACGATATTGTGCCATGTAAAGTGGCCTTAAATCATGTGAGTGACCCATGTTGAAATTGCAAGATTACTAATATTGTGATTTGTGATAGTAAAAAAATGGTAAGCACGGTGGCTCAAGTGGTTAGACACTGCAGCCTTTGCAGCACTGGAGTCTTGAGGTCCTGGGTTCAATTCCCACCAAGGACACTAAGGACAACATCTGCAAGGAGTTTGTATGTTCTCCCGTGTTTGCGTGGGTTTCCTCCGGGCACTCCGGTTTCCTCCCACATTATAAAGACATACTGATAGGACGTTTAGATTGTGAGCTCCATGAGAGACAGCATTACTCATGTATGTAAAGTGCTATGGAATTAATAGCGCTATATAAATGAATAAATATTATATTATTATTATTATATTATATTAAATACATGTAAATAAAAACATTATTTATACAGTAAGTCTTTTTCTTTTGACATATATCTTTTAAAGGGTATATTTTCTTATTTATGAATACCATCTAAAAGCCACAATAGAGTCACAGTAGGGTTAGCTTCAGAAGATGCACACATCCTGGCATTGCAAGGAGAGTCCATCAACTTCAAAGGGCACAGTTTAATTTGTGCAAATTAAACTTTGGTGTAGAATTACCAAAAGACTTTAGCTCATCATTGAAATGACCAGGCAGCTGGACAGATTGGGATCAACTTACAATTATTATACTAGCAAAAATAGATTCTCTACACATACAACCCCTTTAAAGAGACACAGTCAGATCATTTTTCAGTATGATGCTAATGTTACCCTTGAATAGGGCCTGGGCAGACCTTTTAAAAACATGTAAAATCATTATTGTACCGTTTGTAGTTTCCATGTTATCAACATTTTCAGACCCTGCAGTAGGCTCCTGATTAGTCCTGACCATTATAAGCAGAGACAATTAGTTCAGCTATGTTAAACTGTCTCATTTAATTATGCACTCCTTCTCAGCAGCTCTCTCATCCCTCCTCCCTTTGCTCTCAGTGCAGTGTCAGGTTTCAGTTTCCATTAGAAGCTTGTGTTCTGTTGAGGACAAAGAGGGAGAGAGCTATTGCAGGTGTGCCTTACCTGATCTAGCTAAGGTGTCTACTCCATTTGTTTGTCTAAGCAGGAATCTGTGCTGCTGTGACATATTCTGTGTTTTATTGGACCTCTTGGTTTTGCTGCAAAGAGAGAAGAGAAGAGGATATGTGGCACCTCAGGGGTTAATGTGCCACAGTAACATCACACGGGTTCCCTCCCCACAACACACTGACCTACACTAGCACCTCTGGGCCAGGAGGGGGAGCTCAACCAGCTCCCTTAAATACTCCAGCTCAAGAGGAAGTAGTTAGAAGTTCAGTACGAGGCAGTACTGTGAAGAGGAGAGAGACTGTAGTGTCAAGGAGCTGCGAGAGGCTTCTCTACAGTCTGCTCACTGATTCCAGGCCTAGCTACGGTCTGAGGAGAGGAGAACTAAACAGACAGAGAAACACATCTGGGAGCTTGAGTGCCATCACCACTCGCCCCAGAGGAGCGCACAGAACGGACACCGGATCCGACACTGTGACTGACACACACAGCACAGTGAATCCATGGAGTAGTGGAGTCTCTAGACCACCACAGTACCAGAGCAAAGCAACACGGCGGGGTCAGCACCACATAGAGGACTCAAGTTGCCTAGCCAAGTGGTACCAGCAAGAGAGAGAGAGAGTGAGACAGTGCCAGCAGCTCAGCTAGAAGCAGCAGCAGGGACACATACACAGCGCAGCACAAGGAAGCTGAAGACCTGGACAGGGTGGGAGCAACCCGGCCCCCAGTACAGACCACGTGGACTATAACCTGCAACAACATCGCAGTAAGGCTTTGGAAACTACAGAAACGTGAGTTGGTGTTCCTTCACCCGTCTCCACTATTCACCCCTTACTATCATCTTCACGATAGACTATAACAACCACTGCCCTGGGGACCTCACCTCTACCTACAGAGAGCAGTACCATCTAAGCTGCCTAACATCATCCCCAGAGGTTGTGCAGCAGTGGTGGTCCCCTTACTGACCACACACCGTGGGTGGCGTCACGACAAACTATATCCCTGTAAATATCCCTCTTTTATTTGCCAGTGTCCGGGAAACGGTCCGGACCAGGCCCTCCGTGACATCCCCAGCAGCAAACCCGGTTCGGTACCGAGTACCCTGTCCCAGTGGGCTCGACAGATACAGCCCCCCTATTGATTTCCTGTGCAGTGATGTGAATATGTGACATGAATATTCATCCTATGGGAGTGAACAGCAGAGAATTAAGAGGATCATACACTGTGATTGACATATGGAATGAGTCTCATTATATGAAGTTTACAGAGGATAGGAGGAAAATATAAATCATACAAATACATCAATAGAGAAAGCTTAGAGCAGGGAAATAGAGCATGATAGCAGTTACATATGGATTTTTGACCTGACAGATTCCCTATAAATGCTAAGGGGAAAAGTGACAGCCAGTTGGTAAATCTACTTACATAATTGCTTGTCTGGATGTCACGTTTTATTCACCTCATGATTGGTCCAGTTAGGTTGAGATCATCCTAATGTCCCCACAGAACAAATCAAGAACACCACCACCCCGCCCCCAGTGCCATAGAGCCCGCTCCCCACGTGACCCCACCACACTAACAATCATACTGCTCCACCTCTGCAAGCTCCTATCCTCACGTCCCCGCAAGTAGAGGACACCACATGGGCCCAAGACAGTGCTCAAGCCCTAGACAGCGCATGGGGTCCCAGACAGTGCACAGGGCCCCAGACAGCACTCGGAGACCCAGACAGTGCTCAGGGCAGAGACAGTGCATGGGGCCCCAGACTTTGCTCGGTGCCCCAGACAGTGTTTTAGGCCCCAGACAGCACTCAGGGCAACAGACAGTGCTCGGGACCCCAGACAGCACAGGGGGCAGAGACTATGCACAGAACCCCAGACAGCACCAAAGAGCAGATATTGCGCATGGGGCCCAAACAGCACACAGGGCCCCAGACAGCACACAGGGCCCCAGACAGCACACAGGGCCCCAGACAGCACACAGGGCCCCAGACAGCACTCAGGGCCTCAGAAAGCACTCGGGGCCCCAGACAGTGAAAAGGGGGGCAGAGACAGCGCTGAAAGCCCCACACAGCACATGGGGCGTAGACTGTGCACGGGGCCTCAGACCTCGGGGAAGCAGAGACAGCACTCAAGGACCCACACAACGCTCAAGGCCCCAGACAGTGCACGGGGCCCCAGACAGCACTTGGAGCCCCAGCCAGCTCTCAGGGCCCCAGATGGTGCACAGGGGGAAAAGACCATGCATGGGACCCCAGAAAATGCACGGGGCCCCAGACAGTGCACAAGGGGGAGGAGGCAGTGCACAAGGGGGCAGAGGCAGTGCACAGGAGAGCAAAGGCAGCGCATAGGGGAGCAGTGACAGCACAGGGGAATGAAAGTGCACAGTGGGAAGAGAGTGCACAGTGGGGAGACAGCTCAAAGGAGAGAGCACAGAGGGAAACAGACAGCACAGTGGGGAAAACGCACAGAGGGAAGACAGATCAATGGAGAGAGAACAGGGGAAGAAGACATCACACAGAGGGGAGAGAGCATACACAGGGGGGAGAAAGGCAGCTCATGGGGGGGAAGAGACAGCCCTCATCACCAGCGCCACAGAGCCTGTCTCCATTGTGATGTCACCACATCTAGTTATTTATAAATGTCCTGGAGGAATTACAATGGAAGTTCTAAGGCTGTGTGCTGACTAGAAAATAGTGGTGCAGAGTTTTGAAAGTGAAAAATCTGCATATACCGAAAAATATGCATGAAAAATATACCTATGCCAAAATCATGTTTTGTTTTTTTTGGCACTGAAAATATGTGTTTTATGAAGGACAGAAAGACCAGAAATCTAATGATACTTTTTGCATTGGGAAGTGCTGCGTTTTGGTGGAAAAATCTGCAGCAACAATTGATATGCTGCAGATTTTCCGCTACTGAAAAACACAGATGTCCCAATTTCACATACACTTAGCTTACTTTATAACGTGCTGCAGATATGTTGCAGATTTGCAGCAGATCCGCACCAAAAACACAGTGAAATCCGCATCGTCAGCACATAGTCTAAGCGTACCTTTACGCGCCGCCACCGTGGCAAGAAATATTGACGGTGATATGTCCCTCCCAATGTGTCTTTCCCAATTGCGGCGTATAATTGGGGAATTTGTCGGTGATCTGTCGCCTCGCCACGGTCGCCTGATCTCTGTGCACTACTCTGAAACCAGGCGACCGTGGCGAGGTGACAGATCGCAGCCAAATTCCCCAATTACACGCCGCAATTGGGAGAGATTTTGACGGCGATTGTCGCAGGGCAACATATCGTCGTCAACATTTCTCGCCGTGGTGGCGGCGCGTAAAGGTACCTAAGAGAGATGATCGGACATTGTTATTTTACGGAGAAGCATTTACTAAAACAGACATGTCAAGACTCAGGAACACTTATTAGTACATTAAAGAATTGACCATAGTTTCCAGAGCGCTCTATGTATGAAATACAGAAAGGTGTAGACAGATAACACACATTAACCCACCCGGACCATGTAACATTTCAAGCAAATCTATTAACATTGAAACTAATTCTTTCAACAGGATCAAGGGCAACTTCTTTATTTCAGCTGTCTACCGCGTACGGTGACTCTAAACATCATTGCTTATTTTGCCGCCGTTCAAGGGATAAAGTCTGTGTATGTAGAGTGAGAAAACAGTTTAAACTTCCATATACAGTATAAGTGGTGTTAAAATGACCTTTTTAGAAGCACTGTGTTCTTCTAATTGATGAGCGGCTAATTAAAAACAGAACAAAGTGCACCTCTCACTATGCAATCTCTATGCAGCCAGTATGGTAAGGGCAGGGTGATCTGAACTGTTCCAGCATATTAACAGCATAAGGAATGGATCAGAAAATGGCACTTTCTATGCTTGCGGGGATCAGCTGGATTGTGCTCATGTCTTCAATTACTCAGACATTGCATCATAGAAAAGAAAAAGTCTTTGGTTATCAAAACTTTTATAACTATAATTTAATTATGTTTTACAAATTACATATTTACTTTGAATAATATAAAAAGCTTATTTGTTAAGAACAATACTATTAAGCATATGTGCGTAGAGTGTTACTGCCTGCAAGTAAGCACCATAGTTGTGCATAAGCCACCCTCAAATAATAAAATTCAATAGCAGTTTTATTTAAAAAAATTGGTTAAAATTAAATTAAAAATATTGTCTTTAAAGAGGAATAGTTAAATGGAGACTGGACCTCATAAACAGATATTATCATCAAGTGGACATGTTTACAGATTGAATCCCTTGCTAGAGTATGGTGAGGCAAAATGCCAATAGATATCAAAGTAAAATGCCAGTGAAACGAGGAGGTAAACAATTACATAGCAGTGTCTGAGAAAAATATATTTACTGCTTAGCCATATTATGTGTAGTATGATGTTCACTCAAAATGCCATGACACGCGTTTCGCAATCAGTGCTTCATCAAGGGAATGGCTGTAGTATTCGATGGTAACTGAGTTATCTACATCCTTGTGTTGAAAAAAATGATCGGTGACAACTTCTAATGGGGGCTGTTACTGCTGCATGAAGGTTGTCAGCCAGTATCTTACACTCTCGAAATAGAAAAATATTACAATCTGAGAGTCCTCAGTGGTTGATACCTTTCAACTGAAAAGATGGTAATAAATAATAGCAAGCTTTCAAAACTACTCAGGTGTCTTCATCAGGCTCATAATTATGATTATGAGCCTGATGAAGAGACCTAGTTGTCTCAAAGTCTTGCTATTACCATCATTTGAGTAAGCTATTAAAAGGTATCAACCACTGAGGACCCTCAGATTGTAATATGTCTCTATTTACTAGCTAAACAAACATATATTTTACCTACTCTTGAAATAGTATCTTAAAGAGAATCTGCAGCAGAATTTTACCTCCAAACAAATCATATGTGCATGTAGCTTTTTCAGAGTCATGCCAGCAGTCCTATATGTATAGCCATTCTGTCCCTCCATTACTGAGAAATCAGTGTTTGAATAGATATGCAAATGAGGCTGAAGATCTGAGTGTCTTTTTACTTCTAAAATTTACAATACAAATTAATATTGTGATACCTTGTTAGCCAGAGAAATCAATGTAAGTACTTAAGTCCCTAAAAAAAGTTGAGAAAAGTATTCTAGGAGTGAGACCTTTATTGGATAACCAGAAAGATTATATTTGTAAACTTTCAAAGCTCATATGGCTCATTCATCAGACAAAAGAAACAAACACCAAAAGGATCACCAAAGGACCCAATGATAATCAATGGCTCCCCCACTGCTTTCCATTTCATGACTGATGCAACAAATCAATTCCTTTAATCTTATGTATATGAAGCTCATAAGAAGAGGTCAAACTGGATTTCTTCAAAGATGCTTACAAACAATACAGAAATATTCTTTGAATTGCCTAATTTAAAGAACAGCAGGAATGTTGTTATAAAAGCTGCCTTTAATATGTTCTGTCCAATTAAAAGGAATCTGTCAGCAGGATTTCCTACCACAAATCAGTTATGTCCATGGATCTCTTGGAAAGACAAGTCCAGCTATACCTTCACATGGTCAGTCCATTCATCCACTTGACTGATGGCTCCTTTGCCTCCTTCTTCACTGTTTGCTCCTCTGCCTAAAGTCACACAGCATAGAGGCTGTCAGTCAATTAGGAGGAGGCAGCGCTTGGCGGGGAATAGAGCGTGTCCATTCAAAGGCTGATTTCTCAGTGATGTAGAAGCAGACTGACCACATAAAGGTATTGGTGGATCTGTCTTTGATGATCTGTATTCTTTGAGGGCTACCTATAAAACCTAATCTTGTAAAAACATTTTCATAGTTACTTGCTATTGTTTAGGAAAATTTTAAAAAATATGTAGTTAAAAATAATAGTTTTTTTTTTTGCTGTATGTTAGGGCAGAGACATAAGGCCGAGTTACACATAGCGATGTTCCAGCAACCCGACCAACGATCAAGATCGCTGGAACATCGTTATGTGATTGATGGTGAGAAGCCAGACAGGCAGATCTCACTAGCGATCACCCAGTGATGCGCCGACACCCGACAGTCACTGGGATTGGTCAGGGTGTCTGGCGCACACTGGGTGTCGCTGGTCGTTGCCCCTTTCACACATGCCGATGCATGTGACAGCAGCAGACCCAACGAATGAAAGATGGTCCCAGCCATTCCGCAAAGATCAGCAAGCTAATCGCTGGTCGTTGTGGCATGTCACACGCAGCGACGTCGCTGGCGAGGTAGCTGCAACGTCACAAAACCAGTGACATTGCAGCAATATTGTTAGCGATAACACTGCGTGTAATGGGGCCTTTACTATGTGAGCTGCATGCGAGTGTCTTACGTGTATCTCGCATGATACACCTGGACCGGCCGCCAGCTCTCTAAACGGGAGCATGGACCTGATTGTGTTTCTATGGAGCTCCACGCTCCCGTTCAGAGAGTCGGCGGCCGGTCGAGGTGAATCACGCGAGATGCATGTGAGACACTCGTATTGTATCTCTGCCCTTAGAGTGAGTGCCCACGATCAGGATTAGCAGCCAGGATATTCAAAAAAGACCATTTAAAGAAAAAAAAATCATTTTTTTCTGTATTCTGACTAATAAGAATACTTATAACAATAACAATAAAAATAAACAAAGTAAACTTTAATGATACAGCGCAAATCACAATCAAAAAGGTATAATGCTATAGCATTCAGAGCACGCAGAGGAAGGAAGAGCTATGACAGGGTGGTTACATTTTTGTACCATTTGTTATACTGGTATTATTCAGTCTTGGAAGTGGATGAGCGCATTAGTGTACGTATACTCCAATATTAGCATGCACTGAACCTGGTACAGTGGTGAGCAGAACAAATATTTGTGTTCTATATCTCGATCCATGCTTCAAGCTGTTTCCCAGCTGCTCTTCTCAGTATTATATATAATCACTTCAGTATTGTGCTGGTGCATAAAGATGAAATTAGCACCGATCTCTGAAATGTATGCTAAAGGAATTGGAGATTTCAAATTATTTATGTCAATTTATTGCCAAAATAGCCAGCCTGGATGCATGAGAAATGTGTTCTTCTAATTTCTTAGCTCTAGGCAACATCTCCGTCATTTGCAATACTAAGAACGATGCTAATAACATCTGTGAAACTTGGCCAAAACATTGCTGTCTTGTTGTAACATATTCATGCTCGAAAATAGCCAACATGAAATTAGAAAGAGCGTGCCTGACGAGTAATATTTGCCAAATGTTTTTTTTCCATGTAAAGTAGAAAACTAAACTTCAAAATGTTCATGAAATGACATATTTTCTAAAGGAATATTGCTACGACGGCCGATATCTTGAGCTGTGTAAATGGAATCTCCATACAACACTATAATATCGGATTAGAAGGGACATTTAAATAACACATTTTGCAAAACTGATGACTGAAAGACGCGCACAGTGGCACATGGTATCCGTATGGGGCCATATTACGGACCCAGAGGCTCTTCTTGTACTGCCTTATGGTGCCTGCTTTAGCTGCCATAATATTTAACTTGTTGGAAGAACAAAATACAACTTTTTCCAAATAGATTTAATGGAAATCTGGGGAAGAAAAAAAAACATCTTTGTAATCTTCTGTATATCATGGTAAGCATATAGAGAACTCAGATATCTACAATGATAAGGTAAGGTACTGTGATCAAATAAACATATCGTTAAAGGGAATCTGTCAGGTCCTTTATGCCCTCCAGTAGCAATCACAGGAGTATGACAAAATTCCCTTCCTAACCAGCCTTGTATAATATTATCAATGTATGAAGAAGCATTTATAAAATGTGCTGTTCATATGCTAATTACAACTTTGACTAGTCAAAAGGGTGTTATTACCCCAGGCTAGTCAGCCCTTTTTCCATGTTATCATACCCCTGTGCGCGTAATAACATGGCATCCATGAGCAGACGTCACCGCCAGACCATGGAAATTGCATGTGTGCGGTTCATTTTGGCAGTGTCACTGCGCCTCTGAAACCAGGTGTACGCATCCCGGCTTCATAGAGACACGCTAAGCATGATGGGAAGAATAGCTTCTACACTTCTGATTATGATCAGAGCACAGCAATGCTGCCAAAGTGAACTGCACACATTCAAGAGATTTCCCGCAGCTGGCGATGCCACCGGTCATGGAGATCATGTTATCACGCCACATAACATGGAAACAGGGCTGACTAATCTGGGGTATCCTAATGACCCACTGACTAGTCAAAGCCCTAATTAGCATAGGAACAGCAGTTTTTTTTAATCCATTAAACATTGATTTTAGACAGTAAATAACATGAGACAGGGCTGGTTAGGCAGGGAATTTTGGCATACACGTGACTGCTGCTGGGTTGAAGGGCATAAGGGACCTGATAGGTTCCGTTTAACCCCTTCACCCCGGGCTATTTTGCCTTTTTCTTCTCTCCACTTCTTCCAAGAGCCATAACTTTTTGTATTTTTCCATCAATATAGACATATGAGATCTTATGATATCATTCATTTTACCATATAGTGTACTGGAAAACGGGAAAAAATTCCATGTGCGGTGAAACTGGAAAAAAATAGTTACACCATGGTTTATTGTGTTTTTATTCACCCTGATTACTATATGGTAAAACTGATATGCCAGTATGATGCCTCAGGTCAGTAAGAGTTCATAGATACCAAACATGTATTCTTTTACTTTAATCTAAGTGGCAGAAAAGAATTCAGAAGTTTTTAAAGAAAATAATTGTGCTTTTGTCACCATTTTCTGTGACCCGAAGCTTTCTCATGTTTTGGGATCTAGGGCTGTGTGACAGCTTTTTTTTGGGGCTTGAGCTGACATTTCTAATGATATTGTATTTGGGTGGATGCGCTGTTTTGATTGCTCGTTATTGTATTTTATTGCAAAGATGCAGCAACCAAAAAAAGGTACGTTTGACGTCTGACCTTTTTTCCATTATGCAGTTTACAGATCTGATTAATTAATTTTATATCTTAATAGACCTAGCACATCTGAATGCGGCAATACCAAATGTGTATTTTTTTTTAATTTACCGTATTTTTCGCTTTATAAGACACACTGGATTATAAGACACACCCCAAATTTGGTGAAGGAAAAGAGGAAAAAATAGTTTTTAATGTTAAATGGGGTCTGTCTTATAATGCCAGTGTCCATCTTACAATCCCTATATACGTCCCCCTCATCTTGGTATATGTATATACTGTATATATATATATATATATATATATATATATATATATACCCCATCCTGGTACATAGCCTCCCCATCCTGAATATGGACACCCCATTCTGGATATGGCCCCCTTATCCTGGATGTGGCACCCCCAATCCTGGATATGGGCCTTCCATCCTGCATATGGCCACACCATCTTTGATATGGCCCCCCCCCCATTCTGGATAAGGGCCTTCCATCCTGGATATGGCCTCCTTATCCTGGAACATGGCTCCCACCCCCCATCCTGTATATGGTCCCCTTATCCTGGTTTTGGCCCCATCCTGCATATAGCCCTCAATCCTGCATATCGCCTCCTTATCCTGAATATGCCCCCCCATCCTGGTTATGGCTCCCTTTTTCTGATTGTGGCCTTCTTATCCTGGTACATGGCTCCCCCTATCCTGCATATGCCCCCATCCTGGTTATGGCTCCCTTTTTCTGATTGTGGCCCTCTTATCCTGGTACATGGCTCCCCCTATCCTGCATATGCCCCCCATTCTGGATATGGCCCTCCAGTCACTTTATATGCCCCCCTGCTGGTGCACACACTAAAATAATAAATGGCTGATAACTTACCCTCTGTCGCTCCCTGCCTGCAGCATCAGTCAAATACCAGGAGAACAACAGGAGTTTATAGTGCAAAAAAGTATCAAAATTTATTTAGACTTCATAAAAACCTTTACAGACTAATCAGTGCTCGACATCCGATCATGTGACTGGGGCACACAGAGATGACATCACTATGCTGTGATTGGATGCTGAGCACAGACACAAGAAGACGGCAGCGATGCTGCAGGCAGGGAACGCCGGAGGATAAGTTATCAGACATTTATTATTTTAGTGTGCATGCCAGCAGGAGGGCATATAGAGTGATGGAGGTGCCATATCCAGGATGGGGGGTTGAGTGCAGGCTCATATAATATGCACCGCTCCTTGCTCACCTCTCAGCTCTGGGTTCAGCACTGAGGTGATGGACAGTAGGATGCATTGCATATTATATGAGCATAATGAGCGGGGGCTCACGACCACAGGCTGCCTCTGCAGCCAATGCCAGCCCACAGACACTGCTCCAGAGCCGCCCCCTCTCCCCTACTACAGCAAAGCACAGCTTGTATTCGGATTATAAGACAAACTCCCCCCTTTCCCCAAATATTTTGGGGAAACAAAAGTGCGTCTTATAATCCAAAGATATGGTAGTTTTATTTTCCATGAGGCAAAAGGGGGGATTTGAACATTTATGTTTTTTTTTTTTTTTCATATTATTTGAAACTTTTTTTATTTTTCAGATTCAAGCATAGAAATGAAAACCGGGCACTGACCTGTTAACAGCGTTACTTGTATACTCCTGTAGCAGTGACGTGCTGTGGAATATCCTGTTGCTCAGCCAGAGTTCAAGACATTAAATCCAAAAAGAAAGATGGCGGCACTCAGCATTCCAATTTTGCAGCTGGTTGATTTAATGCAAAAATTACAGCAGCAAGTGCATGATACAGGGAGGGAGGAGCTAGGACCGATGGTGACCGCTTCGCGGGATGTCCCGCTTCTACGGGTCCGGTGTACAGGCACACCGGACCCGTAGAAGCAGGACATCCCGCGAAGCGGTCACCGTCGGTCCTAGCACCTCCCTCCCTGTATCATGCACCTGCTGCTGTAATTTTTGCATTAAATCAACCAGCTGCAAAATTAGAATGCTGAGTGCCGCCATCTTTCTTTTTTTTATTTTTCCTTTACTGTACATGGTCCCTTAGGGTGCCACATCACTGCAGTGTCTGATCGCTTATGCTGTGCAGAGTGATGTTTCATTATCCCTTTGCACAGCACAAATGATTGCATTCTACCAGTGATGCCACGTGGGCATTGCTGGCAGGAAGTGAGTCATGACAGTGTCTGGGGTCATCAGCTGACCCCTTGCTCTCATGGCAATACATTCAGTCCCCGTGATCGCATGACGAGTCTGCCAATGCCTGCAGGCAACAGTACGATTCCCACCACGATGCTTTAGAATGCGCTGTCAGTGATTGACAGCGTGATCTAAAATGGTTAACAGTGTCGATCGGAATGATGGAAGCTCAAAGCTGGGGGCTGGAATCCTCAGAGTGGGGAGCCTCAAGTGTTCTGCAAATTGCAGCCACCCCAGAAAATGGCAAATTCATCAGAAGTGCCATTTTCTGGCACTGTACCAAGACTCTTCATTTTCTGGTCGTCATAATGGGAGACCCAGACAATGGGGTTTAGGGCTCTGCCCTCCGGAGGTCACACTAGGTACTACAAGTTTGTAGACACCGCCTCCTCCGCTTATAAACCCCCACCGTAGGAGACATCCTCAGTTTTAAACTTAGTGTGCTCGGAGGATCACGCTTTGCTTGCACTTCACTGCATTCTCACAGCTTACGTGATGGCGTATGAAGACAAGGTAAAATGGTCCCGCTCGGGACCCCCGACAGCCTCCCCGCTCACCCTCTGCGGAACACGCTGGTGGAGGTACCGGAGGGCTTTTAGCCTGGACACTTCAGTGTTCTCCCGGTACGCTGTCGCGCTCCTTCCTTTCCATCCCTCCATGGAGGCTCTGGTAAGGGGGAGCCTGGAGCCTTGCACAGCTCCGCTCCGTCCGAGGCCTCCCTAAATGGTGCTTACAGACCGGACGGAGCCAGCCCAGTCCGAGGCCTCCCTAAATGGTGCTTACACTCCGGACTGGTGCTGTACCCCCGTCCGAGGCCTCCCTAAAGGTGCTTACAGACCGGACCGGCACTGAGGCACCTGGTGTGTCTCCTGTGTGCCTGGGGGTAGTGTCTGTCACTGTTGTGTCATGACACTCAGACCGCGCGGTTACCCTCGGGTCCGCGGTTCTGGCGGTGACCCTGTGCTGGGGTCTCCCTGGCTGACCGCCCTGTGTATCACAGGGGCTGAGGCTGTAGACTGCGGGTGTTTTGTGTGTACATGCAGTCTGAGTGTGTGTGTGGTGATATTCACACTCTTTTCCCGCGCTGCGGGCTCCGGCACCTCCATTACTGAGGCAGCCTGGAGGAGGAGGAGGCAGCCCTTGTGGTGACATCACCGCTGGGCGTGTTGTGTGTTCTTCCCGCGTGTTCCAGGCTCCGCCCACATCTTCACTGTCGGCGGCCATCTTCTCCCTCACTTCCCGGCTGGGACCTGACGGCAGCGCGTGTCTGCACTTACAAGGGAGACCGGAACTCGCGGAGGTCACACACACACACCGCTTCCTCCTACCGCTTTACTGCGGTCGGTAAGCCACCGGGATTCCCGGTTTGTTTGTGAACTTTGGCTTATATTCCCCTCACTGTGGAGATGTCCTCAGTTGGGAAGCATGCTGCTAAGGCGGCGGTGGTCTCCATTGCCTGTATTACATGCAACGGGACACTAGTGGAGGGGTCCTGCAATAACTGCGGACGCCCAGAGGCCCGGTCTGCTACTACTGAGTCTGCAAATCCGGGATTATACCCTGAGTTCAGGTGATCCCAGGGCCATGGGAAACGCAGAATAAGATCAATGAATCTCTGCTGTCCCAGATGTCCTCCATGTCGCAAACCCTGGAGGCACTGCATAGGAGACTGGAGAACCCAGCTACTCCTCCTAGTTACCCCCGGGTGTCTCTTACTTCTGCTGTAAGACCCCCTAAGCGAGCTCGTGAGGCTTCTCCTGAGCTCCAGACTCTCTCTGAGGAGGAGCGTTCCTCTGATGGTGAGGAAGATGATGGGGGTTCTACTCTCGGGTCTATGTCTGAACCTCCAGATGGGGTGGAGGATCTGGTGTCCTCCATCAATGAGACATTGCGTCTTGTCACTCCTCCTGAGGAGGTGACTGTACACCCCAAGGAGGTCTATCAATGGCTGCGGCCAGAGGCTAGACCAAGTGGCTCCTTCATGGACCACACTAATTTCGGAAGGGTGATTAAAGCTCCCAGGTTGCATCCTGGGCGGCGTTATGTCCGTAAAACTAAGGACAATCGCTTTCCCTTTCCCCAGGAGGCGCTCCAGGAATGGTCGCAGTCTCCCAAGGTGGATGCTTCCATGACTAGGATTGCTGCACGCTCCTTGTTTTCTGCCTCTGATAGCTCCTCGTTGAAGGATGCTACTGATAGACAGGTCGAGCAACTCGCCAAGTCTTCATATGAGGCTGTGGGGTCTTCGTTTGCCCCTAATTTTGCCGCGGTCTGGACCCTACAAGCGATTACTATCTGTTTGGATGGTATCACTGATCTAGCTAGGTCCAGTCCAGAGGTCCTGGCGCTCACTGAGAGAGCAAGGGCCTATGCGGACTATGCCAGGACGGCATCTTTGGAAACTGCCACTCGCTCTGCTGTGGCCTCGGCCAATGCAATTGCGATCCGCAGGCTGTTGTGGCTGCGTCTTTGGGACTCAGATGCCACATCTAAGAAGATTTTACAAAATCTTCCGTTCGCTGGTGACAGGCTTTTTGGCACCGAACTGGACAAATTGATAAAGGATTCTGCTGAGTCTAAGATCCCGCAGAATAAGCCTAAGCCACGGTACACCGTGAAAAGGAACCCTAAGCAGTGGTCCTTTCGCTCCGGTTCACAGTCATCAACGACGTCCACTCGCTCAGACCGAGGGGGCAAGCCTGCTACTCAGTGGCGTTCCAAGAGTCGTCAGAAGAAGCCGGCGGGGGCAGCGGCTGCCACCCCCAAGCCCGCCTCGACATGACTCGCTCTCTCATCCTGCCTCCCCACAGGTGGGGGGCCGCCTGTCTCGATTTCAGGACAAGTGGCTTCTTCACATTCAAGATCAGTGGGTTCGAGACGTAGTCTCAAGAGGTTACAGGATAGAGCTGACGTCACAACCAATACCCCGATTCTATCGGTCGGTTCCATCTCCAGAAAAGGCTCAGGCTTTTCACCTGGTGTTGGAGGGGCTCCGCAGAGACGGAGTGGTGGTCCCTGTGCCCACGGAAGAGAGGTTCAGGGGTTTTTACTCCAACCTCTTTATTGTCCCAAAGAAGGACGGCTCTTTTCGCCCGGTTTTGGACCTCAAGTTGTTCAACCGTCACGTGTTGGTTCGGAAGTTCCGCATGGAATCCCTGCGTTCAGTGATCGCGGCTGTGTCACAGGGAGACTTCCTAGCGTCCATCGATATCAGGGACGCTTACCTTCACGTTCCCATTGCACCAGCTCATCAGCGCTGGTTGAGATTCGCAGTGGGGGAAGAGCACTTCCAATTTGTGGCACTGCCATTCGGGCTAGCCTCGGCACCACGGGTGTTCACAAAGGTGATGGCCTCCATGATGGCTCTCCTGCATGCGCAGGGACACGCCGTCATACCCTATTTGGACGACCTGTTGGTCAGGGCGCCATCGGAAGACCTTTGTCGGGTGAGCCTGGAGGTGACCATGAAGTCTCTGGAACGGTTCGGGTGGCTTATCAACATTCAAAAGTCGACCCTGGTTCCGACCCAGTCATTGACATATCTGGGCATGGACTTCCACACGGACTCGGCCCTGGTGTCCCTACCTCAAGCCAAGCAGCTTGCGATCCAATCAGGAGTGCAGAATGTCCTCCTGTCGCCACAGTCATCCCTACGGGTATTGATGAGACTGGTGGGTCGCATGGTAGCGGCGATAGAGGCGGTGCCGTTCGCACAGTTTCGCCTCCGTCCTCTCCAGCTGGAGATTCTCCGCAGATGGGACAAGAGGACGATCTCTCTGAATCGGCTGGTGACGCTGTCACAACCAACCAGGGACTCTCTACAGTGGTGGCTCCAGCCACATCACCTGTCACGGGGCCGGTCCTTCCTAAAACCGTCATGGTTAGTGGTGACCACCGACGCCAGTCTGAAGGGCTGGGGTGCGGTGTTCTTGCACCACAGGGCTCAAGGCCTCTGGACTCAGTCGGAGTCGGCGTTGCAGATCAACGTGCTGGAGATCAAGGCGGTCTATCTGGCGCTACTGGCGTTTCAGAAATTCCTGTCAGGACAACCCATTCGGGTACAGTCCGACAATGCGACGGCCGTCGCCTACATAAATCATCAGGGAGGGACCAGAAGTGCTCAGGCCCTCGCCGAAGTCCACCGCATTCTACTCTGGGTGGAGGAAAACGGCTGCCTGATCTCCGCAGTTCACATCCCAGGGGTCGAGAACTGGGAGGCCGACTATCTGAGCCGACAGGGGATGGACGCCGGAGAGTGGTCCCTACATCCAGACGTCTTCCGGGACATCTGCAGCAGATGGGGCACTCCGGACGTGGATCTGATGGCCTCACGGCTGAATCATCAGGTGCCCCAATACATGGCGAGATCTTGGGATCCCCAGTCTCTGGGGGCGGATGCCCTGATCCTGAGCTGGTCCAGCTTTCAGCGGCCATATGTGTTTCCGCCTCTGGCTCTGATTCCCAGGGTCCTGTGGAAGGTCAGGACAGAATGCAGAGTGGCCATTCTAGTGGCTCCAGATTGGCCCAGGAGGTCTTGGTACCCGGACCTGTGGCAACTGTCAGGCGGACACAGGTGGGCTCTTCCAGAACGCGCAGATCTACTCGCGCAAGGCCCGTTCTTCCACCTCAATTCCAGGGCCCTCAGATTGACTGCATGGCTCTTGAGGCCTGGCTGCTAACATCCAGAGGTTTCTCCCCTACAGTGGTTGCCACTATGAATCGGGCGAGGAAACCTGTTTCCAGGAAGATATACCACAGAACGTGGAAAATCTTTTTTACCTGGTGTGCCTCTGGTGGCCGCTCACCGTGGCCTTTGTCTATCCCGACATTGTTGGCCTTCCTACAGTCGGGGTTGGAGTTGGGATTATCCCTTGGCTCTCGGAAAGGTCAAGTATCAGCACTTTCAGTGCTGTTTGACAGGCGCTTGGCGCTCCTCCCGAAGGTACGTCAATTTCTGCAGGGGGTGTCTGGGGTGGTTCCGCCCTATAGACGACCTCTGGATCCTTGGGACCTCAACATGGTCCTGGCGGCACTGCAGAAACCGCCGTTTGAGCCACTGAGAGAAGTCTCTCTCTCTCGTCTGTCCCAGAAGGTGGTCTTTCTGGTGGCGATTACGTCTCTGAGACGGGTCTCAGAATTGGCTGCACTTTCGTGCAAGTCTCCTTTTCTGGTGGTTCACCAAGACAAGGTGGTGTTGCGCCCACGGCCTGAATTTCTGCCGAAGGTGGTTTCAACGTTTCACCTAAACCAGGAGATTGTTCTCCCATCATTTTGCCCCGCTCCCGTTCATCAGGTTGAGCGCGACCTCCATACTCTGGATCTCGTGAGAGCTGTACGCATTTATGTGTCCAGGACCGCCTCCTTTAGGAGTTCGGATTCCTTATTTGTCCTCACGATGGGTCGCTGTAAAGGGGCCGCGGCTTCGAAGTCGACCTTGGCCAGATGGATCAAGGCTCCCATTCAGGAGGCGTACCGGTCTTCTGGTTTGCCTCTCCCGGTGGGTTTGAAGGCACACTCTACGAGAGCTGTAGGTGCCTCCTGGGCCTTGCGACATCGAGCTTCTGCTCTTCAGGTGTGTCAGGCGGCCACTTGGTCCAGCCTGCACACTTTCTCTAAGCACTATATGGTGCATGCCCATGCCTCTGCGGATGCGAGTTTGGGCAGGCGGGTTCTCCAGGCGGCGGTTGCCCACCTTTAGAGGGAACCATGTGTTATCCGTCTTGTTGAGGAACTCTTCCCGCCCTGGGGTATTGCTTTAGGACATCCCCATTGTCTGGGTCTCCCATTATGACGACCAGAAAAAAGAGAATTTTGTTTACGTACCGTAAATTCTTTTTTCTTTAGTCATCAATGGGAGACCCAGCACCCACCCAGTTGTTCCGTTGCATATTTTGCACTTGTTCTGTTCTCTGTTGAGACAGTGTTTGCCGGGTTGTTGAACCGTCTGTGCACGGCATTCTTCCCGATGTTTCGGGTGTGGTTTAATTTCTCCTCGCAGCTTATGGACTAAACTGAGGATGTCTCCTACGGTGGGGGTTTATAAGCGGAGGAGGCGGTGTCTACAAACTTGTAGTACCTAGTGTGACCTCCGGAGGGCAGAGCCCTAAACCCCATTGTCTGGGTCTCCCATTGATGACTAAAGAAAAAAGAATTTACGGTACGTAAACAAAATTCTCTTTTTTGCCCTGGTGCCGGTGGCAAACTAGGCAATAATGAGGTTAATTCCAGCTGAATATTGCCCACTGGCACAAAGCCCAAGGTTCATACTGTCAGGACAATGTTGGACCCGGCCGTTAGGAATCTCTAGTAAATAGTAAAGAATGCACAACATCTTTTTATTAGAACAAAAAACACAAACACATGTTAAAATTCGATCTTTATTACTACCATATACCCATCCATGATCATCTGCGATGTCTGTTCTTGAGACCCGAAACTGAAAGAGCTTTGGCGCTGCGTCGCTCTATCTGACCTCAGGTAATCCAGATCATGACGTCACCCTGTTCACTATGAGAGCCGAATCTCATTCAGTTTCAGGTCTTGCCAAAAAAAGGTTGCAGAGGATCGTGGATGGGTATGTGGGAGTAGGGATGGGCGAGTCTACTCGCTAGGACTCGGGACTCGGCGATTCTGAAGGTACTCGCAGGACTCGTTACTTGGCGAATCTCCCAGCTTGGACTCGCACAGTGACGAGTCCAATGGAATTCAATGTCAATAAGCTTGACTCTTCACAGATACCCGCTGTCAGCAGCGAGTCTGAGCGAGTCTACGATTCCGAGTCCTACGAGTCTACGATTCCGAGTCCTGTATACTGTATTCGGGAGTCGGACTCTCGAATACAGAATCTGTTATGTTCCGAGTCAGCACAGCGTGCGTGTTAGGTCAGAAAACTTGTGAAGATAGCCAATCATAGTCAGTAATGGCATAGCAAAGTTGGTTGTGTCAGGACTATGATTGGCTGCTGTCCATCGTGATGCCTATGTCATCTATGACAGGCAAGGCAGTATATAAGGCTTGTCCCCGCCATTTTGGCCACATTCCTGAGACGATCTGACCTAGTATAGGGAGAGAGAGATATATGCTGGAGCAGATCAGGGATTGTCAGTGTAGGGAAGATTCCTTATATTAACCCAAAAAGCTCTTCTGAGAGCTAGGAGGAGGACGGAGTAGTGCTGTGTAGGCAGGCAGGGAGGGAAGGAAGGAGAAGCCTTAGAGTGCACACAGGACGGACCTCATAGCTTAGCTTACTCACTCAGCTTTGCTAACAGCTGCAGTCAGAGGCTTAGCTGAGGTGCTGTTTCCTTTTTGTTTTTGCACCAGATCGATTTTTGTTCCTAATAAGCCATAGAGCGTTATTTTTTCTGTGGCAGACCAGTGCGTTGCTGCTAGCACGTACACCACCTTAGGGAGTGTAGTGTGCGGCTTCACTGCCAAGTGTGAGCGCGCACACTTACCCCGCCAGCAAGTGACGCATACAGCAACACCAAACCACATCTCGGTGGCTGTGCGCACTTCAAACCAATTTTTTTAGGGAGTGTAGTGTGCGGCTTCACTGCCAAGTGTGAGTGCGCACACTTACCCCGCCAGCAAGTGACGCATTCAGCAACACCTAACCACATCTCGGTGGCTGTGCGCACTTCAAACTAATTTTTTTAGGGAGTGTAGTGTGCGGCTTCACTGCCAAGTGTGAGCGCGCACACTTACCCCGCCAGCAAGTGACGCATTCAGCAACACCTAACCACATCTCGGTGGCTGTGCGCACTTGAAACTAATTTTTTTTAGGGAGTGTAGTGTGCGGCTTCACTGCCAAGTGTGAGTGCGCACACTTACCCCGCCAGCAAGTGACGCATTCAGCAACACCTAACCACATCTCGGTGGCTGTGCGCACTTCAAACTAATTTTTTTAGGGAGTGTAGTGTGCGGCTTCACTGCCAAGTGTGAGCGCGCACACTTACCCCGCCAGCAAGTGACGCATTCAGCAACACCTAACCACATCTCGGTGGCTGTGCGCACTTCAAACCAATTTTTTTAGGGAGTGTAGTGTGCGGCTTCACTGCCAAGTGTGAGCGCGCACACTTACCCCGCCAGCAAGTGACGCATTCAGCAACACCTAACCACATCTCGGTGGCTGTGCGCACTTCAAACCAATTTTTTTAGGGAGTGTAGTGTGCGGCTTCACTGCCAAGTGTGAGTGCGCACACTTACCCCGCCAGCAAGTGACGCATTCAGCAACACCTAACCACATCTCGGTGGCTGTGCGCACTTCAAACTAATTTTTTTAGGGAGTGTAGTGTGCGGCTTCACTGCCAAGTGTGAGCGCGCACACTTACCCCGCCAGCAAGTGACGCATTCAGCAACACCTAACCACATCTCGGTGGCTGTGCGCACTTGAAACTAATTTTTTTAGGGAGTGTAGTGTGCGGCTTCACTGCCAAGTGTGAGCGCGCACACTTACCCCGCCAGCAAGTGACGCATTCAGCAACACCTAACCACATCTCGGTGGCTGTGCGCACTTGAAACTAATTTTTTTAGGGAGTGTAGTGTGCGGCTTCACTGCCAAGTGTGAGTGCGCACACTTACCCCGCCAGCAAGTGACGCATTCAGCAACACCTAACCACATCTCGGTGGCTGTGCGCACTTCAAACTAATTTTTTTAGGGAGTGTAGTGTGCGGCTTCACTGCCAAGTGTGAGTGCGCACACTTACCCCGCCAGCAAGTGACGCATTCAGCAACACCTAACCACATCTCGGTGGCTGTGCGCACTTCAAACTAATTTTTTTAGGGAGTGTAGTGTGCGGCTTCACTGCCAAGTGTGAGCGCGCACACTTACCCCGCCAGCAAGTGACGCATTCAGCAACACCTAACCACATCTCGGTGGCTGTGCGCACTTCAAACCAATTTTTTTAGGGAGTGTAGTGTGCGGCTTCACTGCCAAGTGTGAGTGCGCACACTTACCCCGCCAGCAAGTGACGCATTCAGCAACACCTAACCACATCTCGGTGGCTGTGCGCAATTCAAACCAATTTTTTTAGGGAGTGTAGTGTGCGGCTTCACTGCCAAGTGTGAGTGCGCACACTTACCCCGCCAGCAAGTGACGCATTCAGCAACACCTAACCACATCTCGGTGGCTGTGCGCACTTCAAACTAATTTTTTTAGGGAGTGTAGTGTGCAGCTTCACTGCAAAGTGTGAGTGCGCACACTTACCCCGCCAGCAAGTGACGCATTCAGCAACACCTAACCACATCTCGGTGGCTGTGCGCACTTCAAACCAATTTTTTTAGGGAGTGTAGTGTGCGGCTTCACTGCCAAGTGTGAGTGCGCACACTTACCCCGCCAGCAAGTGACGCATTCAGCAACACCTAACCACATCTCGGTGGCTGTGCGCACTTCAAACCAATTTTTTTAGGGAGTGTAGTGTGCGGCTTCACTGCCAAGTGTGAGTGCGCACACTTACCCCGCCAGCAAGTGACGCATACAGCAACACCTAACTCCAACTCGGTGACTGTGCATTCGTCAACAATGTCTCAAAAAAAAACAATTAACAAAAAGGATGTTGCAAAGGGACAGGGACGAGGTCGTGGCCGCAGCAGTCTTGCCCAAGAAGGCACTGGTACAAGTACACAGCCTAGGATTGATAGAACGTCCTTTTTTCTACCTAGAAATCCCAGTACTCAAAGAAAACGTGTGTTGAGGCCGGATGAGCATGACAAGATAACATCTTGGATGGCTCAGACGCCCTCGACCACTGGTTCTTGCAGTACGCAATCATCCGTGGCAAGACATTCTAGTGTCGCTACAGACAATGCAGCGCCATCCAATCCTCAAAGTCTTCATATTGCCTCAACCCATCGGCAGCCAGAGGAAAATTTGGATATGGACCTTGGTCACTCGGATGACTTATTCGGTTCTTATCAAGGGGTTTCTTTGTCACTGCCTGACGAGATACTTGAAGTAGACGAAATGTCTACTCATGGCCAAAGTTTGGAAGTACCGCGTCCTGAAGAAAGACACTTTCACGAAATGCAAAGAGTATCTCAGGAGGTGGATGATGATGAGGATGATGAGACACACATCTCATCTGGCCAGCCTGCTCAGTCAGTTTATCCAGAATCCTTTGAACTGGAAGGGGTGGATGATGACACCACAGATCCTACCTGGATTGCTGAATTGCATAGCCAAGAGAGCAGCCAGGAGGACGAAAGTGGCTATGTACCACTGGCAAAATCACAAAGGCGTACTGTCTCCAGAACACAAACTGTGAGAACAGTTGCCCAAATAGCGTCAACTGTGGCACAAACTGTGCCAACTGTTGCACAAACTGCAAACACAGTTGCCCAAAATGTGTCCACAGTTGGTGTTGAACAGAGTCATCCTCCTCTTCCTCCAATTAAAAATAAAGGACGAACAGCCAGTGTGTGGCAATTTTTTCAGGATAGCCCAACAGTACCAAATATGGTTATCTGTAAGATGTGCCAGGCAAGGCTTAGCAGAGGCACGGTAAAAGGAAACCAGAGCACCAGCAGTATGCGCAAGCATATGTCTCTTAAGCACCCAATTCAGTGGGCACCCTATCAGGGTTCAAAATCAGTGCCTTCTGATCCAAACACTTCCAGGCCACCTCAGATCCATCCTTCACCAGCAAGTGTTCAGGCTTCAGCTCCTGCTCAAGCGTACTCCTCCCTAGGTGCTTTACAAGACAGACATGACAGTAGTCAATCCTCTTGTCAGTCTGGTCCAAACGTGCAGTTGTCTGTGCCACAGCTGTATGAAAGACAGCGGAAGTTCCAACCGACACACCCATATTCCCAAAAAGTGACTGCGAAAATAGCCAAGTTGTTAGCTGTGGAAATGCTGCCGTTTAGGCTTGTGGGAACAGAGTCTTTTCGGGAGTTGATGGCTGAGGCAGCACCACGATACTCTGTACCCAGCCGCTACTTTTTCTCACGTAGTGCCGTTCCCGCCTTACACCAGCACGTGGTTAACAACTTAAAACGTGCTTTAACAAATGCTGTCACCGCAAAAGTCCACCTAACAACGGACACGTGGACAAGTAGTTGTGGACAGGGCAGATACATTTCACTAACGGCTCACTGGATCAACCTGGTGGAGAGTGTCCCAACTTCTAAAACTGTACCATCTGACATACTTCCAACTCCACGAATAGCGGGCCCAACATCATTCCGGGTGTCTGCCTCCTCATATATGTCCAGTGCCCAATCTGCTTCTGCCACTTCCTTGTCCACTGCTGAGCCTCACGCACCATCACGTCCGAGTTGGGAGCTTTGCAGTACTGCTTCTGCAAGGCGACAACAGGCTCTTCTGAAGCTTATCTGCCTAGGTGACACACGTCACACTGCAACAGAGTTGTGGAAAGGTCTCAAGCAACAGACCGATGAGTGGCTGGCCCCACTGGAACTACAACCAGGTCTAGTTGTGAGCGATAATGGTGCAAACCTTGTGGCGGCAATAAAGCACGGTAAACTTGTACATGTGCCTTGCATGGCTCACGTCCTGAACCTGGTAGTTCAGAAATTCCTCAAAATATACCCAGAGTTATCTGAGCTACTGGATAAGGTGAGGCGAATTTGCGCCCACTTTAGACATTCGTCCACAGCAGCTGCAAGTCTTTCAGCCCTTCAAATCCAATTTAACTTGCCGAAACACAGGCTAATTTGCGACATGCCTACGCGATGGAACTCCACCTTCCATATGCTGTCAAGGTTTAATGAGCAGCAGAAGGCAATAGCAGAATTTCAGCTGCAACATGCCCATCAACCTGGAAGTCATACCACACACATCAGTACTTTCGAGTGGGTCTGGATCGCTGACCTTTGCGAGTTGCTGGATAACTTCGAATACTGTACCAAACTTGTCAGTGGGGATCAGTCGATTATAAGTCTCACCATCCCCATGCTCTGCCTGCTCCAAGAATCCCTATTGAATCTCAAAACAGATGCTTTGAGAGCACAGCGGATGGCTATGGAGCCAGAATTGAACATCGCTGATCCTAGCCACCCAAGCCAATATCAGCAGGCTACATTGGTTCAGGAAGATGGTGATGAGGGTGATGATGAAGAAGATTTATTTTTCTCTGGTACTGATGTGAACCCTGATGGGACTCCCAACCCTACGTTTATGTCGGTACAGCATGGGTGGGCTGAAGAGGAGGAGGCGGACACCGATTTAGAGGCCACGACGCGTAGTGATCTTCATTCTGTTGTAACCGAGGAGATGAGTCTTTGCAGCTTAGCACACATGGCTGAAGTAATGTGTCAATGTGTCTCCAAAGATCCACGCGTCATACACATCTATGACAGCGACCTCTACTGGTTGTCAACGTTTTTGGACCCACGGTACAAAGACAAATTTCAGTCGCTGCTGTCGCACTCATCCAGGGGCTTAACGATGGATCAGTAAAGAGGGTTCTTCTTGATATTTTGCTGGCAATATCACCGTCTGAATCCGCTATACATCGAAGAACCAGCTCTTTCCAACAGCAGCCTTTGGTTGGGACACAAACGCCATCAATGACAAGAAGAGGTGGGGGTAAGATGTCCGCCAACTGGGCGATGTTCAACAGACCTTCCAATCAAGAACGGAATTTGCCTACGGTGACCTTGAGTAGGAGACAACAATTGTCCAACATGGTGCAGCAGTATCTCAGTGACAGTACCAGCTTCCTAACCGACCCTTCTGTACCCTTTAATTACTGGGTTTCCAAGCTGCACATTTGGACTGAGCTGTCATTGTATGCCTTGGAGGTGCTGGCATGCCCAGCTGCTAGTGTGACATCAGAGCGTGTTTTCAGTGCCGCTGGGGGTATAGTCACTGATAGAAGGTCCCGCCTCACCACAGAAAATGCCGACAGGCTCACTCTAATTAAATTCAACAAGGATTGGATATCATCACAGTTCCTAAGCCCTCCTGACGACAGTACACAATCCTAGATTAACCTAATCATAATTTATATGATTGGGATATTGCGCTGTTAACAATATGCCCATTTTGGACAGGAATTAATGACATGTCCCTTAGCTCGGTTGATTTCATTCGGCACCCAGTCCAAGCAATAATATGCTATGGGCCAAGCGCCCTGCTTTATGTAAAAAAATACTTTATTAAGCCCTTTGGGCTAATTTTTTGAGGCACCAAGCCTAGGCCTGCATAGTTGGCCTTGCTTGTTCTATGCTCCTAGTCCAAGCAATAATATGCTATGGGCCAAGCGCCCTGCTTTATTTAAAAATAGACTTTATTAAGCCCTTTGGGCTAATTTTTTGAGCCACCCAGGCTAACAAGCTTATCATGGTTTGGGAGACACCCTGGCTAACAAGCTTTTTATGGCCCTTAGGCCTACATTGCTACAAAAAAAATGGCAAACAGCCCCTTGGGCTAATTTTTTGAGCCACCCAGGCTAACAAGCTTATCATGGTTTGGGAGACACCCTGGCTAACAAGCTTTTTATGGCCCTTAGGCCTACATTGCTACAAAAAAAATGGCAAACAGCCCCTTGGGCTAATTTTTTGAGCCACCCAGGCTAACAAGCTTATCATGGTTTGGGAGACACCATGGCTAACAAGCTTTTTATGGCCCTTAGGCCTACATTTATACAAAAAATGGCAAACAGCCCCTTGGGCTAATTTTTTGAGCCACACAGGCTAACAAGCTTATCATGGTTTGGGAGACACCCTGGCTAACAAGCTTTTTATGGCCCTTAGGCCTACATTGATACAAAAAAAATGGCAAACAGCCCCTTGGGCTAATTTTTTGAGCCACCCAGGCTAACAAGCTTATCATGGTTTGGGAGACACCCTGGCTAACAAGCTTTTTATGGCCCTTAGGCCTACATTGATACAAAAAAATGGCAAACAGCCCCTTGGGCTAATTTTTTGAGCCACCCAGGCTAACAAGCTTATCATGGTTTGGGAGACACCCTGGCTAACAAGCTTTTTATGGCCCTTAGGCCTACATTGATACAAAAAAAATGGCAAACAGCCCCTTGGGCTAATTTTTTGAGCCACCCAGGCTAACAAGCTTATCATGGTTTGGGAGACACCCTGGCTAACAAGCTTTTTATGGCCCTTAGGCCTACATTTATACAAAAAATGGCAAACAGCCCCTTGGGCTAATTTTTTGAGCCACACAGGCTAACAAGCTTATCATGGTTTGGGAGACACCCTGGCTAACAAGCTTTTTATGGCCCTTAGGCCTACATTGATACAAAAAAAATGGCAAACAGCCCCTTGGGCTAATTTTTTTGAGCCACCCAGGCTAACAAGCTTATCATGGTTTGGGAGACACCCTGGCTAACAAGCTTTTTATGGCCCTTAGGCCTACATTTATACAAAAAATGGCAAACAGCCCCTTGGGGTAATTTTTTGAGCCACCCAGGCTAACAAGCTTATCATGGTTTGGGAGACACCATGGCTAACAAGCTTTTTATGGCCCTTAGGCCTACATTTATACAAAAAAATGGCAAACAGCCCCTTGGGCTAATTTTTGAGCCACACAGGCTAACAAGCTTATCATGGTTTGGGAGACACCCTGGCTAACAAGCTTTTCATGGCCCTTAGGCCTACATTTATACCAAAAATGGCAAACAGCCCCTTGGGCTAATTTTTCCAGGCACCAATCCTATGCCTGCATCGTGGGCGTTGCTTGGACTATCATCCTGCTGGAGCCTGTTGAAGGGTCCCACTGTACGCTCCATACAAAAAGCGTAGACGCGATGTGTAGCATGTAGACGTCCCAGCCTCTCACATGTGTGTTCATAGTCTTGTTGCCATAGCGAGGCATAAAGTAACCCCCCAAACACAGGCACTGTTTGTCAGCAACAGTTGTATGTGGAGTCATGATTTGACACTTAGTAACCAAGGTGACTTCATGCGCCATGCGGGCCGTAAAGTACTTGCTAATGATGCTCTCTCCCCTGTCCCCCACGCCAAATGTCTCGGGGTAATCCTTGACTCCTCCCTCTCCTTCAAGCCCCACCTGTAGTCCCTAACCAAGTCCCTGTGACTCCAACTCAAAAATATTTAACCAATTCGGTCGTTCCTCAATCCTGACACTGCTGAAACACTCATAAATGCCCTCATCATCTCCCGCCTTGACTACTGCAACCTCCTTCGCATAGGTCTCCCTGCCAACTCTCTTGCACCTCTCCAATCTATACTAAACTCTGCTGCCCGACTAATCCATCTGTCCTCACGCTACTCCCCTGCCTACCCCCTCTGCCAAGCCGTTCACTGGCCCCTCCGGCCCACAGAGAGCTCACTTTAAAACACTGACCATGACATTCAAAGCCTTACACAACCTATCCCCACCATACATCTCCGACATGATCTCCCGATACCATCCCTCACGCAACTTGCGTTCATCCCAAGAACTTGTCCTACAGTCCACCCTCATCTCCTCTTCCCACAACCGCATACAGGATTTCTCCCGGTCATCCGCCATGCTATGGAACTCCCTGCCCCACTTCATCAGTCAGTCGCCTACCCTCTGAACCTTAAAGATACTTCTAAAGACTCACCTCTTCCGACAGGCCTACAACCTGCCATGAGACCCCGCTACACGCCCCAGGACCGACACCTTCCCCACCCTATTGTATCCCCACCCACCCCTCGTAGAATGTGAGCCCACGCGTACAGGGTCCTCTACTATTGTACCTGTATTACCTTATTGTCTATGTTTATTGTACTTGTCCTTGTCTACCTTTTCCTCATGTAAAGCGCCATGGAACCTATGGGCGCTATATAAATAAATAATTATAATAATTATGATGACTTGAAGCCCAACCACAAAAAAAACTACACATTCATTCCTTGAAAAAAGACAGACACAAAGCTGGTTTTTAAAACTGTGTTTCAAAAACAAAATGGCAGCACTGTTTGGACATTCCCAAAAATACTACCTTTTACAATTAAGGTATTACCCAACAAATGGAGCCCTACAGGTCCTGGTAGGTGGGCTGTCCGTCTTGCAAAAGGTCAAGGGCCCCACGTATGGCCTGGCCGAACCCTTCAGGGTGGATCCTCTGAACAGGTGTAGGGAACGGTGGTAGGTCCCTGTTAGCTGGCCACTGGCAGTGAGGCAAAGCCCTGTGGGGTGGCACCTGGCTGTCCCGTGTTGTGGGCCTGCCTAGCCTGTTAGAGGCCGATATTTTCCACCCATCCAAATATTGGAACACATCACCTGGGTCGTTATTTGGCTGACAGGCTTCCAGCACTATCTGTAATGCTGACCTTGCCCGCAGTAGCCTGTCAAATAGAATATTATCCATGAATGGTATAATACTGCGGGCAAAGTCAGCATTACTCTGTTGAACACTTAAATGTGCTGACCCCGGGATCGGACCATAAGCTGGGCCTGCCGCTGGTGGCGGCGGTGGTGGTGCTGGCCCTGCCGCTGGTGGTGGCGGTGGTGGTGCTGGCCCTGCCGCTGGTGGTGGCGGTGGTGGTGCTGGCCCTGCCGCTGGTGGGGGCGGTGGTGGTGCTGACCCTGCCGCTGGTGGCGGTGGTGGTGGTGGTGGCGGCGACGGCGGTGGTGGTGTTGATGGCCCTGCCGCTGGTGGTGGCGGTGGTGGTGCTGGCCCGGCCGCTGGTGGCGGCGGTGGTGGTGCTGGCCCTGGCGCTGCTGGCGGCGATGCTGGTGGTGGTGGTGGCGGCGGCGACGGCGGTGGTGGTGGTGGCGCCGGCCGTGGTGGTCGGTTTTCTCCACGCCGCCTTCTGTTTGGCGGTGGAGGGTTAACAGCACGCCGCCCTCTGTAGTAAGCTTCTCTGTGGGTAAAGTAAAAAAAAATTTGGTGAATTCATTGCATTTGGAAACAAAAACATAGGTCAAACATTAAGTTGCACGCTTTTTAGACTCTGTGTATCTGTGTATTCTTAATCAGATATTTGTTATTATTATGAAAGAATAACCAACTGTACATAACATAAAGGAATACGTGACTTTCTTTGCTAATTCCATACTAATACATAATTTTTCACCCCCTGATTACCCCCCCCCCCCCCCCATCCCATCTAATCTAGACGATCAATAACACCAATGGTTCACATGAAAAAAAAAAGTCCCCCTGACTTCACTTTTAACTTGACATACTTAATTCACAAAACTTTTAGCTTATATCATCTATATAAAGCAGGGAAGGGGTTGAAAGGTATACAATATATATATATATAATCTATTTATATAATCGGGAGTTTGAAATTCCGGCACTGTAGCCGAATCCCAAACTCCTTAGCGTCACTGCGAGCGGAGACGCGTATGCGCCTTCGCGAGCCGCAGACGCTTAACTCACACAGCCGCTATAGCGTTTTCTCAAGCGGCCTCGCGCCCTCCGCTCACAGCAAGACCTGCGCCCCTCACAGCGCCCCATCCGCCCCGGCATGCTGGCATTTGTACTTCCCCCGTCTGTGCACCCACAGGTCTTAGCAGATCACTGATGCTGTCAGCGGGGGGGGACAACACAGACAATCAAATAAGGAGGAGGTCAGTGTCAGGAGGAGATGACAGCCGCCCGCGGGGGCCTGTGACACTGCAGAGGTCACAGCGGGGCTGTGTGTGCGGACAACGGGGAGGCCGGGGGCTACGGACGTACCGGACACGTCCTCTGCTCCTGGAGATGTGCCGCGGGTCCGCGCTCGCAGCGTATCTGACGCAGGAGCCGCGCTCACCACGCCCACACCACGCCCTCTGCCAAACAACCCACACCTCTCACTAACCTCCTGCAGCTAACCACACCCCATGTTTACCTTTGCCATGATGTCATTTAGCTGCGGCCGCTATCTTTAATAAGGTCAGTAATGATGGCAGTAATCGGATCTCTGCTCCCTCTAGCACGCCCCAACACTGTAGCACCATCTATTAACCCTATTCTCATCACCTATATACTCTGCTACCCACTGAGCCGCCTGTATACTCTGCTACCCACAGACCCGCCTGTATACTCTGCTACCCACAGAGCCGTCTTTATACTCTGCTACTCAGACCCGCCTGTATACTCTGCTACCCACAGACCCGCCTGTATACTCTGCTACCCACAGACCCGCCTGTATACTCTGCTACCCACAGACCCGCCTGTATACTCTGCTACCCACAGAGCCGCCTGTATACTCTGCTACCCACAGACCCGCCTGTATACTCTGCTACCCACAGAGCCGTCTGTATACTCTGCTACCCACAGACCCGCCTGTATACTCTGCTACCCACAGACCCGCCTGTATACTCTGCTACCCACAGAGCCGCCTGTATACTCTGCTACCCACAGACCCGCCTGTATACTCTGCTACCCACAGAGCCGTCTGTATACTCTGCTACCCACAGACCCGCCTGTATACTCTGCTACCCACAGAGCCGTCTTTATATTCTGCTACCTCAGACCCGCCTGTATACTCTGCTACCCACAGACCCGCCTGTATACTCTGCTACCCACAGAGACGCCTGTATACTCTGCTACCCACAGACCCGCCTGTATACTCTGCTACCCACAGAGACGCCTGTATACTCTGCTACCTCAGACCCGCCTGTATACTCTGCTACCCACAGAGCCGTCTTTATACTCTGCTACCTCAGACCCGCCTGTATACTCTGCTACCCACAGACCCGCCTGTATACTCTGCTACCCACAGAGCCGCCTGTATACTCTGCTACCCACAGAGCCGCCTTTATACTCTGCTACCCACAGAGCACGTGTATACTCTGCTACCCACAGAGCCGAATTGGAACCTAATGTATATATTAATAAATAATACTAAATGTACACAACAGTGCTGCAGACACATACCTTGGCATACGGGCCACCGGGTGAAGGAAGGACAGCCGGTCGTAAAAGTGGTAGTGGTTCAGCAATGGAGCGGCTCCCGGTTCTCTCTCTGAGTACTGCCGGTACTGCTTCTTATGCTGGTCCCGGCAGCTCCTCCACCGTTTTTTAAGATGGTCAACTGTGAAATGATTTCAAACCGGGTTTAGAGATGTGTAATATTTGAAACAACAAAAGTATGTGTACAAATCAACAATAACATTTTATTCATTTTGTGTGTGTAATGTGTATACAAGGCACAGTGACACGACAGTGTGGAACATCATCAACAGCATTACGGACATTGAGCTCACGTGGCCACAATCACAAATGAAGCAGGACACATGTCAACGCATAGAGAATGTAATAGTGCGGGCACCAGACTCTGGTCATTAGTGGTATTTATATACACCCAACCCCTTGGCCGAAAGAGCCAGGAGGATCAGACCTTAAACTAAGTGTACTGTTGTGACCCCATCCAAATATAGGCAACTATGCGGTGGAGCATGATAACACATTCAGGGTCCTGTATACCCTGCTATGGGGGCCCTGTATTCCCACTGCTGGGGGCCCTGTAAACCCACTGGGCCACTGTCTACCCACTGCTGGGGGCCCTGTATACCCACTGCTGGGGGGGCCTGTACACACACTGAGGGCCCTGTATACAGGGACTGACTGGCACCCTACAGTTTGGGTCGCAACCCTCCCTCACCGGCCCGACACAGGTGAGGACGGGGGGTGGGGGGGGGTGATGACTGGCGGCCGCCTCACAGTCACCGCAGCTCCCGCCTTCTCCTATGGCTCGCTCCCAGCCGCAGCCTCGCGCTCCTCACAGCCGCTCGCTAACAGTCGCAGCCGCACGCCACTCACAGACACTCACTCCCGGACCCAGCCGCGCGCTGATGACGTCATCGCGTGGCCAGGAGCTTCCGTTTCCGCCTGCTGCTTCAGGGACATGCGGATTATTCATGCTCCTGCAGCCGCATGACCCGTGGCACCTGGGCCAGTCCGCCCCTGCCTGTATACCACAATATGGGGGCATGTATACCCATCTGGGGGCCTGTATACTCTGCAGGGGGAGGTGTATACTCTGCTGGGGGGCTGTCTACCAGTGATAGCCGCTGTATACCAGGATGGC
Source organism: Allobates femoralis (assembly GCA_033576535.1). Lineage (NCBI taxonomy): Eukaryota > Metazoa > Chordata > Amphibia > Anura > Aromobatidae > Allobates > Allobates femoralis. Next base: position 139,839,300 of record JARQOC010000001.1, on the reverse strand, counting down.
GGTCAATATGTTTTCACAGTTTTTGGGGGCAAAAATAGGGGGGTCGGCTTATACACGGGTCGGCTTATACACGAGTATATATACAGTAAATGCAATATATAACGTGTGAACTCATTTAACTTACTTAGATTGCTCTGTTCCTCATGGTCACTCCGATGGAACGCAGGGAACATCTCTTGGGCGATCTCTCTCCAGGCTGTATTAATTTGGGTCGTATCCCCATAGTCAGGATCTGTAGGGAGCCATAGAAATGGACGAGCCTCCACAAGTGCAATAAGACGCAGTGTGTTCACCGTGCCACGGCCTGCTGCCATGATTGCAATGATGAATGGATTGCTCTGTGTGTGCGCCTGTCAGCGCGACTCGTTTCCTGTTTCCTTAAAGCATGGTGTGTGCTGGAGAATCGCTTCCCTCGCATCATCGGCTCCAAGCCTCAAAATAAGAGAAAAACCAGCGAGTTTGGACTCGCACACTTTCAGAGACACATCAGCGAGTTGTAAATGTCATTATTCGCTATTACTCGGTTCCCTATTCATTAACATTGGACTCGCTGGACTCGCAACGAGTCCCGAGTCCTTGACTCGGACTCGTTGGGGTCTTGCGATTCCGAGTCTTTTAGGACTCGCCCATCTCTATGTGGGAGTGATAAAGATGGAGACTAAATGTGTTTGGGATTTTTGTTCTAATATAAAGATTTTTGTCTGTGTTGTGTATTCTTTATTACTTATGTGAGGCACCGCCGGCATGATCCGCATGGCCGGGGTACATCACATGTAGGATCAGAGGATGATCCTGTGCACACCGGCCGATTTTCCTGTGATGATAATACTGTGTGAACCAACCTGAACACAATGAGGTCATGAGCCTAATGAGCGGCAGTGAGAGTGGGCTGAGATCGAGGAGTCCATGAGGAATAGGATGTAATGAGTGAGTGCTGACAACCCGGAACACAGGGAGTTAACCTGAGCTGGGTGACAGGCTGATTACAAGCAGCTGAGGGGGTGTGTCCATGTGGGAGTGGCTGGCACGATAAGAGGCCGGCCACCGGAGTGATTGAAATGAATGCTGGAAGCTCAGATAGAGTCTGGAAGCAGAGATTGATCCGGAAAGCTGAGACCAGCCTGAGAGCTGAGCAGAGCCAGTCTGTGTGAGGGACTGGTGAATGCAAGTACATGCCGCCATGATTGAGATGGTGAAGGGAGCATGCTAGCTCCATGCCGGTGCCGAGGGCCGGGGTCGTGAGCACCTGGTGGGGAAGCCGTGGCTGAACCCGGTGGAGACTGGTCCGGGCGTGGAGGGAACCACGTCCGGGAAAGGAGCCTTGGGGGACGCTTGGTGGACCCCTTATACAGGTAGCGAGACCCGGATCCGTGCCCGGTAAGACAGCGGTTCCCGTGTAACGGAGTGAGCCGTGTGTGAGCAATGCCAGGCGGGCATAGACCGCCTTTGGGTCCGAGTCAGAGTACTCCGTTAAGGAACCCGAGGAACTATGTGTATGAGGGCGTAAGTAATGGCCCTGAATGAGAGATGATGACCTATGTAAGACCCATGTATAATAATGTGGAGAGACAGTGACCCAGCGAGTATGGATGATGTTGGAGGCGTTCCGTCCTTGGGACGAGAGGGAGGCTTGCCCTGCTGCTTGCAGAGGGTACCCGTCCCTCAACCACGACCTCTAATGGTGTGGGTGTACCTGTGGTGCCAGAGACAGGGGTAATAGGGCTCCTAGTAGGTAACGGATGTAGAGGTTCCCGTGCACTATGGTTTGCCAGTCCCTGTAATGGGCCATGGAGGGGCCACAGTCCATGGATGTGGGCTGTGAGCAGGTGTGTGATCCATGGACGTTTGAATGATGGATCACATACGGTGTGTAAGGTCCCGGTCGGGCAGGATTCCTGACTACGGGTGAATGTATATCATCATGCTGGGGTGACTAAAGCCAGGCGGCAGGTACCGCCATTGGGACCCACAGGGCCCGTTGAGGCGTATGTAACGAAGGTCAGAAGCAGGGGTTAGAAGGGCTCCCGTACTGGGTAACGCGTGGTTAGGCCTGAGGCCGCAGCCACGGGTTACTAGGGTTTGCCAATCCCTGTTATGAACCCGGAAGGGTCATCATCGAAGTATATCAAATGTATTTATTATAAAGGTACTGTAAGATGTGTAAGTAGGCCGGAGGCCGTAGCCACCACGGGAGCTGTTAGTAGAGCTCCAATGGGGACAGAGAGTCATGGTTACAGGTCCCGGGTTACTGTGAATGTATATGTGCAATGTTTTATGTAATGTATGATGTGTTTATGTAAAGTGTTTATATGCAATGTGATGTGTGTCCAACATGCTACCCGGGTTATATTCTTATATGTGAAAAATAAACGGGTACACATTGGTTAAAACTTATAAACACGTGTTCTTGTCGTTTTGCAAGCGGGTTCCCCGGTTGCTACCTCACACTTACTAGAGATTCCTAATGGCCGGGTCTAATGTGGCGCCCCTGAGTCTTGGTATTCACAGTGGTACTGCACCTACACCTGTGGTGCCATTGCTCTCAGGTGAGCTGGGGACACAAAGCTGAGACACCCAACCACACACCCAACACCCATCCTAACTCCTGGCTAGGGAGATGAAGGTTGGAAGAAACTCCTCTTGAGAGCAGACCCCATCTACTGGCTGGAGGGAGCAGTAGATTTAGGGGGGTGGGAGTAGTTAGTAAGGAGAGGAAGCAGAAGCAGCAAGATGGAGTTCTAGGGGTCACGGAGCTGAGGCCTAATAGGACCAGTGGGTAGGTCGGCTGAGGAAATCCCAGTTCAGAGAACCCCGAATCTACAGCCGACTTCCAGGTTGTGATAGAGGAACTGGCTGCATGAGGGGACTGGCCCCAATCTGGTGTGAAACTTCACAATCAAGCCAGGAAACCGGAGGCCACTGAACTGCAGGTGCAATGGCCACCCACCGTGTACTCTCTCAGGTACAGTGGTTACAGAGGGTCAAGAAAACGTACCAGGCCATCACTCAACAAGGTCCTCAGTTGCCTGCCTCGGGATCAATAGCACAAAGGCGTAGGGGAAAAGAGAAGAACAGCATAGAAAGGAAAGAGCAGCATGAAAAGGGTTATGAATGGTGTCTCAGAGGAGAGAACCCAGTCTCCTTGATCTGGGAGAGCACAGTACCCTGGATGGGTTGGCACTGAACTAAGCTACAATAAAGAGACTGGTAAGAACTACAACCCCTGTGTCCAGTGGCGTAACTACCGGCATAGCAGCCGTAGCGGTCGCTTTGGGCCCGGCGCTTGTGGGGGGCCCGGACCCAGCGCCGCTACGCTGCTATACCGGCAGCTGCGCCTGCGATACCTGTTCTCTCGTGTGTGGCCGTCAGGTGTGGGGGTGGGGGCCCGGCGGGGGGCGCCCGCGCCCGACGGGGCCCCTCGCGAGGTGGATGCAGCAGCCGCCGCTCCTATTCAAAGCGACCGCAGGCGCCGCACACAGAGATCATCAAAGGGGCTGCCGCCGCCAGTCTGTAGCCCCCTTCTGCCTGCCTGCCTGAGGCTGTGTGTTCTCTGCAGCAGTCTGCGCCGGAGTTGGTCTCCGCCCCCTGGCCGGCCTGTGACCTCGCTCCGAGTGAGTCCTTATCCTTAGTACTAACTTACTGACCGAGTGACCGGTCACACTCACAGCACAGCAGTCAACAAGCAGGATTGGAAGGAGCTGCTGCTGCACTGAGCCCGGAGTGAGGGTGAGAGGCGCCGCTAATAACAATATTTATTGACAGTGAGCAGCCGGCAGCATGGGGAGGCCTTACTGTGAGGGGGGGCTTCTATATACCCTGTGTGTGCTGCTGGGACCCTGGGAGCTGTATATACCCTGTCTGTGTGTGCTGCTGGGACCCTGGGAGCTGTATATACCCTGTCTGTGTGTGCTGCTGGGACCCTGGGAGCTGTATATACCCTGTCTGTGTGTGCTGCTGGGACCCTGGGAGCTGTATATACCCTGTCTGTGTGTGCTGCTGGGACCCTGGGAGCTGTATATACCCTGTCTGTGTGTGCTGCTGGGACCCTGGGAGCTGTATATACCCTGTCTGTGTGTGCTGCTGGGACCCTGAGAGCTGTATATACCCTGTCTGTGTGTGCTGCTGGGACCCTGGGAGCTGTATATACCCTGTCTGTGTGTGCTGCTGGGACCCTGGGAGCTGTATATACCCTGTCTGTGTGTGCTGCTGGGACCCTGGGAGCTGTATATACCCTGTCTGTGTGTGCTGCTGGGACCCTGGGAGCTGTATATACCCTGTCTGTGTGTGCTGCTGGGACCCTGGGAGCTGTATATACCCTGTCTGTGTGTGCTGCTGGGACCCTGGGAGCTGTATATACCCTGTCTGTGTGTGCTGCTGGGACCCTGGGAGCTGTATATACCCTGTCTGTGTGTGCTGCTGGGACTCTGGGAGCTCAGCTGTATACCCTGTGTGTGCTGGGACTCTGGGAGCTGTATACCCTGTGTGTGCCGGGACTCTGGGAGCTGTATACCCTGTGTGTGCCGGGACTATGGGAGCTGTATACGGCTGTCTGTGTGTGCTGGGGGACTCTGGGAGCTGTATACCCTGTGTGTGCTGGGGGACTCTGGGAGCTGTATACCCTGTGTGTGCCGGGACTCTGGGAGCTGTATACCCTGTGTGTGCCGGGACTCTGGGAGCTGTATACGGCTGTCTGTGTGTGCTGGGGGACTCTGGGAGCTGTATACCCTGTGTGTGTCGGGACTCTGGGAGCTGTATACCTTGTGCTGGGAGCTGTATACCTTGTGCTGGGAGCTGTATACCCTGTGCTGGGACTCTGGGAGCTGTATACCCTGTGTGTGCTGGGACTCTGGGAGCTGTATACCCTGTGTGTGTCGGGACTCTGGGAGCTGTATACCCTGTGCTGGGAGCTGTATACCCTGTATACCACCACTGGGGCCTGTATATACCACCACTGGGGCCTGTAAATACCACTGGGGCTGCTGTATATACCACTGGGGCCTGTATATACCACTGGGGAGGCTGCTGTATACCACTGGGGCTGCTGTATGTACTGCTGGGGCCTGTATATACCACTGGGGAGGCTGCTGTATACTACCACTGGGGAGGCCTGTATACCACTGGGGGGCCTGTATACCTGTGCTGGGGTCCACCCTCGGCTTATACACGAGTCAATAGGTTTTCCCAGATTTTGGGGGCAAAAGTAGGGGGGTCGGCTTATACACGGGTCGGCTTATACACGAGTATATACGGTAGACTGGGTGGCGTCAGACTGTTAACACCGATTCGGTAATGGGGTGTGTCTTGAAGGGGGCGTGTCATTGGGGGCGTGTCTTGGAGGGGGCCCCGTTCAAAAGTTTGCTATGGGGCCCTGCCAGTTCTAGTTACGCCCCTGCCTGTGTCTGTCCACTCCTTGTGCACCTCCCTGCACCAACAACTACCACCATCATCCACACTAACTTTCATACTAAACCTTGGGACCCACTCCATCCGTGGGGAGTGTTACACCTAGCTGCAACAACACCTATTTCCCGGGGACACTACAAGCAGCGCTGGTCATTCTGATCAAAAACCATGGATGGCATCACAAATAACTATTATCCTCTGTAAATATCCCCTTTTCATGCTCAGTCAAGGCCACGGATTCTGGGGTTGCCACCGTGACTACTGAACAGACTGATATGTCCGAATACCCTGGCAGTTGCAAGTGTTGCACTAACATTGTCCTGACATTATGAATCTCAGGCTTAGTGCCAGCTGGCAATATTCAGCTGGTATTAACTCCTTTATTATCCAGTTTGCCACCGGCACCAGGGCAACTGGAAGAGTCAGGTAAAGTACCAGAAAATGGTGCTTCAGGAGTATATAAAGAAGATAAAAGGGGCTTTGGGCCATGCTTCTATTGCAATGAATGATTACAATAAAGTTATTAAAAACTCATTTAGTAATTTACTTCAATGCGTTTCAGGTTTGAAACCCCTTCATCCGAACCACCACATCTCTTCTATATATACTCCTGGATCTGCAACACATAGGGGACTGCAGCATACTGTGGAGCCGAGATACTGGTGATATCATATGCCAAATCAGTGTTTGTGATGGATCACAACCAACCCAGGTGTGCTTGTATTGGTATTCATGCACTATTGAGACCGCACAAAAACACTATTGTGCGCTTTTTACTTCCTTTCCAGCATTTTTTACTTGAGGAAATGGAGCTTCTAAGAATGCGCTATTTTCTGGGGCAGCTGCATGCAGCAATTTCAAACAGGGGGGCCCAGAAAGCTTGGGCCTTGCATCCCCACACTGAGGATTCCAGCCCCCAGCTACCTAGTTGTAAACCAAAAATACGGCGAAGCCCCACATAATTTTTTTAAAATTATTTAATGAAATAATTAAAAAAAAGGGCTTCACTATATTTTTGGTTTTAAGCCAGGTAAAACTAGGCAGCTGTACCTGGCTGGCATCCAAAAATATGGCAAAGCCCCACTTTGATGATTTTTATTTTAAATTTTTTTAAAGAAATTATAAAAAAAATAGTTTTAACTACCAGCCAGGTAAAACTAGGCAGCTGGGGGTGGGTGGCAGCCCATACCTGCCTGCTGTAGCTGGGCTGGTGACCAAAAATACAGCGGAGCCCCTCATCACATTATGTCATCACAGTCACAACAGTGAATAAATGCTTAAAAAAAAGCATTAAAATCTGCATAATAAATCTTGTCAAAAATGCATTGGCACAGCCATTATTCTGCTGTCTTTTTTTCTGCAGGTACGTATTAATGGAAGCACAAAATCTGTACCTCTATTTTCTAGTCGGCACAAAACCTTAGACTAATTTATTAATTGACATAATTTAATAAAATGAAGAAATATATGATCATACAAAGATGTCTATTCTCTTGACCTTTGTATGGAATCTGGGAAACATGTAGCTATTGCCTGGAAAAGATTAGCCAGTTTGTGTAGGTATTATATGATAACACAATTCTAAACCTGACTAGAACAGCCGCCCTGGTGATCACACAAGGTCAGTCTCCTGGAATCCCTAACATTCACTTGTTGTTAGCTGGGCTACTCATACATGTGTAATGTAGTAACTGAAATAAATGTTTGCCCATGGATGAGCTGGGTCCACCCTCTAATAAACAGGGCATAAACATGAACTTGTGGTTAAGAGACGCCCTAATAATGTTAAGTGTTTCAGAATAGTTTTATCATGCAGGCTTTCTTCCACTACATTTTGAAACCAAGTTATGAAATGCTGTATGTCATCATTATAAATATGTTATATAAAACATATCCCTAGTACACATCATGTTACTGATGTAATGTCTATGTGTCCAAAACATTTTCATCTAAATCAAGAACAGAAGCTTCAGAAAGGAAGCAACAATCACATTAATGAACCAACACAAAAATAGGGCTCATCATGCTTGCTTGAGAATATTAAGTCAAGGAAACCAAAAAAGTGGGTGCCGGATCCTGTTGGTGCAGCACAGCAATACCATGTACGCAGACAAGGGATGAGTTTCAGGACAACCACTCGATGAAGATAAAATCAAAAATTCTTCATTGAAAAGTCATTAAAACAAGCAAGTCCATATTGATTGGTTAAAAAAACTGAATATAGTCTGGCTCAGAGTGAGCCATTTTATGGGAAACTTGTTTTACACATGCACATGCAAATATTCAAGCCAAAATCACCTGTTTAAACATTAATAACTGTGACTGATAGTGTTATGAAAGAATAAATGACATTAGAGATTGTGATGATAACTCTCCATCACTGTAAAGCTAGTCACTTTTATAATTTATGCCATTTGGATGCTTGTCATTGATAAACTCCAAAAGGTTTCATGAAGGGTTATTTTTCTCTGCCAAGTGCCACCTCTTATGAGCTATGTCACTTTCTCAATGTCAAAAAAGTAAAATTGGAAACATTTTCACTATATACAGCCGGGGTAGGGAACTCCAAGCCTCAAGGACCACCAACTTAGTGGGTTTTTCAGAATTTCTTTAGTATTGCACAGGGGTTGGAATCATCACCAGTGAAGGTGATTCAATTATAACTTGTGCAATACTAAGGAAATCCTGAGAACCTGCAATGTTGGCGGCCCTCGAGGATATACCGTATACAGTGACAAAATGCTTCATAATGCCCAAATAAGAAGTATCCTTATTTTTTAATATTTGTCAAAGTACAAAATGCTCTAATTACCTTTCAACAATTGCAACCTGAGAATGGGTCAAAATATGTGATTTCTCATAGTGAGGTTCTGTTTAAACCTTGTAAACCTTCATAGTATCCCTTGGAATAAATGGTTCCTGAATTTAATACCTTGGTGGATTGAGACCTAAAAGTTTTAAATAATCAAACTGAAACATCTCTAATGGTCCCTTTACACGAGGCCACAGGAAAGTAGAATCCGGCACGCATCGGACACAAATTGTGCCTGTTGCCTTGAAAAGACCACGATATGGCTGCATGTAATTCAGGACTTTCCTTACTTCTCGGAAGACACAGGAAGGAAAGTCCTGAATTACACATCGTGGTCTTTTCAAGGCAACAAGCACAATTGTGTCCGATGCCTGCCGGTTTCTACCTTCCTGAGGCCACGTGTAAAGGGACCATAACATGTAAAAATATGATGAAAGTTCATTATCAAGTGATCCATGAACCACAGCACAATAACAACTTGGTTGTTGGTAAAAGTGGGTTGTGTAGTACTTATGCACTTCATTATGTATATAAAACAGGTATTGTGTACCTTGGAGGAACGTAGTACATGCACAACTCATCTCTGATCCCACTTTGGTTTTCAAGCATTCTGTATCTAAATGTTTGAAGGAAGGAGTTTGAAGTCATTAATTCCAAAACCTTCAAATATCTTTTAAAAGACCATCCCATAATTCCCATTTTTCATGAGTTACCAAAAGCACAAAAACAATTTCCCCCTCCCCTGAGACCTATTATTTCTAGTATTGGATCACTTAATGAAGGGCCCAGTGAATGGCTCGATGAGGATTTCCCACCTTTACTTACAAGGATCCCTAAGTACCTTAGAGATAGCTAGTCAGTTTTATCTGTTTTTGACAAATTTTGTTGTTACAGGTAATTTTAGTTCTTTACTTGTTATGTTGGCATATCAATTCATATTCCATCATTTGGCCATTCAATCTATAATATACCATCTTATCATTATTCTAACAAAATAAATCAATTATTATTATTTTAGAATATTTATTAAGCCATAATATAATTTGTTTGATTTCAAATTTTATTTGCAAATTCAGGGTGCCCCGATGGGCTCGACATTTTCTCTGTCTTTAGCAATTTTGTATATGGCCTGGAGGGAGGAAAAATATGATTTTAATGTGACAAATCCCTATTGAGGTGGAGTGGTCTGGTACTGCCGTTATATGGATGACCCACTCTTTGTATGGTTCCAAGTCGTGGCTGTGCTAGTCTTTGTTCCTTATTTAAATACCAACAATCTGATTTTGAATTTTACCGTCAACCCTCCCAACTCCCTAATTTCATTTTTGGATATTAATCTGTCAGGGGATCCAAATACAGGAATTACAAACCTTCAAAGGAAAGCCCTTCGAGGATACAATATATAATTGTCATCCACACCATACTATAGAAGCCATCCCGTTTGGTGAATGCATCAGAGCTACAGTGCTTTGTGAAAGTACTTTGGCCCCCTTGAACTTTTCAATCTTTTGCCACATTTCAGGCTTCAAACAAGGGGGCCAAATACTTTCACAAGGCACTGTAGACGTGAATTTCCAGCAGAGGATACAATAAATACCTCATTCATTCTGCAGTTAATAAAACTTATAATAAATCTAGAAATACATTTCTACAACACAGTAACAAAAAACTCAATATCACTGCCACCCCAGTAACCTTCAGTACTCCTTACAGTTTGCAATGTAACAAGTCAAACATATCACTTCCAAATACGATAGTCAAGATTACACACTTAAAAAATATTAGAAGGGTGTAGATATGTTGCACGAAAGGGAGGTTCACTGGGCAATATTCTTTCTCCTAGCCTCCTATCATTAAAACTTATTGTTTCAAATTGGCTTTCAACTACCGTTTTTTTTCGAATGTGCCGAGAACTGGTGCAATGTGTGCTATTTTGTCACAAATAATAAAAATTTTTCTCTGCCACGTGGGACAAACTACTTCATTAACTCTTTTATTAACTGTGGTCACACAATATTTTATACTGTGCTGAAAGAAGCAATTTGAATGTGCGTTATATTGGCTACACAATTTGAAAACTAAATAGACGTATCTCTGAGCTTTTGACAAATACTAACAATAATAATAGCCAGAGGCTGGCTGGCAAATTTCGGCCTGGGGGCAAGCTCACAGAAGTGGCCCACGAACCATAGGCTTCAGGGGCAGAGCGGCCTCCCAGACCAACATGACAAATGGCCGGAAGGCCCCAAAACTGCTGCTTGACTACTGGCCTGCGGGACATCTGCCGCCCCCTGCCTCCTGGACCAGCCAGCCCCTGATAATAGCTCATATAGTAATAGCTAATATATTCAGGATTTTTAAGCACTTTGTAACTTTACATAATGGAATTATTTTCAATTTTTCCTTTTTCTGGTATTGTGAAAGGTTACACACCCCATGATAGGTAGCTATTGGCAGAAAAACAGTAACTTTTAGGAGGGCCATTTGGATTTTAACTCTCAACACCAAACATCCAAAGGGCATAAATGTATTATATATATTTATACTATAGTTTAAACAGGTGACTGATTATGGTTTGAAGTCGTATTTTTGTTTGAATATTTAATAATGTCTATCTATATATGTCCCTTTTTTACCTATAAAGCGCCATGGAATAAAATGTTGTTATAATAATAAATAATAATTTTGCTTCATGCACAATCTTGTCATGTTACTGTTTTGCTCCTAAAAATCTAAATTAAAATTTTATCATTTAGTTAGTATTTTGAAAATTCACCATTTACTTTTAACACTTTATGAATCTTTCTTAGCATGCTCTAGATCAGATTCAAGCATGTTTCTACCAAAATCTGATCCAGGTCTCTTCTACATATTCTGAATGTTGGGGCATACTGGTCGACTCACTTGGGTGGGTATATAGCTTTTTACTCAACTCTACCCACAAGTGTTCAGTTAGAGGTCTGGGGAGTGTGAGGGCCAATTGAGTTCCTCTACTTTATTGTCGTTGAACTATTTCTTCGCCAATCTTGACATATGCTTCCAGTTTTGTCCTGCTTGAACGCTATGTCATCAGGCTTCCTCCACTGAACTTGACAGTTTCTACAATTTCTCAATTTGTTATCCCCTTCCCTTTTTTCTTCCACAAGCACTTGCATCCATCAGAGCCTATTTTATTGACTTTCGTCTAATCACTCCAGTCTTCTACTGTCCACTTTTTGTACTTATTTGGAAACTCGAGCTGACATTTCTTGTGACAATATTGAAGTTGAGGCTTCTTCACCTTTTCTCGGGCCACTATTCCAGACTTGTGTAATGTGTGTCACACAGTGCTTACATGACCTCACTATTATGAAGCATACGAGATGCGTCCACTGCTGTGTTTGTCATACCATTATTGATAGACCTTGTGATGACCCAACTTGTCGTCGCTGTATAATAATGAATGGACTTCATTTTGCATTCTTCCAACTGTCAAGGCACTCATATGATGCAGTTTGGCAATTTTCTTGGCTGAGAGACTGCTATCTATGAGCTGGAAGATGCTGTTTCTCTTTTCATGGGAAATCTTCATGGCTGCTACTCAATTTAAACCAGTGACCTTTTGGTTGGAAATCAACCTAATAACTCATGATGCAACTTGAGGTTGCTATTTGTAGTATACAGGAAGAAAATATTATCAAATACCAGGGGCAAAACAGTAGAAATGCAGTGAAATGACAAGAATGTGCATAACTAATCATATGCTAAATAGTTGCAAGTCAAATATATGTATGAGATATCAAAGATGATTTTCTATAAAATGAAGGTAGTCTCATGCTTCAATCTTTGTTGGACAGTGAGACATGGAGCCTGAAAGTCAAAAGTTCAAAACATTTTTACGCTTTTGTTAACATGAAGAAATGTAATGTATTGCTCCACTGTGCCCACATGATTATTCAGGAGAACTAAATATGCAATTACAATTACCGACCACAGCCATGTAAACTTTGCTAATTGGCTATATGCAAGTCTGTTTATGGTCCAGACAGGTCAGCCAGAATTCCTTGAGCACAGACTGATCCTTAATACTCTCCTTTTTTGCCCACACATTATTGTTATTGGAAACACATCTCCTGTTAATACAGCACAATGTGCTAACGATAACGATGATCTAATCACCAACAAATGATAGTTTTGCTTGTTTGTCAGATGATTGCCTGCTTGTTTACACAAGTCAATAATCGCCGGACAAGAGTCCTAATGCTGGCTCTCGATTATTGGTACGTCTAAATGGGCATTTACAGTCTGTAATCTTTTTCTTACTATTACTTTTGACTTTTCCTCTATTGCCAGTTCTTAAACATACAGAACCAAGAGATAGAAAAACAACATACTTCCTCCAAAGGTAGCTTTATCCCCCAAAAGTGTACACAGTGTACAATGTGTCTTTTTCAAGTGCACAACTATTCAGGAAAGCAGGCTAACCCTTTACAGTTAAAGTGCTGACATATACTTTTCAGAGATGCTGAAAGGAGTCTATTTTTACATACTCTGGGTTTATAGAGGTCTAAAAACCTATTCATTACATGATCTGGGAGCATCACTAGTTACTCAAAATATGATGTATGTAACCTTCTACAATATTATATGTTTCCTCAGGCTGCCTTTCTCTAGTTTTATATTGTATCCAAAGGGGTTGTCCCCAATCGATCAGCTGTTATTTGCTTCAATTACATGGAGCTGATCAGCTGTACCTGAAAGTTGCTGCTGCACAGTGAATTGAGGTATGTTCAAATTGTTTAGAAGAAAAAGGTTTGGTACCGTGTTAGCCAGTTGAGAAAATGTTGATTGCTCTCAGTGTGAGAATCTTGTGGTTGTGATACCTTTTAATGACTAACAAAAATAAAATAAATGATGTTATAAGGCGAGCTTTCGAGACGACTCAGGTCTCTTCATCAGGCATGGTATGACAAGATATTGAATGAAACTCAAAATATATGCATGCACAACTAAAATGATTGGACATTTGACTAAATAAACATTACAAAGGCTGGACATTTGGCAAAATAAACAAAGCTGCCTTGGAGAGCATCTTAATTGTATACAGAACGGACTGAACATCTCTGATGGTTTTATGGCTCATTACCACGTCTAAACAATGTTGTTCAAAGACATGGAAATCTCAGACACAAAGACTTTATGACCACTGGGCCTGCCTGATTGAAGATGCTCTCCAAGGCAGCTTTGTTTATTTTGCCAAATGCCCAGCCTTTGTAATGTTTATTTAGTCAAATGTCCAATCATTTTAGTTGTGCATGCATATATATTTTGAGTTTCATTCAATATCTTGTCATACCATGCCTGATGAAGAGACCTGAGTCGTCTCGAAAGCTCGCCTTATAACATCATTTATTTTATTTTTGTTAGCCATTAAAAGGTATCACAACTACAAGATTTGTATCTTGTTTTTCAAATTGTTTCTAACACTTGATCAGTGGAGGCAGGTGTGTTGGACCACCACTGATCCACAGGGGCTAGCTGGCACATTTCAGCCTGGGGGGCAATTACAGGGCAGTGGTCCTCGTGTGGTGGCGGCCACCTTTGGCCTGTTTATCTCTGGCCACTGCATTAAAGCAGTAGAGGTAACAGGCTTTAAATACAGGTCGGTACACATAGTAGATATGGAAACAGAACCGAGCTTACTACAGAGATAAGGTAACATAACCAAGCTTACTACAGAGCTAAGGGAACATAACCAAGCTTACTACAGAGATAAGGGGGCAGAACCGAGCTTACTACAGAGATAAGGGAGCAGAACCAAGCTTACTACAAAGATAAGGGAACACACCGAGCTTACTACAGAGATAAGGGAACAGAACCAAGCTTACTACAGAGATAAGAGAGCAGAACCAAGCTTACTACAGAGATAAGGGACCAGAACCGAGTTTACTACAGAGATAAAGGAGCAGAACCAAGCTTACTACAAAGATAAGGGAACACACTGAGCTTACTACAGAGATAAGGGAACAGAACCAAGCTTACTACAGAGATAAGAGAGCAGAACCAAGCTTACTACAGAGATAAGGGACCAGAATCGAGCTTACTACAGAGATAAGGAACCAGAACCGAGCTTACTACAGAGATAAGAGAACAGAACCAAGCTTACTGCAGAGATAAAGGAGCAGAAGCAAGCTTACTGCAGAGATAAGGGAGCAGAACTGAGCTTACAACAGAGATAAGGGAGCAGAACCGAGCTTACTACAGAGATAAGGGAGCAGAACCAAGCTTACTGCAGAGATAAGGGAGCAGAACCAAGCTTACTACAGAGATAAGGGAGCAGAACGGAGCTTACTACAGGGATAAGGGAGCAGAACCGAGCTTACTAAAGAAATAAGGGACCAGAACTGAGCTTACTACAGAGATAAGGGAGCAGAACCGACCTTACTACAGAGATATGGGAGCAGAACAGAGCTTGCTACAGAGATAAGGGAACAGAACCAAGCTTACTACAGAGATAAGAGAGCAGAACCAAGCTTACTACAGAGATAAGGGACCAGAACCGAGCTTACTACAGAGATAAGGGACCAGAACCGAGCTTACTACAGAGATAAGGGAACAGAACCAAGCTTACTGCAGAGATAAGGGAGCAGAACCGAGCTTACTGCAGAGATAAGGGAGCAGAACTGAGCTTACAACAGAGATAAGGGAGCAGAACCGAGCTTACTACAGAGATAAGAGAGCAGAACCAAGCTTACTGCAGAGATAAGGGAGCAGAACGGAGCTTACTACAGGGATAAGGGAGCAGAACCGAGCTTACTACAGAGATAAGGGAACACACCGAGCTTACTACAGAGATAAGGGAGCAGAACCGAGCTTACTACAGAGATAAGAGAGCAGAACCAAGCTTACTGCAGAGATAAGGGAGCAGAACGGAGCTTACTACAGGGATAAGAGAGCAGAACTGAGCTTACTAAAGAAATAAGGGACCAGAACTGAGCTTACTACAGAGATAAGGGAGCAGAACCGACCTTACTACAGAGATATGGGAGCAGAACTGAGCTTGCTACAGAGATAAGGGAACAGAACTAAGCTTACTACAGAGATAAGGGAGAAGAATTGAGCTTACTACAGAGAAGAGAGAGCAGAACCAAGCTTACTACAGAGATATGGGCGCAGAACTGAGCTTACTACAGAGATATGGGAGCAGAGCTGAGCTTACTACAGAGATATGGAAGCAGAACCAAGCTTAGATATGTTCTAGACACCTCTTTAAAGTTAACTTGTCACCTTGCAAAACATTTTTTATCTGCAGATGTGGGGTCAATCAGCAGGTAAATAGCATTTGAAACCTGCTTAGTCGACTTACTAGAAAAGTGTTGGCTACAGAGAAAAAATTCAGTTTTATTCTCTCTGCCGCCACTCACTTGTCAAAGTGGCCGTTTAGGAGCTGCTCCAGAAGGTTCTTTGCAACGCCCACCAGGGCCGTGGGGTACTCAGTAGCCGGGCCAGTCGACTCTCTTGGGGAGATCACGGTGGCTGTGACCCCACTCCGTGGCCCTGGCGGTGCAGTAAAGGGGGTATTTACAGGGGATGAACGTGACGCTACCTGTGGTGTTTGGCTAGGAATGGTCGATGCTGCAGATTAGGACCACTGGGGCAGATGATAGTGCAGCCGGGATAGTATCGCTTATCCCAGGTGGAGCGGGGCCCTAGGGCAGATGGCAAAGTCAATAGCAGGGACCGGTGTAGAAGGTAACATGGCGCGGAAGGAGTAGACACACACAGTTTGTGGAGTTCTTCACCTTTTTAGTTGCTGATCGGGCAAGGCTACCCAACCGGGTTCTGTGCTTCTCCAGAGTGTGGCCAGGTCAGCTCCCAGAAGATCAGGATCGCTCTGCCGACACACCTTTCATGGGCCTTCCCAGGTTGCTCTCTCCCTGCGCTGGATTACTCGCTTGGCCTGCCCTACACCTTCGTGAACAGGGTCCCAAGCTGGTGGCTGCGGGCCTTGTTGGGCAACGGGCAATACGTCCCCTGACCCTAGTTCTAACCACCATCCTGCTGATTGTCCACGGATTGTAGCCACTGCTCCTGCAGATGCAGTGGCCTCCTGTTTTCCTGGTGGAACCTTGAAGCATCCACACCAGATCAGGGCCGGTCCCCTTTGCAACCAGTCCCTCCGCCAGACTCGGGTCGGGTCCGGATTAGGGGCCCACTGGTAGATCCTCCACTCCCGTGTACTCTGGGACTCCTTCGTCCCACGTCCTCTCCAGACGCCTTACTTCTTCTTCGCTCACTTACAGCGTTCTCCTTTTGTCTTTCCCTTACACTCTCCCTACCCCCTCTACCTAACCCCTCTTTCAGCCTCAAGATGGGGCCCTCCCTGCTTCCGGTCCACCCAAGATCTCCTGGCCTGGAGTTGGAGTGGTGTTGGATGCAGGTTTTTGTATCTTGGATTTGCGACCCCTTTCACCTGAAAGCGGTGACACAGCATCACTGTGGCGACCAGTACGCAGAGGCGCCACAGTTCACTAGGTCTTCATGGGAGCTCCAGCCTTCTACTGGGCTCCATAGGATGACAAACATGGCAGCAACAGACGACAACCCATCAGCAACCCGAAACTGCGCCACTGGGCGCTGATGGGAGCTGGTGAGTGCTTGCACCAAACATCACACTAATTGTTGCTGTCAGTGACTGACAAGGGATTTTCAAAACTTAAATCTGTTATTGGGGACTTAATTTAAAATAAAGAAAACATTTTTTGCCTAAGCAATAACAGGTAGGTAGCTGCCTGTTGTGCCCTGCACTGTTCTTCCCAGTAGAGTGGTCACAGACCGTACGTGCCTGCGATTGAGCTGCTTCTGCTGACATCACGTCAATAGAGTTTCTTTTCCTTTCCGCTTTGTAGGCACTGTGGGACTGACTATCTCATGCTGATTAACAACTGACTAGCCCAGGGTATGGGGACTCGGGTATCTGGGCCCTCTGCTGCGGTAAGGATGTCACAGGTTGCCTGCCGAGACCCATGGCCCTGGTGGTCAACTAAAAAGGTGTAATTTGAATGGGAATAAAAGTTTGAAAGTTTATCGTGACACCACCCGCAGATTCTGGTGATGATCACCAGCGCCGCTTCAGACCTCCGGAAGGCGATGGTACAGCAGCCGAGATGGCACAGCTCCCTGCAGGTAGAGCTGGCCCTTTGGGGCAGGGATGCACCTGTAGTGATGGAGGTGCCAATGATGGAGAAATACTTTGCAGTGCAACGGTGAATAAGCACACAGAGACTCTGTCACTCTACCCGGGTACTTTACTGGAACGATGTGGATGGTAGTACAGTTCACAGATAGCAGCCATTGTTAAAAAAGAATAGCCGGCCGGGTAGTCACAGTGGGCTGCAGGATCTCCTGGAGTCTCCCGTGGAATGCCTTCCTTGTTTCTAACCATGTCCTGCTGCTACTGCCTGTCCGGGAACAGCCCGCTTAGTACCAGGCCCGATTGGGGTGCTTCCTGAGTATCCCAGCTTCCCGCTCTCCTCTCTCCTGCACTGGATCTCGACCCCAGTGGGCTATCCTGGTTTGACTGGATTCCTTTATGACAGGTTGTCGGGGCCAGTGGACAAACCCGCGACCTCTGGTGTTACGGCTCAGGGGCTGAACTCCCAGTGCCGCGTCTTCGGAACCGGCGCTCCGGTGTATGGACCAGGGTTCCCTCCCTGAGTATGGATACTCGGAGGGTCCACTTCAGTCTGGGCTGCCTGTTCTCTCTCTCCAGGCCCCCTCTATGGAAGTCTCCTTTCTCTCTCTCAGAGGCTTCCGGTGCTCCGTCTTTCCTCAGTGCCGACTAAAACTCACTGTGTGTCCTCCCTCCTCCCCTAACTGGGTACGGACCCAAAACCATCTATTCTATGTGGGTGTGTGGGAGTGCTAGGATGGGATCCTCCTATAAATCCTACATTCCACTGTGACAGGGATAACCGCACACTCATTTATGGGTGCAGTACCCCAACTGTGAGGCCCGACCAGTGGAGCGCCACATTCCCCCTTGGTGGAATACACTTGTCCGCGAGTGTGGTTAACTGGGGTATGGGTAGAGTGAAATTTTTCTTTTTCATGAAACAATAACAGGTAACATGTTTACAGTCATATGAAAAAGTTTGGACACCCCTCTTAATCTTACTCTTTTTTTTTTTGTTTAAAATTGCCTATTAATAATGTATTTGTATTATTCTTTGTTATACTATGCAGTGTTTTAAGTTTGGTGCCTCCCATAAAGGGATGAAACACAATACTTGAAAATGTACAGTCATATGAAACAGTTTGGGCACCCCTCTTAATTTTACTCTTTTTTTTTGTTTGTTTAAAATAGTTGTTTTGCAACAGCTATTTCAGTGTGAAATATGTAATAACTGATGGACACAGTAATATTTCAGGTTTGAAATGAGGTTTATTATGCTGACCAAAAATGTGAAATATGCATTATTTCAAAATTTGACAGGTGCCAAAGTATGGGCACCCTTCTGATTTTCATGATTTGAATACTCCTAACTACTTTTTACTGACTTACGGAAGCACTAAATTGGTTTGGTAACCTCATTGAGCTTTGTTCTTCATAGCCCAGTGTATCCAATCATGAGAAAAGCTATTTCAGGTGTCCACTTGCAAGTTGTTCTCCTAGTTACATCTTCTCTGAGGAGTGGCATCATGGGCTCCTCCAAACAGCTCTCAAATGATCTGAAAAAAAAGATTGTTCAACATAGCTGTGCAGGGGAAGGATACAAAAAGTTGTCTCAGAGATTTAACCTGTCAGTTTCCACTGTGAGGAACATAGTAAGGAAATGGAAGACCACAGGGACAGTTCTTGTAAAGGCCAGAAGTGTTAGGCCAACAAAAATATCAGAAAGGCAGAGAAGAAGAATGGTGAGAACAGTCAAGAACAATCCACAGACCACCTCCAAAGACCTGCAGCATCATCTTAGAATTTGACAGTTGGTAATTTGATTACCAACTGTCAAATCCTGTGGAAATCCTGAAAACCTGGACTGTGTGCGGCCCTCGAGGCCTGGAGTTTGAGACCCCTGCTGTAGATGGTGTCACTGTGCATCGGTCAACAATACAGCGCACACTGCACAAGGAGAAGCTGTATGGGAGAGTGATGCGAAAGAAGCCATTTCTGCATGCACGCCACAAACAAGAGTTGCCTGAAGTATGCAAAAGCACATTTGAACAAGCCAATTTCATTTTGGAAGAAGGTCCTGTGGACTGATGAAACAAAGATTGAGTTGTTTGGTCATATAACAAGGTGTTATGTATGGCGCCACAAAAACACAGCATTCCAAGAAAAATACTTGCTACCCACTGTCAAATTTGGGGGAGGGTCCATCATGCTTTGGGGCTGTGTGGCCAATGACGGCACCGGGAATCTTGTTAAAGTTGAGGGTCGCATGGATTCCACTCAGTATCAGCAGACTCTTGAGAATAATGTTCAAGAATCAGTGTCAAAGTTGAAGTTACGCCGGGGATGGATCTTACAGCAAGACAATGATCCAAAACACCGCTCCAAATCTACTCAGGTATTCATGCAGAGGAAGAATTACAATGTTCTGGAATGGCCATCCAAGTCCCCAGACCTGAATATCATTGAACATCTGTGGGATGTTTTGAAGCGGGCTGTCCATGCTCGGCGACCATCAAACTTAACTGAACTGGAATTGTTTTGTAAAGAGGAATGGTCAAAAATACCTTCATCCAGGATCCAGGAACTCATTAACAGCTACAGGAAGCGACTAGAGGCTGTTATTTTTGCAAAAGGTGGATCTAATAAATATTAATGTCACTTTTCTGTTGAGGTGCCCATACTTTTGCACCTGTCAATTTTTGAAATAATGCATATTTCACATTTTCGGTTAGTAAAATAAACCTCATTTCAATCCTGAAATATTACTGTGTCCATCAGTTATTACATATATCACACTGAAAAAGCTGTTGCAAAACAACTATTTTAAACAAACAAAAAAAAAGAGTAAAATTAAGAGGGGTGCCCAAACTGTTTCATATGACTGTACATTTTCAAGTATTGTGTTTCATCCCTTTATGGGAGGCACCAAACTTAGAACACTGCATAGTATAACAAAGAATAATACAAATACATTATTAATAGGCAATTCTTCGGCCTCACGGGGACTGGTAACTGCGCGGACCCGTGGGCCGTTTGGGGTTAAACATTATTATTTAAGGATTCGCACTTTCCTTGACCACGACACTGCTAAAACCCTTATTCACGCTCTCATCATCTCCCGCCTCGATTACTGCAACCTCCTGCTCACCGGCCTCCCCAATACCTCCCTTGCACCTCTCCAATCTATCTTGAACTCCGCTGCCCGCCTAATCCATCTGTCTCCCCGCTACTCCCCTGTTTCCCCCCTCTGCCAAGCCCTTCACTGGCTCCCTACTTCCCAGAGATCCCGATTTAAAACATTAACCATGACATACAAAGCCATTCACAACCTGTCCCCTCCATACATCTCTGACATGGTCTCCCGATACCTACCCTCACGCAACCTGCGATCCTCCCAAGAGCTTCTCCTCTACTCCCCCCTCATCTCCTCTTCGCACAACCCATACAGGATTTCTCCCGTGCTTCACCTATACTCTGGAACTCTCTGCCCCAACACATCAGACATTCTCCTACCCTGGGAACCTTCAAAAAAAGCCTGAAGACCCAACTCTTCCACCAAGCCTACCACCTGCAATAAGACCCGGTCCACCACACCGCCTCACGACTGGAATTCCCCCTCCCACTGTATCCCACCCGTCCCTCATGACTGTGAACCTTCGCGGACAGGATTTCTCCCCTCTTGTATCTGTCCAACCGAATTGTCAACATTTATTGTTACCTGTATTGTTACTATGTTACTTGTCCAAGTCTGTCCCTTTTAGCATGTAAAGCGCCATGGAATATAATGGCGCTATATAAATAAATAAATAATAATAATAATAAAAATAATAATAACAGGGACAGAGTTCTCATGAAAGTTTATGAGTCTCAAAAAAGGGGCAAGAAGGACGAAAAGGGTTCATTATTCACGGATACTAAAGCAAGAAAAATTAACTATTTACACTCAGGTTTTTTTCTTAATAACTGTAGTAGTTGCTTAGAGGCAGGCTACTCTTATGGAAACCATCCCATAGGTCTCGCATGCCGCTCATAGGTGACCTGGTCTCCACGGACAAATCTCTATCCGGGTGACCACAGCGTAGATGGGGCCTACATCTCGTTGTCCCACATAAATATCATCTTTTATGCCGGTTTCGCGTATAAACCCCCACCTGTCCCCATAGCGGAATGACACAACAGTACCTTTCTTTCTCAGTTCTGTAGGTAACGGGGGTTGTAGACGGGCTTCGTCTCTTGAATGGCAGCACTCCATTTCAAGTCGCCATCAGTCCTCGCAACGGCATTGTCGGGCCTCCTGGTCCTCCTCGCTGACCTGGGGAGAGTATGCCGGTGCTCCCAGGTACTCCAGCATGCTGCCTCTGGGGTGTCGCCGCCGGTGGCTCCTGAGCCATAGTCCAGGTCATCCACGTCGGGATCCTCCTCCACGGAACCGGTCAAGTCGTCCCTTCCTCAGCCTCGACGATAATGTCTGTTTTCTAATCGGATCTAGTCGCGTCTTGGACTTGCGGGGCGTTGGTAGGGCTGGCTGGTGGATCTATGGGGTTGTCCGTCTGGACCCCTGCCTCCTGGGTCTGCACGGGTGGTTTCGCTGCTAGGACCTCCTCCACAGCTCGGGCAACGGCCGCTGTCTCTCTTGCTTCTCGCTCCACCGCTCGGGACATCAGTTCTACAGCCCGGTTGGCACTCCAGCTGCGGACCACCCACTCCATCGTCTGCGACAGGTTGTCCAGCAGGTCTTGGAAGGCCTCACTCCAAAACTCAAATATGCAAATGGAGTCCGTGGAGCCTCGAGTAAAAGTCTCAAACACGGGACTAGCCAGATATCCCTCCAGGGAAGGACCTAGCCCTGGGTGGAATCTTTGCGGAGACCACCATAACCACCATATTAAGTGGCCCTTTTTATTCAATATACCAATTAGTTACGAGATAAGGATATGACAAGGGAATTAACAGAGCCAGGTATCCATCCACAGACAGCTGTTTCGGGGTATTGCCCCTCATCAGTGTGGAGGAGGATTCTGGCTAGTGGGAGCAATGCCTGGTAGACCAATCATCACAAAGCACTCACTGATCTCAGGGAGACCAGTCAAGGAAAATACTGGGGCAGCGGCTAAAGCACTCAAACACAGTGAAATCCATGATGCATTGCTCCCTGGGAATTTGAATATGCAAATGGAGTCCGTGGAGCCTCGATTAAAATCTTGGGCAACGCCGCTGCCTCTCTTCTCGGTCCTGGACATCAGTTCTACAACCTGGTTGGCACTCCAGCTGCGGACCACCCACTCCATCGTCTGCGACAGGTTGTCTAGCAGCTCTTGGAAGGCCTCACTCCAAAACTCTGCATATCCCTCGTTGGTCAGAAGGGAGACGAGTCCAGGTCCCCATGGGCAATGCAGGCCTGCTGCTCCACCTCGTGCATGAGGTCTGTCCAAGGATCGCCATTGCACCGGGTATAACACGTTGTTCATTGTGTCCTTCTCTTCCGGTTTGTCCTCTTAAGGCTTTTTAGCGGTTCCCCTCGGTCTCTTCCTTTGGCCCGCCCCTTGGTTGATTGGCAGCCATCGGGGCGGGGAAATACTTTCACGCCTCTGGCTAGGCCCTCCCATGGCAAAAGGCTGAGTCACACCCCCGGGCCTGCACGTTGTCCTTCACATGGTTAAGCTGCATCTTGGGGTACCCGGTAAAATAACGTATAACGGTGGGAAAGTTCTTTTAAACCGGACGGTTCAAAGTTCAAAGGCACACAGTACCTGGTAGCACCGGGCACGGAATCCTGTTCGTGACGCCAGAAATTGAGTAGCCCAGGGTATGGGGACTCGGGTATCTGGGCCCTCTGCTGCGGTAGGGATGTCACTGGTAGCCTGCCCAGACCCGTGGCCCTGGTGGTCAACAAAAAAGGGGTAGTTTGAATGGGAATACAAGTTTGAAAGTTTATCATGACGCCACCTGTGGTACCTGGTGACTGCACCAGTGCTGCGTAGGGCCTCCAGGGATGATGGATGAGCAGCTAGGTGTGGAGCTCCCAAGGTGGAGCTGGATCCCAGGGGATTTTGCTGAGGATGATGAGGGAGGGAGCAGGGATTTGGCTGGGCTGTTGGATAACAGGACAGTCTCTGTGGATGGCAGGGGCGCAGGGTAAGGAACTGACACACACACTGCTGGTTGTTCTTTACCTTTTACTGGTGTTGATGCAGGTAAATGTCCAGAGAACTTCCGGGTGTTCAGGATGCATTTCTGGGTCTCCATAGCGAGTGGGTATAAGGCCTCCTTGTCTCTTACCCCGTGTGTATGAAGCCCCTGCCCCATGTGAAACTTTGCTGGCCTCCTCTGCTCTCTCTCTTCACCTGTGTTGTCAGTGGGACACCCTCTATGGACTACCGCTGTTCCTCTCTCTGCGGTGCCTGGCTCCCTGGTGAGTGACTGCGCAGGTGCACGGGAGACTGAAGTCTCCACGGTATAATGGTGTTCTCTACTGGGCCGGGTGCTTTCCAGTAGACTCGGACTCCGGTGTCTGGTGTGTTGTTTGAATGAATCCTAACGCTGGCTCCTCAGTTCCCACTTTGTTCTTTCCTCTCTCCACGCCTTCCGATCCCCTCTTGGGCCCTGCAGGACTACTCGAAGGCTGTTTAGGGTCACTGGCTTGGGCAACGCAGCAGACCACCAATACATCTTCACAGCTCTTGCAGCATCTGCACACTCTAACTAACTCCGCCCCCAGCATCAGTATTTATAGGGGATCTTGCCTAAGGGCAGCAAGTTGTGCTCCCCCTACTGTGCTGAGCTGGAAGGTGTTGTTTGTGTTTGTATACCCACTGTTGAAACCCATCCGTGCTGTAGTTGAGTCTGTGGTTACCTGTGTCAGCAGGGTGCCACTTTCCCCCCTAGGTGAGGTCAGTACTTCCGGACTGAGGAACAATTTTTCGTTAACATTTACAATATATTATAACAGGTAACATATTTACAGAGTTCAAACCAAAAATTTACAAAAACTACTGAAAAATGGCAAAACAGGTACAGTCCATACGATCCTACTCCATCCACCGCAGGCTGGAAAAAGGACTTAATTGTCACAACCAGTCCTGTGACTATGGTCCTTTTTAAGTTGAAAAAAAAAAGGGCAAAAGTTGTTTTGAAGAGTCTTTACAGTAGTGTCTGTAAGCTCTGGGTGAAAAGGGATAAAGTTTTTCAAAAGTTCAACAAAGTTCAATAAAGTCCAGCTCCTTATGCCAACTCCTCCCACCCCTCTTTTGATGTTGTGTACCTGGTGTGACCTGTTTTGGCCTACTCTACACCCTTATGTACACTATTATTTACATTTTTACTTTTACAAGAGTTACTACTTACATTTTACTTGCTTAGGTTCTATATTACATTATTGTGCCCAATCTCCATACTTGGATGGGGGTTGCCCACGTGTCCTACGACTTGTTCTAGTCTAGGCTATCTCAAGTGATGTGTCTGGAGAATGTAATGGGGGTAAATCAGGTAAACGTCTGTGTGGCCTTAGTCTCACTACAGGACTAGCAGGTGTACCGATTGCAGGATCCTCTGATTCTCTGACAACGGGTGTTGGTTTTGCTGGTGCACTTTTGTTGAAGTTTGTTTTTGTCTTTTTCTGGACTTTTCTAGATTATCTTCAACACAGGCTTGGAATTGTCTATACTGGTCTAGACGGTTGGTATTCCAGTCAGAATTGGAAGTATCTGCTTTGGGTTCAACAACAAGTTCCAGATCTACAGGTAGTCTTCCTGTATGGACTCTCATAAGATAGGTGGGTGTACAGTTCGCAGAGCTCACTGGAATGTGGATGTACATATCTACCAGATCAGGCAGTTTTCTGGCCATTGATTTCTTTCTTCAAGAGGCAGTACTTTGAGCATGTCTATCACGATGTTGTTCATCTTATCACATAAATATTGGATTGGGGATGATATGGTGTAGTTCTTATTTTCTTACAACCATAAAGATGACAAAACTCTTGAAGATCTCGGCTTCAAACGCTGAACCTCTATTCGTTAAGACTTGCTCTGAATAGCCTAGAAGTCTACAGAAGACATTCTGGAAAGTCTTTGCGGCTGTTGCTGCTTTAAGATCTTTTACAGGTGCGACCATCAGGAATTGGGAGTAGTGGTCCACCATTGTCAAAGCATAAGGGTAGCCTGTCCTGCTTGGAGTCAGTTTCACATGGTCCAAGGCTACAATTTGGAGTGGCTGCGTTGTTACGATAGGTTGGAGTGGTGCTCTTTGACTCTGCTGGTCTTTCTGTGTAGGCTACATGGTCCACAGCCTTTACACCATCTTTCTATGGATCCTCACATGCCAACCAGTTGAATCTGCAACATTTCCAGCTTCTTCCACCCAAAGTGTCCAGTTTGGTTGTGGTAGGCATTCAGTACCATTTGTATGTCTGTTCTGGGTACTATGATCTGTCAGACCATCTCATGAGTTCTGGGGTTAATATAACTTTGGCAGAGCTTTTCCTGGTAAATGAACAACTTGCTTCTGTGGCTCCACAGGTGTTTAGCTTCTGGTGGAGGATTGCGGACTCCTGAGTTGTCAGTCCTTTTACTAAACTGATAGTCGGGTCACTATCTTGAAATTCCTTCCAACTGAAGTGTGGTAACGGGCTCACTACTTTCTCAGGAAGTTCTGCGTGGATTTGTTCACATTGGGATGTCCTCAACTGATGTAAGGCGGGTAACTCTAGCTCTTCCAGCTCATCCTCATCTGCTCCCATATCTGCTAAATGAGGCATCCTGGATAAGGCATCTGTGTTGCCGTTGTTATGCCCAGCCCGGTACTTGATGGTAAAATGGTAATTGAATAATCTGGCAATCCATCTCTGTTCCATGGCTCCCAATCTTGCAGTTTCCAGGTGGGTCAACGGATTATTGTCCGTGAAGGCAGTAAACTTGTTTGATGCCAGGTAATGTTTAAATCTTTCTGTAATGGCCCAGACCAAGGCCAGGAACTCCAACTTGAATGAGCTGTAGTTGTCATGGTTCCTCTCTGTAGGGCAAAGCTTCTTGCTAACATAGGCAATCACTCTTTCTTTGCCTCCTTGTTTATGGGAGAGTACAGCTCCTAACCCCACGTTACTGGCATCGGTGTATAACAGGAGTGGTAGGTTGTAGTCGGGGTAAGCCAGGATCTCTTCACCTGTTAGGGCCTCTTTCATCTGCTGGAACTACTCTTCCTGTTCCTTGCCCCACTCCAAGGGAGGATCTCTGGACCTTCCTTTCTTGGGCTACTAGGAGGTTTTGCAGGGGAGCAGCCTTCTTTGTGTACTCCTTCATGAATCTCCTCCATAGCTCGTGGGGCCCGGCCTCCTCTGCGCCGCCGGCTGTTCCTTCTTCTCGGTCCTCCTCCCCTGTCATGTCGGGCTCTTCGGAGAACCGGATCAGGCTTTCCGGTTTGGCGGTCTTTCCTCTTCCGGGCTCCATGCTCGCTGGATCCTCGTTACAGTGCTTGACCCGCCCCCTTGGTTGATTGAGAGCAATGGGGGTGGGGAGACTTTTTGGCGCCTCTTGAATGGCCCATGTATGCTGAGGGGCCGAGGCACGCCCCTGGGCCGGCACATAGTTCTTTCTACATTTTTTTTAAGCCCGCCCACCACGAAGTTCCTATGGGCAAATCTTTCGGGCTTTTCCGGAGCCTGCCACTACCTTTGTCACTCCTCGGCAGAGTGGAGGGGGCGGGGCTTATCTTCCCGCTCTTTCTCCTGCTGTAGTGACGTAGTTTAAATTTGTGAGGCAGTGTAATGGCGACTCGGCTCAGTTTTTATAATCCACACAGTTAGTCAGTAATAAAGTCCTTAGGCACACTTCACCTGGTAGATACCAGGCTGGTTTGTCCTGTTCGTCGACGCCAATTTAATTCAACCAGAGCTAAGGTGGATGAGGGACTCGGACACCGGGGCTACTGTTTGGGGAGTCAGGATGGTCAGGACCCCGGTGCTGTGCCCTGGTGATCAATTATACCAGATGTTGATGGTAAACGGTGGGGTTAAAGGGGTTATTTACAGGGGAACGTGACGCCACCTGTAGAGTCCGGTAAGATGGTACCGGCGCTGCCAGCCGGCCGCTGAGGTGATGGTTAAGGCAGCTATGTGTGTTACAGCTCCCCACAAGTGGAACTTTACCTCAGGGCAGCAATTGTGGTGAGACGGTGAGGGAGGACAGTGATGGTAATGGTGGTGCAGTTCTTACCCCTCTGCTTTGAAGATGTTAATGATGATGTTGAGCCCTCAAGGCTGCGGCGGGAAGAATAACAGAAACAGTTCCAGTTTAACTCTGCTTTACTTGGTACGACTGATGGCATAACAAGACCGGTACAGTTTGGTTTAGGGTGTTGTTACCAACTCAGGGTTTCTCTTATGGAGTCTCTAGATGTCCTCTCTTTGTCTTTCAGGGTTTACTACTTTCTTTCTTACTCTAGTTCTTTCAGTCTTTCACCACCTTGAAGAGCTCCCCCGCCAGTCCTACGTCTGTGTCTAGAAGATAAGGTCTGTCCACTACTCGGTCTGGATAAGGCAACCTGGACAAAAAGTAAAGAGGCTCCCTTCCAGCACCACAGTAAATGTCTGTCCCTTTTAGTTTCTTCTAGTGTCCTGAACCGGTTTTCAGTCCTGAGGGGAGAGGTACCTTGTGGCGCTGTCAGCAACCCGTTTCTGTTGGGCCTACAACTCGTCGGCTTTGCAGTCAGGGCTGAACTCCTGGCTGCCTCGGTTGTCCGTGTCACCGGTGTCCCCTCAACATGACCAGCTGGCTCCTACCAGCCCTGGCCCGTTGCCTTCTGTCCTGGGTCCCCACATAAATATGGGGTACCCTCCACTCAGCTGGGCTGCCAGGCCTGACCACTCTGTCTGCCTTCCCAGCACCGTCTGAGGAAAATTGTCAACTGTCACTCTACCTCTATCCTAAGCTCCGCACCCACCCTGTGGAACCTACTATATTACCAGTTCCCCCTACTCTAAGTGGTGCGGTCCTAAGTGAGTGTAAAAATAGACTCCATAAGATTTAAATCCTAAACTAGCAACGTACAATAATACTACATATAAATAATAAATGCAATACTACTCTGTGGCGCCTAGCCGCAGGGGCGCCACACAGACACCAGTTCAACTCAAGAAGTTCTTTACTGGTAGCGGCCAGATGATATAGTACACAGTGCAGTCTGGTTTATCAGAGACATAGCCACAGATTTTGTGGTAACTTTGCAGTGTCTGTCGGTCCTCCCTTTTGCAATAGCTTTCTGGGTCTGAGTTCCTTTTAACTCTCATTAACCACCTGAAGAGCCCTTTTGCCAGTCCCCTGGTCTGTTACTGTTAGGTACAGTCGGTTCCTTACCGGTATGGACGGGAGCGACGAATAGTAATCCTTCCACCACCAGAATTTGGTCCTTTCCCTAAAGTGTCCTGGACCCAATTTGGAACTGAGGTAGGGATTCAGTCCGTGGCGCTATGGCTTCCTTATGTCGGTCCCACAGCCTGTCGGTTTGCAGTCAGGGATAGACCGACTAACTGCCTCGGTTCCGGTATGCCGGTGTCGACCCCGAACTCCCCAGCCGGCTCCATCCAGTCTTATTTTGTCCCCTCCGGTTTCTAGGTCAACCCTCTCCAAAGAGGCGCCCTCCAGTCAGAGACGCAGTCTCCTGATGTCCGTCCTCCTGCTCCTCTCTCACTGACTAACTGTCACTTCAGTCTCCCGCTCTACTCTAAGCTCCACCCCCTGGACCAACTGAATATACGGTCTCTATGCTAAGGTGGCCTAGTGTCTGGGTGCTTATGACAGACTCTGTATGAGACCCCATATCCATGGCTACGGAGGCACTACACCTTGGGTTTTGGGTGCAGTACCTTTGTGTGACGCCTTCCCATAGGTCGGTGTGCCATGAAGGGGTAATGCACCCAGACCAGTGTGTGTGGTATCCCGGTGGTCAGTGGATGAGGGAGGTTCGCGTGTGGCTTTCTCCTATGCATTCACACACTTAGAGTCAGGGGACCAAGTGGCTAAACTCGTAAGCAGGGTAACCGGTCCCGGTGGAAGGTTATATGAGTGGGTAGTGAAGAGCGGGAAAAAAGAAAAGAAAACGGAAGTTCTTGAGGGAGGGTGCCTACAAAGGGGGGATCCTTGGGTGTAACACCCGGCGCCAAACCGTCCTGAAAACCGGGGAGTGCGGTGCAGGAGAGTTCATCCCTGAGCCGCCAACCCGGAGGGCTGTGGGTAATCAGATAGCCATGACCAGGTCCAAAGCACATCCCCACCAGGGACTCCGCTCAGGGTCGTGAGCCCCTTAGAGAAGGGTGAACTCGTGGGCCTGGTGTAGAACTAGAGGCTCTGTGCAGGGCCGCACTAAGGAAGTAAGGAGAAGCGCAGAGAGAGGGAAAGAAGGGACTCAGGGAGAACAGAAGGAACACCGTTGAAAGCCACAGAAAGATACCCCATCCATTGGCAACTGCCCAGGCGAGCTACCCATGACTATGTACCTGTAAATTGCTTGGAGGACATCAGTAAACCCGTACAGAGCCAATACAACATGCGGTGTCTTATTTCATCACTGCCCCGGGGACCCCGCTCCACCTACGGGGAGCATCACCATCAGGCTCCCCATCCATCATCCCCGGAAGTCTGCAGCAGCGCTGGTGCCATCACCAGACACCGTAGGTGGCACCACGAACATTACATTTTTATTGTTTTATTTTCCACATCTTTTAGCAACCACCAGGGCTACGGATATGGACACCAGCCACCAGTGACAATACCTTGTAATCAACGCCCGGAATCCGAGTACCCCGTGGCCCTGGGGTGGGTCACAGCAGGCGTTGCACAAGTATCCGGACGACCGCATCACAGTACAGAGAGGCAGAGAAGGAATCAAGCAGTTTGCTGTGCGCGGCCTATAGTTAATGTGGAGCCCACTGGGATGGGGTACTCGGTACCGGACCGGGGTACTGCTGGGGGATGTCACGGCGGTCCTGGTTCGGACCATGTCCCGAGTTTGCACAAGTAAATGGGGTGTATTTACAAGGGATTAGGTTTGTCGTGACGCCACCCACAGGTTGTGGTCAGGGCGACCACCGCTGCTGCAGAACCTCCGGGGATGATGTTTGGCAGCTGTAGATGGAACAGCTCCCCGCAGGTAGACCCTGGTTCTCCGGGGCAGTGGTAATTAAAGTCTGTGATGGTTGTTATAGATGTTACAGGAAAGTAGAGGTAGTAGTAGAGATGATGAGAGTGGAGGCAATGGCAGTTTATGAGGGAAAGTAGGGTTTCAGCACAAGGATCACACACACTCACGTTTGTTGTCGTTTTCCATGTCTTTACTGTGCAGATGGTAAAGCAAAGTATTGTCCACGAAGTCTGTACCAGGGCCGGGTTGCTCCCACCCTGACCGGGTCCTTGGCTTCCTACTTCTGCGCTTTGTGTGTGTCCCTACTGCCGCTTTTAGCTGAACTGCTGGCCCTGTCTCCACTCACGGGTACCAATCTGCTAGTCAACTTGAGTCCTCTGTGTCACTGACCCTTCCGTGCTATGGCACAGTGAAGATGGTGGACCTTCACTATTCCGGTATTCACTGTTCTGTCTGTCTCAGGCACAGCATCGGATCCGGTATCCATCCTAAGTGCCTCTCCGGGGTGAGTTCAGGGTAACTCCTTGTCCCGGGTGTGTTCCTCTGTTTCTCTGACTCCTTCCCTCAGACCTCTCAGGACCTCCACTCCAACTCGACTCTCCTCCAACTCCAGACTCCACTCAACTGCAGACTAAACTAAACTGACTAACTGTCACTCCTGCTCTGAGGTAAACAACATTAGCTCCTCCCACTCTTGCAGGTGCCACCTAAGCTCCTCCCACTTTCTAGTGTAGTGTTGTGTGGGGAGTAAACCTGTGTTGCTGTTTCTGTGGCACATTAACCCTTGGGTGCCACATTAATACTTATAGTAATCATGCTGCATGCATCTAGCCGGCCCTGTACAGCTGCCGGTGGGGTGACCTGGGGTACGGTTGCCTCCCTGCCCCCCAGCCCAGCCCGCCCCTGCATATCAAAGACCCAGCCTGTTGATAGGTTATCAATATTCTGTGGCCGTATAATCAAAAACCTTACAAAATGAACTTTCAGTATATTTGAGAACCAATATATATTACTATCAATTTCACAACAAATTCTACATTAGAAATCACACATATAGTTAGTCTTGGTTCCAGTATATGATTGATTTTTGCAGTAAAGAGAATATTTGAATATTACAATAATGAAACTAAAGACTTGTAGCAATGATATTTCCTAATTCCAGTTCCTGTTCTTTCCTCTAAATTGAAGCAGTAAGAAAACATTATTTGCATGTTTCCAGTATTTGAAGCAATTTCCAGAAACACTTTACTGCTTAGCTGGTGAATGTGGGTACATCATTTGTGAACCTTGCTTAAAGTCACAGTACACGTTACATAACTCAACCTCTCTGAGCCGCAGCCAATTTTCAATATTGCCTTCAGTTCATTTCTCCCTTTCTTCATAGTAGCATAACTTTTTACATTTTCAGTCGACATCGCCATGAGGTTTTGCTTTTTGCCTCACCACATGAGTTAAATCATTTAATATTTTGATATGCTGGACTATTGTAGACACTGTGATACTGATTATGTTTATTATTTATTTATTTTATGTGGTTATTTTTAAAGTGAGTCCGTAGAGCACCCGTAGAAGCGGTGCACGACCGCAAAACGGTGAACCGTCGCCCTGCCTCCCCTGCACCCCCTCCCTGCTGTGCTTTCAAATAATGTTTTGAGAAGCGAATAAAGAAAGAAAGAAATGATCCATCTCTGGTGAGTGCGGCTATGCTTTTTTCCTCTTGGACATTTGGATCCATGTTTAGGTCGGATCCCCCGGACAGCCACGGATCCACACGGATGCCTGCAATCGGATGGCAAATAGCAGTGTTATGCAGGATCCGTGTGGATCCTGTGGTCCCTGTCTCTCCCTGCATCTTCCTGTTCTCCCTGTCTTTCCCTCCTCTATCTCCTCTCCCCCTGCTCTTCTGTTCTGTCCCCTATCCTATTCCCTATCATGTCCCCTATCCTATTCCCTATTCTGTCCCCTGTCCTTTCCCCTCCAGTATGTTAAAAATAATAAAAGTCCTCTCAGAGGATACTTTACCTTTCCGGTGGCTCCTTGGATGTGACAGTGTACATCTCGCTGCAAGGACCTCTCGTGATGTCACAGAGCCAGTCAGGTGACATGTCAGCTGATCAGCTCTGTGACATCAGGAGAGGTCCTGTACCCGGCAGATGGAGACTGTCGCATCACCGGAGCCACCGGAAAGGTAAAGTATCCTCTGGGAGGACTTTTATTATTTTTAACATACCGGAGGGGAGAGAACAACGGGAAGGACAGGGCGGAGCAGAGATGGTGGAGGGAGAGACAGTGACAGACAGACAGGGACAGGCAGGGTTATGTACAGAGCACTGCCTCTGGGCATGCTCAGTACATAAACATGGAGCCGACATGTTCACAGGCTCACATTGTGTAGTCCGACACAGATCCTTGGTGTCCAATTTTAGTCATGGACACAAAAATCGCAGCAGGCTGTGATTTTGGCTCCGTGACTAAATCGAAAGGCTACAGATTGAGCTTAAATCGGATGGCAAAAGGGACACATTCGAGCACATCCGAGCCCCATAGGAATAACATGGGAGGCAAAATTGCATCCGAGTGTATACGATTTGACATGGATACACTTGGATGCCAAAAATCGTGATGTGAAGGCAGCCTTACTTTTTTTTTTTTTTCAGTCTCCATAGAGACTTAATCCAGCAATTGTCTGATCACTTGTCTATACACACCAATACCACCAATATTGCCATACCTGTCAATTTATTATGAGTATATTCGAGCATAACCAACATAGGGTAGAACTGAGAATGAGTTTAAATAGGGAGTGGTCAAAAGGTGCAGTAACTGAGAAAAAGCTACAAGGATTCTTAGAAAGATAAGAAAGGAATACTTAACCCTTTCAGCAATGAAAGTAAATATTTCCGCTTGGCTCATCATAATCTCTGAGCAAACTCTAAAAAGGACCTGCGATAAAGCAACGGCGTAAGCTTCTAATCCTAAACACCCCAAGGTTGATAGTATCCCCCTTCTACAAGGTACCTTCCAGACCCTTGGGACCAGGTTTATCAGTATGAGACGCATGGAAGGAATGCACCAACCTATTGGCATTAACTTTTGATGCCAGTTCCCTGGACCATAACCCTTCTAGTATACCAAGTATTAAAGAGAGCGGCAGACAAAACAGGAATCCACAATTTTTGCCAGTTTCAATTCTGAATTACCATCTACAATGCCTGGAGGAGGCGGTAAGGGTGACGGTTCAGATGATGCAATATATTTTTTGAGCAATGATCTATGAAACGCATTGTGGATTTTAAATGCTTGTGGCAACTCAAGGCAAAGAGATACAGGATTAATTATGCAGACCACCGTATACAGACCAATAAACCTAAAACCCAGTTTCCAAGAAAGTATTATCAACTTAATATTGGTAGATGACCATATGTAGTCATTCACACACAGGTCTAGACCTGATGAACTTTTCTTATCAGCCAGACATTTATATCTGTCACCCAAAATCTTCAGATTTTTTGTACTCCTTGCCAAACAGAAGAGAGAGAGCGAAGAATAAAAATGTTCATCTCCTGGTATCCCCAAAGACCCATCTCTGCTGAAAGTAGAGAACTGAGGATGAAACCCGTATGCACCAAAAAAATAATGACTTAATGCCACTGGTGATTATTTAATGCAAATTCAATCAAAGGTAAGGTTACCAATTTTGCATTAAAGATTATCCTGATTTTCAGACACAAAACATAATAATGTAATAATAATAATTTTATTTATGTAGTGCCAACATATTCCTCAGCACTTTACAATTCAGAGGGGACATGTCCAGACAATTTGAGAAAATACAGAGCGACATAAAATTCAACAGATACCAAGAGGAAATAGGGGAGGCACAAAGGAAAATGATAAAAAGTGCTTGTCATATATGGTCCAGTCATTACTATAATAAATACAGTATTTTTCAGTTTATAAACATTTTTGAGGAAAGTGGGGTGTGTGTCTTAATACATGCTGTGTTGTGCTGTACAGGAGGGGGGCAGGCTGCAGAGGCAGCCCGTTGTCATGTGCCCCCACTCATCATGCTCATATCACTGTATCCCCTGTCCATTACCTCAGTGCTAAACCTAGTGCTGAGATGTGGGTGGGGGCAGCAGTGCATATTATGTGAGCCTGCACTTCCTATCCTGGATATGGCCCCCCATCATGGCTTATGCCCCCCTGCTCGCACGCACACTAAAAAAAATAAACGACTGATAACTTACCATCCGCTGCTTCCTGCCTGCAGCATTGCCGCCGTCTTCCTGGGTCCATATCCAGGATGGGTAACCATGTACCAGGATGGGGGAGGGCTATGTATAAGGATGAGGAATATATATATAGATACCAGGATGAGGGTATCATATATATGGATTGTAAGATGGACACTGGCATTACGAGATGGACTCCATTTAATATTAAAAATATTTTTTTTTCTCTTTTCCTTCACCAAATTTGGGGTGCGTTTCATAATCCGGTGCATCTTATAAAGAGAAAAATATGTATATGTCTCTAAACTTTGATTTAAGTGTTTAGTCAGACTGTTGTATTGAGGATGAAAAGCCAAGGAAAAAGATTGAAGCAGCCCAGACAAGAACAAAAAGCCTTCCAAACCGTAGGCACAAGCTGGGTCCCTCAATCTAACACCAAATTGGAGGGAACCCCGTGAAGTTTCTCGATCTCACTGACGAACACTTGAGCCAAAGTCTTGGCATTAGGAAAAGCAGTGCAAGCAATAAAGCGTGACACCTTCCTATTCCTGTCTACCACCACTAAAATCACTGTTTGGTGATGGAGGATGGAGGTAGGTCGGTAATAAAATCTATAGAGAGATGTGTCCATAGTCTGTCAGGTATAATGAAAAGTGGGAGAGACATTTTTTGATGCAACTTTTGCCACCAAAAATGATAAGAAAGGAGGTCAAGGGTTCCTTTACTACCTGGGTGACGTACAAGAACTGAGTTATGGTGTTCACTTAAAATTTTGAGGCGCAAATACAAACGCACAAATAATTTACCTAAAGGACAGGAAGCAGGGGCATACCCATGGGCCTTCCACACCTCGCCCTCAAGATCAGAGCACACAGAGGAAATGACCACCCCCTCTTGCAGAATAGGAACATAGTCCTCAAAAATACCTCCTCAAGGGAAACTATGGGACAAAGCATCAGCATAGCTCCCAGATGGTGACACAGATAATAAACCAGGTAAAAAATAAAGGCCGCCAGAGGTCACAGCAGCATGTGACACACTCGTGACACTTACCGTATTCATTTCAACGCATCTGTGGCAGCAAATCGGCCCTAAATCATGATGCTCACTCCAACATATTTCATAGTTGGGTTGAAACCTTGTGTATGTTTGCAGTGTTCCTTTATCTCCAAACATTGTTATGCATTTGCACAACAAGTTACACTTTTGTCTAATCCGTCTGTCAAACATCTTCCAGTAACTTGAGACAGACTGAAATGTTTTTTTTTTTCACAGCAGATAGTATGTAGTATATATTATATGGTAGTACAGTATACAGGGGTGCACCAAGCCCCACTGCCGCCTGAGGCACTGATTATGGGGGCGGGGGGGGGTGCTGGTGGAGCCCAGCACTGCCGCCCCCTCTGCATTCATTGGACCCCCGGCGGTCTCCACTGCCGCCCGAGCCGCGGCAGTGATTGCCGGCCGCGGCCATGAGTACCGGGGGGGGGTGCTGTTGCCGCCCCCTGTGTGCGTGTCCCCCGGCGGGCGCCGCTTACCTGCGGTGCGCGGGGTGAGCGGCCGGCGCCATGACAGGGGGAGGCTGTTTGCATGAGGCGCCGCCCCCTTCTGCACAGCCGCTCCCCCTGCCTCTTGCCGCCTCAATGACAGGGCTCACACTGTCCAATGGACGGTGCGGCCCTGACAGTATAATATATTGTTTTCATTATTAGTATTCAGCAAGCATGGGCACCATGATTGATGAACATACAGGAATTTAGCAATGCTTTTGTAGTCTTTCCAGTTTCATGCTTCTCAATGACATGTCTTCTGAGGTCAGTACCAATGTTGGGTAACTTTCCTAAAGGACAAAGCAGTTGTGAAACCTAAACCTCTGATCTCATGTGCTTAATAGAAAAATATCTTTTGTGAAGTAGCTCTTGGAAGAGTCATTAACAGTCATTTACACAGTTTCACTTACCTTTTCTCTCGATATTGAGGTTGTTTTCTCAATGTACTCAAAGATATGAACAGTGCAGTTTGAACATTAAGTGTATAGTTAGATTGTGTTTTCTATAATTGTAACATTTCATTAGTAATCATTGCTGAAAGTTAGGTAGGTCATAGCTGTTCACTTACAATTTCTTGCAACTGCAGTTTACCTTAAGGGCACGTTCCCACGATCAGCGTTTGCAGCATTTTGCATTTAGCGTGTTGTTGCTACATCCAAAACGCTGAGTTATACTGTACAAGCACAGTGGATGGGATTTATAGAAATCAACACATCACTCACGAGCACCAGCAATAATCCCCGATTAACGAGTATCACAAATGCTGCACTATCTGTGCAAGTAACAAATAGTAACAAGTATATTCGCTCATCACTAGTTGCCGCGATTGTCTGAAAATGAAGTAACGTAAAAGTGCTTCAATCTTACTACGTTCCTGGAAAATAGCAGCAAAAAAATGCCTCAAGAATGCACAGTGTGAACATGGCTTCAAACTGCTAACATAAAAGTTGTCTTGTAGCTAATTCATTGTAGGCCACAGTTTAATAGCCTCTTGTTATATCTTATTCCCTTAGTTACTGTTTTATAACCAAGATCTGCACGACAATAATTGTAAGATGCAATAATGTGGCTTCTTATTACGCCTTCCCTCCTTGCACGTAAGTCAAAACCACAAGAGTTTGCAGTCCTATTTAGTACAAATGGGCTTTCACAAGTTTCCCTAGCTACAATTAGGAATCCTGTGTGACCGTAATCTCTGTGGAGAGAAATGCCCCGAGTAATGTATGTCTGCTCATAATTATGCTATTTTCAGCTTCAGGCTCTGTACAACAGTTACTGCACACACAAACGTAGACGTCCAACAGGCGCTCTATACAAATTATTTATTACAGCAATATTTTTAGAAGCAGAACGGGCTGAACTTACACAATAAACTATGGAAAGCGACATGTCTATATTAAGTGGATACAGGACTACATAATAAAGGAAACATATTGTAATACATTTCTTGAAAAATAAATAAAAAAACTACGTTTTCTGTATAAATGCTCCTGAAATGTTGTATATGATAAACTCACATGACAGACACAAGGTGAACAGAGCATAAATACCCACTACAGCCTCGATGACTTAAGGCCCCGTTACACGCTGCGATGTCCCAGTGACCCGACCAACGATCGGGATCGCTGGGACATCACTATCTGATCGCTGGGGAGCTGTCACGCAGGCAGACTCACCATTGATCAACAACTAGAGAGGACGCTGGTAATGAGGGTAAACATAAACATAAGGTAACTAAGCAGAGCGCTGTGCTTAGTTACCCGAAGTTTACCCTGGTTACCAGCTCCCAGCGTGTGCTGTGCGGCGCTGAGAGATTGTTGATTGTTGATCTCCCGCTGTCACACACGCCGATGCTGGCTGCCCAGCGGGAGACCAACTATCGAAAAACGGCCCTGGCCATTTACCAACGATCAGTGATCTGATCGCTGGTCGTTGGTAAATGTCACATGCAGCAGCTTCGCTACGAGGTCGCTGCAAAGTCACAAAACCGGTGACGTTGCAACGATATCATTAGTAGAGGTGAGCCACCACCCCGGTGTTCGAATTCGATTCGATTCATCGAATTGATGGGGTGTTCGACGAATGTTCGTCGAATGCTCGACGAACACCGTCGAACACCCCGGAAAATGAACAATCTGGGCTTGTGGGGCTTTTTCACTTCCACAATGTATATACATACATTGTGGAAGTGAAAAAAAGTGAAAGAAAGTGTTAAAAATAAAAAAATAATCAATGCTCACCTGTCCGCGGTCCACCGAAGCCTCCGGCAAGGTCCTGCGGCTTCTAGGACCTGTGGTGACGTCATGTTCTCGCGCGAACTCCGGTCACATGACCGGAGTTCCACGAGAACATGACGTCACCAGATGTCCTGGAAGCACAGGACCTTGCCGGAAAGCTTAAAATAGATATTTTTATGTTTCGGACCCTTTCTTTAAGTAAAAGTTACTTAAAGAAAGGGTCCGAAACATAAAAATATCTATTTTAAGCTTTCCGGCAAGGTCCTGTGCTTCCAGGACCTGTGGTGACGTCACGTTCTCGCGGGAACTCCGGTCACGTGACCGGAGTTTGCGCGAGAACATGACGTCACCACAGGTCCTAGAAGCCGCAGGACCTTGCCGGAGGCTTCGGTGGACCGCGGACAGGTGAGCATAGATTATTTTTTTATTTTTAACACTTTCTTTCTTTTAGGGAATGTTTATTTTGGCTCAAAATGTGGCAGATGCGGTTTTCTGACCGCATCTGCCGCATTTTCGAACCAAAATCGAACATGTTCGAAATTCAACGAATTGGAACCAAATTGTTTGAATTCGGCGAATGACTCGAATAGCGCCAAAATCGACTCGAATTTGAGATTGGCGAACTATTCGAGTCGAACATCACTCATCTCTGATCATTAGCGATATCATTGCGTGTAACCTGGCTTTTACACATGTGTGATTTTATAGATAATTTGCCATGACACACACCATAACCATGCCCAAATAATTGCAAGATGTGTGACATAAATAGCCAAACCTTTTCTACCACCAGTCGAAACACAATAAGCCCATTATATCATTTACGGTAATTTGCACTTTTGTCTTGTTTTTGGTTTGTGTTTTTCCCAATTCTTCATTCTTATTTTCTGTTGAGCCTTTCTTAAAGTTGATTCTATATGTGTTAAACTGTTTTAATTCATTTTTGCTATCTTAATTTGAGGTTTTTTTTTGCTTATTCATTCATTGCGACTTTTTTAAATGAATATAAAAAAAACTTGAGCAAATGTACTCCAGTACACCCAATGAATGATTTTTGGCACAAATTTTGCACCATTTTACCGAATCTGAGACTTTTTGCACTAAAAAGTCATAAAACAGGTCAAAACCAAAAAATAAGGACCATTTTTTACTTGGGACAAAATTCAATTCATAAATGGCATGCGACATTTTGACGAATTTGGCACAAAAAAATCCCACCAAATTCCACAAAGAGAATGAAGAAAAAACACTGATGAATAGTGCCTCAAGTGCTCTTCTTTGATGGTTATATAAATCTAGTGACACAATCACTAGGTTGTTCTAGTAAGTTCTAGCAAACATGAATCCTCAAAAAATACCAAAAAAACAACACTTTACCTACAAATAATTTCTGAGAGAAACACCATATACATGTGCATTGCCACCACATATTGGACAGCTTTACTATCACCACCCTTGGACATCGTATTTATTAAGTGGCTGTTATGTCTTTCGAGAAAGTCCCCTAAGACACTTTTGAATCTAAGGGTGGAAACACACTATCCTACTTACATGCGGATCTCTCGGAGGAGACTCGGATCAGTGACCCTGAACAGCCTCTCCCTCTCTGGACGGAGAGGGAGAGGTCGCTCAGGGCCACTGATCCGAGTCTCCTCCGAGAGACTCACAAGTAAGTAGGATAGTGTGTTTCTACCCAAATTCTTCAAAATGATCCTTATTAGATTTTGAAAGAGACAAGTCCTTACCTCACTACATAATAGCACGAAATGTAACTGGAAAGCACAAATATTCCCACCACAATTATCGTTAGGATGTGCTAGGTCCAAGAGATGACAAGATCAGGAACCCGAGTGAAGGGGAAGTTGGAAAATACAGTATTTGTGAAAGCATGCACGAGAGAAGGCTGCTGAATTTCATCTCATGGTTAACATATTTCATGTAATCACATAGAGTGAGGTCAAAGTGTGTAACTTGCCCACGAGATCAGAAGTTCTGGAAACATTTTGGTGGTGTCACCAACTGCCACTGTCATTAATATGGCTGCAATGATGTGGCCACAAAAAGATGATGCCCCAGTAGAAAGTTACTGCCAAAAAATGTTAGGCAGTATTAAAAGGGTTAATACTGTCTGTAGCCATTACATTACATAAAGTCATGATAAAAACTAAGTACACCCTCTTTGAATTATATGATTTACATATCATATATATATTTACATATATCATATATATACATACCAGGACATAGTAAAAGAAGGCTAATGCCCATGAGGAATTGGCTGACTCCTCAGGAATCTGGCTATGTATGACGTTTAAAGAAGGTTATACCAAGTTGTGATAGCCAAAGAGAGCTCTACTAAGTGCTAAACATTCTTGTAATAAAGGAGAAAACTTACCAAAAAAAACAGCCAAAGTCTGATATCCATCCAAAATATGCAAGCTTGCAACCCACGTCAAGGGTCCTCACACTTACGAGTCCCTAAGTATATATTCAGAAAAAAACACTAAAAGAACAAAGATTCAAAAAGTGTAACAAAAAATACAGCCAAGGTCTCATATCTATTGCACTTAGCAAGACACAATAGTCCCCAATGATAAAGGCAACACAAGTGCATAATACCGATGCAGCAATCATTCTCAATCTGCCATGACATGGGGGATGTGATTGGTGGTATTTTATATGCACATAGATGAGGTTTCCATAAGGCGTCAGTTGTAAAAAAGGGGATGAACAATAAGGAGACTGTAGCAGCTATTAGTGTCATTTTGTGCTGAATTTTGTAATGGAATTGATTCATTTTCATTGCAACCATATTTAGATGTGAAATTTTTTTATTGTCATTCATTTGTCGGCATGGTCAACCTGCACTAACATTGACACACCAGACTTATTTAACCTAAACTGTATGTTGTGATCATCTTACCTAGTGATGAGCGAATGAATCGATTTGTCACTATTCAGTACTCACACAGATAGTATGGTATTTGGGCTACGCGGTCCTCGCCGAGTATTTGTGAGCTTGCATTGCAAGATTCGAGTGTCCCAACCAGCATGTTTTGCGTCTGATTTTCAGCCGCTAAAAATGTCAGGCTTGCTTGCCAATCACAGTAATGCAATCGCCATCTTTGTTGAGGCATTACTGTGATTGGCTGACTGCCCAGCGTTGTGGGGTCTATATAAGCTCTGCCACCGCCATCCTCAGAAACAGCATACTTTATAATAGAGCAGTTCAATTTTTTGGTGTCCATTAAAAAACACTCGGCCTTCTGCCACCTCTAATTTTTGGGGTCACATTTTGCTTGGCCTGTGAAAAAAGTCCAATATTTTAACACTGTACTTGTGAGCTACCGTATATACTCGTGTATAAGCCGACCCGTGTATAAGCCGACCCCCCTACTTTTGCCTCCAAAACCTGGGAAAACCTATTGACTCGTGTATAAGCCGAGGGTGGACCCCAGCACAGGTATACAGCCCTCAGCAGTGTGGTATACAGCAGCCCCAGAGGTATATACAGCAGCCCAGTGGTAGTATACAGCAGCAGCGCCAGTGGTATATACAGCAGCCCAGTGGTAGTATACAGCAGCAGCGCCAGTGGTATATACAGCAGCAGCCCCAGTAGTTAGTATACAGCAGCCCCACAGGTATATACAGCAGCCCCAGTGGTAGTATACAGAAGCCCCAGAGGTAGTATACAGCAGCCCCAAAGGTATATACAGCCCCAGTGGTAGTATACAGCAGCCCGAGAGGTATATACAGCCCCAGTGGTAGTATACAGCAGCCCCACAGGTATATACAGCCCCAGTGGTAGTATCTAGCAGCCCCACAGGTATATACAGCCCCAGTGGTAGTATCTAGCAGCCCACAGGTATATACAGCCCCAGTGGTAGTATACAGCAGCCCCACAGATATATACAGCCCCAGTGGTAGTATCTAGCAGCCCCACAGGTATATACAGCCCCAGTGGTAGTATACAGCAGCCCCACAGGTATATACAGCCCCAGTGGTAGTATACAGCAGCCCCACAGGTATATACAGCCCCAGTGGTAGTATACAGCAGCCCCACAGGTATATACAGCCCCAGTGGTAGTATCTAGCAGCCCCACAGGTATATACAGCCCCAGTGGTAGTATACAGCAGCCCCACAGGTATATACAGCCCCAGTGGTAGTATACAGCAGCCCCACAGGTATATACAGCCCCAGTGGTAGTATACAGCAGCCCCACAGGTATATACAGCCCCAGTGGTAGTATACAGCAGCCCCACAGGTATATACAGCCCCAGTGGTAGTATCTAGCAGCCCCACAGGTATCTACAGCCCCAGTGGTAGTATACAGCAGCCCCACAGGTATATACAGCCCCAGTGGTAGTATCTAGCAGCCCGACAAGTATATACAGCCCCAGTGGTAGTATACAGCAGCCCCACAGGTATATACAGCCCCAGTGGTAGTATACAGCAGCCCCACAGGTATATACAGGCCCCCCCATCAGTATACAGCAACCCCAGTGGTAGTATACAGATGCCCCAGAGGTCCCCCCATCTATATACAGGCCCCCCCCCGCCGCAATCCTGTAAAGGAAGAGATTAGTATACTTATCCCTCCGCTGCCGCTGTCCCGCCGCCATCACGATCCTCCGTCTTCTTCCAGCGTCTTCCGCCTTCTTCCGGCTTCCTCCTCAGTCGCGCAGGCAATGACGTCATTGCCTGCGACCATCGGAGGAAGACGGAAGACGCTGGAAGAAGACGGAGGATCGTGATGGCGGCGGGACAGCGGCAGCGGAGGGATAAGTATACTAATCTCTTCCTTTACAGGATTGCGGCGGGGGGGGCCTGTATATAGATGGGGGGCACTGTATACTGTATACATTGTATACAGTATACAGTGACTCGCGTATAAGCTGAGGGGGGGACT
This sequence comes from Allobates femoralis, assembly GCA_033576535.1. NCBI lineage: Eukaryota > Metazoa > Chordata > Amphibia > Anura > Aromobatidae > Allobates > Allobates femoralis. Next base: position 139,795,868 of record JARQOC010000001.1, on the reverse strand, counting down.
TTTCAGCCCAATTTTTGGGCTGAAAAACTCGGCTTTTACGCAAGTATATACGGTATTTTAATACTGTCAAATAGAGTAGTTACATGTTTTGGTGTCCTTTTAAAAACACTGGGCCTTTAGCAACCCCTAATTTTTGGGATCATATTTTTCTTGCCACCAGAAGTATATACGATATATATGTCCAATGTCCGATGCTAAATGTTTGTTGTGTATGTACAACTGCAGGTTGTGTGCAGGAGGCATCAGTGTCTGCTTCCTGGACAACATATTGGGAAGGACGTAAGATAGAGAAGTGCCAGTGATTTCACACACTTCACACATAGTTTTGTTGCCTAGGTGTTCCAACCACCCACTGTGGTGCTGCATATGTCAGCAGTATTTGGAGAATGTTAGCAGAGGTATTATGTTGAATTTCACTTTTCAAAAAAAAAGGAAGGTTTTTTTTCTACGAGTTTCGAGGCTGTCCCGGCCTCTTCCTCACGCTGTGTTCCTGGGGAAGAGGCTGGGACAACCTCGAAACGCATAGAATAAACACCTTCCTGTTACAAGAATCTGGCTTTTCCTTGCAAACAGCAGTGCGGGTTACTCCTCATCTTCAGTCCTTTGGATAGCTATGCACATTGTTCCTTGTGGAATGGTGGGTCCTGCAGCAGCTGTATGAGCAATTTAACCAGTTGTAGGGCACACAACTGAACAATTAAGTTCAGCATGTGAGCCATGCATGGACTGAGGCACCCCCAGGGTCATGGGGTACTCGAGATTGGGCTGCTGCTGTCTCTAGGGAAAGTCATGGGGGTCGTGACCTAGTCCCGTGGCCCTGAGTTCAGCTGAAAAGGGAAGGGGTTATATACAAGGGAGATTTCGTGATGCCAAGCGTGGTATGTGGCTAGGGATGGCCACCTCTGCTGCAGAACCTCTGGGATGATGGATGGCAGCTGCGATGGAATGGCTTTCCATGGGTACAGCCAATCCCTGGGGCAGAGTATACAGTCAATATTTAGGATGCAGGGTAATGGGGGCAAGTAACGGGCAGACTCACTGTTTTGTAGTTTTCTCAATCTTTTACTGGAGCACATGTTATTAATAGCTGTCCACAGAGTCTTTGAGAGCAACTCGGGGTTTCTTCCCATCCAGGTGGGTCTTCGGCTCCCTTACTGCGCTCAGTTTATTGGCTCCCTGCCTAAGCTGAGCTGCCAGCCCTGTCTCTTCCTGCGAGGTACCGGTATGACAGGCAACTCAAGTCCTTTCTTTCTACCCTGTTCCTGGTGTCAGTCCTGAACTCTCTATGTCTGTGTCTATGTCTATGTCTGTGGGTACGGTGTGGCTGAGGAATCTGGAATCCCCACTTTCCGGTACTGACTGCCAGGACATGAGACCCTGCACAGTCTCGGACTCTGGTGTCCATTCTTTGCGCCTTTCCTCTGTGGTGAGCATGGGGTTGCTCAGCCTCCAAGGTACGTTCTTGCTCCTCTCCTCAGACCCTAACCTAAGGCCCGGAACTTAGTTAGCGACCTTGCGATGAGCTTAGCACGGCTCTTTTATACCCTGCTCCTCTTAACAGTCCTCCCTGGAACTGGACTCTTCACAGTCCTCTCTGGAACTGCACTAACTAGCCCCTCCCCAGACCAGAATTTATAGGGAAGCTCACCCTGAACCCGGGCTTGGTCCCCCCCTTCTGGCCTGGAGGTGTAAGTGTTTGTGTGTTACCTGATGAGAAGACCCTTTTGTTGCTCTCTTGTGACACCACCACATGGGGGCAGTGATGACACTGTGGCACTTTGACCCAGGGGTGCCACATTCTCCCTTAGTGAAAGACAGTACTCCGGGACTGTGACAACTTTTCAAAGTAAACACTTACAATTGTAGATGTACAGAGTCTTAAACTACAAATATTACAAAAACCAATAAAATGTAAAAATTCAAAAATTCAAAAAGCAGTCACTCCATTGATTAGTCCTTCCGCCTTTGGCTGATGAATATTTACAAAGAAGTCTCTACTACAACCAGTCCAGTTGTATAATGGTCCATATTCAAAAGGTAATAGTTCAAGAATACGCAAAAGTTCTTACAGGAAAGTTTCTGTAGATACTGGGGTTAACGGTTGCAATGTTACATATATATATATCACACATAAAATAAACATTTTCCCTATGGGTGTCTCGGCTTAGGAGTCCTGGTTGCTCCTCCCCAACGCAGGCACTTTCTTTTCCTAAATTGATGTGCATGGGGGTTAGTGCAGTTCCTCTACCCTTCTGTACACTAGTGTTAAATGGGTACTATTCACACTTCTTTACACTAATACATATTTACATTACTTTATTCCTATTTTAATCTTTATATTGGTCCGGGATTTGACCTTTTGTACTACGCTGCGATCTCCTGAATTCTGGAGTGTCTGGTGTAGGTGTACTCAACACTATGTTGTGTACCGGTATCTCTAAATCTGAAGGAGGTGTGGATCTGACAGCAGGACTGGAAGTTCACTGTGATCAGGAATCTGTTCTTACTGTTCTTATGCTACGGGTGCTACTTCCAGTTCTTCCACTCTTGGGACTTCTTGTTGTACAATTTCAGGTATCATCACTTGAGGGAATGCAAGCATTGGTACTAAGACTGCTCGATTCTAATTTGTCCAGGTTTTAGGAAAATCTTCTAAGACTGTATGGAACACATCTTCTTTAGGCTTAACAGGTTCAGATACCTCTAGTGTTTCAGGGTTTCAGGAAACAATTTTAGTTGGTGTCTTGATACTGCTGAGGTTGTCTTGCCTCCATATTTGCTGACCAAGCATACTTTTGTATTATCAAAGCTTGATGGGAGAACAGTGTATGGTGTTATTTCCCACTTATCATCCAATTTGTTAGTACGTCTCTTTCTTTTAAGGACTTGCTCACCAGGTTGTAAAGGAGTTGTGGTAGCATGCTGGTTGTAGGCTTTTTCCTGTCACTCTCTAGCTGGCTGGAGACTCCTCTCTACGCATTCTTGTACTTGGCGATACTTTTGTTAGCAAAGGGTATCCCAATTAGCTTCTGGAACTTCTATGTCAGGTTTTAAGATACCCATGTCTAAGTCTATTGGCAGCTTACCAGGTCTTTCTCTCATGAGATAAGCTGGGGGCAGTTGGTATAACTTACCGGGACACGGTTGTACAAGTTTACCAGATCTGGTAGCTTTTCTGGCCACATGTTACTTTCTGATGCTGGCAGAGTCTTCAAGAGGTCAATCACTATGTGGTTCATCTTCTGACATAAGCCGTTTGTTTGAGGATGATAAGGTGTTGTGCAGATCTTCTTGCATCCATACATGTTACAAAATTCTTGGAACAACTCTTCTTCAAATGATGGACCTTGATCTGGTAGGACCTGTTCCGAGTAGCCATGAGGTCTACAGAAGTATGTCTGGAATGCCTTAGCTGCTGTTCTGGCCATTAAATCCTTTACTGGCACCATCACTAAGAAACGGGAATAGTGGTCCATTATGGTCAAGGCGTAGACATAACTGGATCTGCTTTGTGCTAACCAACTCAAGTGGTTGTTTGGTGACTATGGACTGGGGTGGAGCTCTCTGACTTTCTTTATCCTTTCTTCTTAGGTTGCACGGGCCACAGTTTCTGCACCATTCTTCAATTGATCTTCGCATGCCAACCCAGTAGAATCTGTCTCTCAGTAGAACTTCCAATTTCTTCCATCCAAAATGCCCTGCACCGTCATGATAGGCTTCCTATTTTGACATCTCTCTTGGGTACAATGATCTGCCAGACCAACTCATGAGTTCTGGGGTTCGTATGTCTTCTGCACAGTTTACCTTGGTACAGGAACAGTTTACTTCTTTCCTTCCACAACTGTTGAGCTTCAGCTGGGGCATTCTGACCAGGGTACACACCCGCCTGCAACAGTAATTCTTTGACTGGCTTCACAGCCGGGTCACTGTCCTGTGTCTCAGCCCATCCATGGTGTGATAATGGGTTTTGTCTTACCTTCTAATGCTTGTAGTACACACCTGTCCTGTACTGGGATGCTTTAGGATGGTGAGAGGCTGGTAACTCTATCTCTTCCAGCTCCTCTGGTTCCTCTTCCATGTCCTTCAGCTGTGGCATCCAGGATAAGGCATCTGCATTGTCAGTTTGGTGTCTGGCCCTATACTTGAGGGTGAAATTGTAGTTAGGCAGCCGGGCCATCCATCGCTGCTCCAGCGCACCTAGTTTCGCTGAGTTCAGGTGCATGAGTGGATTGTTATCTGTATAGATGGTGAATCCCGCAGCAGACAGATAATTCTTGAAGCGTTCTGTAACAGCCAAGACTACTGCCAGTGGTTCTAACTTGAAGGAACTATAGTTCTTGGGATTTCTTTCAGTAGAACGGAGCTTCCTGCTTGCAAAGGCGATGACCCTTTCTTTACCTTCTTGTACTTGAGACAGTACTGCTCCCAATCCCACATTGCTGGCATCCGTGTACAGAATGAAGGGTTGATGGTAAGCAGGGTAAGCCAGGATATCATCCCCTGTCAGAGCTCACTTCAACTTCTTGAAGGATTCTTCTGTTATGTCACTCCAGGGACTACTTTGGGCCTTAGACTTCTTGGACTGCCCTATCAGGAGATCTTGTAGATGGGCCGCCATCTTTGTAAACCCCTTGATGAACCTTCTGTAGTAGCCTACCAGTCCCAGGAACTGCCTCACCTCTTTCACGTTGGTGGGTCTTGGCCAATCCCTTATCACTGTAACCTTCTCAGAGTCTGGTGCTACACCTTCTGAGCTTACTACATGGCCGAGGTATTGCACCTTTGGTTTCAGTAGGTGACACTTGGATGGCTTAATCTTCATGCCATAACCGGACAGGGCTTCAAACACTTCCGCCAAGTCTTTCAGATGCTCTTCATATGTCTTGGAATAGACTATGATGTCATCCAGGTACAGTAGGACAGTTTCAAAGTTCTTGTGTCCTAGGCAGCACTCCATTAGTCTCTGGAATGTATCGGGTGCGTTGCAGAGTCCGAACAAATTAAATGAAGATAATAATACCAAAGAATTTGTGATTGCAATCATTTTCAGGAAGAAACTGAGTACCGTATATACTCGTGTATAAGCCGACCCGTGTATAAGCCGACCCCCCTACTTTTGCCCCAAAAATCTGGAAAAACCTATTGACTCGTGTATAAGCCGAGGGTGGACCCCAGCACAGATATACAGCCCCCAGCAGTGTGGTATACAGCCCCCCCCCAGTAGTATACAGGCCTCCCCAGTGGTAGTATATAGCAACCCCAGTGGTAGTATACAGCAGCCCCAGTGGTAGTATACAGCAGCCCCAGTGGTAGTATACATCAGCCCCAGTGGTAGTATATAGCAGCCCCAGTGGTAGTATACAGCAGCCCCAGTGGTAGTATACAGCAGCCCCAGTGGTAGTATATAGCAGCCCCAGTGGTAGTATATAGCAGCCCCAGTGGTAGTATATAGCAGCCTCAGTGGTAGTATACAGCAGCCCCAGTGGTAGTATACAGCAGCCCCAGTGGTAGTATACAGCAGCCCCAGTGGTAGTATATAGCAGCCCCAGTGGTAGTATACAGCAGCCCCAGTGGTAGTATACAGCAGCCCCAGTGGTAGTATACAGCAGCCCCAGTGGTAGTATATAGCAGCCCCAGTGGTAGTATACAGCAGCCCCAGTGGTAGTATACAGCAGCCCCAGTGGTAGTATACAGCAGCCCCAGTGGTAGTATACAGCAGCCCCAGTGGTAGTATATAGCAGCCCCAGTGGTAGTATACAGCAGCCCCAGCAGCCCCAGTGGTAGTATACAGCAGCCCCAGTGGTAGTATACAGCAGCCCCAGTGGTAGTATACAGCAGCCCCAGTGGTATACAGCAGGCCCCCAGGGGTACATATAGCAGCTGCCAGGGGGTACCCAGCAGCCCCCTGGGGGTACCCAGCAGCCCCCTGGGGGTCCCCAGCAGCCCCCAGGGGGTACACAGCAGCCCCCTGGGGGTACACAGCAGCCCCCTGGGGGTACACAGCAGCCCCCTGGGGGTCCCCAGCAGCCCCCAGGGGTACCCAGCAGCCCCCTGGGGGTCCCCAGCAGCCCCCAGGGGTACCCAGCAGACTCCTGGTGGTCCCCAGCAGCCCCCAGGGGGTACACAGCAGCCCCCTGGGGGTCCCCAGCAGCCCCCAGGGGGTACACAGCAGCCCCCAAATGCTGGCACTCGCCCCCCCTTGCAAGGGCCCCCCCCCGCTTCTCTTACCATCCCGGTCTTCTGATCAGCGCTGCTCCTCGGCGCACCGTCCTCGCGGCTCCCGTCCTGCAACATCCGGGATCCCCGGCCATCGCGCGATGACGTCATATGCCTGCGACGGCCGGAGATCCCGGATGTAGCAGACGGACGGACGGAGCAGCAAGGAGCACCGAGGAGCGGCGCGGATCAGAAGTCCGGAATGGTAATATAACCATCGGGGGGGGGCCCCTTACAAGGGGGGGCGAGTGCCGGCATTTGGGGGCTTATATGCACTGCTTCCCCCTGCCGCTGATTGACAGGGGGAAGCAGTGCATATTTAATGAGCGGCCCCACGTGACGTGGCCGCTCATACAGCAGCCTCCCCCCGCCTCCACAGCCCCCACCACAGCCACCACACCATGTGTACCGTATAGACCCGTGTATAAGCCGAGGGGGAGACTTTTCAGCCCAAATTTTGGGCTGAAAAACTCGGCTTATACACGAGTATATACGGTATTATCTGACAGAATTGCAGAGGTGTCAATGCTTTTGGCCACAACTGTAAGCTACTCAAAGTCACTTCAGATGTGATGTGGTCCCTAAAAAAATGGTTTTGGAAATGTTATTGAAAAAAATAATTGCTGATAATCTTTTAAATTTTCTAAAATCCTAACAAAAAAATATGTTTAAAAAGTTGTGGTGGTGTACAGTAGACTTGTGGTAAATCTTATTTATTAACTATTTTGTGTGAAGAGTGTATGTCTTGTATAAGTGCATTAAAATCCTTACCAATCATACTTACAAATTATTGTCTTTTCCGGCATCCACCACCACTCTAGTCCTCTTGTAGACTACTTGACCACACTTCAGCGTCGCCATTGCAGGGTAGTCCTGCTTTTTCTATGTAAGTCTATGAGATGCATAGTGAGACTTTATAAACCTACATTTACACACATATATAGAATGGATTATGTAATATAAATTTAGCTTGGAGTGCGTCTTTAAGTAGAGTTATGGCCAAGTACAAAAAGAAGTCATTGATATAATTGAAGTGTCAGAGAAACCTTCATTGTTTGCTGAAGCAAATCTTGTTTTGAACATATTGAAGCCCATGGGCCTGGAACTCCAATACTCAACTAAGTTATATAAAATGCATCTGTTCTAAAATAAGATATGTTATATCCACAAAAAAAACAGCATATGGAACACCTACAGGTCTATGGAGCAGAGACTTTGGCACCCTGTTTTATATCACACTGTCTCCTTGAGGCACCATATTCTACCCTCGATCAATTGCTGTTAGAGGCTGCATCTGTAATATTGTTTGAGATGGACGGTATAAAATCAACAAGCACAAAGTTATAATACGAGCCCTAAGATTTCTACCAAGAGCTTATGATGGATACTTATAACTTAAAATGTCATAAACTCTAAATGTCTAATTCACAACTCATGAGATGAAATTTAGATGAAATGCCACAAGTTTTGCAGCTTTTGTAAACTTTTTAATAATGGTTGGAGGTTAAAAGGAGGTAGAGTGAGTAAAGTACTGAGTGCAACACTGAGGTGACACAAATTATGACTAAAAAGTACTCAAGTCCATTTAAGATGCACCAAAATCATTCAATGTTGCACATCCTCTAATGAATTTGGAGTTTCTTACTCAACAGACCCTTAATTATCACCAGTCTAAAGGTACCGTCACACAGGGACATATCGCCGGCGATGTCGCCGGCAACTGAGGGGCGTGGTCAGGTTGCGGCGAAATCGCCGGCGAATTGCCGCGTGTGACAGGGAGATAATCAGGCGATGAATCGCCTGAGTAACATCGCCAGGTTTCCCAACAATGTTGGCGCCATAGGGCAACCCAGCGAGCGATAGCCGCGGCAACTAGCCGGCGACATCACCGGTAAGTTGCTCAGTCTGACATCTCACCGGCGATGTTGTCAGGGATGCGCGCTCCCGTGATCGCCGGCAACATCGCCGGCGATATGTTCCTGTGTGACGGTACCTTTAAAGAAATTGCCCCTGTATTCTGGTAGTATGCAATTTCTTCCTATTTAGCAAGCTGTCAGGCTATATTCACACTGTGCGTTTTTGCTCTGTTTTTGCTCTGTTTTTGCTCATCAGTTTTTGTAGCCAAAACCAGCAGTGGGTGATAAATACAGAAGTGGTGCAGGTGTTTCTATTATACTTTTCCTCTGATTGTTCCACTCCTGATTTTGGCTGCAAAAACCGATGAGCTAAAATAGAACAAAAACGCACAGTGTGAATGGAGCCTTAAGCCCGTCATTCACATGAGATTGCTGGCAGCCGAACGATGCTTTGGTTGATTGTTCAGCAGGTTATCTTTGCCAGCTCTCTTCTATGTCCCCTATGGCCGTTTTCACACCACAGCCTGATCAGGTCCGGGCTGTCCGGTCTAAATCGGATAGCCCCGGACCCGATCTAGAAACAGAACCAAAGGGCAAATATGCCCTCTGGTCCGGTTTGCAGCCGGATGCAGCTGAGCGCAGCTGCAGCTGGTGGAATTTCAAGATCGCGGCTAGTGGAGAGCTAGCCTCGGTCCTGAAATCTCTGCAGGGGACACCTGGTGGTGCTGAAGTTTAGCAGCGCTTGCTGCTAAACTCTAGCACCGGCATCCGGTTCCCGGATCCAATGTTTTTATCGGACCAGGGCGATTTGGCGCCATAGTCTCCAATGTTAGGGAGCGCCGGATTGCCTCGGATCTGATTTAAGGAGATTTTCGCCACGGCTTGCAACGTTTTTGTGTCCAGGAGAAAAATCCGAATTCACCCGATCCTCCCGGACAGATGGATACCGGATGGCACATAGCTGCCATCCGGTTCCATCCGGCCCTATAGGGCTGCATTATGTCAAAATCGGGTTCGGGGCTGTTGGGTTTACACCGGACAGCCCCGGACCTGATCAGGCCATGGTGTGAAACCGGCCTAAGACAGAGCTTATCCATGTGAGAAAAGTAGTTTAAAATCTGACGTCTTCCCCACCCCAAGACAAATTATTGTCTAGCCAAAATGCAACATTTGTGTATACGATTCGTGTTGCCATGTGATGAAGGGATCACAGGCTCCTGTGATATGGTAATTTTCCTGAAGAAGGAGCGAAGATAACTATCTGAAACAAATAGAATGAATAAAGCCACCTTTTTATGATATACTCCTGTTGTCCCTTCATCACACGGCAGCACGGGTCACATACACAAATTCTCCCTTTTGGCTTGTGTTGGTACCACACAGTGCACGTGAATTGTGAATCCTGCAGCAGCCATCTCATGCGCTCTAAGCTGATTGTGTGTCACTCAACCAGCCCAGGTGAGCAACGACATTTGATTCAACATGAGTGTGTTTAAAGAGATAAGACCCTATATGAACTTTTGTATCCTTTATAGTTGTTCCAAATTATTGCCTAGAACAGGGATCTCAAACTCCAGGCCTCGAGGGCCACCAACACTGCAGGTTTTCAGGATTTCCTTAGCATTGCACTGGGGTTGGAATTATCACCAGTACAGGTTATTCAATTATAAACTATGCAATACTAAGCAAATCTTGAAAACACAACCTGTTGGCGGACCTTGAGGCCTGGAGTTTAGATCCCTGGTCTAGGACCCAATACAAATTGTTGAGCACTGATATTGGCGGATTTGGCAGACACTATTCTGATATCTTTGGGGCCTTTTACTTCAATTGAATCCTTATGATCAATGATGGATATTGACGCTCATTGTGAATGTCTATACTAGTTTCCCAGTGCAGGACTTTTTGTATAGAATGAAAAGCATTTTTTTGTCCCTGGTAATTGCTCGTTTTCGTTATTCAGACAAGGGATCTACTTTAATTGCTGATGTGTTGAAATAAGAAATTGCCTGCTGTCGAAAAAGGCGAAAAGGATAAAAATACCGTTGTTTTAGAGGAGTAATAGAAAAAGGAAAGTGATCATAATATGATCAGTTCCATTCTGAGTCCCCCTCTGCCTCTGGTTACCCTAATCACCAGGATTGTGTGACGTGAAGCAAATGTAGCGTCATATTGGCATCCAAATAATAATCTACAGCTTTCCATTTCTCAGCTATTCCTATAAACTCACAAACCCTTCTCATCAGAAACGAAAGCTAAGAGCTCACGTTCAATGTTCATCACAGTCATTCATTGTGAAACTAAACAGCTGTGGACTTGAGCTGTCTGGATATAGCGCGTTTGCCTGACAGTTTATACACTGCCATTTTAGCTGGAAAAGAAAGAACTATATTGAATATATTTATTTATATATTGTCTGCCAATATAAAGTTAGTACAACGTATCGAGTATATGCTGCAAATACTGTAGCTATAGGTAACTCTATCAATGGTATTGTTCATAGCTTTCCCTAAAATGAATATTGGCAAGCAGATTATACACATTTTAAAAAGGACGATCATATTTAAAGGGAACCTGTCACCTTGATCTAGCCTTCTCTACTATCACTACCTGTCCCTGCACCTTCCTAGCTGTCCTCTAACTATCCCTTTCTGAGCTAAAGGGGCCCTATAACAATTTAGAAAAATGAATTAAAACTTACATATGGTCCCCATGAAGGAGACTGGAAAGGCGGGCTCTGGGCTCCATGATTCCCTCCTTGTGGTGTCCAAGCACGCCCCGCTGGGTGTCATCCTTCTTGCTGTTTTGCTGCCTCCATTTGTAATCTCTCACCCTCTCAGCCAGTGTAATGCCTGGGCCGGAACGTCATATCCGGCCCGGTGTATTTTGGGCCTGATCACGTGATCAGCCCAGCTTCAATATGCATATTGCGCATGCCCAGAGCCAGGGCGATCACATGATCAGGCCCATAATGCACCAGGCCGATCACGTGATCAGGCCCATAATGCACCGGGCCGATCACGTGATCAGGCCCATAATGCATCGGCCGATCACGTGATCAGGCCCATAATGCACCGGGCCGGATATGACCTTCCAGCCCAGGCATTACACTGGCTGAGAGGGCAGGATATTCAAACGGAGGCGGCAAAGCAGCAAGAAGGATGACGCCCAGCAGGACATGCTTGGACTCCACAAGGAGGGATTCATGGGCCCGGAGCCCGCCTTTCCAGTCTCCTCCATGGGGACCATATGTAAGTTCTAATTCATTTTTCTAAATTGTTATAGGGCCCCTTTAGCTCAGAGAGGGATGGTTAGGGTACAGCTAGGAAGGTGCAGGGATAGGTAGTGATAGCAGAGAGGGCTAGATCAAGGTGACAGGTTCCCTTTAATAGAAGATTGTAGATTTGAATCTGTTGAATACACTTTATAAAAGCAAAACTTTGTTACAATTCATGTTTGCACTTACTTACCTTTATGAGGGGTTGTTTTTTTGCAGAGTTGGATGACTTGTAGTTTTCATTGTCGAATGAAGACACATGCTGGTACTTTTTGCTGTACAACATTTACTGTGATGAAAAAAAATACTGGTAGCTTTGTTATGTTACCAATTGAGTTTTTCGTTTTAGAAAACATATTATCCAAGCAAAAGCCTACATTTTTAAGTAATGTAAAAAACAAAGTGTCCATATGTATAAGGTTGTACTTTTTCCCCTTTCAGAAACAAATGAATACTGCACAGTATACACTGGTCAGACATAACAATAAAACCTGAGGCAGGGGCCCCCAACCTTAGCTCAGGAACCACATGTAGCTTGCAGGCCCGTGACAAATTGTGCCCAATTTTTTCATTTCAAAATTCTTTTTATTGTGTGGTGCCCCTGTGTCCAGGAGGCCACAAAAGGGAACTGCAGCCAGGCAGGTAGGACACTTGTTGCACAACAACACCCTCACAGCCCACATAACCCACGTGTGGATGGCAGCATCCAGCCCTGAGATTAGAGACTCTATGAGATTGAGGGGTGGTGGATTTGGAGGAGTGGGTTGGGCACACCCGTAGTCAGGTGACTTGACAGTATATAGGAAGGGGGAGGAGGAAAGGAAGTTAGTAGGCCGAGGTAGGCTGAGAGGCAAAGACTGGAAATCACACGTCCTGGGAGTGTAAGGCCTAGGAGCGCAGAATCTGTACCGAGCCAGTGTGAGCCGGAGGAGAGAGAAAGCCCATCCGAAGCTGATACCACCAGGAGTGTGAGAGGACTAGAGAAGGGACGGTGATACCCGGGCTCTAGGAACGCAGCTGAAGCTACTGACTGAAAGGGGGAGTAGCCCTCCTATGATACCGAGAGGAACAGAGAGAAAGGAGCCTGGTAGAGCCTCAGACTTGAGGACTGCTGGAGGCTGGGCTGAGTAGAGTGTCGGCTCTAGAGGGGACCGTAGTTTACCCGGCATCCCCAAACAACACGACGGGGGGTCTTAGTTCCAGATTGGGATCCCTACCCAAAAGGACAGGCAGCTCAGTGACAAACAATAGGACCCACAGGGGCCCGAGTCACCGCCATACTGTCCGGCGTTTCACACACACACACCGTGGAGACGGAAACCGTTAACAGCCCGGAAAGGACACTAAAGACTGTGTGAAGGGTCATAGAGAGAGAGGCCTGGCTGCAGAGCAAAGGGAACCCGGAGAGGGAGAGATTGCCCGTGTACCTGTACTTGAATTTTGTAAGAACTGTAACTAAGCTGTAAGTGACTTGAAGAACTGAGAGTAAATACGGAAAACCCTGGAACTGCTTCCCTGTTTCTGCATGAAAGTGATTCTCTCCTTACAGGATCCAGCCTGTCAGCACCAGCGAAGAGGAGAGATCCCTGCAGCGTCTGCAAAGTAAGTGTGGTACACACTCCACAATAGACTTAACCCTTACCGCCCCGGGGAATACAGTTCTGCCCACTGGAACTATACCATCTGCGCTGCTATTCCATCGTCCCCGGAGGTCCTGCAGCAGCGGCGGGCCCATCACTGGCCGCATATAGTGGGTGGCGTCACAACTGACAACCCCTGTAAATATCCCCTTTAATTGCCGAGCCCGGGACACGGTCCGGACCAGGACCACCTGTGACTTCCCCAAAAGCAGACCGGTCCGTTACCGAGTACCCCTGTCCCAGTGGGCCCGACAACCTGGCGTCACGAACAGGATCTACCCGGTCCTAAAGAATTGGACCCCGTGCGCCTAAAGAAAGTGTTCTGGACTTTTCCGGGCAAAATCTGACCTTAATGGCGGCCAGGGGAGACTAACGCCATGTGCAGAAGAGGTGTAGCCGAAACTCCCATTGTGGGCCGGCCCGGTCCATGGCGCGAAGAAAAGGACCCGCCCTGGCTCCCCTTAACTCCAGGAGAGCCAGCCATCACTCTGAAGGAAGAGCCTCCGCCCCTAGACCCTCCTAACAAGAAGCTGGCGGGCATAAAGAAGGAAATTGTCATCAGGAGGGGGCGGAATGAAAGACCGGAAGAGAAGCAGTCGCCATTGCTGTACATGCGGACGGAAGCAGAGGACGCCCAGGAAAGTGCTGCCGCAGAAGAACCACAAGTGATCCCGGAGGGCCCACGGTGTAACCCGGTGGAGGAACCCGGCCAGGGAAAGATCTTGCGTGACCGCAGAGAAATGGTGGAAGGCGGAGAGCGTCCCCACGTCCAAGACACCCGGCAGGGTGTGCTGCGGCTGCTATCCCAGCAGATGACACGGGCCCAGGAGGAGCATCGGACCCGGATTCAGATCAACATTGATCAGCCTAGAAACTGTTACATCCAAGTCTATGAAGGATGTTATAACGCAGACCCCGGAAAGCTATTTGCTGATCGCTGCACTGCAGGACCTGGAGGTGTACCAAAGACGGAAGACATCGCAAGTGTTACCATGGACGCAGCAGAAGAAAGAATAGAAACGCGGGTTTTGCATCCAGAAGAAAAGAAGGAGTGAAGACCCGTGTCCTGTGACAAGAAGAAGACCTGTAAGTGTGAATGAGGCGTTTTCCTTATTGCTCCCATCCTTTACCTGAATGAATGCTAGCATTTCCCTGTTTGTCTTGTATATGTTGAACTAAACAATAGAGATCAAGGACGATGACTTGATACGAACTTTCTTGTATATAGTTGAGCACCTTAGTGTGCTCCCCTTTGGTTTTATGACCAGCTGCACATGCGACGTAGTGCATGAGACTCTGAACTTATAACTTTGAACTGTTTTGAAGCTGCTTTTTGAGAATTTTGAAACTTTTTGAAAGAAGAATGTTTTTTATACTTTTGATACAAAGTAGAGTTTATAATGTGTGTTTTAATGAAAGTAAATGCGTTGTAGCATTAGACCACGTAGAGGTCCAGAATGGGTAATGACGTATATATACCCGTACACTTGTAAATAGTTAATTTAAAGTAACGTTTGAAGAATCGTGCCTCCCCGGATGGGAAGAAACCAAGAATCCTTAATGTTATTGTTGTTATAAAATAAAATGTTTTCAGGGGGATCCATGACGGGCAGCGCGGGGACGTGCTAGTTAACTCCGGGAGAGTGTGGCGCCCCTGTGTCCAGGAGGCCACAAAAGGGAACTGCAGCCAGGCAGGTAGGACACTTGTTGCACAACAACACCCTTACAGCCCACATAACCCACGTGTAGATAGCAGCATCCAGCCCTGAGATTAGAGACTCTATGAGATTGAGGGGTGGTGGATTTGGAGTGGGTTGGGCACACCCGTAGTCGTATCCTCTCTATCTGAGTGACTCCTCTCCGAGCCCTCGGGATCTTCTACGGTGCCTTTTTCTGGGTGCGCTGTTTATCTGCCATGACTTACTAAAGAAGCTCCGGCCTCCGGTTCGGAAGCTCGGTGGTGAACACCTGTACCGCTCTTGGAGCCGGTCATCCGTTCCAAGACTGATCCCCTCCGGCCGGTAGTCGTACTGTGTCCGGATTCGGGTGCACCGCAACACCTGGTGCACCTAGGGTCCCTTCCTGTCATGAAGGCTCCTCTGCTGTCGCCTACTCCTCGCTCCCCAATGGAGCTCTTCCTCACACTGTCTGACGCTCCTCCCACCCACACACTTTTCTACCCTGTCACTCCTCCAATGGAACTGGGTCCTCCCTACAGCGGGCCCACCCATGGTCCCCTACATAGGGTGTATGTGGATGCGTGTCATGAGGTCCTTTATGCAGGATCCCAATTCTTCACCCACAGGAATACTACACACTCTTTTATGGGTGTAGTATCCCTCCGTGGCGTCCTGACCAGTGGGGCGTCACACATACACACACATATACATACATATAGACCAGCCCTACCCGCTCATAGTGTATCCTCATCCACGCCCTGTAGACTGTGAGCCCTAGTGGGCAGGGTCCTCTTTCTTCACCTACCATATCCTCACCTATCCCTTGTGGACTGTGAGCCCTTGTGGGCAGGGTCCTCTCTTCTCCTGGACCGTTTGTGCCTTGTATTGTTCATGAATATTGTTCTTGTCTATGTATGCCCCTTTTCACATGTAAAGCGCCGTGGAATACATGGTGCTATAATAAATAATGATAATAATAATAAGATAGTAAGTGTGATCATATTGCTTGTGAACAGTTTGGAGAGTTGATACACTGTATTCCAGTGAACATTGACCTGACCTACAAGACTTTTGATTGCACGCTGTATACACTATAATATACTGATAAATGGTAAAAGTAGATCAATTCTATCACAAGTCTGTAGGCTGTCACATATGTCCTATAATATGGTATCTCGCTCCTGTTCAGTGCAGTAATTGTATATAGATTATCTTATAGCACAATTTCACTCAGAAATCCATCGGTTTCATGTTAGACCTTAGTCATAATGTTCTGCATGATAGGTCACGTCACTGTACACAGATAGGGCTGAATCACGCAGGATTACAGATAATAGCATGTGCTGAGGGGAAGGTAGTGTTACACAAGGAAACATTGCATGACATGAACAATGAGCACAGGCCTTCCTTCCCACTCTCGAATGTCGGATGCATATGGCATGGACATGCATCTGTGTTTTTCTGGGCATTTTCCAGCTGCCTTTGGAGAAGATTAAACAGGAAATTGATGCCACAGGGCAAATATTCATTCTTCCCAATCTCCCCTACAAAACAAGTCCAGAATTGCTGTGGCTAGACTTACTTCCTCTACATTGCATCTGTTTCTCCACTCTTCACACTATCAGGAAGTTCTGATGGCCTGATTTACTTTACAACTGTGGGCCGAGTTCTTTGAGTCATTCTCTTTCCCTCCAGTAGGAGTGTACGCATGGGTGTAATTGGGAGAATGAAACTGCCATCTCATCTACATTCATTTCCATTTAGCTGTATGCCGGATCCCTTCTGACTCAGCCACACTCACTTTTTCGTCCACACCTGTCCGGTCACGCACCCCATCAATGCAGAATAATGTTCCCGGAATGCTAAGTCCAAAGTGAATGCACAAACATACGTAATACATTCCTTTCTTCATTTAGCATACTGAACACGCTTCACTTTAACACCTTCAGTGCTGCATTGTCATAAATCTTACAAATTTACGAACTGCATAGGGCAAAGGCGTCACAAAATCATATTTTATTAAAAGCACACTTCCAAATGAAAGTTATAAGAAATTTAAAATGCAAAATTGACCCAAAGTGTATCCCATAGATACAATCTCTAACACATGTCGCTATTTGTATAGGACAAGTTATTTCATCAATAAGAACACAAAAAGGAATATGGTGATATCAGGGAACCTCGGACCTTAATTGTGACACAACTATGGCCGTACAACAGAATTACACTCTTAAAGGGAACCTGTCACCTGGATCTAAGCCCCTACACTATCACTACCTGTCCCTGCACCTTCCTAGCAGCTCCCTATCTATCCCTCTCTGAGCTAAATCCGCCCTATAAAACTGCAGAAAAATAACTTATAACTTACAGAAGTCCCTGAGGCTGGGGACTGAGAAGGCGGCGCCAGGCTCCATTCTGCCCCTCCTCCATGCAGCAGCACACGCCCCGCTGGGCGGCATTATTCTTTCTTCATCGCCACCTCCTCTATTTTAAATCTCTGCTTTACACCTATCATGTTGTGGTGATGCGACCTCGATGTGTCCCCTGACTGAGACACAGCATATGGGAGATTGTATCTTCTGCTCGGTAGCAGCACACTCAGGGTTAGCTGCTACTGGAGCTGAGTGCTGATTGAAATCACTGACCCCCAGGTGTGCGGGTGAATAGGAGATGATATGTGCTGCCCTGGGCTGTGGGGAGGGGGTGGAGTGTGTCAGGACAGCAGCAGGAGCTGCTGGGATTGTATGAGGTTCTACTCGGCTGTGCCCCGGTGTAACAGGCCAGACTAACCCCCCCGACCAGAATATACTCGGGGTTAAAGTGGCCTAGGCCAGATTATACCCCTCCGTATACCTCAGCAGCTGTAGATCAGGGCTCCAAGCAACACATGGGGGCCCGAGGCAGCACAAAGTGGCCCCAGGCAGCAGAAAGTGGCCCTACGCAACATACAGGGGCCCCAGGCAGTATTAGGGGCCACAAGCTACACACAGGATCCCAGGCTACACACAGGGGCCCCATGCAGCATACAAGGACCCCAGGCAGTGCACGGGGCCCCAGGCAGTGCACGGGGCCCCACGGCAGTGCACGGGGCTCCAGGCAGTGCACTGGGCCCCAGGCAGCACAAAGTGGCCCCAGGCAGCACAAAGTGGCCCCAGGCAACATACAGGGGCCCCAGGCAGTACCAGGGGCCCCAGGCTACACACAGGATCCCAGGCTACACACAGGATCCCAGGCTACACACAAGGGCTCCATGCAGCATACAAGGGCCCCAGGCAGCACACAGGGGCCCCAGGCAGCACAAAGTGACCACAGGCAATATACAGGGGCCCCAGGCAGTGGGCCACCCGGGGCCACTTTGTGCTGCCTGGGGCCCCTGTGTGCTGCCTCTGGCCCCCATGCGCTGCCTGGGACCCCTTTGTACTGCCTGGGGCCCTTGTATGCTGCATGGGGCCCCTGTATGTAGCCTGGGACCCTGTGTGTAGCCTGGGACCCTGTGTGTAGCCTGGGGCCCCTAGTACTGCCTGGGGCCCCTGTATGTTGCCTGGGGCCACTTTGTGCTGCCTGGGGCCACTTTGTGCTGCCTGGAGCCCCGTGCACTGCCTGGGGCCCCGTGCACTCCCTGGGGCCCCGTGCACTGCCTGGGGTCCTTGTATGCTGCATGGGGCCCCTGTGTGTAGCCTGGGATCCTGTGTGTAGCTTGTGGCCCCTAGTACTGCCTGGGGCCCCTGTATGTTGCTTGGGGCCTCTTTGTGCTGCTTGGGGCCACTTTGTGCTGCCTGGGGCCCTGTGCACTGCCTGGGGCCCCGTGCACTGCCTGGGGCCCTAGCACTGCCTGGGGCCCCTGTATGTTGTGTAGGGCCACTTTCTGCTGCCTGGGGCCACTTTGTGCTGCCTCGGGCCCCCATGTGTTGCTTGGAGCCCTGATCTAAAGCTGCTGTGGTATACGGAGGGGTATAATCTGGCCTGGACATATCATCTCCTATTCACCCAGGTCAGTGCTTTCAATCAGCACTTAGCTCCAGTAGCAGCTATCCCTGTGTGTGCTGCTACCGAGCAGAAGATACAATCTCCCATATGCTGTGTCTCAGTCAGGGGACACATCGAGGTCGCATCACCACAACATGATAGGTGTAAAGCAGGCGGGAGATTCCAAATGGAGGAGGCGGCGATGAAGAAAGAATAACGCCGCCCAGTGGGGCGTGTGCTGCTGCATGGAGGAGGGGCAGAATGGAGCCTGGCGCCGCCTTCTCAGTCCCCAGCCTCAGGGACTTCTGTAAGTTATAAGTTATTTTTCTGCAGTTTTATAGGGCGGATTTAGCTCAGAGAGGGATAGATAGGGAGCTGCTAGGAAGGTGCAGGGACAGGTAGTGATAGTGTAGGGGCTTAGATCCAGGTGACAGGTTCCCTTTAAATATACAGAAAATAAATCTGGATTAATAGAAAGTTACCTGCAAACTACAAAAGTACCTGTAAATCTAGGTTGTACGGCTTAAAAACAATCACACCAAAGATAGATAAATGGTAACTATAATTTAAAATGATATTTTATATGTTATAGGTACTGCTGATCTGTATTGTAAGGGTCATGAAACCCCCACCGATCTGTCAAAACACCCCCCTAAGTTTGGAGCTCCTGCTTGAGCTGAATACACAGAGCGATAACTCTCTAGCCCCCGTCACATGGGGCGACATCGCCGCCTATTACTTAGGCGACGTAGGGGCGTGGCCTATCGGCGGCGATATCGCCTCTACGTCGCCTCATGCAAACGGGTGATGTCGGCGCCGCCGGGCGGTCGCCTGGTTTCGGAGCAGTGCTCTGAAACCAGGCAACCATCATGGGGCGATGTGTACACATCGCCCCATGTAACCATCCGCCGGCAACCTGTCAGGCGATGGGAGCCATAGGCTCCCATTGTCCTGCATCGCCGCTGGGGTTTTCGGACAACCCGGCGGCGATGCCGCCTGACAGCTCGCCGGCGCGGGGCTGGAGATGTCGACCTGTGTAAATGGGGGACGGTGACGCTGGCAGGGGGCCAAAAACATGCGCGCAACCGTCAGTCGCCGCCGACATCTCCAGCCCCGTTGCCAGGTGTGACGGGGCCTTAAGACGCCGCACGTCTGGCCCTGTAAATACTTCTGCGGCCGGTGGCAGGACAAAGCTGGGGAACCGCGGTGCTGCAAAGAAATCACTATGGTGCGGTGACATCACACACCACATCAGGACGTTCTTTGTGGATGGAGAGTGTGCGCTCTGCTCTTCCGCCCCACAAATGCCAGCGGCTGCACTGCATCACTGGACTGGAGATTGCTGCTGCTCATACAGTGGGTGCAGGGCTGGCTCTCTATCATATCTGCCCCCCAGTCCTGTGTGCCCTCTGGTAATCTCTGTGCCACATAGTACTATGTGTGTGCTCCTCCCCAGTGATCTCTGTCCCAGCCCCTCTTGTAATGCTTATGAACCCAGCATCTCTTGTGATGTACATATGACTTGCCCCCAGGGCCGTGGGCTACTTGGAATCAGGCGGGTTCAGTCTCTCGAGGGACGCACAGGGGCTGAGACCCAGCTCCGTGGCCCTGCGGAGCCACTAAAAATGCGGAAGAGATGATTTAGGGATTAAGGGTTCACAAACGCTCTCCATCCAACCTCACTGAGCTCCAGCTGTTTTGCAAGGAAGAATGGGCAAGAATTTCAGTCTCTCGATGTGCAAAACTGATAGAGAGATACCCCAAGCGACTTGCAGCTGTAATCGCAGCAAAAGGTGACGCTACAAAGTATTAACTCAAGTGGGCCAAACAATATTGCACGCCCCACTTTTTAGTTTTTAATTTGTTAAAAAAGTTTAAAATATCCAATAAATTTCATTCAACTTCACGATTGTGTCCCACGTGTTGTTGATTCTTCACAATAAAATTAGAATTTATATCTTTTATGTTTGAAGCCTAAAATGTGGCGAAAGGTTGAAAAGTTCAAGGGGGCCAAATACTTTCACAAGTCACTGTAGATTATATAATATCTAGATGGTGGCCCGATTCTAACACATCGGTATTCTAGAATGTAGAAATAGGGATTGCATGGGGAAGGCGGTGAGGACTGAATAGGGAGGGACTTTGAGGACGGAGTGGCGGGGGGAGGACGGCGTGGCAGGGGGAGGAGAATGGAGGGGCACAGGTAGAGGGTGGACAGGGTGGCAGGGGGGAGGAGGGAGGACGGAAGAGGTAGCGGCGGGGTGGGGGAGGATGGAACGGCACAGGCAGGGGGAGGACGGAATGGCAGAGGGAGGACAGAATGCAGAGTGGCGGGGGGGAGGAGGACGGAGGACGAAGCGACGTGGTGGTGGAGGACGGAGCAGCACAGGCAGGGGTAGGACGGAGGATGAAGTGGCGGAGGTGAGGAGGACAAAGGAAGGAGGACAAAGCGGTGGGGTGGGAGAGGATGGAGCAGCACAGGCAGAGGGAGGACGGCACGGCAGGGGGAGGATGGAGCACAGAGCGGCGGGGGAGAGGAGGATGGAGGAAGAAGCAGCGGGGTGGAGAGGCCGGAGCAGCACAGGCAGGGGGAGGATGGAGGATGGAGTGGGGAGGGGGAGGAGGACAAAGGAAGGAGGAGGAAGCGGTGGGGTGGGGGAGGATGGAGCGGCACAGGCATGGGGAGGACAGAGCGTCAGGGGAGGAGGACAGAGGATGAAGCAGCGGGGTGGTGGAGGACGAAGCAGCACAGGCAGGGGGAGGACAGATGGGCGGAGGGGAGGAAGACAAAGGAAGGAGGAGGAAGCGGTGGGGAGGATGGAGCAGCACAGGCAGGGGGAGGACGGAGCACAGAGCGGCGGGGAGAGGAGGATGGAGGACAAAGCGTTGGGGTGGGGGAGGCCGGAGTAGCACAGGCAGGGGGAGGACGAAGGATGGAGTGGTGGAGGGGAGGAGGACAAAGGAAGGAGGAGGAAGCAGTGGGGTGGGGGAGGATGGAGTGGCACAGGCAGGGGAAGTACAGAGCGGCAGGGCGAGGACAGAGGACGAAGCAGTGGGGTGGGAGAGGACAGAGCAGCACAGGCAGGGGGAGGATGGAGGATGGAGTGGCAGAGGGGAGGAGGACAAAGGAAGGAGGAGGAAGCGGTGGGGTGGGGGAGGATGGATCGGCACAGGCAGGGGAGGACGGAGCACAGAGCAGTGGGAGGAGAGGACGATGGAGGACGAAGCAGCGGGGTGGGGCAGGACGGAGCAGCACAGGCAGGGGGAGGACGGAGGATGGAGTGGCGGAGGGGAGGAGCAAGCGGTGGGGTGGGGGAGGATGGAGTGGCACAGGCAGGGGGAGGACGGAGCGGCAGCGGGAGGACGGAGGACAGAGCAGCGGGGGAGAGGAGGATGGAGGAGGAAGTGGGTGTGTAGGGGAGGCTGGGGCAGCACAGGCAGGGGGAGGACGGAGGACGAAGCGGCGGAGTGGGGGAGGACGTAGCAGCACAGGCAGGGGAGGACAGAGCACAGAGCGGCAGGGGAGGATTACAGAGGATGAAGCGGTGGGGTGGGGGAGGATGGAGCGGCACAGGCAGGGGGAGGACGGAGTGGCAGCGGGAGGACGGAGGACAGAGCAGCGGGGGAGAGGAGGATGGAGGAGAAGTGGTGGTGTAGGGGAGGCTGGGGCAGCACAGGCAGGGGGAGGACGGAGGACGAAGCGGCGGAGTGAGGGAGGAGGTAGCAGCACAGGCAGGGGGAGGACGGAGGATTGAGTGGTGGAGGGGAGGATTACAAAGGAAGGAGGAGGAAGCGGTGGGGTGGGGGGAGGACGGAGCGGCACAGGCAGGGGGAGGACAGAGCGGCAGGGGGAGGATGAAGCACAGAGTGTCGGGGGGGGGAGGAGGACGGAGGACGAAGCGGCGATGTGGGGGAGGACGTAGCAGCACAGGCAGGGGGAGGATGGAGGATGGAGTGGCGGAGGGGAGGAGGACAAAGGAAGGAGAAGGAAGCGGTGGGGTGGGGGAGGACGGAGCGTCAGGGGAGGACGGAGCACAGAGCAGCGGAGGAGAAGAGGATGGAGGACGAAGCGGTGGGGTGGGGAGGCCAGAGCAGCACAGGCAGGGTGAGGACGGAGGATGGAGTGGCGGAGGGGAGGATTACAAAGGAAGGAGGAGGAAGCGGTGGGGTGGGGGGAAGGACGAAGCGGCACAGGCAGGGGGAAGGACGAAGGATGGAGTGGCGGAGGGGAGGAGGAAGCGGTGGGGTGGGGGAGGATGGAGTGGCACAGGCAGGGGGAGAACGGAGTGGCAGGGGGAGGACAGAGCACAGAGCGGCGGGGGAGGATTACGGAGGACGAAGTGGTGGGGTGGGGGAGGACAGAACAGCACAGGCAGGGGGAGGACGGAGGATGGAGTGGCGGAGGGGAGGAGGACAAAGGAAGGAGGAGGAAGCAGTGGGGTGGGGGAGGATGGAGCAGCACAGGCAGGGGGAGGACGGAGCGGCAGTGGGAGGACGGAGCACAGAGCAGCGGGAGGAGAGGACGATGGAGGACGAAGCAGCGGGGTGGGGGAGGACGGAGCAGCACAGGCAGGGGGAGGACAGAGGATGGAGTGGCGGAGGGGAGGAGGAAGCGGTGGGGTGGGGGAGGATGGAGTGGCACAGGCAGGGGGAGAATGGAGTGGCAGAGGGAGGACAGAGCACAGAGCGGCGGGGGAGGATTACGGAGGACGAAGTGGTGGGGTGGGGGAGGACGGAACAGCACAGGCAGGGGGAGAACGGAGTGGCAGGGGGAGGACAGAGCACAGAGCGGCGGGGGAGGATTACGGAGGACGAAGTGGTGGGGTGGGGGAGGACAGAACAGCACAGGCAGGGGGAGGACGGAGGATGGAGTGGCGGAGGGGAGGAGGACAAAGGAAGGAGGAGGAAGCAGTGGGGTGGGGGAGGATGGAGCAGCACAGGCAGGGGAGGACGGAGCGGCAGTGGGAGGACGGAGCACAGAGCAGCGGGAGGAGAGGACGATGGAGGACGAAGCAGCGGGGTGGGGGAGGACGGAGCAGCACAGGCAGGGGGAGGACAGAGGATGGAGTGGCGGAGGGGAGGAGGAAGCGGTGGGGTGGGGGAGGATGGAGTGGCACAGGCAGGGGGAGAATGGAGTGGCAGAGGGAGGACAGAGCACAGAGCGGCGGGGGAGGATTACGGAGGACGAAGTGGGGGGTGGGGGAGGACGGAACAGCACAGGCAGGGTGAGGACGGAGGATGGAGAGGCGGAGGGGAGGAGGACAAAGGAAGGAGGAGGAAGCGGTGGGGTGGGGAGGACGGAGCGGCACAGGCAGGGGGAGGAAGGAGCGGCAGGGGGAGGATGAAGCACAGAGGGGCGGGGGGAGGAGGACAGAGGACAAAGCTGCGGTGTGGGGGAGGACGGAGCAGCACAGGCTGGGGGAGGACGGAGGACGAAGCAGCGGGGTGAGGGAGGACATAGCAGCACAGGCAGGGGGAGGATGGAGTGGCGGAGGGGAGGAGGACAAAGGAAGGAGGGGGAAGCAGTGGGGTGGGGGAGGATGGAGCGGCACAGGCAAGGGGAGGACGAAGTGACACAGGCAGGGGAGGAGGACGAAGTGGCACAGGCAGGGGGAGGATGGAGCGACACAGGCAGGGGGAGGACGGAGCGGCACAGGCAGGGGGAGGGCGGAGTGGCACAGAGCGGCGGGGGAGGACGGAGGATGAAGCGGCGGTGGGGGGGAGGATGGATGGCAAAGCAGCGGGGGGGGAGGAGGGCGGAGGACGAAGCGGCACAGGTAGGGGGAGGAAGGAGCAGACTCACACCCACACACACAGTCACACCTAGACACCGACCCACACACATACATACACACAACTCACACCTACACACACCACAAACACAGACACACACACACGGGCTCTCACCTCTCTGTCCCCTGGCTGTCCCAGTGCTGGCCCTCATGCTGGCGTTGTCCTGCAGAGTAGGTGTGGAGGAGGCGGGCGCAGAGGCGGCGGTGTGCAGGATGATCCCGGGTGTCATGTGCTGCTGCCACCCAGCTGCACTGACAGGAGGCGGACACCCGGGATCATCGTATGGCCGCACAGTCTGAGACTGACAGATGCCTTCTGCAAGGAGAGCCGCCGGATTCATTCATAAAACAGTACAGCAGCCGCCAGGAGCCGGCTGCTGTACATAAGATATTAAAGCATTATATGCCCACCTGAGTGGGTGCTAGGGGCACCCCGTAGAGACAGTATGCACACAGTTTTTAATAAAAATACAAGTTTAAATAAACAGAGAACACTTTGCTTATGGCGGCAGTATATGCGGTAACCGCATTGCTCAGGATTACACATCCTGAGCAATCCGGTTACCGCATTGCGGGGCACAGAACCGCTTCGAAAACTGCAGCCTGCGGGAACCAGATTGCTTGTGAAGCAATCCGGTTTTTTATAATAGGCTCCTATGAGAAGCGTTTCCTGATCCGGTTTTGAGCTTTTTAAAAGCTCGAAACCGGATCAGGTTTTAAAAAAAAAAAGGTGGATTTGTGACCCTAGCCTTATAGGGGAATGGATGGGTGAATATGAGAAGCGGAGTTCCCCTTTACAGTCACGTCCCAGTCATTCGTGCAGCGATTGGGTGGTGTTTGTGACACTTACAATTCACTCTGTACACTGCTCTATGCACATGCCCATGCAATAGTTGAGCACTTTAGAGTGTTTCGACCAATTGGTCCCCACCAATCAGCTGCACATAGCAACAACTATAACATACAAATTAATAATAAAGAACAGGTACCTTTTTTTATTTAACAAACAATAGACCTTAGGACAAAATAATTACAACATGTTCCTCAGAGCTTCATGGGTTATAACTACTTACAGTGAAGGCAGAGCAGATTACTATCTGTGCCTGTACTAATTGTTGAGTATATGACTTTTAATAGTATGTTCATCAGATGCCTTATATGAGTCAATGTTACTGACCCAGATCAGTTCTTTCATGTCTCAGTACACACATAGTGGCCAATGCCAATATTTTGTTTTATGACAAGACCAGCCAGTTATTAGTGGAACCAGTCTGCAGGTTTTTGTATTCCAAGCTAACATAATTTATATTAAGACTCTATAATAAATACATACCTTCGATTTAACAATTGATGTTTCTGTTTTTGGAGAAATCCCTTGTCCCATGTTTATGCTAATGAGTCGCAAGTACAGGGCATCGGCCTTTCACTTTCAGCTTTCCATCTTCATTCTTTCTTTCCTGCCTGCCATCAGCCTCCTATCAATGACTAGGAACTGACTCATACCTCAGTGACCTGCTCACCCATCCGAGACCTTGAGAAAGTGCCATCATTCCTGGGGACATAGCAAAGCAAGACTATTGAGCTGCGCATGCGCCATCCACAGGTACGACTGCACTTGTACGAGTTCTGGGAGGAGGAGCAAGTCACTGAGTGAGAGAAAAGTGACTCATCAGTCAAATAAGATGAAGCGAAATGATTTTCATTTATTTAGCAATTCAGAAAAAGCACAAATATACAGACGTATTGGTCTAAACCAGGGGTCTCAAACTCCAGGCCTCGAGGGCCGCACACAGTCCAGTTTTCAGGATTTCCTTAGAAATTGACAGTTGGTCATTTGAATACCAACTGTCAAATGCTATGGAAAACCTGAAAACCTGGACTGTGTGCGGCCCTCAAGCCTGGAGTTTGAGACCCCTGGTCTAAACTCAGACCTTCATCAGTGTATGGACTGACTTTTGACTTTTTGAATTTTCTGATGTAGAAGCGGGGAAACGCTTCAAAACGTATATATTAAACCACTATGTCTTTATTTTATTTGCTCTGGACCTCTTCAATCAACAGCAGTGCAGATTTTATCCACCACTTTACTTGGTTCCTACATTCTTAGAATATTGAGCTGCCACATGCGTTGTCTGCAAGTAAGACTGCGCTTGTGCGAGATCTCGTGTGGAAGAGCAAGTCACTGAGTGAGAGAAGAGTAACCTATCAGTCAATGATGGGAGGTCAGTCATGTTAAACTTAGCACTCAGATAAGTTGAAGCAAAATTATTTTAATTTCTTTAGCAATCCAGAAAAAGCAGAAATATACAGGCATTCGGTCTAAACACAGACCTTCATCAGCGTGTATACTGCAATTTGCAGGGCATAACATGCGCAGGAGAGAGGAGAGAGAGAGAGACTCCAGAATGCTGTGGATGCATTAGGAGGTTCAGAAAATAAAGTTTGAGCATGCTCAGTGTGGTACAACGGTTCTGTTGGACGGATCCGACCATTTCTGCATCTGGACACCATTTACATACTTTATTTTTTCGGTCGCGTTGAGACGCATCCGTACGCATCAGGATTTTTCACAAACTCCAAAATCACAACATGGTGGCCGGGGAGGAGGTCAAAAGGAAGCAGTGATAAGGATCTGTTGGAAAACTGATACAAACGCACGTGCCTACGGCCCCATTTTAAGTATAAGGACACGTGCCTCATACACTAAAGAGGGCTGTCAAATCAACAAAGTACATTTTAATTAATAGATCTTAAGAGTCAGATCCCATGAGCAGCATAGAATTGGATATTTCCAAGCTGACAGGGGTCCCATCGTAGAATTGTAATCCCCCCCCCAACCAGTGCCGGACTGAGGTGTCTGGGGCCCACCAGGGAAATTAACTCCAGGGGCCCACTCCAGGGGCCCACCCACCCTGGCCCACCTATTCTTCAGCTATATGCAAATACCTGTTAGCCGTTATACCCATTATAGCGTCAGCATCACTGTGCGCTCACCATAACGGCGATGTACAATTACTGTAATTTGCATTAAAGGGATTTTTTGGTGAAAACAAGTTATCAGCGATCCAAAGGTTCGGAAGGTGATTACTTATTTATTGGTGGAATCCGAACAGTGGAAACTGCACCCTCAGAAGAATGTGGAGCTTTTCTCTCCATTATAAGATGCAGCGCCCAGTAATGAAATGACCGCAGCTCCATTCATCATCATTGGGGCTTCCAGAAGAAGCCACATATAACGACCACATAGTGCCCATACAATGCCACATACAAGGCACAAATACCGTCACACCATGACCAAAGCACATAATACAACCACATAGTGATCAAATACTACCATGTACAAGGTATAAATACTGCCACAACATGAGAAGACCACATATTACCATCACATAGTGACCGAATAATAGGACATACAAGGGACAAATACCGCCACGTCATGACATAATGCCAACACATAGTGTCAAATAATACTAAAATAATGAAAATGTAAAAAAGCTCTGTATATAGTTTCAGTTTACAGGTAATACAGTCATACCCAGTGACATAGTACACAGAAGCTCTGTATATAGTGGCAGTGTGCAGGTAATGCAATGATCACCATCTACTTATATAATCGGGAGTTGGGAATTCGGGCACTGTAGCCGAATCCCAAGCTCCTTTGCGCGACTGCGAGTGATGACGCGCAGCGTCATCACGAGCCGCAGCCGCACTACACTTAAAAAAAAAAAAAAAAATATGCTCATCTCTCCCCGAGCCCCCGCCGTCTCCTGCCGTCTTCCTCCAGGCTTCCGGTGGCTGCCGCAGGCTCCGAGTGTCTGCAGAGCTCTGCTACTGCAGTCCAGGGCAGTCCAGGACCTGTGGTGATGTCACAGTCACGTGACACCAGGTTACTCCATGGTAACCTGGTGTCACGTGACTCTGACATCACCACAGGTCCTGAACTGCAGTAGCAGACCTGTGCTGACACCGGCAGCCTGCGGGAGCCACCGGGAGCTACACACAGCAGTGATCCCAGGAGCTGACAATCTACACACAGGAGTGATCCCTGATCCCAGGAGCTGACACTCTACACACAGGACTGATTCCAGGAGCTGACAATCTACACACAGGAGTGATCCCTGATCCCAGGAGCTGACACTCTACACACAGGACTGATCCCAGGAGCTGACAATCTACACACAGGAGTGATCCCAGGAGCTGACAATCTACACACAGGACTGATCCCAGGAGCTGACAGTCTACACACAGGAGTGATCCCAGGAGCTGACAATCTACACACAGGACTGAACCCAGGAGCTGACAATCTACACACAGGAGTGATCCCAGGAGCTGACAATCTACACACAGGACTGAACCCAGGAGCTGACAATCTACACACAGGAGTGATCCCAGGAGCTGACAGTCTACACACAGGACTGATCCCAGGAGCTGACAATCTACACACAGGAGTGATCCCAGGAGCTGACAATCTACACACAGGACTGATCCCAGGAGCTGACAATCTACACACAGGAGTGATCCAGGAGCTGACAATCTACATACAGGAGTGATCCCAAGAGCTGACAATCTACACACAGGAGTGACCCCAGGAGCTGACAGTCTACACACACGATTGATCCCAGGAGCTGACAGTCTACACACAGGAGTGATCCCAGGAGCTGACAGTCTACACACAGGAGTGATCCCAGGAGCTGACAGTCTACACACAGGAGTGATCCCAGGAGCTGACAATCTACACACAGGAGTGATCCCAGGAGCTGACAATCTACACACAGGACTGATCCCAGGAGCTGACAATCTACACACAGGACTGATCCCAGGAGCTGACAGTCTACACACAGGACTGATCCCTGGAGCTGACAATCTACACACAGGACTGATCCCAGGAGCTGACAATCTACACACAGGAGTGATCCCTGATCCCAGGAGCTGACAATCTACACACAGGACTGATCCCAGGAGCTGACAGTCTACACACACGACTGATCCCAGGAGCTGACAGTCTACACACAGGAGTGATCCCAGGAGCTGACAATCTACACACAGGAGTGATCCCAGGAGCTGACAGTCTACACACAGGACTGATCCCAGGAGCTGACAATCTACACACAGGACTGATCCCAGGAGCTGACAATCTACACACAGGACTGATCCCAGGAGCTGACAATCTACACACACGACTGATCCCTGATCCAGGAGCTGACAGTCTACACACAGGACTGATCCCAGGAGCTGACAGTCTACACACAGGAGTGATCCCAGGAGCTGACAGTCTACACACACGAGTGATCCCAGGAGCTGTCTCTCTACACTCTGTCCCTCTCATGTCTCTCTACACTCTGTCCCTCTCATGTCTCTCTACACTCTGTCCCTCTCATGTCTCTCTACACTCTGTCCCTCTCATGTCTCTCTACACTCTGTCCTTCTCATGTCTCTCTACACTCTCTGTAATGCGTGTATACTCTGTCTATACTGTGTGTATAATATGTGTAATCTCTGCATACTGTCTGTCTATACAATGTCTCATGTATGTATATACTGTGTGCTTCTCTCCTCACCCCTCCACTACTGAGCCGCTTCTCTCCTCACCCCTCCACCACTGACCCGCTTCTCTCCTCAACCCTACACCACTGAGCCGCTTCTCTCCTTACCCCTCCACCACTAAGCCGCTTCTCTCCTCACCCCTCCACCACTGACCCGCTTCTCCTCACCCCTCCACCACAGACACCCATCTCTCCTCACCCCTCCACCACTGAGCCGCATCTCTCATCACCCCTCCACCACTGAGCCGCATCTCTCCTCACTCCTCCACCACAGACACCCATCTCTCCTCACCCCTCCACCACTGAACCGCATCTCTCCTCACCCCTCCAACACTGAGCCGCATCTCTTCTCACCCCTCCACCACAGACCCGCATCTCTCCTTACCCCTCCACCACAGAGCCGCCTCTATACTCTGCTACCCACAGAGCCGCCTCGATACTCTGCTACCCACAGAGCCGCCTCGATACTCTGCTACCCACAGAGCTGCCTCGATACTCTGCTAGCCACACAGCCGCCACTATACTCTGCTACCCACACAGCCGCCTGTATACTCTGCTACCCACAGAGCCGCCTCTATATTCTGGTACCCACAGAGCCGCCTCTATACTCTGCTACCCACAGAGCCGCCTCGATACTCTGCTACACACACAGCCGCCTCGATACTCTGCTACCCACACAGCCGCCTCGATACTCTGCTACCCACACAGCCGCCTCGATACTATGCTACCCACACAGCCGCCTCGATACTCTGCTACCCACACAGCCGCCTTGATACTCTGCTACCCACACAGCCGCCTCGATACTCTGCTACCCACACAGCCGCCTCGATACTCTGCTAGCCACACAGCTGCCACTATACTCTGCTACCCACACAGCCGCCTGTATACTCTGCTACCCACAGAGCCGCCTCTATATTCTGCTACCCACAGAGCCGCCTCTATACTCTGCTACCCACAGAGCCGCCTCGATACTCTGCTACACACACAGCCGCCTCGATACTCTGCTACCCACACAGCCGCCTCGATACTCTGCTACCCACACAGCCGCCTCGATACTCTGCTACCCACACAGCTGCCTCGATACTCTGCTACCCACACAGCCGCCTCCATACTCTGCTACCCACACAGCCGCCTCGATACTCTGCTACCCACACAGCCGCCTCGATACTCTGCTACCCACACAGCCGCCTCGATACTCTGCTACCCACACAGCTGCATCGATACTCTGCTACCCACACAGCCGCCTCCATACTCTGCTACCCACACAGCCGCCTCGATACTCTGCTACCCACACAGCCGCCTCGATACTCTGCTAGCCACAGAGCCGCCTCCATACTCTGCTACCCACAGAGCCGCCTCCATGCTCTACTACCCACTGACCCGCCTCTATACTCTGCTACCCACAGAGCCGCCTCTATACTCTGCTACCCACAGAGCCGCCTGTATACTCTGCTACCCACAGAGCCGCCTGTATACTCTGATACCCACTGACCCGCCTGTATACACACGATTCATTTCACCGTGCTCCCGATGCAATTGCATCGGGCCTTTTTACTAGTTGACATTATAAACAGGAGTTATGTATATAGTGTCAGTGTCAGGCAATACACATTGTAGCAAATATGTATCTCAGAGACTGGACACTAGAACAGTTAAGGGGGTTAAATTCCAGGCCCATCCAGGAGAGGTCAGGACCTGTTTTATATAAGCACACACAAACCTAGCAGTCACACTGACTCTAGTCTCCCCAGGGGGCCATGATGGGAAAAGCAGAGAGTGACAAAATTCACACACAGAGAGAGCTTCAAAGAGAAGATCATAGATAAGAGAGGAACCATCTCAGATAGTTAGCTTCAAACAGACCCACAGAATTGAAGGGAAATCAGAAGACAAAGAACATTTTTAAAACATAATCTATGCATGGCTAAATGAGTGATCGTCCAATCATAGACCCAGAAGTAGAATGTTAAACTAGAAGGCTGGACTAGAATCTGACCCCCCAGTCTGAGTCTATATCTGGGCTCACACAGCTACAGGGCCGTGTCACAGTGATGGGTCACTGAAAGCTGCTGTGATCATCCTTCCATATGTTTTCACTCTCCCCATCGGGCAACAGAAGCAAAGTTTAGGTTTCTGTAAGTTTCTCCCTTTTCATTGTTTGCATATGTGTATGTCATTGTATTATTTCTATTTTTATATCTTTTTATGTAAGCACTGTACTTTTTACATTAAAGCTTAAAACTTTAATAAGCTGAAACCTTGTATGTTCTAAAAGGATTCATAGCCCTAAGAAGTGTGTGATCCTGTTGATTGGCTGACAGTATTATTTCAGGGACTTACCACCCGGTATGTTGGTAAGTGGTGGCAGCGTGTGTGAAGCGGGGTGCACGGTGTGAGTCGGCGTGTGATTGATAATCCCTTTCAGCATAGGACAGAGGTCGAGTGCTGGATTGAGTGAGAGGAGATAGATTAACCCTTGCAGGTGCAACCCCAAGTCACGTGCTGAGAAGTGTGTACGTGACACACATACTCACCAGTGATGTTTCTAGGTGAAGTCCTTCATCTTTAGTTTTCTTCTCATCTGTTGCAGACTGATATCACGTCTTCTAGCCAGGACTCATCTCTGCAGAAAATAACACTATACCATCTCAACCTAAGACCACCTGTGGGTGATGAGGCTGTAAGTTGCTGTCATGGAGAAAATAAGATTTTTGAGTTTTTTTTGTATATATACTGCTTGTTAGCATGTTTGCACATTGGTAGTAGCTGAGAGCTGCAGAGAATTTTTTTCTAGTTGTTTGACCCAGTGTCCCTGCTGGCACCAGTTCACATTGTGTCTGTGAGTGCTGTGCAGTTTTTTTCTGTTTTGTGTATAACGAATGGAGAATCTGGCTCCATGACTGCAACTTGCACCCTCATCACCCACAGGTGGTCTTAGGTTGAGATGGTGTCCACCCACTTGAGAGTGGGATAGGGAGGAAAAGGAGGACAGGGATGTCAGCGTTAGGACTCATCAGACCTGGGGTCGCCTTGTCGCGGCTGATGAGCAAATGGACATTGTAAGTTTTTAAATTTTTTCCTCAAATATATACCGCTTGTTAGCATGTTTGCACATTGATAGCAGCTGAGTGCTGCAGAGAATTTTTTCTAGTTGTTTGACCCAGTGTCCCTGCTGGCACCAGTTCACATTGTGTCTGTGAGTGCTGTGCAATTTTTTTCTGTTTTGTGAATATATGAATATCTATAAAAATAATATAATCTAGCACAAGCAGTATGAGGGAAAAGAGAGCACAATCTGGAGTATCTATACGAATACATATGATGATTCCAAGAAATCATAGAGAACTTGGCTAGATCACCAAGGCTATTTTAAGTGTGACATTAAAAGATGCAGAACATGCCAGCATGCTTTTGTAGTGAGTTCTGTTTCTAATTCTGATGGATCTCATGATTACAACATAAAACAATAAGTTGTAATTCATGCGACCTAGTCTATATTATCAAATGTGCACTTCGCAATAAAATCTATGTTGGCAGTACCACTAGAAATGTTAAAGTACATATATCGGAACATCTTTCTGATATTTCCAATATTGATAATTTGTCACACAATATATCATTTGCCTCTAGGCATTTCATTTTGGAACACCAGAGTAACATCGCTGCATTGCAAGTTTATGAGAATCAGCTTCAAACACAATAGAGAAGATGACATCAGAAAGCGAATCATTGAGCAGAGAGGCTTTCTGGATATTCAATTTGGAATCTCTCCAATCACATGGACTAAATGCTAGGAAGGAAATTTTGTTTGATTACTGACTTAATCGTAGTGACTTGCTGTTTTGTCTATTTCAGATGTATTTGTACTCTGGATTAGTGATGGGCGAATCCTAAATTACTCGGAATCGCTTGACTCTAGCGAGTCCGAGCCCAGGACTCGCTACTCGTTGCGAGTCTAGCGAGTCCAATGTTAATGAATGGGGAAGCGAGTAATAGCGAGTAGTGTGAGATTTACAACTCGCAGATGTGTCTCGGAAGCTTCAGCCTGAAGCAATCCTAGTTTTGTCATTTATTTGCATTGCTCGTT
This sequence comes from Allobates femoralis, assembly GCA_033576535.1. Lineage (NCBI taxonomy): Eukaryota > Metazoa > Chordata > Amphibia > Anura > Aromobatidae > Allobates > Allobates femoralis. The sequence continues at coordinate 139,761,812 of JARQOC010000001.1, read as the reverse complement.
TACTTTGTAAGTAATCGCTGACTCGCACAGATAAGAGTCCTGTCTCCTCTGTGTTGGCTGCCAGCTCCAGGGTCCTAGAGCCCGCCTGCTGCCTGATGTAGCAGAGCTGAAATTGTTCTCAGTCTGCTCATTCCCTGTGTACAGACATGAATGTCTGTGCACAGAGATGATGTAGCAGAGCTGAGATTGTTCTCAGTCTGCTCATTCCCTGTGCATAGAGATCTATATCTATACACAGGGGATGTAGCAGAGAGGACATCGCGTTTTGGACTGCGTCGGACGGAAGAGGATTTTTTTAATTAAAGATGGAGTCCCTAATGGCTTTTTTTTTTATTTCTAATAAAAATTTTTCTTTGTGTTGTGTTTTTTTTTAAAACAATTTAATAGAAATTCATGGCGGTCATGTCTAATATTGGCGTGACCACCATAAATTTTGGGCTTAGGGCCAGCTGATAATACAAAGCTGGCCCTAACCTCTTTATTACCCAGCGTGCCACCGCTACCAGGGCCGCTGGAAGAGCGGGGTTCAGCGTCAGAGGATGGCACTTCAATGAACGCGCCATCTTCTGGGGCGGCTGCGGGCTGCAATTTGCAGCGGGGGGTGCCCAGAAAGCTTGGGCATCCCTGCGCTGCGGATTCCAGCCCCCAGCTGCTTAGCTGTACCTGGCTAGACATAGAAATTGCGCGGAGCCCCACGCATTTTTTTTAAATTATTTCATGAAATTCTGAGATTCTGACTCTGAGACTCTGATTTTTTTTTTATTTTAAAAAAATGCGTGGGGCTCCGCGCAATTTCTATGTCTAGCCAGGTACAGCTAAGCAGCTGAGGGCTGGAATCCGCAGCGCAGGGATGCCCAAGCTTTCTGGGCACCCCCCGCTGCAAATTGCAGCCTGCAGCCGCCCCAGAAGATGGCGCGTTCATTGAAGCGCCATCCTCTGGCGCTGAACCCCGCTCTTCCAGCGGCCCTGGTGGCGGTAGCACGCTGGGTAATAAAGGGGTTAATACCAGCTTTGGTATACAAGCTGGTATTAAGCCCGAGATTCTTAATGTCAGGCCAGGTTTGACCCAGCCACTAAGAATCTCCAATAAAGGGTTAAAAAAACACAGAGAAAATTTTTTATTTGAAATAAAAAAAAAAGCCATTAGGGACTCCATCTTTAATTAAAAAAATCCTCTTCCGTCCGACGTAGTCCAAAACGCGATGTCCTCTCTGCTACATGCACAGGGAATGAGCAGACTGAGAATAATCTCAGCACTGCTACATCATCTCTGTGAGCAGGCAGGTTCTAGGACCCTGGAGCTGCACAGAGAAGACAGCTGGACTCGGCTCGCAAAGAAACAGCAGTTACTTTGCGAGTTTCCCTGCTATCACTGGCACAGTAGCCAGTGATGACTCGCACGAGTCCAATGCAAACAATGGCAATCCTAGTTTTGTCAGCGTTTCTGACAAAACTAGGATTGATATTGATTTGCATTGGACTCGTGCGAGTCATCACTGGGAAACTCGCCGAGTACCGAGTCCTGCGAGTCCCTTACTACTCGCCGAGTAACGAGTCCTAGCGAGTAGATTCGCCCATCCCTACTCTGGATTATATAACACATCCTCTACATTCTCTTTTAATATTGTTCTTCCATACATTGCCATCTTACAAATTCTCAACCAATAAAAAAGTTCCTTATTTCTTCAGGAGTGCTTAGGTTCCAGCTGTCTTTCCTGCCTATGCAGTGTAACAGTGATGTAAGCAGCGGGATCAGGCGACTCAGGCAACCTGCCTTTATCTGGCTAACAGTATTTCACTCACAATTGCTGCTGATACTATGTCCCACAGGCTTCATTGTGGGAAATAGCACTTTGTAGAAGGTGTGCGGCACGGTACAAGTCGGAATGAGTTTTGCTTGGACAGCTACAATTTTATCTCTTGTAGGTGCCATGGCTGGCACTTTGATAGGAGGCAGCCAGGGTAGATTAGCTCAACCACAGTAAAAGATGGAAGTACAGTGTAGCAATGCGGTTGGGCCCTCTTATTGTAATGTTTGTATTGGTGTTTGGTCAATAAAAGGTGCCAGAAGTCACAAAATGTTTTGCCAAGAATCACAAAAATAAGTCATGTGTAAGAAACAAGCTGAATAGGAGACCGTGATCTTTATACTTCTAATTTATTACTGGCAAGATCTAGTAGCAGTGAAGGATATAGGTGAAAGATATAATGATGAACCTGGGTAAAGGAAATGTATCCCAGCAAAGAAATAATCAAAATAAGTGTGTGGAAATATTTAAAGTGTAACCGTTGTTTAAAGTTTCATTTCAGAATAATGTAGAGCAAGTACGGTAATTGTAATAAACTTTCAAATATATTGCATTAGAAAATTTTGTTTGAAAACCATGCATAAACCTTCAACAAGGTGTCCCTATTACACTGTGTGTGAAGCAGACATATGTTTAGTATTAGTCAGATCCGTATTCACACTGAATACGGCCACATAACCATATAAGGGAGGGCATGACCTATACTGCTGACTGCAGCTGGTGAGTAAACAATGTATCAGAGGCTACAGCCCAGTTGCTAAGCAATGTCAGGATCAGTGCAAACTCCTCTTCCCCTGGCACAAGCCTCTGATCTGTCATCTGGCTCCACAATCTCTGTTAACTCCTTCTCTGCTGGCACATCACACTGCTCCCTATTATCAGATGCTGGCCACAACCACACAGCCCTAAAATGCAGTTTTTAAAAGAGCAAAGAAAATGTGAGAAATGAATCATGGGGCACAAAAAGGAATTATCTTAGCTGCTATGTGACCCCTCATTAACAACCAATGCAGTATTGTGTTTTGTTATTCAATGAAATGACATGTACACTTTAAGGTCAAATGATAGGAGGATATGAGTGGTAATCTGTGCTGCTGAAACTAGATCAAGAAATGCAGAGGACGTAGTATAGTATTGAACCAGGTGGGTTATACTCAATGCCAGTGGCATAACTTAAAGCTCATGGGCCCTAATGTGAAAACTCCAACGGGCCGTCAATTATTGCAAATTGCTTTAATAGCAGTAGTCTTTTTCTATAGGCCAAAGGAACTTTTGAGGCCCCTAGGCTGCAGGGCCTGGGTGCAATTGCAACCCCTGAAACTATTGTAGGTAAATTACACCCCTGCTCAACACATTTCGATGTTGAAGCTACTTCTTCATCAAGAAAATCACAGTACTGCATGGTCCAATCCTATACTACATCTTCTGGACTTCTTGATCTAGGATCAGCAGTGTAGACTCCTACCCCTATCCTCCTACCATTTGTCTATACTGCAGGATCCCCTGACCTGAAGATACTGCAGCAGTACCTGTATCGCTCACCTAGACCAGTTTCTCCAATGGATAAGAACCTATTGAGTTTTATGTTCACCCCTCGTTCTCAAAATATTTTAGGTGGCACAGCTCAAATTTATAACTGATGGGCCCCTCCTGGCAAAACATAAGAACTGAGGGCACCACAAAATAATCAACAGGATTAATCCCATGTATACCAAACAAGACACAAAAAATTGGAGAAAAGAAGCATGCAAAAGCAGGGTGATCAAAAAATACAAACAATGTTATTCTAAATATTTAAAGACGAATACATTAGTAAAACGTTTTTACTAAAAACACTTAAAACTGCCAATAGGCTTAATGGAAAACATACACAAGCCCCCTATACAAAAGGCACGATGCAAAGTATAACAGCGCAAAATAGTGTACTCACAAAGTCAAAGTAATACCCACATGAAGGTATCAATAATGCAAGGGTAATCCTGTATAGTAATAATGCATGGCCACCTGCGAAAAATTCCTCTGTAAGGACTGGACCAAAAATACCAATAAGCACACAAAGGAAAAATGCCAGCAGAGTACGGTAAATAGGAAAGTTCAAGTAGACATGGTCCTAAAATGAGGGCCAGAATCCCATACCTTTTTATAAGGTGCATTCAGAGCAGCCGAGATTGATAACCAAAACAGGGGGGTCAAGTAAGGTAGATCCCCATGCAGTGTGAGAGGCATAGGTGTACCCATGATCAAAACTTGGAGGAGGTCATTAAGGTTGTAAAATTTGAGAATAGAAAGGCTTTCTTTCTGCGCTTTTTAACCCCTTAGTGACGAAGAAATTTGTCATTTTTCATTTTCGTTTTTTCGCTCCTCGGCTTCCAAGAGCCATAACTTTTTTATTTTTCCGTCAATATAGACATATGATGGCTTGTTTTTTGCGGGACGAGTTGTACTTTCAGATGCAATCATTTGTGTTACCATATAATGTACAGGGAAATTGCAAAAAAATTCCAAGTGCAGTGAAATTGCAAAAAAAGTGCAATTACACATTTGTTTTTTGGATTTTTTAGTCGCCGTGTTCACTATATGGTAAAACTGACATGACGGTGCGATGCCTCGGGTCAGTACGAGTTTGTAGATACCAAACATGTATACCTTTATTGGTATCTAGGTGGTGGAAAAAAATTCAAAAGCATGAAAAAAAAAAACATTGCACTTTTTGCGCCATGTTCTGCGACCCGTAGCGTCCTCATTTTTCAGGATCTGGGGCTGGTGACGGCTTATTTTTTGCGTCTCGAGCTGACGTTTTTAATGATACCATACTTGGGTGCATGCGCTGTTTTGATCACCCGTTATTGCATTTTTTAGCATTGTTGCAGCGACCAAAAAAACGTAATTTTGGCGTTTGAACCATTTTTTGCGCTACACAGTTTAAGGCTCTCATTATTTGATTATTTATATTGATAGATCGGGTGATTCTGAACGCGGTGATACCAAATATGTGTATTTTATTTAATTTTTTAATACTTTTATTGTGGATGGGAGAGAAAAGGGGGGTGATTTGAACTTTTATGTTTTTTGTTTTTTTTTCAACTTTGTAAAAACTTAATTTGTTTATTGATTCTTAATTTTACACAGACCCTGTGAGAGGCATGCAGCAGCACAGTCCGATCGCTTCTGACACATACAGAGGAGCTGCAGCTCCTCTGTATGTGTCAGAATCGCGGACCTGTTGTGGTTGGCAGCCCCTGCCAACCACAAGCAGGAAATGCTCCATGACAGGTTCCAGGGTCAAGCCAGGACCCTGGCCTGTCACATCAGCACGGGAGATCCCGCGATACTATCGCGAGATCTCCCCTGGAGCCCGGTAAGCGCGCGCTGCCGGCTCCGGCTCCCTTAGGTCCCGCTCTCAGAGATTGAGGGCAGGATCTAAGGGGTTAACAGCACCGATCGGATGGCGGGACCGATCGGTGCTGTTAGACCGACATCTCAGCTAGTGAGATCAGCTGAGATGTCGGAGGTTTGAAATGAGCTCCACGCCGGAACTCACTTCAAACAGGGGGTAATGACAGCCGACGTATAGAGACGTACGGCTGTCGTTAACAGGTTAATCACCTCGCCAAGTTCCCACGATGATCGCTCCTCATCCAGGCATCATAGGACCTGGCGCAGGACCTTAAACAGCACCATTTGACCGGGCGACATCACCGATCATATGGTGCTTCCGGGTTCTAGAACCCGCGCTCGCTGCGGTCCAGAGGGGGATCAGACAACACAGCCAGAGGTCACCGAGGGTGCACAGCGAGGTAAGTATGAAGCGCAGGAAGAAAGCAATCCGTCTTCTCTCATTGGCTACTGCCTGTGGACTCTGCTAGAGCCCTCTCCCACCCTTGAATCCCATTGGCTGGCAGACATAGATAAAAGATTCCTCTACAATCACTAGGTGGCTCTAGATTCTTCTCAATTTTTACACCATCTCAGTGTGGTAAATAACTGATAATTCACCGTCACCCTACCTAATTTTGTTTCATATTATCACTTTATGAGTTAACTATTTAATTATTTTGATTTTTCTTTGCTTCTGGGGGGGGGCAGCTGCCTCCCCATTCCCCTCGCTGGGTACACCACTGGTGAGAGGACAGTGTGGAGAACATGTGGAAGGGCAGTGTGTGTGTCATTTTTTGAAGTTAAAACAGCGAAGAGCAATTATTTGTTCAGGAGTGCAGTGTAGGGCAGATATTTTTATTCAGGCAGCATTATAATGATATTCTTATTTTTAAGGGTGCCATGTCGGGATGTGCTGCAGAAAAGTGGAGAATATCGAAGTCTGCAAAGACATGAAAAGTCATCATGGTGTCTGAACAAGATGAAGAGAAGAAAAAGACAACCCTCATCAGAGACAAGGTCCTCTATAAGGTATATCTCCACAGAGTGCACCTTTAATATTTAACTTTTAATAAATAATTTGTTAAAAAAACAAAACAATCGTGTGTATATCCCTCACACCTAGTGTTCATATAGCACACCAATCATACAGGGAGGGGGACTTTATCCCTTACATGTACCCTGTCTCTACAGAGAAAGGGTACATGAAGAGACAGGGTACATGTGAGGGATAAAGTCCCTCTCCCTGTATGATTGGTGTGCTATATGAACACTAGGTGTGAGGGATATACACACGATTGTTGTTTTTTTTTAACAAATTATTAAAAGTTATATTTTAAAGGTGCACTCTGTGGAGATATAATTTGAGAATTTAGAGTCACAGTATCTTTTTGTCAAGATTTAGTAATCTATAAGGTACTTGGATTTAAATGATTATTTGAGTTGCTGACTAATTCTTATCAGTACTGTGATTCCTGTATGGTCTGATGATGACTGGTAACAACAACTACCAGTAATTTCTTACCATTATTAAGGACATACTGGAAGATGTAAGTTTATGTGGTACAAATATGTATTCGGGGTTGACCTGACATTACAATTGATGCACTATGCACTGATGGTGGTTCTAATGATTAATTTTTTTTTATTGATGGTGTTTCTGATGATGAATTTCTGTACTGATGATGATTTTGATACTGTATTTCTGTGCCTACGGTGGTTCTGGTGATGTATTTCTATACTAATGAAGGTTGTGATGTTGTGTTTCTGTACTGATGCGGGTATTAGTTATGTATTTCTGTACCTCGAGTGGTTCTTTTGATGTATTCCTATACTGATGGTGATTCTAATGATGAATTACTCAGTGGTTGTTGTGATGTGTTTCTGTACTGATGAGGGTTGTGATGCTGTGTTTCTGCACTAATTAGGGTTTTGGTGATGTATATCTGTACCTCTGGTGGCTCTGGTGATGTACTCCTGTGCTGTTATAGGTTCTGATCCTGTACAAATATAACATTTCAGAACTTGTGTTAGATTACGTGATACATGGCTATGTTAATAAAGTATTGTGCCGACTGCCAAATTAAGGGGTAATATGTTTTTATTTATGTTAGGAGCATTATTGGTGTTGTCTTAAATTTATAAATATTCTGCAGTCATGCTACGTGTCGGTCTGTGAATGATGACTGAATTCATACAGAGCGCACAATGCACGCAGTCAGGATTCTCTGGTGCCTACGGTGAGAGTGGGAGGCCATATAACCACAAGTATGCGATTTACATGTCATGTACCAATTAGACATGCATAGCCATGATTAATGAAAATAAATTGAGTGAGGCTGGACATGTCTAGTCAGAATGTGAGCAGAAGTACCGTATATACTCGTGTATAAGCCGAGTTTTTCAGCACATAAAATGTGCTGAAAAGTCCCCCCTCGGCTTATACACGGGTATATACGGTAATAGCTTTACAGCGCCCCCCCCCCGTGGTATCCCGCCCCCCCCCCCGTATATACAGCCCCCCCGTGGTATCCCGCCCCCCCCGTATATACAGCCCCCCCGTGGTATCCCGCCCCCCCCGTATATACAGCCCCCCCGTGGTATCCCGCCCCCCCCCGTATATACAGCCCCCCCGTGGTATCCCGCCCCCCCGTATATACAGCCCCCGTGGTATCCAGGGCCCCCCTTGCTGCACCTGTAAAGGAAGATATCAGTATACTTATCGCTGCCGCCGCCGCCGCCGCTCCGCTTCTCGGTCACCGCGATGCTCCAGGTCTTCATGCTTCCTGTTCCTTCTCCGGCGCTCAGGAAATGACGTCATTGTTCGAGCGTCGGAGAAGGAACAGGAAACATGAAGACCCGGAGCATCGCGGTGACCGAGAAGCGGAGGGCGGCGGCAGCGATAAGTATACTGACATCTTCCCTTACAGGTGCAGCAAGGGGGGCCCTGGATACCACGGGGGGGCTGTATACAGCTGGGGCTGCTGTATACAGCTGGGGCCCCTGTATACTAATGGGTGGGGGGTCTGTATACCCCTGGGGCTGCTGCTGTATATACCCCCTGGGGCTGCTGCTGTATATACCCCCTGGGGCTGCTGCTGTATATACCCCCTGGGGCTGCTGCTGTATATACCCCCTGGGGCTGCTGCTGTATACTACCACTGGGGCTGCTGCTGTATATACCCCCTGGGGCTGCTGCTGTATATACCCCCTGGGGCTGCTGCTGTATACTACCACTGGGGCTGCTGCTGTATATACCCCCAGGGGCTGCTGCTGTATATACCCCCTGGGGCTGCTGCTGTATATACCCCCTGGGGCTGCTGCTGTATATACCCCCTGGGGCTGCTGCTGTATACTACCACTGGGGCTGCTGCTGTATATACCCCCTGGGGCTGCTGCTGTATATACCCCTGGGGCTGCTGCTGTATACTACCACTGGGGCTGCTGCTGTATATACCCCCAGGGGCTGCTGCTGTATATACCCCCTGGGGCTGCTGCTGTATATACCCCCTGGGGCTGCTGCTGTATACTACTACTGGGGCTGCTGTATACTACTACTGGGGCTTCTGTATACTACCCCTGGGGCTGCTGCTGTATATACCCCGTGGGGCTGCTGCTGTATATACCCCCTGGGGCTGCTGCTGTATACTACCACTGGGGCTGCTGCTGTATACTACTACTGGGGCTGCTGTATACTACTACTGGGGCTTCTGTATACTACTACTGGGGCTGCTGCTGTATATACCACTGAGGCTGCTGTATACTACTACTGGGGCTTCTGTATACTACCTCTGGGGCTTCTGTATACTACCACTGGGGCTGCTGTATATACCTCTGGGGCTGCTGTATACTACCACTGGGGCTGCTGTATATATCTCTGGGGCTGCTGTATACTACCACTGGGGCTGCTGCTGTATATACCACTGGGGAGGCTGCTGTATATACCTCTGGGGCTGCTGTATACTACCACTGGGGCTGCTGTATATATCTCTGGGGCTGCTGTATACTACCACTGGGGCTGCTGCTGTATATACCACTGGGGAGGCTGCTGTATACCACACTTCTGGGGGCTGTATACTACCACTGGGGAGGCCTGTATACCACTGCGGGGGCCTGTATACCACACTGCTGGGGGCTGTATACCTGTGCTGGGGTCCACGCTCGGCTTATACACGAGTCAATAGGTTTTCCCAGATTTTGGGGGCAAAAGTAGGGGGGTCGGCTTATACACGGGTCGGCTTATACACGAGTATATACGGTATATAAATTACATTCTTGTATTCACATGACTGTCCAATCTTCTATTAGTATGGGAGAACCCTGAAAGTGTGCAGTCAGTGTGCGCGCTGTGAGAATTCAAAGGCCTACAGCCACTTTGAGTGACTGCATACTTTCATCTCAAACCTGGACAAGTATTTTAATTTTGAAATTCAGCCCTGCAGCGTGTCCAATCCTAACGGTATGTAATACACTCACTGTCAGGATAGAGCTCTTGCTGGTTCCAGCAGTCATCACATGGCCACTCCACTCATGTGCAATTTTCATACTTACGGTCATGTGACAGCTTTTCTTTCTGCTTCTCTCAATTTTTCATTGAACATTGAGAGAATTATGAAGAGCAACTTGCCAGCATGAGACTGTACGTGTGAAAATCGCATATGACTGATTGGTCACATAATGACAACTCAGATGACTTTGGAGGGGGGTAGGAGTGGAGTGCACAAGTGGAATTTTTCCACAGAGGGCAGTGCTTCTCTGGAAGGTTCGAGGGATAGAGGCTGAACTGGGGTGGAGGTAGGGCTGAGTGGAGGTGGAACTGGGGTGGAGCCTGAACGAAGACTCAAGGAGGCCCCAAAATGTTGCCAGTATAAGGCCATGAAATTCATAGTGGCAGCCCTGGGTGCGCACATAGAGCATGTGTGATGTATAATATGAGGCACAATGCTGCAGCAGCAAGATGGAGTATCGATGCTGCAATAAACAAGGGCCAGTAATGAAAGGCAATAGGAGGAGGGGTATAGATGTGAACTAAAATCAGCCTCTTCGACACAACAGGATCCTGTGTTGATGCAGAAGGGTAATAAATACATAAATGTAGTGGATATGACAGCTATGCTGAAAATATATACAGACAAGGAGTTCAACAATACAATATAGAAAGTATGTAAAAAAAATAGTAAAAATGAATAGTAAATTAACGAAAAATGAACAAAAAATGAATAATAGAAAAATAATAATACAAATAAAGAGAAGAAATAAAAATAGTTATAGAAATAGATAATACAAAAAAATTTAAAAAATACTTAAAAAATGAAAAATAAAATGAATACTAAATATATAAAGAATAGTCAAAAATATATAAGAATAGCAAAATGAAAAAGTGAAAAATTTGTAATAAACACAATATTAAAACAATAATAAATAGCAACATTTTTGTAAAAAAAAAATAGAAAGAAAACATTGCCTTCTTCTGCAAAAACCTGTGTGTCAAACTAGTCTGCAGCAGACAACTTTGTTTGCTTCAATGCTTGCATAATTCTAACAACACGCTTCATATTTCTTTTCCAGCCGTGCCCAGGGCCCAGTGCGGCTGTTGAATGGAATTTCTATAGAATATGAATGGGATTCTCAAATCATCTCTCTTAAATCTGATCTCTTTAGGTCAACGTCCAGGAACTTAAAAGCAGCTTTCTTCAAGTCACACTGTACTTGCGTGCAGTCTGCTTGGCTTGTAAATAACAAAAGGAGTCCTGTTTCCACTACTCATGCAATGCTCCCAACCATGACATTACCCTGCTGATGAATATAAGTCAATTTTTTCCTTTTTAATAGGATTTGATGAGTGTCAGTGTAGTTACTTACTAATATAAACACCATATAAACACCGACGATCAAAATTAGAAAACAACACACAATTTCCTTAATATTCAGGTCATGGTGTTGTCCTATGTGAAAGTATCCTAACATGAGTAAAATAGCCATATATTACACTTATTTCATAAACTGAATTATTCTGAAGCACAGAATAAACATGTAAATGAGATTAATGGGAAAGAACACTCATCAAAATTAGAGATCACTTTCAGATACCTGTAAATTGTTGGTGTTAATCTGGCACCTGGTATTAATTTTTTAATTATCTGACAGACCATATCTAACTGGCAGCCTAACTTTCCAGTCTGCACTCACTTTGCAAATATGGTTTGCCGTTCCAAAGTGACTGAAGCCTTATGGCGGTAGGTTGCCCAGATGAAGGCCAAAGGGGTCACTCTATCAGCCATAGCAACAGAAGTTGGTAATTCCAAGTCTGTGATTTCTAAAATATTGCATCTTTACAACATCACAAACTCTTTCAGGTCCCCCAAAAAGGCTGGTCGTCCTTGCAAGACAAATGCAATAGAGGACAGGATAATGCAGAGAATCTCTATGAGTAATCATTTCAACACTGCAGCTGGAATAGCTCACCATTCAGTACTGAACAGAGTAAGGATCTGTCTCATCATATAGTGTCACAACATTCAAGATCATTTGGGCTGAAAGCCCATTCTGCCAAACCTCTCATTAGCAGAAAATTGTGAGACTCACGTTGGTCAAGCATTTTGGGGAAAAGGCAAAGGAGAAGTGGTCCACAGTTCATTTTAGTGACGAAGGCAAGTTTAATTTATTTGAGTCTGATGGGAAACATGATGTTCGTAAACAAATTGGGCAATGACTGAACCTAAAATGTGTAACAGAATTCAGTGAAAGTGGTGGAGGAAGTGTCATGTTTGGGGAAGGTTTTCTGCTGCAGGTGTGTATCAGAACCTCCATCAACAATAAGTTGTTTCTGACTTGCATTCAGCACTCAATCAGACAGCAATTTTCATGCAGGACAATGCCCCCTGTCACACAGCAAAACAAGGAAAGCAGTTCCTTGAAACAGAAAACATTGAAACAATGAAATGGCGCCAGAGTCCTGATCTAAACTCAATAGAAAAACTCTGGAAAATCCTTGGTGACAAAGCTATGGCCAAGAAACCCACAACAGTCACAGAATTGTGGAAGAGACTGAAAGAAGAGTGGAGCAAAATCCCCCCAGAGCAGTGTGAGAGACTAGTGATGACCTGTGGCTGTAGATGTACTGAAGTCATTTAAAGGCGTACTCCTTACACAAAAACCTTCAAATGTTGATCAATGTAGATTACTTTCTGTCTGAAAAAACCTAATGATCGTACATTGTTCTCTAATTTTGATCGCCCGTGTATAATATTCCCTTTAACACTGATGTACGAAATACCTTAACAAATCTCCCCCTATGTTTCAATGATCCTTTTGGTTTCCAAACTTTTAGATTGCAGAGATGTGTGGTCCGGGCACTACGGCGTTGCATTCGAGCTCAGCTGCTTCCCATTTAGGGCAATCCCCCGGTGCTTAGGTGTTGCACGCCACATAGACAGTATTCAACATATGAAAAATAGAAAAAATGTATAGGCGGCTCTCACCGATAGCAGGGTTTCAGTATTCTTTAATGCTTGCTTTTCAATACATTAAAAGTTCCAATGCGGTGGGGAGAGGGAGTGAGGAGCTGGCGGAACGACGGCACCGTTTCGTGGTGAGTAACCACTTCAACGGGCTCCTGGAGACAGGAACCCATGAAGTGGTTACTCACCATGAAACGGTGCCGTCGTTCCGCCGGCTCCTCACTCCTCTCCCCGCCGCATTGGAACTTTTAATGTATTGAAAAGCAAGCATTAAAGAATACTGAAACCCTGGTATCGGTGAGAGCCGCCTATACATTTTTTCTATTTTTCATATGTTTCCAAACTTTTATTCAGCACTTATTCTCTGTAAAAGCATAATCTCATAAAGGGATCAGAGAGGTCAACGGAAAGAAAGTCCGAAAACTAAACACAATACACCGGCCGCCACAGCATACATTTACAGACATTCTAAAATTTATGTTACAAAATTTCAGTGTCGAAAACCGAAGGGAAATTCTTTTTAGGCACGGCCAGACACGAATAGTAACAATTATTGAGGTGTGCTATATTCAAGAGAAGAAGGTTCTGTAGCTTCCATACTAGGCCACAATGTCAGATATTTTCCTTTGAAGCAAGAGGTCAGCTCAGTGGGGGTGAAACATCTGAATGGGCCCCTAAGCAAGTAAACCATGCTAAGCAACTACAGTGGCGCAGCCTTAATTGTGGGTGTACAGGGACCCTCAGCAGATGACCACGCTGTTACTGGAAATAAATCTCTGTACAAAGGCCAAAATATTACCACTATATAGTGACCATATAGTGGTAATTGCAAGTCCTGCAGAACATATAATAACATTAACATAACATTAACATATAATAGTATAGTTATACATTGTGACTTACAGGTGACGTTCTTTCTGATGGAGTCATGCCCAGACCGACAACTTCCTCTAGCCATAACTTGTCTACAGAGATTACAACAAAGACACATTTCACTTCTCACATTTCCAGCATCCTCTCCATCAATTCCCATCTTGCACAAACTCCTAATTATTATTATTATTATAGCGCCATTTATCCCATGGCGCTTTACATGCTGATATCCTAATACTAAGCTACTGCTGACATATGTGTCCCTACTACTTGTAGTCTTCAACGTTGCTAGTGGTGCTCTGACTGATAAGCACATCCAGCTGTCCCCTGAAAGTTTGGGCGCCTAACTTTCATCAAGATGTACAATTTATGGGTGTCAAGTCGTCAGCATAGAAATATTAGCAGCAGTTTAAGGGTACCTTTACACGCCGCTACTGGCGGGTGAATACAACCAGCTACACGCTACAAATGTAGCTTGCATCGGCAATGTACCCCGTAGTAGCGGCGTGTGAAGACGGTAGGAGGCACCGGGCAGTAGATGCATCTGTTTCCGAGCACTGCCCTGAAACAGGTGGCTACACAGACGATTGTAGCGAGCTGTATCGGCGTGTAAAGAAGGAACAGAAGGGTTGTTTCTACACCATGCTATGTACCTGGTATGTAGGTGGGGGCGTGACACAGGCTCCGGGTTACCGCGCCCCATCAGCGATCATTGGAGGAAGCTCCTGCATTACGATTGGTAGTCGCTGCATAGGGAGGCATATTTAAGGAGCTGACCAGTCACACTACACAATTGCTCGAGCGTCATGTATTAAACAGCCTCCTGCGATGCCTGCCCAATCATGATGTTCTTGCTTTGTCCTATCAGCGTACGGACGTCTCGTAATCCACAATTGTGGCACGCCTATGTGCTGTCCCTGCTGCACCAGGTCCGCCCATATTAGCTTGTTGTAGCGGTGTGTAAATGAGGTAAGGTAAGCTACAGATGGCTACTTGTGGCACCCGGCGGTGTATCCAGAGATAGATGTAACGTAGCGAAGCGCACCTTGTTGCGGCGTGTAAAGGTGGTGCGTTTACCGTTTGTAACCGTTTGTGCGTGCTCGTACACGTGAAGTAGCTGGTTGTATCCACCCGCCAGTAGCGGCGTGTAAAGGTACCCTTAGGGACCCTTTACACGCGGCTACATTTCTAGCTTATCCACAGGTAACTTACTGGTTGCAGTGAAATCATGGAGACAAGGTTCTATCTTGTTGCTGTGTACAAATGGAATAATCTCTCCATGATTTCACTGCAACCAGTAAGTTACCTGTAGCCACCCAAGAAATGTAGCCGCGTGTAAAGGGGCCCTTAGGGTACCTTTACACACGGCTACATTTCTAGGGTGGCTACAGGTAACTTACTGGTTGCAGTGTAATCATGGAGACAAGGTTCTATCTTGTTGCTGTGTACAAATGGAATAATCTCTCCATGATTTCACTGCAACCAGTAAGTTACCTGTAGCCACCCTAGAAATGTAGCCGCGTGTAAAGGTACCCTTACTGTTAGAAGCAATTTCTGGGAGTCCTTTGACCAATTTTTTTAAACCAGGCTGTCCACCGGCAGAACTGAGTACAAGTCTGACACATAGCGAACGACTGGAGAGGATGGTGCAGGAGTATCTAAAGATCAATATCCATGCTATCAGGGGGATTCGGATGTTTTTGCATTTTGGGCTTCACAAATGTAGAATGGCCTGAGCTTGCCAGTCACACCTTAGAGGTTTTGTCATGCCTGGCAGCCGGCGTTATCTCAGAACGTGTCTTCAGCGCTGCTGGAGGTGTTCTGATTGATAAGTGCATCCAGCTTTCTCCTGAAAGTTTAGGCCCCCTAATTTTCATTGAGATGAACAAGTCAAGGACCTCCAAGGCCTTGTCCACAACAGTGGCAGACTGGGCAATCTAGGCAATGTTGTACTTTTCAGTGTGCTGCATTCATCTCGCCATTATACAATTTTAAATCTGCGTCAATTGATGTCACTTTGGTTGTATCTGGCCCTAGTTTTTGGGAATGTGGAAACTCTTTTTGGGGTTTCATGGTGGCAGAGGCTATGACTGTGACCGGGCCTGTATGAGAAGGAGGCCAAGACGAGTGCCTATTTCAGCTGGATGTGTGTGTGAAGTGTGTTGCCACACAGAGACCCACTGTTTCCCTGAATTTCAAAGCACTTTACCAGCCAATAAGAGGCCAGCAGCTGACATCAGTAGACCTATGATAGGCGGCACATGACAGTGACATTAAGCGCTGCCAGTGACTAGGACAAAGTCAGCTGCTGGCTTCCCCACCTGCTATGGAGGATGCCCCATGTTGTGGGAATGGGGGAAGGTGAGGATGATTGTTGGGGGGTTTTCTCTGTGTTGGAAAACAGCAGCAGAACAGGGGACATTATAATAAGAAGGGACCCAGGATGAGGGACATTTCTTACAGGCTGCAGCCCAGGAAAAGGCATTATGATAGGACTGGGCCCAGGATGGGGAACCTTTTTTTTACAGTATGTTTCCTAGGATGGGGATATTGTTATTGAAAGGATTGCAGGATGGAGAACATTTCTTATAGGATGCAGTCCAGGATGGGGATATTTCTTTTAGGATGTAGTCCATGATGGGAGATATTTCTTATAGGATGCAGCTCAGGATGGGAGCATTATTATAGGCAGTGGGCAAGGATACTGGACATTTCTTACAGGATTCGGGCAGGAAGGTGGACATTGTTATAGAAAGGGGCCCAGGATAAGAGTAATTTCTTATAAGATGGGTCCAGTACAGAGGACATTATCACATAAAGGGGCCAATGATGGGGGACATGTTTACATGAACGGGCCAGGATGAGGGACATTATTATAGGAAATGGTCCTAGAAGGAGGACTTTATTATTGGCAAGGACCCAGGACAGAGTCTATTAATACTGCAAGGGGCCCATGATGTAGTAATGTTTACAGGAAGGAGCTTCGATGGGGGACATGAATGCAGGAAAGGGCCAGGACAGAGGACATTATAACAGGATAGGGGACATGATTAAAGGAAGGAGCGAGAATGGATGACATTATTACAGGAAGGGGCCCATAATGGAGGACATTATTACAGAATGGGGGCCAGGACAGAGGACAGTATTATAGGACGGGGCCCATAATGGGAAATGTAATTACAGAAAGGGACCCCTTTATAGGGGATCAAATTAAAGATAGGGGCCACAAAGATATAGTGTCACCAGTAACCTCTTTCATGGCCTAGGCACTGTATGATGGCTCCCCACGTAGATGGGCACACAGAGCTAATAAATTGATGCGCCCTCACGCTGTAATGCCTCACAGGTTCCCTCACACACATTATGACGCCTCTGCGATGTGCCTACCACAATGCAGATACAGTCACCAAACAATAATGAGTAGTCCAACACTGATGAATACAATTAATAACCGCATTCATCCACCACCAGAAAATCTGCAAAAAATCAGTGCAAAAAATCCGCACAGGAATCACACAAAAAGCTCTCTGTTTATAATAAATATTTTTTCCAGTTTGTAGCAAGTGCTATCAAAAAAGTATCAAAAACAGGGCTATTGGTCTGTACGTTTTTTGCAAAAAATATACGTAAGCTGCCTCACCTCGTCACGGTTGCCCTAACGAGGCAGTCCCTAGCTGATGTGTGCATTTAAAACCTGAGTGTGTGAACATACCTCCATCCAGGCTCCAGCCAGGACTCCACTCTGTGGGCTTTTTACCTGTGAAACAGCTTGTGTGTGGACTACTCATAGGGGAAGGGTGGGTCACTTCCCTTTCCTGCGAACAGGAGAAATACATTCACCAAACAATAATGAGTAGTCCAACACTGATGAATACAGTAGTCCACACACAAGCTGTTTCACAGGTAAAAAGCCCACAGAGTGGAGTCCTGGCTGGAGCCTGGATGGAGGTATGTTCACACACTCAGGTTTTAAATGCACACATCAGCTAGGGACTGCCTCGTTAGGGCAACCGTGACGAGGTGAGGCAGCTTACGTATATTTTTTGCAAAAAACGTACAGACCAATAGCCCTGTTTTTGATACTTTTTTGATAGCACTTGCTACAAACTGGAAAAAATATTTATTATAAACAGAGAGCTTTTTGTGTGATTCCTGTGAGGATTTTTTGCACTGATTTTTTGCACACAATGCAGATACAGGTTAAATATCACCTACCTTTCAATTACTAAATAGTAAATGAGGCAAACATTTTAATTTTGGCACAAACTTTCAATTTTGGCTTAGTTCGCAAGAGTACCACATTCCGATTTGTCTTGGAACACTAATACATATCTTAAGAGCCATTAATAGGTTTGTAAGTATCACACATCATATTAAAATGTGTAACAGACAGCAGATATTGCATCATTAATACAACAGAAGAAGAAGTATGTTCCAAGGAAACTAAATAAACATTCAAACCTCATACATGCAGGAAGGAAGATGTGCAAGTACAACATGATTGACTGAATGTAGAACTTAGTCTCTGTGCAGATTGTGTATACATGCTTCCAGTGTGTACAGCTAGACTCCATTAACCCAACAGAAGTTACCGCATATGATTGTCCTTTAATCTTCTGCCAGTTTGGTGTACATACGGATTTCTTCTACGGTATATGAAAGCACATTGCACTACAAACAATGTATAGTATAGCGAACAGTAGTAATCTTGCAATTTTCATACTGCCATTAAGGAATCTTTCACATTGCACTCCAATATGCTTTCAGTGGTCCCGTTGGGGTTTAGTGTCGAGCCGCCCGCAAAATAGGCTTACGACGTAAGTGCTGATGGTGCCAATGACAGAATGGGGGCCATGACCAGGGGCAGGGGCCAGATGGTAATAAATAGCAAACTTGGGGAGAGAGAGAGAGAGAGAGACCATAGAGTCTCGAAAGCTTGCTTGTCCTTACCATCTTTTCAGTTAGCCATTAAAAGGTGTCAACCACTGAGGCTAGTTGTCACGAGTATGAAAATCGCAGATGAGTGGAATGAGTGGAATGGCCATGTGATGACTACTGGAACTAGCAAGTAGAGCTGAACCTTGCCAGTGAGTATATTACACGCTGTTAGGATTAGGCTACAGTGGTTAGGTTTTTAATTAAAGGAGTTGTCTCTAAAATGGCCATCTCCTATCTCAGTAATGGGGAAGACAGCCATTTTGGCTGAAATAGATTGCGGATGCCATGTCACATTTGATATTTGGTGTACTCAGAAGAAATTGCACACCAAATTGTATGGTTCAATTTTTCCTGTTTGCCTTTATTAAATTAAATTAAAAATATGGGGTTAAAGCAACATTTGTGTGGTAAAAATATAAATTTTTATTTTCACGGCTTAACATTATAAAATTCTGTGAATTACCTGGGGTTTAAGGTCCTATCACACAACGAGATAAATTCCTTGAAGGGTCTAATTTCCAAAATGGGGTCACTTGTGGGGGTTTCCACTGTTTATGCACTTCAGGGGCTCTCTAAATGCGGCATGGTATCTGTTATCGTTTCCAGCCAATTTTGCATTCCTAAAGTCAAATTTCGCTCTACCCTTCTGAACTCTGCCGTGCGCCCAGACAGTAGTTTTTCACCACATATGGGGTATTGGCATACTCAAAGGGAAGTGCAAATTGCATGGTCCATTTTCTTTTCTGAAAATGAAAAAAATTGGGGCTAAAACAATATTTCTGTCGGGAAAAGTTAAATTTTATTTTTTTTCTTCCACAGTGCTGTAATTTCTGTGAAGCGCCTAAACAGTTAATAAACTTCTTAAATGTGATTTTGAGCAGCTTGAGGGGTGCAGCTTTTAAAATGGTGTCACTTTGGGGTATATGCAGACGCATAGGCCCCGCAAAGTCACTTCAAATGTGATGTGGTCCCTAAAATATATGGTATTGTAAACTTTATTGGAAAATGAGAAATTGCTGATAAACTCTAATCCCGTCTAGATTCCTAAATAAAAAAAAAATGATGTTACAAAAATGGTACTAATGTAAAGTAGACATGTGGAAATGTTACTTATTAACTATTTTGTGTGACATAACTCTCTGGTTTAAAAGCGTAAAAATTCAAAGTTTGAAAATTGTGAAATTTTCTAATTTTTCTCCAAAATTGCAATATTTTCACAAATAATCATAAAAGATTTTGACCTAAATTGACCAGTTAACATGTCCAATACATTCCGAAAAAAGTGTCTCAGAATCACTAGGATCAGTTGAAGCGTTTCAGATATGTTACATCATAAAGTGACACTGATATGTGTAGTTAACAGCACCGATCGGATCAGCATTCCGATCAGCACTGTTAACCCTTTAGATCGTTCTGTCAATCACTGATAGCGTGATCCAAACCACCATGGCCATGGCATTACTATGACAGCCCAAGGTCAGCTGATAACCCTGGATGCTGTCATGAATAGTTCCTGCCGGTGATGCCTGAACTGCTTCGCTGGCAGAAAGTGATCATTTGTGCTGTGCAGAGGCATGCTGAAGCATTTCTCAGCATAGCACAAGCAATCACACTCTCTAAGAGGCCCTATAAAATCAAGGAAAAGTTAAAAAAAGGTTTAAAAAATATGAAAAAAAATGTAAAATACACAATAATTCAAATCACCCCCCTTTAATAATAAAACTATTTTTAAAAAAACAAACACATATTTTGTATTACTGCTTTCACAAATGCCCGATCAATCAAAATATAAAATCAATACATCAGATCTGTAAACTGCATAATGGAAAACAAATTCAAAACACTCCATTTTTTTGGTCGTTGCAACATTGAAATAAAATGCAATAACAGGTGATCAAAACAACAAATCTACCCAAAAATTGTATAATTAGAAATGTCAGCTCAAGCCTCAAAAAATAAGCCGTCACAGCCCCATATACCGAAAAATGAGAACGCTATGGTTCACAGAAAATGGCGCAAAAGTGTAATTCTTTTTCTTTAAAAACTTCTGATTTTTTTTCACCACTTAGAGAACAGTAAAAGTATTCATGTTTGGTATCTACAAGCTCATACTGACCCAACGTATCACACCGATATATCAGTTTTGCCATATAGTGATCATGGTGACTAGAGAAAAAAACTAAAATCGTGTAATTGCACTTTTTTGTAATTTTATCACACTTGGAATTTTTTCCATTTTCCAGTACACTATATGGTAAAACAGATGTTTTCATTCAAAAGTACAACTTGTCTGTATGTGTGTATGTATGTCCACTGAAGGGATCTGTTCCATCGCGTTAACAATCACAACATTTTGCACAGCCCCCTCATTTGATTCAGGGAATGTCATAGACTATGTTTTGAGGAGAAATTTTAACCTCGCGCTTTACAGTCTGTCACCAAAAAAAAAACCTTATTGACTGTATGTGTCACATAATAGATAATACCTTGGCTGTTTTGACAGTAAAACATAATGAGATCATTAGCGAGATTGTTGTTAAGTCACAGGTGTTGTGACGTAACAGCGATCTCGCTAACAATCTCGTTATGTGTGACATTTAGCAGCGATCAGGCCCCTGCTGTGAGATCGCTGATCATTACAAAGTGTTCTGGGTCATGTTTAGGTCGTTGGTCTCCCGCTGTGAACCCTGCATTGCTGTGTTTGAAAGGGACAACGACCAATGATCTCAATACTACGCCAGAGAGTGACAATTCCCAACGACCTCTGTATCATTCTAGATCGTTGCTGAAGTCACTGGTGAGATCTGACTGTTTGACATCTCACCAGCGATCCCAAAGTGACGCACCAGGGATCCCTAATGATCGTTATCATTGTCGGGATTGCTGTTGCGTCATTGTGTGTGACAGGAGCTTTAGCCTGGATGTTTATCAGGTGATTGGTTGCTATAAGCAACAAAGGACATTGATAGTATAATACAGCTTATGTTTGTCTTTGAAACATTCAGCGAAGCTTGCCAAGGGCAAAGATGTCTGGAAAATGCCACATACTGGGAGATGACTCTCAGTGAAGCCGCAGCCACACAAAATACCAAAGCCACTAAGACACTGCTTTCTTAGGCTATGTGCGCACTGGGCGGGTTTTCGGCGGTTTACCTGTGTAAACCGCCGTTTTGTTTACATTAGTTTTATTTAAATTTATGTTAATACAAACCGGCGTTTGGATTAACATTAAAACTAATGTAAACCGCCCAAGGCAGTGCACACACCGGCGGTTACACAGCGTCATCCGTTGCTAACCGCAGGTTTCCCAGCGGGTTAGCAAAGAATGAGCATGTTGTAAAAAACGGCGGTTCTGCAGCGGCTGCAAGCAGAATCATGTGCTGCTTCCAGCCGCTGCAGATTCGCCGCCGAGAACACGCTGTGCATCCGCCGGCTACCGCCCGGCTCCCGCCGCACATACCCGCCAGGAAGCCGGTGGACGGCGCCGGAGCTTCCTGGCGGGTTCCGCCAGCTGCCGCCGACCAAACCGCCGGGTAAGTGTGCACTTACCCTTATTCTTCTAAAAACCTGTCACACACAGCTCTAAATATACAGCAGGAGACCACACAGCCACCAGTATACAGCAGAAGCCCGCACACAGCCCCAGTATACAGCTGGGGGCCACAAAGCCCCCCAGTATACATCAGGAGGCTGCCCAGCCCCCAGTATACAGCAGGAGTCAACACAGCTCCAGTATACAGCAAGAGCCTGCATACAGCCCACAGTATACAGCAGGAGCCCAAACACCACAGCCCTTAGTATACAACAGGAGGCTACAAAGCCCCCAATATACAGAAGGAGGCCACACACAGCCCTCAGTATACAGTAAAAGCCACACACAGCTCTCAGTATACAGCAGGAGCCCACACACAGCCCCCACTATACAGCAGGAGGCCACACACAGAACCCAGTATACAGCAGGGTCACGCGCACAGACCTCAGTATTGTCCACACACAGCTCCCAGTATTACAGAATGAGGCCACACTCAGCCCCTAGTATACTGCAGGAAGCCGTACACAGCCTCCAGTATACAGCAGGAGGCCACACACAGCCCCAGTATACAGCAGTAGACCACACACAGCCTCCAGTATTACAGAAGGAGGCCATACACAACCCCAGTATACAGCAGGAGGCCATACATTGTCCCCAGTATACAGCAGTAGTCAACACACAGCCCCTAGTATTGCAGCAGAAGGCCATTCACAGCCCTCAGTACCCAGCTGGAGGCCACATACAGCACCCATTATAAAGAAGAAGTCCACACAAAGCCTCCAGTTTACAGCAGAAGGCTGCACAAAGCCCCCAGTATACAGTAGGAGGTGACACACAGCATACAGCAGGAGGCTGCACACAGCTCCCCAGGATACAGCAAGAGGCTGTACATAGCCCCCAATATACAGCAAGAGGCCAAACACAGCCCCCAATATACAGTAGGAGACGATATATAGCCAATGTATACAGCAGGAGGCCACATACAGCCCCCAGTATTACAGCAGGAGGCTAAACACAGTCCCCAGTAAACAGCAGGAGGCCCCACACCATCCCCAGTATTACAGCAGGAGCTGGCACACAGCCCCCAGTGTACAGCAGGAGGCCCCACACCATCCCCAGTATTACAGAAGGAGGCCACACACAGCCCCCCAATATACAGCAGAAGGCCGCACACAGTCCCCAATATTACAACAGGAGGCCTCACATAGCCTCTGTATTACACATGAAGCCTCACATAGCCCCTGTGCCCCACATAGCTTCTGTATTACAGCCTGTGCCCACACATAGGCCCTGTATTACACTTGCAGCCTGTATATCTCCGTAGAGATAAGCAAGACTTTGTTAACCCATTCTATTTTGCTTTAGCTAAGAACAGTTGGTTACCATCCTGGACAACACTGGCGACTACAGCTAGTATGTCTACATTGACAGAAAAATAAAAAAGTTATGCTCTTGGAAGAAGGGGGGGAAAAAAACAAAAAATGGAAAATTGCCCAGAGGTGAAGGGTTTAAATGACCGCTGACCGGCAACATGTTTACGAGCCAATGGTTGTTTAATGCCTGTTTCACAGAACTACCCAGTTTCAGATGCAAACTGAATGAACTGTTAGGGTACCTTTACACGCCGCCACTATCCCTGGCAACCGGTATCAACCGTAAGTGCACGCACATGTTTTTAACGGTTGTCAACTCAAGGTATCGTTGTTCCCTGGAAGTTCCTACAGATCCTGCGGATAACTTGCTGTTGAATGCTGTCGCCGCTTCACACGCCGCTATCCACAAAGGAATATGGGCGTACATCTTTCGCGCCGCAAGTACATAGACGTGACAGAGTTGTGTATTCCGTGACACTAATACGCTGATTGGACAACGCAATAGCGTCATGATTAGCCAGCCTGCGCAGGAAGGCTGGCTAATACATGACGCCATTCCAATTGTGGAGTCTGAATGGACAGCTCTGGAAATATGGCGCCCTGTGAAGGGACAGCCAATCATAACACAGTAGCCCCCACCAATGATCGCTGATGGGGCGCAGTATCCATGAGGCTGTGGCACGCCCCTGGGAAATCAATAGGGGACGCTGATTCCATCCCTGTCCCCTGTTTACACACCAATACCAGGGCAATTATCCCTTTGTGTTGCCTTGGATTTTAGAACACGGCTCAGCAACAGCTACCGAAGCAACTGTGAGGAACCCGATCACTTTCCCAATTTACACGCCGCCATTTTGTAGCAATTTTAAGGCAACAGGCACAAAAATTCCCATTGCCAGGCAGTTGCTACCACGCAGTGGCGGCGTGTAAAGGTACCTTAATAGATTGCTCAGTGGACATAGACTGCAATTGTTTTGGCAGCATGAATGCTAACACAATATGATGTGCTGCCGAAAACTATATTTTGTGCAGCACAAATGATATTGTCGCACAATGCACAAGCATATTGCTTATTCATTGGGTGATCAGGAGCCTGTTTTGACTGGAGAATTATTGTAATGCATACGTTTCTAGAAGCACTCGTTCACAATTATCATCCGGTATAAAAGGACCCTTAAAGCCACGTGCACACATTGAGTATTTGGTGAGCTTTTACCTCACTATTTGTAGCCAAAACCAGGAGTGGAACTATCAAAGGACAAGTATAATAGAAACTCGTCACCACTTGTGTATTATTTTCCCACTTTTGGTTTTGGCTACAAACACTGAGGTAAAAAAACTCACCAAATACTCAACGTGTGCACGTAGCCTAACATGTTCCATTGTGACACAAGAGAAATGTCACAAAGATGTCATGTTACAATCTAGAAGAAACTATTTGACAATGAAATGTCAATAAGTCACTTAGCAGCGTGCAATTGAAGTAATAAATATGAAAATGACTGCCCCCATGGCACATAATGCATAACAGTAGGCGAATACAGGGTTAGGAACAACAGCTGTACTGTTCACATTACAGAATGTAGATGGGACCAGCTTGTACGTTGCACTGCTTCCCTCTGAGCACAGTGCTATACTAGGGTGGACAGATACGCTCTGCCTGCACGTGACATGCAGTATATATAGAGTAGTGTTCAAAACAATAGCAGTCCAATATGACCAACCGGATTATTCTCTGTTTTTGGTATAAATTATTATACCACATGTCAAACAATTTACCAGTTGTTGCAGTAGGTTCTTAAAGGTACCATTACATGCAGCAAGTTAGGCTGCGATGTCAGAAGCGATGCCGTGGGTGCGCACTTGCTTCTGATATCGCAGCCTGGCTGTCACATGGCAGGATGTTGCCGGTGACACCGCAGCGATGTGGGTGCAGCCATCGCTCGCTGGGCTGGGAACAACCCAGCGAGCGATCCGCAGCAATGCTGTGGAATAGGCTGTATCGCCGGCAACATCGCTATTGCGGTGTCAGACGGCATGATACAGCGAAATCGCTGGGGCCAGATTGCCAGGTTTATGAACATGTTCATAAACCTGGCAACTTGCAACCAGCGACTTATCGCAGTTGCATTGTGCTGTCATACAGCACGATGCACCTGCGATGTTGCCCGCAACTTCACTGACTCAAATTGTCAGCGAAGTTGCACGCAACATTGCGCCGTATAATGGTACGTTTAGAAAACCAACAGACTCAGAATTCATGATCTGCATGTACAAAGTGGATCACTCAAATGAAATCCCAGCCAAATCAATGGGTATTCATTTTTTGCCATTCAGACTGCACTTTTAAAGTGATCCGTTTTTTCACTTTAGGAGTGTTCCGCTTTACGAATAAGCATGTTAGTTTCTGTTGTGTTTTTCTCATGCGTTTTTCCCATAGGAACCATTGTTAATGGAGAAAAAAAATGCAGCGCCCAAAATGCAGCAAAAAACGGATTAGAAACATATGATCCATTTTTTGGTGCTTTTTGGAGGACATCTCCTGTTTTGCAGCCAAAAACGCAGCAGAAAAGAAAGGAAAAAAAATGGTGCATCTGAATGTAGCCTTAAGGGTGAAGCCAGCACATGTACATGCATTTCTTCTTAAAAGCCTGAGAATATGGGTCGTTCAAGACATTGTTCAGAAGAACAGTATACCTTGATTAAAAAGTTGATTGCAGAGGGTAAAACTTATAAAGAAGTGCAGACAATGATAAGCAGTTCAGCTAAAATGATCTCCAATGCTTTAAAATGGAAAGCAAGGGGCGGTGGGAAGGAAGACGGGGGTGATGGTATTAGTACACAAATCTTTTCCTTACAAATTGATGTCAAGTTCAAGTGACGAGGAAGGGAAACACATCAATGTTGTGCTGGACAGCCAAGGAGTCACCCTTAATATACATAACGTATATGCCCCAAACACAGATCAGAACCAGTTCTTGGCCAGACTCCAGAGACAGTTACTGGTAACTGACAGACAACACATAATCATCGGAGGCGACTTTAACTTAGTTATCTCCAATACTGACGACAGATAGAAAGGGGCGACACAGACAGCAGGGACAAAGTTAACACGGGGGGAAGCGACGATATCACACATCTACAGAACTTTGCTAGGGACCTTGCAATAAGAGATATATGGCGGCTGAGGAATCCGATGGGAAGAGAGTTCACCCATTTCTCCCATCCCCATGGATCTTGGTCCAGGACAGATATGTTTTTGGTGGGGGACGGGCTGGTTCACAAAGTAAGAGACATAGAGATGGAGAACATGGTTATTTCGGACCACAGCCCGGTATCCCTCGAACTTTCTGATCGATACCCTAGTGGCACCGACTTTATCTGGCGCTTGCCGACTTTCTTACAGGAAGATGAAAACTTCCAGAAATTACTGGGAGAATGGTGAACAGAATTTACTCTAGATAACAAACAACATGTGGATAACCCTAGCTTTTTCTAGGAGACAGTGAAAGCAGTCATTAGAGGAAAAATTCTGGCAAACACCATGACCAAGAAGAAGCGCTTAGAAGCCCAATTCTTGACACTCAGTGACACCGTCAGAACCTCCTACCTACAATACAAACAGAATGCCTCTCCTGAGGCGAAAGAACAATGGAGGGCACAGAAACAAAACTTTGATGATTGGGTTAAACTGAAGGAAGCTATGCATAAATCGCAGTGTGAAGCCAAATTACACAGATTCGGTGATAAGGCAGGAAAAGTTTTAGGTATGCTGGCAAGAGGGAGGAGACCAGGCACTTTGATAACTTCCATCCAGCGCAAAGACATATGACCCCAAAAAAATAAGCGATGCTCTGGGGCATTACTACTGATCACTTTATAGTACCTCAATTGGGGGGGAGAGGGGGAGGAGAAAGATTGGTTAGCAGAGATATGTCTTCCCTCTTTGTCCACAGAAGACTTGGACTCTTTAAATGCAGAGGTGACTGTGACAGGCGTTATAGGAATATTACAAGACCATAACACTCACAAAGCTCCGGGCCCCAACGGCTTTAGTGGAGGTTTTTTACAAATCATTGAAAGACCAGGTGGCCTTTAACTTCCCTATTTAATGTTTTCTTGAGGGAGGGGAAAATATCAGATCACATGAATGTGGCACACATTAAACTGATACCAAAAGGGGACAAAAATTTGGACGACCCGGTCAATTACTGACCAATCTCCCTCATAAATGTAGATTTAAAAATTAAATCTAATATAATGGTCATTCATTTAGCACAAGTCCTGCCCAAACTGATCAGCCCTCAACAGGCTGGCTTTGTAAAGGGAAGATCAGCGGTTGGCAATATCCGGAAGTCCCTCTTGGTCCTGGACACATTGAACCTGGTCCGAGAACAAGATTGTGCGGTTCCAGCATGTACACACTGATGTGGAAAAAGCTTTTTACAATGCAGGGACCATGGCTGGATTAGTAGGACAAAGTTTGGACGACAGGACCAGTAGAAGCGTCTTAAAAGGCATTATATTCAATCAAGGACACGTCAGAACCCCTACTCTCAATCATTTCCGCTGGGGAGGGGGACACGCCAGGGATTCCTGCTATCCCCACTTCCCTTTCTAACCTAGCTATCGAGCCCTTGTCCAGGTTTTTAAATGGTGGAAAAGGATTTGAGGGGATTAGAGTGGGCAAAAGGGTAATATACTCCAGTCTTTTTGCTGACGATATTGCCCTGTACATGGAAAACCCGATACAGATCTACCAAGTTTACTTGAGATCTTGGAGAAGTTTGGAACATTTTGAAGTTTCAAGCTAAACAAGTTAAAATGTGAAATTTTATTCCTTAAAAGGTCCAATCCAAAAAAACACGGCCGGACAGAACTCCATGGCATCTAGTAGCAAAAACTTCAGTAAAATACCTAAACATTTATATAGCGAGAATGGTAGACCAGGTTTACTGCCTTAACTATGAACCCATCTTCACCAAAATTAAACGGGAACTTGAAAAGTTGGGAGGTTGCCACTTTCCCTGTTGGGGCGGTTCCACCTGGTCAAAATGATGAGTTTCCCAAAACCACTATATCAACTTCAGACGCAGCCAGTGGCGGAACTTCCCAGTTGTGGCTGAGACGCCCGCCCCCTTCCAGCCATCCGCTGCGACCGCGTGTGCCTGAGGAGAGGAGGGAGGACGGGAAGTGAGTGAAGCCTCACTTCCTGCAGCTGTGCCCGCCCCTCCTCTCTCTCTCTGAAACAGACCGACCGCGGGAGGCAAGTGCCACACCAAGTAAGCCCGCAAAAGCTACCAGCACCCCCCCACCTTGCTCATCAACTGTGCAAAACAGGAATAAGAAAATTCCTGCTAGCACCCCCGTCCCTTCCCCCCATCCTGTGCAGAAGATAACCATCAGACCCTCCCCCCCCCCCGTCGATCAATGTGCAGAACAGGAATAAGAAAATTCCTGCTGGCACCCCCCCTCCTCACCTATGGGGCCCCGGATTCATTCCTGCACCTGGGCCCCCGGCAATGTGGTTATGCCACTGGACGTAGCCCCTCTTGTTAAAACACAAAGATGTTGATAAATTGAAAAATTGAACAGGATTTTTTCCAGATTTATCTGGAGGGAAAAGAAACGAGATCAGGCTAGGCACATTGAATGATACCAAAAGATATGGGGGGACTGGGATTTCCGTAAGTGAGAGGATACAACCTTGCTTGTTTAACAAACACGTGATGGATTGTGTTCGGGGCACAATTAAATACTCGGATTTTGAGTTAGAATCGGAGTTGAGCAGTCCTTGGAGATTGGTCTCAGTGTTACACGTGTACAGATCAATCACTATGGTTGGCACCCAGGGTGTTAATTTACCTGTGGGACTTGAATTGAAATAGCGTTTAGGTTGTCTGTTAGAAGCATGTATTGTTGGCTGAGCGTGTGAGAAGAAATTGGGTGCGTTTAGCGTTCGTAGTGCTAAACTCTGATTGTCGTGCTCTGTGCATCAGGTGACAAGTAGCTGGTTGGTATCCCACCCAGCAGAGTACCGGACGGCGTGGGGGTTAAAGGTTACAGCCTTAGACAAAACACTTGTGGGGGGCTCGACACTTATCAAAAATGCCGTTTATAAGCAAAGCCATCAAATGCAGATAAAACTGCAGGTTGTAGCTAAAGCATCTTGGGCTGGAATAAGAGTTGACAGGTGCCAGAGTTCGTTGGACTCTATAAAATAGATGTGAAGCAGTTCTAAAAACCTGTGTTTATATAAATAAATATTACATTAGTGATTCACTGGAATGATAAATCCTAAAAAAGAAAGTAGATATTTGAGTTTGTAAAGACAAATGCAGACTCTGCTATTTTTTAAACTGTCCAATGTTCATTTTTTGCCATTTTCTGTAAAATAGTTAAACATTATACACATTTCTCTTCATGTTTTGATTTAGAAAACAGCGTGCAATGTTCCCAATACATGGAAATAAAAACTATAATAAAGATTTAGGGCTTAACTCATGTTTTTGAACTCTGCTATTATTTTGAACATGACTGTATAGTGCTTTGCATAAATGAATACACCCACATTGAAAGTAAGATTTTAATCAGTATCTCACTGTATACAAGATGCATAGTTTCGTAGCACCATTTTCTGGTGCTTTATCCGGCTCTTCCAGCAGCCCTGGTGGCATTTGGCATTGGGTAATGCCGTTTGTACTGGCAGCTGGCACTAAACCGAGATTCATAATGTCGGGCCAATGTAAGACCCGCCCACTATAATCTCTAGAAAACATAAAAAATACAACACCAAGAAAAATTATTTTAATTGCAATAAAACACGATAGACATCCCTGGTTCCAATCTCTAATATTCCAAAACAAAATCCTCCCACAATAATCCACGGGCTGAAACACAGAAACATCCGATCAGAGTCAGGTTCATCACAGTTCAACACGTCAGCTAGTAAAGAAAATGGCAGGAGGCCAAAGAGAGACTGAGATCCCAACAATGGTGGAGCAAAGCCCAGGCAACCCGAGCGGAGGACTTCCCCAGCTCACCAGAGAAGGGCCAGAGCCAGTTGCCCGAGCTGGACCTGGACCAGGAGTCTTGGAGAGCAGAGAGCTGCAGTGGCGCCATGACAAGCGGCCCCCGGAGGACTCCAGCATGGGGGATCGAAGAGGTGGACTTCCCCAGTGGCCTGGCAAGGTCAGTGACTCTTGAGCTAGAGATGGCAGCTGACCTTGTTCCGAGCCACCAGCCCCTTGAGATCATAGAACGCAGACTCGATGTGGAGTACTCGCCGCTAGCCCCGCTTGTAACAAGAGCGGGACAGGCTGCACTGCTGTGGCAGCAGTAGTTGAATGCTGGAAAGGCAACAGACTGTGAGTTTGAATACAGTATTTCCCTTGGTTTGCCCTCAGCTTTCCCCGGGAGTATGTGTGACACCGGTTAAAATGAACATTTGATCCCGGACTATGCGTGTGATCAGAACTGTCGTGTATATAGTTTAGCTCACTTCAGTGTGCTACCTGTTGGTTTTATTGCATGATTTTATACTGTGATAATGTGTTTGAACTGTTTGCGTGAACATTAGCACTTGTGACCACGATGCTCAAAAACCCACTGGCGTGGCCGAAGAATCGGTCAGTTGAGTCCCTGTCACCATGCCCAGGGCTAGTAAACGGGTTTTTCTTGTGGATTCCCCAAGACCAAGAGGCACTGAGTAAAGAGGCGATCATTAAACTGTGCACTTTTCTACCTTTTTTCTACATTTTATATCCCATCCCTTTTATATAGTAAGCTGGTTTTTGTTGTGTAACGTTTAAGCCATGAGCTTCCCGTTTCAGAAAGAAAAGCAGTTGT
The DNA here is from genome assembly GCA_033576535.1 of Allobates femoralis. NCBI lineage: Eukaryota > Metazoa > Chordata > Amphibia > Anura > Aromobatidae > Allobates > Allobates femoralis. Next base: position 139,730,605 of record JARQOC010000001.1, on the reverse strand, counting down.
GTAAATTGTTATTGTTGTTTGATGCATAAAAAATGGTTGAGCTTGTGTAACACCATACCAGGTCCTAGCATGAGGACGTGCTAATCTTTACTCAGGAAGGTGAGGCGCCCATGTGGACCGTTCGCCACAAGATGGCGCTACAGCTGGGATTGGTAAATCGGTCACCCCACACACACACCCAACACACTCCCGATCCTAAGTCTAGGTACTCTATGTCCAGCAACGGGATAGCGGAAGGAGCCAGGTGGAGGGTGGAACGTTAGGACAGAACCTGGTTAGGGTATGTACCAAGACAAGAAAAAGGACAGACAGACAACACCAAAGAGTTACAGTAGAAGTTAGAGAGTTGAGAAGAAGAGTAGTTGGAGAGAGAAGGAGTGAATACCAGGCAGCCAAGTAGTCAAAGAGACCAGACAGAGAGAACCCGGACCCGGCGGCCTATGCCACCGTAAGGCTAGCCCGGATTCCCGGCTGAGAACAGAGAAAAGACAAAGGGAGTCTAAGGTATACACAAATCAGTGAGGACACCGAGGGACTGGGCTGAAACCAGAGTGCTGGCTCTGCTGAACTGGCAAGGACACTGCATGCTCCAACCACAAACTTCAGCAGGGTGCGGGTTCTTTATGGCCTAAGACGCAACCTCTGGCAAAGCGAATGGAAAGCTGTCAAACTAGGGCTAGGTTACCTGGAGGGTTGCCCCCTGAAAGCACGTGACTGCTGGACCGTAGCTAGTGTGCGGAATAGACCGTAGAAACCTGAAAAGAACATGAGAGGGGGTGTCGCAGACGAGCCGTCCCAACTGCTAAGACCACACCGGAGCCGCAATTGTAAAGACTGTATCGTGTAACCATCTGCCAAGCTGGAAAGTAAACCCAGTTAAAGCTCTGTTTTGTGTGAGACTCTGATTGCCATGCCTGAGAGGAGACAGACTGATTCCACGAACTGGCAGCTGGAGGCTGCCTGATGGTACTGGCACTACACCTACACTGACTACACGGTTGCCCTGGGGACAAGCCCTACCCGTGGAGGGCTCAACATCCCTGCTGCTAACCCCCATCATCTCCAGAGGTCCCGACTGCAGCGGCGGGAACCATAGCCGCAAACCTGGTGTCACGTTAATTTCTTAAAAACTGTTGTCCCCAAGTGCTATTTTTTTTTCCTCGCCCAGTGCCACGGAGCTGGGCATCGACCCCATGTCAAATCCCAGAAAGAGAACGGCCCACTTCTGAGTACCCCACGGCCCTGGTGGGCGAGTCACTGTCTCTTCCTCCTGTGCTCTGTCTTCCCCATGTGTGCTGTCTCCCCCATACGCTGTCGCACCATCAGTGTGCGGTCTCTCCCCTGTGCACTTCCCTCTCTGTGCCTGTCTCCCCCTTGTGCGCTGTGTCTCTCGCCATGTGCTGTCTCTCCCCCCGTGCCTGTCTACCCCTTGTGTGCTCTGTCTCTGTCCCTATCACCCTGTGCCCTGTCTCCCCTCTCTGTAGCCGCAACCGCTCTTTGTACTCGTCACTCCCCTGCGCACTCTGTCTCCCCTCTGTCTGTCTCTAACCTTTGTGCTGTCTTCCCTCTCTTTGCTTGTCTCCCCCTATGTATGCTGTCTCTCTCCCTCCCCCGTCTTTTTCCTGTGTACTGTGTATCTGCTGCCCCCTTAGGCTATGTGCTGACGATGCAGATGTAGCGCATAATTTGCCACGTTTTTGGTACACCACAGTGTGGCATAAGCAAAGCTTAAATGAAATAGGAAGACCTGTGCCAATGAAACAGCGACGGAAGTGCTAGGTTGTTCATTGCGAGAAAATCTGCAGCATGTCAATTATTCCTACAGATTTTCCCACCAAAATGCAGCATTTCCCAATGCATAATCTACTCTGCAGAACACTGAGCACATCACAAGCTCTCTCTGCAGAGCACTGGGCCCATTGCATGCACTGGAAAAGAGCACTGTACATACTCTGCAGAACACTGTGCACTGTACATACTCTGCAGAGCATTGGGCACTGAACATACTCTGGAGAGCACTTAGCACTGTAAATACTCTGCAGAGCACTGGGCATTGTACATACTCTGCAAAACACTGGGCACTGTACATACTCTGCAGAGCACTGGGCAGTATACATGACCTGCAGAGTGCTGGGCACTATACATACTCTGAAGAGCACTGGGCACTGTACATACTCTGTAGAGCACTGGGCACATTATATGCTCTGCAAAGCCGAATGCCTCCTCTGCTCTGCATCAGCAGGTGAGCAAATCCTACCCATGTGAGGGTGTTTGTTGATTTTTGGACACGCTGCCTGATAGCTGGGGGTTCATGGGTGCTTTATTCTCCCCTCCTAACCTGTGGGGCCAGCAACAGATCTCTATCTCCTGCACCTCTTGCAGAAGCTAAAGATCTGCTGCCAGTTGAAAAGGTTAGGAGGAAGAGGGTGGGAGACAGTGCACTGGGTGCCCCCACACAGCGCCCAGGGGCCCGCTGTCAGGGTCATCTATATAGCGCCCAGGGGCCATCTGCCAGGTGCAAATACTTAGCGCCTATGGGCCCACAGCTATCAGGAGGAGGAAGCAGTGCAAGTGCAGGTCCTGCAACAGACATGGGCCCCGAGGCAGTTCAGGGTCCTGGTATTCGCCAGGGTGCGCCGGGTGCTGACGTCAGCCCTGTCATCTCCACTAATTAGATGATACTAATGACTTACACCAAGGATAGCATCAATATAAAAGTGTTGGACAACCGCTTAAAATGAAACTTTTTTAACCAAAGAATGGAAAATGCTGAGGAAGCTGAATGAAACCAAATGCTGTCTTACAGAAAGTTTCTCCAGTTTTGAAATGCATTAATTTATTGTTTCATTTGAAAAAACTGCATGGTCAAAAACTACATTGCAAACGCAGGAAAAAAGTAAACCTGTAACTGTGATGGCTCCCACTGCGCCATGGGCCCAGCTTACCCTGTAGGAGTGTGGTTAAATGTCTGCCAGAGCTTCACTAAAGGTACCGTCACACCATCCAACATCGGCTGCAATGTCGGATGTGATGCTGCGAGTGCGCGCTCGCTTCCGACATCGCAGCCTAGCTGTCACACGGCAAGATGTTGCCGGTGACGGTGCTGCGATGTTGGCACTGTGATCTCTCACTGGGCTGGGATCAACCCAGCGAGTGATCTGCTGCAATGCAGCAAATTGGCTGGATTGGCCGTGACATCGCTATTGCGGTGTCACACCGAAAAATCCCGCCGGTTGTGTAAGTTGAAGTTGACAACTCCGACTTGAACAACTATTGTTGTTGAATCGTGCGTTTACATGCAACAATGATGTTGTTTCAACATCGTTCCTGACGTCACTTTTGAACTATGTCGGGAACGATGTTGAAACGTGTAACGGGGCCTTAAGAGTGAGAATAGGCTGGTCTACCTCCAGGTATCACTCCAGAGCAGTCCCCAGGACAGCAGCTGACTGGAGGGTCAGAGACATGGAAACGTGTACAGGAGGGTGTGAGAGGCAGTATAGGTAGTAAAAGCCAAGGTCAGGAGCCGACAGGTTAGATAGGACAGTGGATCAATAATGAGAGAATCAGTACAAATGCACAAAGAAGAAAATAGCAGATAATTTAAATAGGAACCAATGTTTGGGCCATGAGTGGTCAAAAGAGCTGACTGAAATAGACCCAACTGGCAAGGGATTGGCCAGGGAACCTAATCTCTGCAGGACACAGCAGGATAAAATTCCTGCAAAATCTGGCCACGCCAGAAGGAGCTCACCAGCAGCAAGAGGATGCAGTAGATATGGAATACTGCAGGAGGCAGTCTAGATGGTCAAAATGGGTCTGGAAAGAGCAAAGCGGTAACTGCAGTAAGTAGGGTGGCGCTTACCAGTTAACACACTAACATTTTTGACCTTGTGGTTAAAAAAACCTAGTTAAATGTACCTTTTGAGTAAAGCCAGACACCTGTATTTTGCCAGTAAACTGAGTGACCAGTGGCAGCATGTGTTTGGTAGCACCCCCTGGTTTCACCCTTGGACTTTATCCTCCACATTAATTTCCTGTATACCAGCTTTGATGAATGAATATTTAGCTAAATGGGTGAACAGCAATGATTACTTGGCTGCATTATGTAGAAATTGTGATAAAGGTAATACCATGCAATGATATGCAATAAAAGGAGCAGCTGTTGAATAGGGGGTGGGTGGCACCTGTGTACATGGTTACCTTATATCACCTACAAACTGCAGCTTATTTTTCTTACCTTTAGTTAGATATAGCAAGTATTGTTTCCAAAGCACAGATACTAGTAATAAAACAAAATCTTCCTGACTGTTGAGATTCTGTTAGCAGATGTCTCCATTGTGCTCAGCCATGTGTCCTTTACCCCAGAGAGAATAAAACAGCATAAACTGCAATCCAATAATCCCCATTGTAGAGTTCAGAGAGTGTTAAAAATAATATAAATATACCGTGGGTTGAATGAGCAAATTGCAGTATGAAGGATGTGCACATGTCTCTGTTGAAATATATTTAGTGCAACAACTCCAATCCTGTATGTGTAAGTGTTATACTGCTAGATTTGTGCATTGTCAGTAAAGTTAGTTTAAAAAAATAAAAATACAAAAAAGGAGAAAACTCCCAGAGGCTCACACACAGGAAATACCATGTGACTGTAACCAGTTTCCTGTGTCTGTGCATGTGAAGAGAAGCACAGCAGCTTGCTGATGCTGGAAAGGGATATTTAAGATGTTTCCATAAAGCCCCTCATATCTGTACCTGTTTGTTGCTAATTAAAGCTAAGTTCTGTTGTCAACATGCCTTCAGTGTATCCTGAATGATCCGCAGCCAACAGTACCCTATATGGTATACAACTGATTTTTAGGTGCAGTACACAGCACTATAGGTGAGGTGCTATAAAAACTCAACTACATGCAGTAGAGAGAACTTGCATTGTAATTTGAGCAGCATTGTGTATCTACCCTTCAGTTTGTGCTCTGGGTTTCACTGAGTATTTTATTGTTTGCAATACAAGGGGTAAAATGTGCGTAAAATCAGCAGCAGTTACGTTACTGCATTCTACAGGGGATTTTGCCACTGCGGATTTCATTGTAGATTTTCCACTGCCATATCACCTATGTGCGCAAACCAAAACAGTTGTAATCACACAGACGTTAGGTAAAGGAACTGTATTGTTTGCAATTCCCTTTGAAGGAGACCTGCCATATCCAGAAATGCTATATACCTGCAGATATAAAGGCATAAACTGCAAGGAAATAGCATTCAAATTCTATTTTGCTGGTTTACTGGAACAACGACTAAAAGGAATAATTGAGTTGTATTTTCTTTGGAGCTGCTCATTTTCTCTCATTGGAGCAATGTAGGGAACTGTAGAGAGTGGTAAATGTTACAGCTCCCTGCACTGCCTGATGACTGGAAGTGAACGGCTGTAGGGAGAATATAGCTTTATTTTTTCTCTGTACTCGCTGCACCAGTAATGCAGTCAGGCTTGGTTTAATCACCTATAGGTTACCCAGGAAAATAATGATTTTAAAGGTGATAGGTTCCCTTTAACCCCTACCCACTATATGACTATTATGTAATATGTCAGTTCTCTGCTTTGATGTGGGCTCAAGGGCTAACCCAGTATCATTGCCTGAAGATGATTATTCAGTCATCATATGCCTCCAACAACAGACCAGAACCGAGCCAAGCTGTACCTGCCTCATAGTCCTCCATATAATATATTGCACTGCCATAGTCCTCTACATCAGAGGTCCCCAACTCCAGGCCTCAAGGCCCGCCAACAGTGCAGGTTTTCAGGATTTCCTTAGTATTGCACAGGTGCTAATGTGATCATCTGCACAGGTAATGATTCCAAGCCCTGTGCAATACTAAGGAGATCCTGAAAACCTGCACTGTTGGCGGGCCTTGAGGCCTGGAGTTGGGGACCTCTGCTCTACATAGTATAATGCACTCACCATAGTTTTCCATATAGTATAATGCACTCACCATAGTCCTCCAAATAGTATAATGCACTCACCATAGTCTTCCATATAGTATAATGCTCTCACCATAGTTTTCCATACAGTATAATGCAATCACCATAGTCCTCCATATCAGAGGTCCCCAACTCCAGGCCTCAAGGCCCACCAACAGTGCAGGTTTTCAGGATCTCCTTAGTATTGCACAGGGCTTGGCCTCATTACCTGTGCAGATGATCACATTAGCACCTGTGCAATATTAAGGATATCCTGAAAACCTGCACTGTTGGCGGGCCTTGAGGCCTGGAGTTGGGGACCTCTGCTCCATATAGTATAATGCACTCACCATAGTCCTCCATATAGTATAATGCACTCACCATAGTCTTCCATATAGTTTGATGCACTCAGCATAGTCCTTCCTAAAATTATAATGCAGCTCATAGTCCTCCATATAGCATAATGCACTCGCCATAGTCCTCCATATAGTATAATGCACTCGCCATAGTCCTCCATATAGTATAATGCACTCACCATAGTCTTCCATATAGTTTGATGCACTCAGCATAGTCCTTCCTAAAATTATAATGCAGCTCATAGTCCTCCATATAGCATAATGCACTCTGCATAGTCCTACATATAGTATAATAGGCCTCATAGTTCTTCACATAGTATAATGCTGGGTGTCCTTCCTGTATTACCCATATAGTATAATGAACTAACTATAAACTATAAATGTGCTATCGCTGTAATCATACTGACCCAAGGAATAAAGCTGTTTTACCACTTTTACAAAACAGTGAATGGATTTAAAATAAAATAAACATTCTGAATTGCTGTTTTTGTTTATTTTGCCTCCCAAAAATCAGAATAAAAAACGACCAAAAAATGTTACATGCCTGACCTGCTGTTGATTTGTTTATTCTGGATTTCAGTAAGGCTCGATTTGCATTTATCCTGTGCTGTACTCTGAGCGCTTATATCAGGGTTTACATTTAACTGAAATTTCTGTGATTCAGATGGAACCCCAATGAAACATTCACTATAATGAAGCAAATGAAGTCACTTTGGACTATGCCTGGCCTATGATCCGGCGGTGTCCTTTTTAAGAGCAGATGGTGTTGAAAAGTTGAGTCCAAAATACCTCAGCCCCCTCGGGAAATGATCCATTGGGAGTTTTATCTGAATCATGTCATTCGGAGATTTACATGTAAACCCCAAACTAAGTGCTCAGTGTTGAGCCCAGGATAAATGTCATGTAAAATGTTCTCAATAGAAGCTTCAACTCATTCCAAAAAAAACAAGCACTCATGTCTGTCATCTTTTGTTGGGGGCTTCCATGTTACTGGTAACTGGTACTGGTTACTGGTTCCATTTTTGTTTTTTTTTTGTTTGTTTTTTTGTGAAATTAAGTCCAGTTTGCATTTTTTTCTCTGTTTTTGTGCTGCCCCAATACACACCCATGAAATAAAAATGTGTATATAACTGCACTAATACTCTGGGAAAAATACTCAATTTTCTGGATCAAGCTTGACACTTTCGCCCATGACTAATTATGCAACTGTGTACTTACTATTGCTCATTTTCCCCTTCTACCCAGCTAATGCTTTCATTTTTCATTAGATCTATGACATCCCATAATTATAAACAAACTAGCTGAGTCCTTCCAAGGCTGGTTTCACATTGCATATTTTTTCCTGTCCGTGGGATCCTACTTTTTGTAGGATCCCACGGACAGGAACGGCCACCACAGGGGATGACCTATTTCTGTGTCCGGGGCCGTTATTATGACAGATCCAGACACAGAATGAGCTGTGCGGGGTAATTTCACTTCCACAATGTATATATACATTGCGGAAGTGAAATTTAAGTGAAAGCAATAAAAAAAAATCGATCCTCACCTGTCCTGCGATCCCCCGATGTGCAACATCTAGCTCCGGATGCTGAAAGGACCTGGCTGGCTACCCGCTCAGCATCATCAATCACATGACCGGTTACCGCGGTTACGCAGTGTGAAACCAGCTTAAGCTCTATGTAAAAAGGAAGTCTCTTGCTTGTCCCTGCATGAGTCATCCCCCTCGTCAACTCCTGACTCAGCTGCTCCACTCTTCCTGCTGTCATTGATTTTTGCAGTGATTACTCATGCAGTGAAAAGAGTCTTCATGTTTCTACATAGAGCTTAGAAAGATTCAGCTGAACCATAGTCCTTTATATAGTATAACAAACCCCATAGGCCTCCATAGAGTATAATGCACCCCCAACATACCTGTATAGTATAATGGGCTCCAAAGCTCTCCAAATAGAATAATGCACCCCCATTGTCCTCCAAATAATAAATGCACCCAATAGTACATCGTATAGAATATTGTGCCCCATAGTCCTCTAAATAGTATAATGCACCCCACATAGTATAATGCACCCTATAGTCCTTTATATAGTATAATGTGGCCCGTAGTCCTACATACATTTATTATGCCCACCACAGTGTACTAACTGATTTAAAAATAAATAATTAAATATTTCTGTCTCTTCATTCTCTCACTGCTTCGGTCAGAGTGACGTGATGTCATCATGCCTGGTACGCTGAGATGACAGATCTCAGATGCTGAAGGATAGTGATGGAGGAGGAATTGGATGGCTCCTTCTTTCATCATTGCTTTCAACTGTATTGAAATCCGAGTCCAATACAGTTGAAAGTGCTATGCAGGGCAGGGCGGCCCAGAGCTGGTGCTGGCACTCATGGCCCCATAGTGGCTGTGTGGACCTGCCGCCATTTTCAGTACATCATTGGTCAGGGAGTTGTCACAATTTCCTTATAGAAATCAGAATCTTGGGACGTACTGTATTTGAGTTGTTGACAACTATTGCGTAGTAACTTCCTGGAAATTATTATTATTATTATTATTTATTTATAGAGCACCATTCATTCCATGGTGCTGCACATGAGAAAGCGTTACATACAGACAAGTTAAAAATACAATGAACATAGTGACAGACTGATACAGAGAGGAGAGAGGTCCCTGCCCTTGTGGGCTTACATTCTACAGGGCAAAGGGGAGGGAGAAGGTTGGTTCTGCTCTGGTGGTGGTGGAACGCTGGGTCTAATGGTGCTGGAGTGCCAGGTCCGATGGTGGTGGAGCGCCGGGTCCATTGGTGGGGAGGCGGCACTGTGGTAATTGCAGGTTGTAGGCTGTTCTAAAGAGATGGGTTTTCAGGTTCCGCTTGAAGGTTCCGAGTGTAGGGGACAGTCGGACGTGATGGGGTGCAGAGTTCCAGAGGATGGGGGATGCTCGGGCGAAGTCTTGCAGGCAGTTAGGCGAGGAATGTACAAGTGTGGAGGAAAGAAGGAGTTCTTGGGAGGATCGAAGATTATGAATTGGATAATATCGGGAGATTAGTTCAGAGATATATGGGGGGGACAGATTGTGGATGGCTTTTTAACTCCATGTTAGTAGTTTGAATTGGATACGCTGGGGAATTGGGAGCCATTGGAGGGATTTGCAGAGGGGAGAAGTAGAGGAATAGCGAGGAGAGAGGTGGATTAGTCGGGCAGCAGAGTTAAGGACAGATTGAAGTGGTGCAAAAGTGTTAGCAGGAAGGCCACAGAATAGGAGGTTGCAGTAGTCGAGGCGGGAGGTGATGAGGGCATGCATTAGTAGTTTAGCAGATTGGGGGTTGAGGAAGGGACGGATTCTGGAAATATTTTTGAGTTGGAGGCGGCAGAAGGTGGCAAGGGCTTGGATGTGCGGTTTGAAGGACAAGGCAGAGTCAAGTGTTACTCCGAGGCAGCGGACTTCAGGTACAGGGCAAAGTGTGATGTAATTTATTGTGATAGATAAGTCTGGTAAGGAAGGTGTGTGAGATGGAGGAAAGATTATGAGTTTGTTTTTTTAGGAAGCGGGAGGAGAAGAAGGAGGATATGGCTGATAGACACTCTGGGATTCTGGACAGCAGAGAGGTGTCGTCTGAGCCAGAGAGGTAGATCTGGTGTGTCATCAGCATACAGGTGATACTGGAAACCATGGGACTTTATGAGTTGTCCCAGACCAAGAGTATAAATTGAAAAAAGGAGGGGCCCGAGGACAGAGCCTTGAGGGACCCCAACAGAGAGGAGATGGGGCGAGGAGATCGTGTGGGAGTGGGAGACACTAAATGTGCGGTTGGAAAGTTAGGAGGAGATCCTGGAGAGGGCAAGGTCAGTGATACCAATGGAAGAGAGGATCTGTAATAAGAGACAATGGTTGACTGTGTTGAATGCAGAGGACAGGTCTAAAAGGAGGAGGATGGAGAACTGTCTGCTAGCTTTGGCCGTAAGTCGTGAAGGTACCGTCACACGCGGCAATATTGCTTGCAATTTCACTGGCAATCTGCTGTTTGCAGTGAAATCATGGACACATTGTTCCATTTGTACACAGCAACAGAATAGAACAATGTGTCCATGATTTCACTGCAACCAGCAAATTGCCAGTGAAATTGCAAGCAATATTGCCGCGTGTGACGGTACCTTTAGTAATTTTGGTCAGGGCAGTTTCAGTGGAGTGGTGAGGGCGGAAGCCAGATTGAAGGTCGTCAAAGAGAGAGTTGGATGAGAGGTGGGATGAGAGTACAGTGTGGACATGCTTTTAGAGAAGTTTGGAGCAGAGATATGGGCCGGTACCTGGATGTGAAAGTGGGGTTAAGGGATGGCTTCTTTAAGATAGGTGTAATTGTTGTGCGTTTGAAAGCAGAAGGAAAGGTACCAGAAGTTAGTGATAGGTTGAAGAGGTGGGTTAGGGCTGGGATAAGTGTTGTGGTGAGGTTGGGGAGGAGGTGGGATAGGATAGGGTCCAGTGCACAAGTGGTGAGGTGCGATCTGGAGAGGAGGCGTGCAAGTTCTCCTTCAGTGATGGATGGGAGGAGGGTTAGTGGGGGAGAGGATTGATACGGTTATACATGGGGGTTGCGGTGGTTGGGTAGCAAAGACTTGCCTGATCTGGTCGATCTCTTGCAAAGTCTTCTGCAGAAATATGAGAAGAGGGGGCAGTGAGGAGGGAGGTAAATGTCTTGAATAACTGCCTGGGGCTGTGGGACAAAGAGGATATGAGGGTAATGATTGTATCTGTACATTAGAATTGTCCACAGCCATTGTTACTTGTATTATTACTATGTTACTTGTCCTAGTTTGCCCTCTTGACATGTAAAGCGCCATGGAATATCATGGTGCTATATAAATAATAATAATAATAATAATAATGAAGTAATTCTGTTTAGTAGTGGTGAGTGCTGACTTGAATTTGAGAAGTGCTTGTTTGAATGCTGTGCAGTCTTCTTGTGAGTGTTTTCTTCCAGCACCGCTCTGCAACTCTAACCACTCGCCGCAGATTTTTAGTGGTGTCTGTGTGCCAGGGTTGTCTGTTGATTTATCGTGTTCTGACATGAATGAGAGGGGCAGCTGCATCAATAGCTGATGTGAGTGTAGAGTTGTAGAAAGCTGTGGCATTATCTGTGTCATGGAGTGAGGATATGGATGATAGCGGTAAAATGGTGTTGGAGAGTTTGTGTCAAGATGTGTGAGGTTCCTGCGAGGGTGTGCGAGTTGGGGGACATGGGTGGCAGATGAGGAGGACAAGGATGAGAAGGTAAGTAGATGGTGGTCAGAGAGAAGGAGTGGGGAGGTTGTGGGTTTAGTTAGGGAGCAGAGGCGGGTAAAGATGAGGTCTAATGTATGTCCGTCTTTGTGGGTGGCTGTGGAGGACCATTGAGAGAGGCCAAAGGATGAGGCAAATGACAGGAGTTTGGAGGCTGTTGACTGGTGGGTGTCAATGGAGATGTTGAAGTCGCCCATTATGATGGTGGGAATGTCAGCAGATAGAAAGTATAGGAGCCAGATGGAGAATTGGTCAAAGAAGATAGTGCTCGGACCTGGTGGTCAATAAATGACAGCCACTTGTAGGTTGGAAGGAGAGTAGATACGGACAGAGTACGCTTCAAAAGATGAGAGGATAAGGGAGGGAGGAGGAGGAATTGGGTTGAAGATGCAGCTGCTAATGAATGTAATGGTAAGTCCTGGCGATCGTGCAAACACAGGAACAGTATAGACGTGATCTCTGTCGAAAACTTAGCTTAAGTGATAGCCAAGCTCCAGGTGTCACAGCCAGAGTGCCTACACTGCCTCTGTCTGTTCAACCCTCTAACAACCATGATTAATAGTAATCGCAATATTTAGAAGTTGGCAACAGGAAGTGACCTTCTTCTCATACCCAATTTGGACCACTGCAATGGATCACTTGTGCCCGATCATTGCCATGACAACAGGAAGTCAATTATCTCCTTATCTGTCAGCTACAGTGGCCTGTTAGACCATGCCAAAAAACAAATCCCCACTCAGCTCTGTTAACGAAACAATAAAGGGCTAAAGCTTTCAAAGTATAGAACATTTCAAAAAGCACATACACATGAATCTGTGCACTGGACCACCTGGTTGCAGCCGATTATTTGGGTAACATGTGTGAATGAAGTATGCTGTGGTGTGGTTTTCTCCCCCCTCCTTCCTACTATCTTAGTGGTTCAGGCTTAATTGATAAGAAATAGAGCCTGTTCATTTGCGCTTTAATATTGTGTATTATGGAGGATACATAACTATAGTGATTTGTTATTTTATGCCAAATTATAGGGGTGGTGTAAACGCACTCTATGCTTCAAGTTTTGATATACAATTGTATATGATTATACAGGAATCATGCAACCAGGGTCATGGGACCTATCTTGTTTTTAATTGTTTTTAAAATGTTCATTGCACCAGTTTCTTGTTCATTCTTGAATAAACTTTGAAACAAACACTGTGGTGTGCACAGATTCATGTGTATGGGTTTTTTGAAACTTACTCCATTACATACACATTGTAGCACCCCTTTAAATTAATTTAACAGAATATTGCTGTGCAGCTTACCCTTTTCTTAGCAAAGCTTTCAGAGTATAGCGATGCAAAATATTTTTTTTTCTATTAAATTGTTCTTATTGTGTGAAGAAGGCAAAACCTAAAAAATCCATATAAATGTGCTATCACAAAGCACCCACTGACCTTGTGGAGACCAGTGGAGGATAACACTGCGGGCACCAGTTAAAGCACTCAAACACAGTGAAACCCAAGGTGCATTGCTCCCTAGAATTTGAATATGCAGATGAAGTCCATGGAGCCTCGGTTAAGAGTCTACAACATGGACACCAGCCAGTTATCCCACCAGGGAAGGACCCAGCCCAGGGTATTAGTAGCCCTTAAGTCACTATCCAGCCCTTGCGAGCTTGAAGATATGGCCAGGGGTTTACCATGGACTAGGTATCCAACCACAGACAGCTGTTTCGGGGTTGTTGCCCCTCATCAGTGTGGCGCAGGATTCTGGCTGGGTGGGAGCAATGCCTGATAGACCGACATCACAAAGCAACCACTGACCTTGTGGAGACCGCAATCGCTGTAATCATACTGACCCAAGAAATAAAGCTGTTTTACCGCTTTTACAAAATAGTGAACGGCTTTAAAAATAAAAAATAAAAAAAATTCTTGCGTCATGACCCTTGCCTGAGTGCTAAATACTTAGAAATTTCAGCCGCAGCACCTAGTATTAACGTTCGGTGCTGCCAGGCCGCAGAGCCCTTTAGAAACCCGCTGTTTTCTTTGCCAAGCGGCCACACACAAAGCTCCAGGAAGTGCGCTTTAGCTGAGCGCACAGGAAAACGCTGTCTGCAGTCCAAAATACCTCAACTTCCTCATTATAGGGAATTGATCCATTGTGAGTTTCATCTGAGTCATGTAATTTGGAGATTTACATGTAAACCCCAAAGTAAGTGCTCAGTGTTGAGCCCAGGATAAATGTCATGTAACATGTTCCCAATAAAACCTTCAACTCATTCCAAAAAAAAAACAAGCACTCAGGTGTGTCATCTTTTGTAGGGGGCTTCCATGTTACAGGTAACTGGTACTGATTACTCGTTGTCTGGCCCATTTTCTTTTTTTTTTTTTTGGAAAATTAAGTCTGGTTTGCATTTTTTTTTGTGCTGCCCAACACACACAAATAAAATAAACATGTGTTTAACAATACATGTGTAACTGCATTAATACTCTGGGAGAAATACTTAATTATGTGGAACAAGTTCAAGGGTGCCAACACTTTCGGCCATGACTGTATGACTGTATATGCATTTGTGTACTTACTATTGCTCATTTTGCCCTTCTACCCAGCTAATTCTTTCATTTTCTATTAGATCTATGACATCATGTAATTATAAATGTCGGGCCCACTGGGACGGGGGTACTCGGTACCGGACCGGTCTGCTGCTGGGGAAGTCACGGGTGGTCCTGGTCCGGACCGTGTCCCGGGCTCGGCAATAAAAGGGGATATTTACAGGGGATTGTCAGTCGTGACGCCACCCACTATATGCGGCCAGTGATGGGGCCGCCGCTGTTGCAGAACCTCCGGGGACGATGGAATAGCAGCTTAGGTGGTATAGTTCCAGTGGGTAGAACTGTGTTCCCCGGGGCAGTAGGGGTTAAGTCTATTGTGGAGCGTGTAGCACACTTACTTTGCAGACACTGCAGGGATCTCTCCTCTTTGCTGGTGCTGACAGGCTGTAGCTCTGCAGGTGGAGGGCTTGCTGTATCCTGTATGGGGAGAATCACTTTCATGCAGAAACACTAGGGAAGCAGTCTCAGGGTTTTCCGTGTTTACTCTCAGTTCTTCAGACAGTTCACAAGTCAAGTACAGTTCTTACAAAGTTCAAGTACACGTCTCAGTTCTTAACACACGGGCACACTTTCCTTCTCTCCGGGTTCCCTTTGCTCTGCAGCCAGGTCTCTCTCTCTGACCCCTCAGACAGTCTCTGTGTCCTTTCCAGGCTGTTAACGTTGTCAGCTTTACTTCGTTGTGTGCGACACTGGACAGTATGTCGGTGACTCGGGCCCCTGTGGGTCCTTCTGTTTGTCACTGAGCTGCCTGTCCTTTGGGGTAGGGACCCTAACGTGTAGCTGTGGTCCCCCGTCGGTATCTGGGAATGCCGGGTAAACTACGGTTCCCTCTAGAGCCGACACTCTACTCAGCCCAGCCTCCAGCAGTCCTCAAGTGTGAGGCTCTACCAGGCTCCTTTCCTTCTGCGTCTCTCGGTATCATAGGAGGGACTCCTCTGCCTGCAGTCTGGTCATCTCGGCTGTCCTTTAGGGCCCGGGTATCACCGTCCCTCTCAGACCTCTCACACTCCTGGTGGTATCAGCTTCGGACGTGCTTTCTCTCTCCTCCGGCTTGCACTGGCTCGGTACAGATTCTGCACTCCTAGGCCTTACACTCACAGGACGTGTGATTTTCAGTCTTTGCCTCTCAGCCTACCTCGGCCTACTGAACTCCTTCCTCCTCCCCCCTTCCTATTTCTACTGTCAAGTCACCTGACTACATGTGTGCCCAACCCACTCCTCCAAATCCACCACCCCTCAATCTCATAGAGTATCTAATCTCAGGGCTGGATGCTGCCACCTACTGTACGTGGGTTGTGTGGGCTGTGAGGGTGTTGTTGTGCAACAAGTGTCCTACCTGCCTGGCTGCAGTTCCCTTTGTGGCCTCCTGGACGCAGGGGCGCCACACTCTCCCGGAGTTAACTAGCGCGTCCCCGCGCTGCCCGTCATGGATCCACCTGAAAACATTTTATTTTTCAAACAACATTAAACATTAAATATTCTTGGTTCTTCCCGTCCGGGAGGTTCGAGTCTTCAAACGTTACGTTAACTATAAACAAGTGCATGGGTACATCAACGTCATTACCCTTTCTGGACCTCTACGGGGTCTAATGCTACAACGCATTCACTTTATTTTCTATAAAACACATATAAAACATTACTTTGTATCAAAAGTATAAAAACATTCTTCTTTTCTCTTCAAAAAGTGCAAAAATTCGCAAAGTTCTCAAAAAGCAGTTCAAAGTGCAAAGTTCACGATTCAAAACAGTCAAAGTCTCATGCACTAGCTCTCATGTGCATAACTGGTCTTAAAACCAAAGGGGAGCACACTAAGGTGCTCAACTATATACAGTTCAAAGTTCGTACCAAGTCATTGTCCTTGATCTCTATTGTTCATTTCAAACATATAAGACAAACAGGGGAATGCTAGCATTCATTCAGGTATGGGATGGGGTCAATAAGGAAAACACTTCATTCACACTTACAAGTCTTCCTCTTCTTTCAGGATGCAGAATCTGGGCCTCACTCCTTCTTTTCTTCTAGCTTGACCTTCCACGGGAGTGTTGGCGGTCCTCTTTTTCTGGGAAACATCTCGAGTTCTTGCAACGCTTGAATCAGCAGGTAACTCTCTGGAGTTTGTGTTGTTGCATCTGCTGTGATCTTTACTGGAACAGTCTTAACAACAGTTGTAGGACCCGGGTTCACAATTGGGTCCGGTTGTACTACTGGGCTAGTTTCCTCCAATGCAGGCATGTCATCCTCTGATGCGTTCAAACAAAGTCTATGCACTCTGATGCCATACGGGCCTCTTGCTCCTTGTACAATAATATAGGAGACCCACTCTCCAACCTGCACTTCCCTGTCCGGGTGCTTTTCTGGCAAGTGCGATTCCACATCACGGCGGTTGATGAAAATGTCACAGTCTATTCCAGCCTCTCGAGCAAAGGCATATCCATCTGCATCTTTAACTTTTACAATCCTGCCCTCATGCCTCTGTGATCCAGTAACGGTCTTATCCCGTCTGGCAATGGCTTTTAAATATTGAGTCTGCGCAATCAATTCCCGCTTTTTCTCTTGCCTTTTCAATTCTTCCTGTTCCCATCTCTTACTACATCTTTACAAATATTCATTCCTTGTCACAATCTCTACGGGGCCTACAAGGCCACCGGGATCTCCTACAAAGCCCATCATATCATCACTGGTTTCATCCCGCTCCCACCAGCAACAGAGCTGCTCTCCCCTCACCTCGGTCCATAGGCGCTGGTATCAGGGGCTCCGGCAGGGATAACCATTTCTCCTCCAGGGCTCCGAGCGGGTCAGTCTCTTTCCGGATAGGGTGTGGTGCAGCGCCGGGCATAGATAAGTCCACCAAAGTTGCGGTACGGCATCCATCCTTGCTCTCCATGCGGTCACGGGTGTCTTCAACCCAGCCGGGTTGTACGGATACAGTCTCATAGCTCTGCTGACGGTGATCCACGTTAATCTGGATCCGGGTACGCTGTTCCTGAACACAGGTCATCTGTTGGGGCAACAGTCGCAGTATACCCCTCCGGGTATCTCGGACGTAGGGACGCTCCTGGCCGCCTTCCGCCATCTCACTGCGGTCACACAGGGTCTCTCCTCAGCCGGGTTCCTCCACCGGGTCACTCCGTGGGCCCTCCGGGATCACTTGTGGTCTTCCGGGTGCAGCACTCTCCTGGGTGTCCTCCGCTTCCGTCCTCATGTACTGCAATGGCGACTGCTTCTCTTCCGGTTGCTCGTTCTGCCCCCTACTGATGACGATTTCCTTCTTAGTTCCCGCCGGCTTGTTAGGAGGAGGGTCTAGGGGCGGAGGCTCTTCTTTGAGAGTGACGGCTGGCTCTCCCGGAGTTAAGGGGAGCCAGGGCGGGTCCTTCTCTTCACGCCTTGGACCGGGCTGGCCAACGATAAGAGTTTCGGGAACGCCTCCTCTGCACATGGCGTTAGTCTCCCCTGGCCGCCATTAAGGTCAGATTTTGGCAGGAAAGTCCAGAACACGTACTTTAGGTGCACGGGGTCCAAGTCTTTTGGACCAGGTAGATCCTGTCCGTGACGCCAGGTTGTCGGGCCCACTGGGACTGGGGTACTCGGTACCGGACCGGTCTGCTGCTGGGGAAGTCACGGGTGGTCCTGGTCCGGACCGTGTCCCGGGCTCAGCAATAAAAGGGGATATTTACAGTGGATTGTCAGTTGTGACGCCACCCACTATATGCGGCCAGTGATGGGGCCGCCGCTGATGCAGAACCTCCGGGGATGATGGAATAGCAGCTTAGGTGGTATAGTTCCAGTGGGTAGAACTGTGTTCCCCGGGGCAGTAAGGGTTAAGTCTATTGTGTCATAGGATGGACTCCTCTGCCTGCAGTCTGGTCGTCTCGGCTGTCCTTTAGGGCCTGGGTATCACCGTCCCTCTCAGTCCTCTCACACTCCTGGGGGTATCAGCTTCGGACGTGCTTTCTCTCTCCTCCGGCTCGCACTGGCTCGGTACAGATTCTGCGCTCCTAGGCCTTACACTCACAGGACGTGTGATTTTCAGTCTTTGCCTCTCAGCCTACCTCGGCCAACTGAACTCCTTCCTCCTCCCCCCTTCCTATTTCTACTGTCAAGTCACCTGACTACGTGTGTGCCCAATCCACTCCTCCAAATCCACCACCCCTCAATCTCATAGCGTATCATAGAGTATCTAATCTCACGGCTGGATGCTGCCACCTACTGTACGTGGGTTGTGTGGGCTGTGAGGGTGTTGTTGTGCAACCAGTGTCCTACCTGCCTGGCTGCAGTTCCCTTTGTGGCCTCCTGGACGCAGGGGCGCCACATAAACATACTAGCCGAGTCATTCTAAGCTCTATGTAAAAAGGAAGTCTCTTGTCCCTGCATGAGTCATCCTCCTCTTCAACTCCTGACTCAGCTGCTTCACTCTTCCTGCTGCCATTGACTTTTGCAGTGATTGCTCATGCAGTGAAAAGAGACTTCCTGTTTCTACATAGAGCTTAGTAGGATTCAGCTGGTCACTTTTTAATTATGTAATGTCAGAAACTTAATGGAAAAGAACAGAATGAAATGGGTAGAAAGACAAAATAAGCAATTGTAAGTACAGAGTGCTACATATTATTATTATTATTATTATTTATTTATATAGCATCATTGATTCCATGGTGCTGTACACGAGAAAGGGTTACATACAAACAAGTTAAAAATACAACAAACAAACTAACAGTGACAGACCGATAGAGAGGGAAGAGAGGACCCTGCCTTTGCGGGCTTACATTCTACAGGGCAATGGGGAAGGAGACAGTAGGTTGGGTCTGCTCGGGTGTTGCTGGAGTGCCAGGTCCGATGGTGTTGGAGCACCAGGTCCAGTGGTGTTGAGGTGGTACCGTGGTCATTTCAGGCTGTAGGCTGTTCTGAAAACATGGGTTTTCAGGTTCCACTTGAAGGTTACAAGTGTAGGGGATAGTCAGACAAATTTGAGGTGCAGAATTCCAGAGGATGGGGTATGCTCGGGCGAAGTCTTGCAGGCTGTTAGATGAGGAACATACATGTGTGGAGGAAAGGAGGTCTTGGGAGGATTGAAGATTACGAGTTGAATGATATCGGGAGATTAGTTAAAAAATATATGGGGGGGACAGATTGTGGACAGCTTTGTAAGTCAATGTTAATAGTTTGAATTGCAGAGGGGAGAAGTGGAGGAGCAGCGAGGAGAGAAGTGGATTAGTCAGGCAGCAGAGTAAAGGACAGATTGGAGAGGTGCAAGAGTGTTAGCAGGAAGGCTGCAGAGGAGGAGGCTGCAGTAGTCGAGACGGGAGATGATGAGGGCATGCACAAAATGTACTGAGAGAAATCAGCATTAGAAAAACTTACCATCAATGCCAAAATCAAAAACCAACACTGCACTTGCAGGATGCAGTCAGACCCCACTATGTAAAGCAAGCACCAGGTGCAGGCTGATATAAATCACCTCTACCTACAACAAAATGTGGGAGGCGACCTGCCATGCACATAATGGGCTTGCTTAGGACACCATTCACACTGATATAAATGATGCAGAGTGTCTGAAAGCTACCCACTGGCCCTGCCTCTAACCAATGGGCCGCCCAGTACGATGCTTCTGCACCACTAGATGAACGGCGCCCCATGGGACCCAGCTGCACCCTGAAAATGATAAAAAAGTGCAAAAAAGTTTTTTATGTGATAAACAAAAAACCTTATAGATGGGGTATTGCTCCATGCATTGGCCTAGACACTTCAGCTCATGATCCACGTCACGGATCCCCATAGCTCATGAGTCCTAACAAATTATGTACAAAAACTACCGAGAAAAAGCAGCATTAGAAAAACTTACCATCAATGCAAAAATCAAAAACCAACACTGCACTTGCAGGATGCAGTCAGACCCCACTAAGTATTTTAGTAGATTGAGGGTTGAGGAAGGAACAGTTTCTGGAAATATTTTTGAGTTGCAGGCGGCAGGAGGTGGCAAGATGTGTGCAGTTTGAAGGATAAAGCAGAGTCAAGGGTTACTCCGAGGCAGCGGACTTCAGGTACAGGGCCAAGTGTGATGTGATTTATTGTGATAGACAGATCAGGTAAGGGAGGTGCGCGAGATGGGGGAAAGATGATGAGTTCAGTTTTGTCTACATTTAGTTTAAGGAAGCGAGAGGAGAAGGAGTATATGGCTGATAGACACTCTGAGATTCTGGACAGCAGAGAAGAGACGTCTGGGACAGAGAGGTTGATCTGAGTGTCGTCAGCGTACAGGTGATACTGGAATCCATGGGACTGTATGAGTTGTCCTAGGCCAAGAATATAAATGGAAAAAAGAAGGGGTCCCAGGACAGAGCCTTGAGGGACCCCAACAGAGAGGGGATATATGATGATTGCAATCAATTAAGAGAATAAAAACTTTGATGGGAGTGCTTCTTTCATTACAAAATGGGAGTGCTTCTTTAAGTGTTGCTAGTTCTTTTGATAAGTTATTTATAGAATATTTACCGTATATACTCGTGTATAAGCAGAGTTTTTCAGCCCACAAATTGGGCTGAAAAGTCCCCCCTCGGCTTATACATGGGTCAATACGGTAATCCTATGGTGGGGGATGTGTCCGGGTGCTGGGGAGGCTGGAGGAGGCGGGGGGAGGCTGCTGACTGAGTGGCCCGTCACGTGGTGCCGCTCATTAGATATGCACGGCTCCCCCCGCCCATCACAGTGGCAGGGGGAGCCGTGCATACAGCCCCCAGTGGTATACAGCAGGCCCCCAGTGGGGTATACAGCAAACCTCCAGTGGGGTATACAGCAGGCCCCCAGTGGGGTATACAGCAGGCCCCAGTGGCACTCGCACCCCCATACTGTGCAGAGCCCCCCGCTGCATTATCTTACCATCCAGCGTCTTCATCACCGCGGGTCCTCCAGTCCATCCTCGCGCGCTGTGTTCCTGGTCTCATGTGACCCGGCGGTCGCAGTGGGATGACGTCATCGCGCCGGGTCACATGAGACCGGGAACTGGAGGACCCGCGGTGATGAAGACGCTGGATGGTAAGATAATGCAGCGGGGGTCTCTGCACAGTGTGGGGGGAGAGTACCACAAGGGGCCTGCTGTATACCCCACTGGGGGCCTGCTGTATACCCCACACCCCACTGGGGACCTGCTGTATACCCCACTGGGGGGGCCTGCCGTATACCCCACTGGGGGGTCCTGTATACAATACTGCTGGGGGCTGTATACCACTGGGGGGACCTGTACACCTTACTGCTGAGGGCTGTATACCTGTCCTGGTGGCTGTATACCACTGGGAGGGCTTGTATACCTCACTGCTGGGGGTTGTATACCTGTGCTGGGGTCCACCCTCGGCTTATACGCGAGTCAAAATGTTTTCCCAGTTTTTGGGGGCAAAAGTAGGGGGGTCGGCTTATACACAGGTCGGCTTATACACGAGTATATACGGGTAAGTTGTTCCTATGGAATAATAATTCCTCTGTTAATCCTCGTAAAAAGGTAAATTGACAACTAGATGTTGCCTCTACATGTTCTAATACTGTCAGCGCTGGTTGCGCTTTGTCAGGTTGTGTAGAGACAGTTACTTCTGATAGGAAGAATAGAAATGGCTAGAAATCTTGGTATTTATACATTTGCAGAAGGAATAAAATAAATGTCACACAATAAATAAAAAATATATTTTTGCATTATTATTCCAGATAGTATACAAGTAATAATAATAATAACTTTATTTATATTGTGCTAACATATTCCACAGCACTTTACTATTCAGAAGGGACCTGTAAAGACAATTTGAGACAATACAGAGTATCAAAAAAATTCAGATACCAAGAGGAGTGAGCCTTCACCCCTCCTTTAGCAGACAGAGAAATTCTGTAAAGCTTCTGCAGAAAGCAGGAGGTGTGACGGGGGCACCAGGATCATCTTAAATTCCTGCCCCCTCACACTTCTGTATGGGCAAGGGGTTGTGCAGGGGCTTGGCCGCTGGCCCCATGAACAAAGTACATACTGCTCCTGATAATGGGGTTTATACCATGTCTAACAGATGCTGCAGAGACATCTGGATGCTTTGCTGAGACTGAGGAGACAGTGACAATCCACAGAAAGTTTCAGGGAACAGGATTGTAATGGGGCCAGTAGCCATGCCCCCTACCATGCCCAATGCCCATAGAGAAGTATGAGGAGGCAAGAATGTAAGATGATCCTAGAGCCCCCAGGGTCCACACCCTCCGACACACCTGCTTGCTGCAGAAACTTCACTGAATTTCACTGTCCCATAAGGGAGGGGTGAGAGCTGAAGAGCAGATATGATTTTGCAGATTTAGAAGTGATCCATAGATCCTAGAACTGTAGTGTACAACTCTGCTTCATCATATAGGGACAGGGACAGTAAAAATGTTTTTAATCTCCCCGGAGTTCCCCTTTAAAGGATATGGACACGTTCAATGAAAATGTTTTCAATAAAAATTGTGCACTCTGAGATTTTTAGGCTCCTTGTTTCCCTGCACATGTAGGGCTGCTGAATTATCAGTGGCATAACTAGAGTTCCATGGGCGCCTGTGCAAAATTTGGATGCTGTCCCCCTCATGTTGGTCAGATTTATGGGTCCTTGTAGAGTCCTAAATCCTATAAAGATATACGGATTGACCTCACTCCCATTATGTAGTAATGTCCCCTATCCTGAGCTAATGTTTCTCCCCCTGGATCCTTCCCTGTTAATACAGTGGGAACACAAAAGATTCAGACCCCTTTACGTTTTTCACTCTTTGTTTCATTGCAGCCATTTGGTAAATTCAAAAAAGTTCATTTTTTCTCATTAATATACACTCTATCCCCTATCTTGACTAAAAAAACAGAAATGTAGATAAATGTGTAAATTTATTAAAAAATAAAAGCTGAAATATCACATGGTCATAAGTATGCAGACCCTTTGCTCAGACACTCATATTTAACTCAAATGCTGTCCATTTCCTTGTGATCCTCCTTGAGATGGTTCTACTCCTTCATTGGAGCCCAGCTGAGTTTAATTAAACTGATAGGCGTGTGCCCTTACAAATCAAGTCCTATCTATATAAGACCTCACAGCTCACAGTGCATGTTAGACCAAATGAGAATCATGAGGTCAATGGGACTGCCTAAGGAGCTCAGAGACAGAATTGTGGCAAGGCACAGATCTGGCCAAGGTTACAAAAGATTTTCTGCAATACTCAAGGTTCCTAAGAGCACAGTGGCCTCCATAATCCTTAAATGGAAGAAGTTTTGGACCACCAGAAGTCTTCCTAGACCTGGCCGTCCAGCCAAACTGACCAATCGTGGGAGAAGAGCCTTGGTGAGAGAGGTAAAGAGGAACCCCAAGATCACTGTGGCTGAGCTCCAGAGATGCAGTAAGAGATGGGAGAAAGTATCACAAAGTCAACTATCACTGCAGCTCTCCACCAGTTAGGTCTTTATTTCAGAGTGGCCCAACAGAAGCCTCTCCTGAGTGCAAGACATATGAAAGCCTGCATGGAGTTAGCAAAAAAACACCTGAAGAACTCCCGAACTATGATAAATAAGACTCTCTGGTCTGATGAGACAAAGATAGAACTTTATGGTGATAATTCTAAGCGGTATGTGTGGAGAAAACCAGGCACTGCTCATCAGGTACCCAATACAATCCCAACAGTGAAACATGGTGGTGGCAGCATCATGCTATGGGGGTGTTTTTCAGCTGCAGGGACAGGACGACTGGTTACAATTGACAGAAACATGAATGCGGCCAAGTACAGAGATATCCTGGATTAAAACCTTTGCTAGAGTGCTCTGGACCTCAGACTTGGCTGAAGGTTCACCTTCCAACAAGACAATGACCCTATGCACAGCTAAAATAACAAAGGAGTGGCTTCAGAACAACTCTGTGACCATTCTTGACTGGCTCAGCCCAGCCAGAGCCATGACCTAAACCCAATTGAGCATCTCTGGAGAGACCTGAAAATGGCTGTCCACCAACGTTCACCATCCAACCTGATGGAGCTGGAGAGGATCTGCAAGAAAGAATGGCAGAGGATCCCCAAGTCCAGGTGTGAAAAACATGTTGCATCATTGCAAGAAGACTCATGGCTGTACTAGCTCAAAAGGTGCTTCTACTCAATACTGAGCAAAGGGTCTGAATACATATGACCATGTGATATTTCAGTTCTTATTTATTAAATTTGCACAAATATCTTCATTTCTGTTTTTTTCCAGTCATGATGGGGTGCAGAGTGCACATTAATGAGAAAAAAAAAGAACTTTTTTGAATTTACCAAATGGCTGCAATGAAAGAGTGAAAAATTTAAAGCGGTCTGAATACTTGCCGTACACACTGCATGTCTCCCATCTTGGTAAATGTAACCCCATCATTGACCATTGACCCATCCTGGTATATATGTCCACATCTCTCTCTCTCTCTCTCTCTCTCTCTCTCTCTCTATATATATATATATATATATATATATATAAAATTAAATGTCCCCGTCATCATATCTGTGACCCTATCCTGGTAGACATTTTTCCCCATACTGGGACCATCTAGATATATCTGTCACCATCCTGGTATATATGTCCCCATCCTGTGCCCATCCTGATATATATGTCACCATCCTGGTATATATGTCTCCATCCTGGTATATATGTCTCCATCCTGTTAAACATGTCTCTATACTGGGTCCATCTTGGTATAATTGTCCCTATCCTGTTACATTTATCCCCATCCTGTCATATATGTCATAGTAATAATAATAATAATAATAATAATAAATCTTTATTTATATAGCGCCAACATATTACGCAGCGCTTTACAATGTAGGGTTAGAGTACCGAAAATATAATACAGTAAGTAATTACAGTAGAGAACAAATACAGTACAATAATTGGATAGAAAACAATAGGCATTGAATCAATGTAAAAAAGAAAATACAAAAAATAAAGCAAGAAATGAAGGTGACCCTGCTCAAAAGAGCTTACAATCTACGACGGGATAGGGGTTGCACGAAGTACAGGGGCTTATTGCACTAATGGTCCAGGCATCTTGAGGAAATGGGGCATAGGGCTAAGCTTACATGAATGGTCATCAGACAATCTGTGTAGACCTTTTTGGTTTGGTGGAGTTTGTAGAAGAGTAATATCAAGAGAGATAGCCCATTCACTCTCTACAGTACAAAGGACTTCTATTAGGGAGTATGATAGGCCGCCTTAAAAAGAAGTGTTTCTAGGGATCGTCTGAAGCCATACAAGTTGTGGATAGTCCTGATTTCTTGGGGTAAAGCATTCCAAAGGATTGGTGCAGCTCTGCAGAAGTGTTGGAGCCTGGAGTCCATCCTGATATATATGTCAACCATCCAGGTATATATGTCTCTATTCTCGTATATATTTCCTTATCGTGGGCCCCTTACTTCTGTCTCTAACACATAAAAATACTGTACTCACATTCTCCCGCTTACACATCCCATGGCATAGTCCTTTGTAGCTGGCACAATGGCACAACACTGACATCAGCGTGCCTGTTATGGAGACTCATGACATCACTACCACGCTTTCCTAGTCATGGACACTCCGACGTCAGCTGACAGCCTCTGTTTGCCATGCAGCATGTATTGCAGTGCAGGGACCTGATGGGTCACTGTGCATTAATGCATTCCATCTATAGTAGGCACTGGGGTTGACGGGCCCCCTCCATGCTCAGGCCTGTGATTGTGATTATTATGCTCCTGTGAATGATGTAACTATTATTTATTTATGCATTGCTTATATACCACAAACATATTTCCCAGTTCTTCTAGGGTGGCATGGTGGCTCAGTGGTTAGCATTGCATCCTTGCAGCACTGAGGCCCTGGGTTCAATTCTCGCCAAGGACAACATCTGCAAGGAGTTTGTATGGTCTCCCTGTGTTTGTGTGTGTGGGCTTCCTCTCACACTTGAAAGACAAACTGCTAGGATGTTTAGATTGTGAGCCCTGATGGGGACAATCTTTCAAATGTATGTAAAGCACTATGGAATTAATAGTGTTAAATGAATGAATAAATATTATTACTAACATTCTTATGACTTAGGGAAATTAGATTGTGGGCCCCATTAGTATGTCTTTGGAGTTTGGGAGAAAAGCAGCGTACCTGAAGGAAACCCATACAGTCACAGGGTGAACAAACAAACTCCTTGGAAATGTTGTCCTGGGTGGAACTCAGGACCCCAGTGCTGCACAGTGGCAGTGCTAACCACTGAGCCACCATGCTGAGAATCTGTAAGGCTGCCTTCACATTTGCGTTTGTGTCTGCATGCTGATGGCATGCAGACACAAACGCAGTGAAACGCAGTGTCATTTTGATGTGTCCGCAGCGGAGAATGTCCGCCTGCGGACACATCACTATGCAGCCCGGGCAGCCAGTCAGCGGTGTCCGGGGGTGGGCCGGAGGCGGAGATCAGCGCCGGAGATCTCCTCCTCCCCGCCGCCGGTAAGCTCGGGGACATGTCAGCGGGGTTAAACAGCTCATCTGACAGCTGTTTGAATCTCCCGCGCCGACACCGAGAGGAGATGTCGGCGCGGGAAGATTCAAACAGCTGTCAGATCAGCTGTTTCTCCCCGCCGACACCGCTAGCAGATTACCGACGGCAGGGAGGAGGAGATCATCAGGGGCTCAGCTGATCTCCCGGTGGCTGTCGGTGATCTCCTGTGACATCACCGGCGGCCATCGGGAGAGATTTCAATGGGTCCGCAGCGTTCTCCTGCGCTGTCAAAAGCAGAACACTGCAGACCCATTGACGCCAATGCATTGTTTGTGTGCTTGGGGACGCTTGCTGATTTTCCAAGGTCCCCGAGTGCCCAAAAAATGCAACATGCTGCGTCCCGGGTGCAGACGGGAGACCCTGGAGAGAGCAGATATCTTCCGCATCGGCACCCGAACGCAGCAAACACAGGCACTATGCGTTCCTATGTTAAGCATAGAAACCGTAGTGCGCATGCGCTTGACTGCGTATGGGAATGCAGCATACGCTGCCTTCCCATACGCAAGTGTGAAGGCAGCCTAATTGAGCTTGTTCTGAAAGATTTTGTGACACTTGTCTGTCTTTTTCACAGGCTCTGCTGATTTATGGCCACATGAAAGGCCTGCTCTCCTTTTTTGTTGACGTCACTAATCACTAATTGAGCCCAGTAAAGAAAGATAAGAGTTACAAAAATCTTATCCACTGTCCTATTGGAGGCCATTGTGGACATCTTTTGTGCTTCACTCCCCATGTTTTGGTGGAGACCAATGTGGTAAACTTTTCTGCTGATCTGTACCTCTATATTCTGGTGGAGACCAGTGTGGATTTCTTCCCTGTTTATAAATGATCCCATGGTCTGATAGAGGGCATTGTGGTCATCTTTTTTGTTGTTCTGGATCTCCATATTTTGGGGGAAGCCATTTTGGTCCCTTTCAATGTAATTCCCATGTCCTGGTGGAGGACATTGTTATCAACTTTTCTGCTGATTTGTATCTCTATATTCTGATGAAGGCCAGTGTGGTCTTTTCCCACGTTTTTAAGGATCCCCATGTTCTGGTAGATTCCATTTTGGTCATGTTTTTTGTTGTTCTAGATTGCCATATTCTGGTGAAAGCCACTTCGGTCCCTTTCTATGCAGTTCTGAATTCCCATGTTCTGGTGGAGGTCATTGTAGTCAACTTTTCTGCTGTTCTTTATATCTCCATGTTCTGTTGAGGCCACTGCAGTATCCTTTTCTGCTTCTCTCGATCCCTATGTTCTAGTGAAGGCCATGGTAGTCATCTTCTCTTGTGTTCTGTATCTCCATGTTCTGGGGAGGCCATTGCGGTTATCTTTTCTGCTGCTGTGGACCCCAAGTTCTAGTAGAGGCCATTGTGGTCTTCTTCTCTATTGCTTTGGATCTCCCTGTCTGGTGGAGGCTGTTGTTTCTGGGGATCCTTATTTCTGACATATTACCATTTATGACCCTTGAATTTTCCAGGTGAAGACCCTGCGGCTGGGGGTTACTAGAGCTGAAAGGATGAGGGGTCATTACGTAAAGCAGCGGAGGAGTCAATGCCTCTCAAATGATGTTTTGGTACAGAAATCAGTAAACTGGAAACACAACCTTTGGTGCATACTTCTTTTTCATGAGCTGTTGCTGATATAGCCATACTATGTAAAGTGGCAAGTCTGAACAAGCTGCAGGAAGGTTTCTTCTCAGTGTCCGGACTGTATTATGCTTCCCCTCATATACATTACATCACTGCACTCTTCTCCCTCTTCCCTGCCTCGTACATGTAATAGAAACACGAATGAAAGGATTACTTGTGACACAGCAAAGCTCTGGTTACTTAAGGAAACAGTAGCCTGCTTATTATCTCACCAGAGCTGTCCGAATTAACCTGGTGAGATGCAAGACAGAACTAGATGAGGACAAATTGTTCTTACACAATGAAACAGGATCCATGAAACGTGGGAATAGAGATGTTCATTAAAAGCACATTTGTCTTTGCTTGCGGCAACCATCCGCTTTCATGTACTTTACTGACATTCAGTGTTTGCGTTGAGTCGCTTTATATTGTTGCTGAAACTGTTGTTTATATAATGAAGACCCAGATTAATAAAGGAAAATTGTTTTTTATTACAAAATCGCTTGAAAGTTGTAAAAAGCATTTAAATAGGTTTTAGACTGTGAGCCCAGGCGGACAGGACCCCCGGCCCTACTGTACCCGTACGATTGTTTTGTCGATTTGTCGTCGTTTTTCGACCACTTGTCTTTGTCTACCCTCTAACTTGTACAGCGCTATGTATCCTAATAGCGCTATATAAATACCTAATAATAATAATAATAATAATAGTTCAATTGTCAGAAATCATCACCTTTTTTTAAGTAAACTATTTCCTGCTAGTGAATACGAGAGTGTCACAAGATCCGACTCGCTAACCGGCCAAAAAGAATCACTGAGGACAAACACAGTTTGCTTTGCCTTTGGTTGTTTAGCAGAGTGTTCCCCAACTTCAAGCATTAAGGCCGCCAACAGTGAATGTTTTCAGGATTTCCTTTGTATTGCACAGGTGTTAATTTATTCACCTGCACAGGTGATGAGTCCAACACCTTCTGCATTGCTAAGGAAATCCTGAAAACATGCACTGCTTGTGGGCCTTGAGGACTGGAGTTGGGGAACAATGGCTTAGTGGACACGCGTTGGGGGACATCTATCATTGTGTTTGTGTCAAAGAATTTTAGAAAAATTGTGAGCGGCTCCATTAAAAAGTCCTGATTTTAATCCTATTGAAAATTCATAGGCAAAGCTAAAAAGGCAGGTGCGAGCAAGGCGACCTACAAAATTCCTACCAACTATTATGAGAAGCTTGTGGAAGGATACCCAA
This sequence comes from Allobates femoralis, assembly GCA_033576535.1. Taxonomy (NCBI): domain Eukaryota; kingdom Metazoa; phylum Chordata; class Amphibia; order Anura; family Aromobatidae; genus Allobates; species Allobates femoralis. The sequence continues at coordinate 139,701,071 of JARQOC010000001.1, read as the reverse complement.
AACATTTGACCCAAGTCATATAGTTTAAGGGCAATGGTACCAAATACTAATGAAATGTATGTAAACTTGTGACTGCAGAAAGTAATAAAAGAGAATGTTTTAAGGCATTTTTTATTATTCTGGCATTTGGCAAATATTAATTATTATGGTAACCCTAATTGACCTAAAATTGGAAAGGCTTATTCTAATTTCATTTCTGTTATTGAGAAAAACATGTCTTTTTATCTTTTATTCTTTTAACATGTCTTTTTTGTCTTTTTATGTAGAGCATGTAAGCTTATGATTTCAATTGTATGCGTAGAAGGTTGTAGGGGTCATTGTATTGTGTGTAGGACCTGGAGGGATATCATACTGTGTTGGCCACTACGGGGATCATCATACTGTATATGAAATGTAGTGGGGGGTGTTACACTGTATGTGGGGGTTTAGGGAGCCATCATTTTGTGTGTGCGTTGCTGTGGGGACCATTATACTATGTGTGGATTGTAGATGCATCATACTATATGGGGGTGGCTTTGTGTTATCATACTGTGTGTGGCATCATACTGTGTGTGCGAGCATTATTATCATTTGGGGTATACAGTAGGGTTACTCAGGGGCGTAACTACAATAGGCGCAGGGGTTGCGATTGCACCCGGGCCAATACATCCTAGGGGCCCCAAAAGTCCCTTTGGCCTACAGAAAAAGACTAATACTATTAAAGATTTTCAATAACTGGGGGCCCCGTTGGAGCTTTCGCATCAGGGCCCTTGGGCCTGAAGTTACGCCACTGGGGTTACTCTTACTTTTGTTGATGCACTTAGGCTATTAATTGATAAGATGACAATGAGAAGACATTATTAAATGTTAAGTGTCACTTAAGAGGCATGGTTATATTATAAGGGCACTCAAGGTATTATAACCGTTGAAGGGCCACAAAGGAACCATTATAACTTTCTAGTGGTGGGGTGGCAAAAGCAGCACTATTACTTTGTAGGGCACTCACAGAGGGCATTGATGTTTTCTAGGGAGCAATTTTACAATCTAGAGGGCACATTTTTCTATGTATATGGCACAGTGGTGGGCATTATTATCAATTAGTAATTTCATTTCAGTAACAATATTGATATCTGCTGAGTTTCTCCCTATACCCACTGTGATTGGAATGCATCACCAGTTGTAAACATGCTTACTTAGGTCAGGAGCCAAGTTAGATATGTTTTGCCTCTCCCCTTCCGTGCGTAATCTGTCTCTCTTCTTCCAACATCTGTCAATGAAGAATTGGCAGGACCCTATGTATCAGGGAGTTGCCTAGTGTCCAATTAAATATCGAATATCTATGGGGTCTTTTGGTCTTAGAAAAGCTGCTATTTTGTTACAGAATGTAAAACATCAAGTTTCCTCTCATATCACAAGTAGGTATGGGCAAAAGTAAATTAAGTCCATGTAATGAGGAACCCATGAAACAATACTCCAAAGCTCAGCTTCAGTACCTAGCCATCTATGAGAGGCAAAAGATTTGGTGGATATTATGCTGAATTGTGGTTGGACCAAATTTTTTAGGAGTTGAATATTAGTAGGATTTGTCTGACAACCCTAAACAGTTACTCTATTCTCTCAATTCTCTCCTCTGTCCCCCCAGTACCTCCTTCCTCTTCTTTCATCTCAGCTAAAGACTTTACCTCATCCTTCGAGCAGAAGATTGACAATTTCAGAGAAAGCTTTGGCCTACAGTCCCCATAGCCTATCCATATAACTACCCAGCCCTCTTCCTCCAAACCCAGTTTTTCCACCATTACAGAAGAAACACATTCCTCTCTTATCTCCAGATTATATCACACCACCTGCGCAATTGACCCCTTCCCCTCACACCTTATCCTAAACCTCACCTCAGTCATCATCCCAACCCTCTCATCTCTTCAACCTTTCACTAAGAACTGGTGTCTTCTCCTCATGCTTTAAAAATGCCTAAATCACACCCATCCTCAAAAAGCCCTCCCTTGACAAATCCTCTGTGTCTAGCTTTGCCTATTCCTCAAAACTACTGGAACAGCATGTCCATTTTGAACTGTTCTCCCGCCTCTCCTCCTGTTACCTCTTTGACCGGTTACAATCTGGCTTCTGACCACATCATTCAACTTAAACTGTCCTAACTAAAATCACCAATGACCTACTAACTGCAAAAGCCCAGCGACACTACTCAGTCCTCCTCCTCCTGGACCTGTCTCCTGACTTCGACACTGTGGACCATTCCCTCGCTACAGTTTCTCTCTTCTCTTGGTATTACAGACTTGGCCCTATCCTGGATCTCTTCATACCTAACAGATGGGACTTTCAGCGTCTCTTCCTCTCACACCACCTTCTCATCTCATCAAGATCATGATTAAGGCTTCCGTTTTAGCCGAAACTCGTCACTCATAACCGTCCTATTATTTTTATATATTTTTCTTATGGATTTGCAATAAAGTGAAGTTTTATATATTTTTCCTCTATATGCTGCCGTTTTTCCCCATCGCTGGGTCAATCTCTGCCTTCTGGTTCCATAATCGGCAGTTGCCAAGTCACGACTCATGCTATGAAGGGGATTCTCGGAGAAGGGCATTAATGGTGAGCTGATATTTCTTCTTTGTTGTACTAACCTTCTCATCTTGTCCCCTATCTGTTCCCCAAGGTTCAGTTCTAGTACCCCTGCTCTTCTATATTTACACCTTTGGCCTGGGACAGCTCATAGAGTCCCACGGCTTTCAGTATCACCTCTATGCTGATGACACACAGATCTACCTCTCTGGTTCTGATATCACCTCCTTACTAACCAAAATCCCACAATGTCTGTTCACCATTACCTTCTTCTTTTATGCTCGATTTCTAAAACTGAACAAGGTCAAAACAGAATTCATCATCTTCCCCTCATCTCACTCTACCCCTCCACCAAACCTAACCATCATGGTCAATGGCTCCTCACTCTCCCCAGCCCCGCATGCTCGCTGCCTCTGAGTAAACCTCGACTCTGCTCTCCTTCAGGCCACATATCCAAGCCATTTCCACCTCCTGATGACTCCAACTAAAAAATATTTCTTAGGCCTAGTTCACATGTAAGGCTTGGCTGCATTGGCCTGTGTTTGCATTTGTGTGCGTTTTTACTGCTAAAATCGCATCCAAACACATGCATTAACTCACCCATAGGCTGCAATGCAAAACGCATTGCAAACACATGCAAATGCATGCGTTTTTGCAAACACAGCTATAGACACAGCAGCCCACGTTTTTAGCTGTGTTTCCAAAATTACATGCGTTTTTGCAAGCGTTTGCAATGCGTTTTGCATTGCAGCCTATGGGTGCGTTAATTGATGCGTTTGGGTGCATTTTTAGTGGTAAAAACGCACACACATGCAAACGCAGGTAAATGCAGCCCAAATGCAGATGTGAAAAGGCCCTTAGTCATGTCTTTGACTAAGTCGCTTATTGTGTTGAAACGTGTCAGATGCAATCCATCATAATATTTTAAAAAATGTTCTAATAAAGAAATCTTTTTATTTCATCCCTGCCTGTGTGCAGCTCCATATCTTCAATTTATGGGCTGTTGGACTCAGCAGGAGCGAGCAATGCTAGGAGATTTACGTGCATGACTGCAAAAGCAGATGACAGGAGGAGCGTGTAGCATTGTATTCCTTTGCTGTCAAAAATATTTCCTGGATCTGTACATTCGTTAACCAAGAAACTGCAAAAACATGAGTGCATGCCCTCATTATCTCTCGCCTCGACTACTGCAACCTCCTACTCTCCGGCCTCCCCTCTAGCACTTTTGCACTGCTTCAATCTGTCCTAAACTCTGCTGCCCTAATAATCCACCTCTGCCCCCGCTATTCCCCGGTCTCTCCTCTCTGCCAAGCCCTTCACTGGCTTCCCATTGCCCATAGACTTTAGTTCAAAACTCTCACCATGACATACAAAGCCATCTGCAAATTGTCTCCTCTGTACATCTGTGACAGTGGTCTCCTGGTACTTACCTATACGCAACCTCCGATCCTGACATGATCTCCTCTGCTTCCCTTATCTCCTCTTCCCATAACCACATACAAGATTTTCCCTGTGCATCATCCCATACCCTAGCACTCTATGCGCCAACACATCAGACTCTCACCTACCTTGGAGACCTTCAAAAGGAACCTGAAGATCCTCTTCTGACAAGTCTTCAACCTGCAGTAACCCTCAGGCTCCATTCACACTGTGTGTTTTTGGTTTGTTTTTGCTCATTAGTTTTTGTAGCCAAAACCAGGAGTGGAACAATCAGAGGAAAAATTCTAATAGAAACACGTCACCACTTCTGTATGTATGACCCACTGCTGATTTTGGCTACAAAAACTGATGCGCAAAGACAGACCAAAAACGCACAGTGTAATGGCCCCTTTACACGCAGCTACAGGTGACAGGTTTTCCACAGGTAACATACTGGTTGCAGTGAAATCATGGAGACATTATTCCATTTGTACACAGCAACAAGATAGAACCTTGTCTCCATGATTTCACTGCAACCAGTAAGTTACCTGTGGAAAACCTGTCACCTGTAGCTGCGTGTAAAGGGGCCATAAATGTAGCCTCAGTCTACTATACCGTCGCATGGCCAGCTCTATCTTCACTTACTGTGTCCTGACTCATCCCTCGTAGACTGTGACCCCTCGCAGGCAGGGTCCTCTCTTCTCCTGTACCAGTCAGTGCTTTGTATCGTTTATGATAAGTGTGCTTGTTATTATTCATACCCCCTTTTCACTTGTAAAGATCCACGGAATAAATGGCGCTGTAATAATAATAATAATAATAAAGTTATACATATATATACACAATTACTTTTTACTTTCTAACAGTCACAGTTATTCAAGCAGAACTCTTTTTTTGTATCCAAAATGTATTGTCACGTGTTACTCTGTGGCTTTCATCCATTCCTTTTTTATCCTTTACTATAGCGAGAGGTATTCTCAGACTGTGACTTTCTGTTTACCTCCTCTTTTCTCACATTGTGACATTGTCCCTGTCACATGTAGCCCTGTCCTCACTAACATAATCACATTATGGACAGGTCACTGCCTCACACAAGATTACCATCCTCACAGGACACGCTGGGAACATTCTGGTGGCCGCCGTGAACAAGGGACACCCTGGGTGAGCTGCATGAACTAACGTTCAGCCATACCAAGCCTTTACCCTCAAAATAGCAAGACTTGGCAAAAATAAGTTCGGTCATGCGGGCATAATTGGGTACTCCAGGGATTAGTTTGGTTCATCGGGTGTATAGTTTTTATGCTCAAAAGTCCTTTTAGTTAATGATGATGCACACCCATAAAAAACAGCTGCATACCTCTACTTGTTATCTGGCTAGGACAGCTGACTGCATGAAAAACTTATTTTTATAAAATGTAGTGTTTTTATGTAAATAGCAGTTACTACCAGCATATCACTGGAAATATTATATCTATCTTTTAGATATTAATATTAATTAATACATTTCAATGCAAAATATCTGTGTCTTGTGACACTGTTGTGTAAAATCTACATCAGGGCTTCAAATACTAGCTATTTACAGTACTGGCCTCCTCAAGCCTCAGCAGTGGATGTGAATGGCTTCAAAGAAAATATCTGATACTAGATGTCGGCCCGATTCTAAAGAACTGGGTATTCTAGACTATGTATGTAGTTTATTTATGAAGATTTAAGAATAATGCAAAGCAAAGCTGGGTTTAAATCCTGTGACAATATCTTTGATTGCTTGCAGGAGGGCACAGCGGGTGTGTGCGGGCAGGAGCAAGCTGTGGAAGAGCAGGTGGGTGCGGGCAGGAGGGGGCCGGGGAACAGCAGGCAGGTTCGGGCAGGAGGGAGAAAGGGAACCGCAGTGGGGGGTTGCAAGAGGGGGCCAGACTCCTCTGGTACTATACACACAGGTGACAGTGCTGGTGGTACTATACACACAGGTGACAGTGCTGATGCTGGTGGTACTATACACACAGGTGACAATGCTGCTGGTACTATACACACAGGCGACAGTGCTGCTGGTACAATACACACAGGTGACAGTGCTGATTCTGGTGGTACTATACACACAGGTGACAATGCTGCTGGTACTATACACACAGGTGACAATGCTGCTGGTACTATACACACAGGCGACAGTGCTGCTGGTACAATACACACAGGTGACAGTGCTGATTCTGGTGGTACTATACACACAGGTGACAATGCTGCTGGTACAATACACACAGGTGAGAGTGCTGGTGGTACTATACACAGGTGACAGTGGTGATGCTGGTGGTACTATACACACAGGTGACAATGCTGCTGGTACAATACACACAGGTGACAGTGCTGGTGGTAGTATACACACAGGTGACAGTGCTGATGCTGGTGGTAGTATACACACAGGTGACAGTGCGGTTAGTAGAATACACACAGAGGTGACAGTGCTGCTGTACTATGTACACACAGAGGTGAGAATGGTGCTGCAGGTAGTATGCGCACAGAGGTGACAATGGTGCTGCAGGTAGTATGCACACAGAGGTGACAATGGTGCTGGAGGTAGTATGCGCAGAGAAGTGACAATGGTGCTGCAGGTAGTATGCGCAGAGAGGTGACAATGGTGCTGTAGGTAGTATGCAGACAGAGGTGACAATGGTGCTGCAGGTAGTATGTGCAGAGAGGTGACAATGGTGCTGCAGGTAGCATGCGCACAGAGGTGACAATGGTGCTGCAGGTAGCATGCGCACAGAGTTGACAATGGTGCTGCAGGTAGCATGCGCACAGAGGTGACAATGGTGCTGCAGGTAGTATGCGCAGAGAGGTGACAATGGTGCTGCAGGTAGCATGCGCACAGAGGTAACAATGGTGCTGCAGGTAGCATGCGCACAGAGGTGACAATGGTGCTGCAGGTAGCATGCGCACAGAGGTGTCAATGGTGCTGCAGGTAGCATGCGCACAGAGGTGACAATACTGCTGATACTATGTACACACAGAGGTGACAATGGTGCTGCAGGTAGTATGCGCAGAGAGGTGACAATAGTGCTGCAGGTAGTATGCGCAGAGAGGTGACAATGGTGCTGCAGGTAGTATGCAGACAGAGGTGGCAATGGTGCTGCAGGTAGTATGCGCAGAGAGGTGACAATGCTGCTGGTACTATGAACACACAGAGGTGAAAATGGTGCTGCAGGTAGTATGCGCACAGAGGTGACAATGATGCTGCAGGTAGCATGAGCACAGAGGTGACAATGGTGCTGCAGGTAGCATGTGCACAGAGGTGACAATGGTGCTGCAGGTAGCATGCGCACAGAGGTGACAATGGCGCTGCAGGTAGCATGCGCACAGAGGTGACAATGCTGCTGGTACTATGTACACACAGAGATGACAATGGTGCTGCAGGTAGTATGCGCACAGAGGTGACAATGGTGCTGCAGGTAGCATGCGCACAGAGGTGACAATGGTGTTGCAGGTAGCATGCGCAGAGAGGTGACAATGGTGCTGCAGGTAGCATGCGCACAGAGGTGACAATGGTGCTGCAGGTAGCATGCGCACAGAGGTGACAATGGTGCTGCAGGTAGCATGCGCACAGAGGTGACAATGGTGCTGCAGGTAGCATGCGCACAGAGGTGACAATGGTGCTGTAGGTAGTATGCAGACAGAGGTGACAATTGTGCTGCAGGTAGTATGTGCAGAGAGGTGACAATGGTGCTGCAGGTAGCATGCGCACAGAGGTGACAATGGTGCTGCAGGTAGCATGCGCACAGAGGTGACAATGCTGCTGGTACTATGTACACACAGAGGTGACAATGGTGCTGCAGGTAGTATGCGCACAGAGGTGACAATGGTGCTGCAGGTAGCATGCGCACAGAGGTGACAATGGTGCTGCAGGTAGCATGCGCACAGAGGTGACAATGGTGCTGCAGGTAGCATGCGCACAGAGGTGACAATGGTGCTGCAGGTAGCATGCGCACAGAGGTGACAATGGTGCTGGAGGTAGCATGCGCACAGAGGTGACAATGGTGCTGCAGGTAGCATGCGCACAGAGGTGACAATGGTGCTGTAGGTAGTATGCAGACAGAGGTGACAATGGTGCTGCAGGTAGTATGCGCAGAGAGGTGACAATGGTGCTGTAGGTAGTATGCAGACAGAGGTGACAATGGTGCTGCAGGTAGTATGCGCAGAGAGGTGACAATGGTGCTGCAGGTAGCATGCGCACAGAGGTGACAATGGTGCTGCAGGTAGCATGCGCACAGAGGTGACAATGCTGCTGGTACTATGTACACACAGAGGTGACAATGGTGCTTCAGGTAGTATGCGCACAGAGGTGACAATGGTGCTGCAGGTAGCATGCGCACAGAGGTGACAATGGTGCTGCAGGTAGCATGCGCACAGAGGTGACAATGGTGCTGCAGGTAGCATGCTCACAGAGGTGACAATGGTGCTGTAGGTAGTATGCAGACAGAGGTGACAATGGTGCTGCAGGTAGTATGCGCAGAGAGGTGACAATGGTGCTGTAGGTAGTATGCAGACAGAGGTGACAATGGTGCTGCAGGTAGTATGCGCAGAGAGGTGACAATGGTGCTGCAGGTAGCATGCGCACAGAGGTGACAATGGTGCTGCAGGTAGCATGCGCACAGAGGTGACAATGCTGCTAGATACTATGTACACACAGAGGTGACAATGGTGCTTCAGGTTGTATGCGCACAGAGGTGACAATGGTGCTGCAGGTAGCATGCGCACAGAGGTGACAATGGTGCTGCAGGTAGCATGCGCACAGAGGTGACAATGGTGCTGCAGGTAGCATGCGCACAGAGGTGACAATGGTGCTGCAGGTAGCATGCGCACAGAGGTGACAATGGTGCTGTAGGTAGCATGCGCACAGAGAGGTGACAATGGTGCTGCAGGTAGCATGAGCACAGAGGTGACAATGGTGCTGCAGGTAGCATGCGCACAGAGGTGACAATGGTGCTGCAGGTAGTATGCACACAGAGGTGACAATGGTGCTGCAGGTGGTATGCGCACAGAGGTGACAATGGTGCTGCAGGTAGCATGCGCACAGAGGTGACAATGGTGCTGCAGGTAGCATGCGCACAGAGGTGACAATGGTGCTGCAGATAGCATGGGCACAGAGGTGACAATGCTGCTGCAGGTAGCATGCGAACAGAGGTGACAATGGTGCTGCAGATAGCATGCACACAGAGGTGACAATGGTGCTGTAGGTAGTATGCAGACAGAGGTGACAATGGTGCTGCAGGTAGCATGTGCAGAGAGGTGACAGTGGTGCTGCAGGTAGCATGCGCACAGTGGTGACAATGGTGCTGCAGGTAGCATGCGCACAGAGGTGACAATGATGCTGCAAGTAGCATGCGTACAGAGGTGACAATGGTGCTGCAGGTAGCATGTGCACAGAGGTGACAATGCTGCTGGTAGTATGTACACACAGAGGTAACAATGGTGCTGCAGGTAGTATGTGCACAGAGGTGACAATGGTGCTGCAGGTAGCATGTGCAGAGAGGTGACAGTGGTGCTGCAGGTAGCATGCGCACAGAGGTGACAATGGTGCTGCAGGTAGCATGTGCACAGAGGTGACAATGGTGCTGCAGGTAGCATGCGCACAGAGGTGACAATGGTGCTGTAGGCAGTATGCGCACAGAGGTGACAATGGTGCTGTAGGTAGTATGCAGACAGAGGTGACAATGGTGCTGCAGGTAGTTTGCGCAGAGAGGTGACAATGGTGCTGCAGGTAGCATGCGCACAGAGGTGACAATGGTGCTGTAGGTAGTATGCAGACAGAGGTGACAATGGTGCTGCAGGTAGTATGCGCAGAGAGGTGACAATGGTGCTGCAGGTAGCATGCGCACAGAGGTGACAATGGTGCTGCAGGTAGCATGCGCACAGAGGTGACAATGCTGTTGGTACTATGTACACAGAGGTGACAATGGTGCTGCAGGTAGCATGCGCACAGAGGTGGCAATGGTGCTGCAGGTAGCATGCGCACAGAGGTGACAATGGTGCTGCAGGTAGCATGCGCACAGAGGTGACAATGGTGCTGCAGGTAGTATGTGCACAGAGGTGACAATGCTGCTGGTAGTATGTACACACAGAGGTGACAATGGTGCTGCAGATAGTATGCGCACAGAGGTGACAATGGTGCTGCAGGTAGCATGGACAGAGAGGTGACAATGGTGATGCAGGTAGCATGCGCACAGAGGTGACAATGGTGCTGCAGGTAGCATGCGCACAGAGGTGACAATGGTGCTGCAGATAGCATGCGCAGAGAGGTGACAATGGTGCTGCAGGTAGCATGCTCACAGAGGTGACAATGGTGCTGCAGGTAGCATGCGCACAGAGGTGACAATGGTGCTGTAGGTAGTATGCAGACAGAGGTGACAATGGTGCTGCAGGTAGTATGCGCAGAGAGGTGACAATGGTGCTGCAGGTAGCATGCGCACAGAGGTGACAATGGTGCTGCAGGTAGCATGCGCACAGAGGTGACAATGCTGTTGGTACTATGTACACAGAGGTGACAATGGTGCTGCAGGTAGCATGCGCACAGAGGTGGCAATGGTGCTGCAGGTAGCATGCGCACAGAGGTGACAATGGTGCTGCAGGTAGCATGCGCACAGAGGTGACAATGGTGCTGCAGGTAGTATGTGCACAGAGGTGACAATGCTGCTGGTAGTATGTACACACAGAGGTGACAATGGTGCTGCAGATAGTATGCGCACAGAGGTGACAATGGTGCTGCAGGTAGCATGGACAGAGAGGTGACAATGGTGCTGCAGGTAGCATGCGCACAGAGGTGACAATGGTGCTGCAGGTAGCATGCGCACAGAGGTGACAATGGTGCTGCAGATAGCATGCGCAGAGAGGTGACAATGGTGCTGCAGGTAGCATGCTCACAGAGGTGACAATGGTGCTGCAGGTAGCATGCGCACAGAGGTGACAATGCTGCTGGTACTATGTACACACAGAGGTGACAATGGTGCTGCAGGTAGTATGCGCACAGAGGTGACAATGGTGCTGCAAGTAGCATGCGCAGAGATGTGACAATGGTGCTGCAGGTAGCATGCGCAGACAGGTGACAATGGTGCTGCAGGTTGCATGCGCACAGAGGTGACAATGGTGCTGCAGGTAGCATGCGCACAGAGGTGACAATGGTGCTGCAGGTGGTATACACACAGAGGTGACAATGGTGCTGCAGGTGGTATACAGACAGAGGTGACAATGGTGCTGCAGGTGGTATACACACAGAGGTGACAATGGTGTCACAGGTAGTATGCGCACAGAGGTGAGAGTGCTGGTCTCCCCCTTGCAGGCCCCGGTGCTCCCCTCTCCCCCTCCTGTCTTTTGGACGGCAGGGGTTCCAAATAGCGAAGCATATGTTATTCTTACCTGTCCGGGGTCCAGAGGCACGATGCAGGTGTATCGTCCTCCGCCGCTATGTCGCCGCCCCTGGAGTTCAGGATCCAATATGGCGTCCGGGAAGTCTCGCGAGAGATAGTTGTTGCCGCCCCCGGAGCCATGGATCCGAACAAAGCCACGGAAGTGGCGCCGTATGCGACGGAAGTCGCTACGGCAATTATATAATAGATAATTCATATGAACAGATGTTTTCTGTATACCAAGGTAGGTCGGAAAGATACTGGCTCTACACTGTGGGGAAAAATGATCCAGGTTGGATCTCTCAGTCTGTTCAGTATGCGCTACTTTGCATGTAGTATCTGAAGGTAAACTTTATTAAAATCTGATTGATCTATGATTGTTAGTGATTGGGAAAAATGTGTTCTGCATAGTCCTTCTAAGGCTGCACTCACACTATAGAATATTCTATCATACGAGAGAACTGGATGGATTATGCAAATGACACTTGGCTCAAACTCTGCTGCGAGCCTGAGCCGAGTGTCTTATTACTGTGATCCGATTCTCTCACATACAAAAATTCTATTATAGGTGGGGAGAAGACGGAGAATTTAATTACTCCATCTTCTCCATTGTCTGTGTCTGCATATATCACACTGCACTCAGATAATATCCGAGTGCAGTCTGATATTTTGCACACACCCATTGACTTGAATATGTGGGAGTCATCCAAGATGCGCTACTAGTCACAGCTTGAAGCTATTTTTGTCTTATGCCAAATCGTCGTGAGAAAAAAAAGCGCTAGTCAGAACAGCTCAATAGTATAACATTGGTAGAATGCTATCCAATAAAACATCGGATTGCACTCATCTGAGTTATACGCTAGTGTGAACGTACCCTCAGAATGGATTACGTCACACCCTTTAAAGCCGTCTTTGTGGGCAGGATGTTTGGTAGTTCCCACTTCAATATGGCGCAGTGCCTCCACCCAAATTTTGTGGGAGCTCTAGGTGAATGCAGAAGGGGCTTAGTCTTTTGCCAGAGGTCAACTTGGAAGACCCCTGTCCACACTCTGTACACACTCACAAAAGATCAGGTTAAAACTCTTAACAGGTTTATTTACAGGAGGATGAAAAATGGCAAATTGCAGGAGGGATACCAAGTAACAGCAAACATGTAATGTTAAGCAATATTTGAGAGTGGTGACATAAGAGTTGAGTTCAACTGAGGTCACAGCTGAGCCGTGCCAGCTGTGACGGCAGGTATACTCTCTGATGTCACTGCTCACACAGAGAGCTGTCCGTCAGATTGCTATTCACAGTGAGCAGACATTGTAACGTCTCCACTCACCACAATGTAGCAGAGTAGGTAAGCCTTGTCTAAGGACATCATGTGGATTTACCGTCGGAGGGTATGTTTGTGGTTAATAAATAAGTAGAAGAGGGTTGCCAGTGTTTTATTTAAAATAAAAGACTTTTCTCTTTTGAGTCTGTGTTTTTTAACTATTTACTCACAGGATTTGTAGTGTGTAGGTCTAATAGAAGCCTGAAAATTTCCAATCTTGGGCTTAAAGGGACACTGTCAGGTGATTTTTCAGTATGATACTAATATTACCCTTGAATAGTGCCTGGGCAGACCTCTTAAAAACATGTAAAATCATTATTGTACCGTTTGTAGTTTCCATGTTATCAGCATTGTCAGACCCTGCAGAGAGCTGCAGCATTAGTCCTGTCCCATTATAAGCAGAGACGATTAGTCCTGTGCTGTGTAAACTATCATGTAATAATGCACGCCTTCTCTGCAGCTCCCTCCTCTCTTTCTGCAGTTCTCTCCCCCTCCTTTCTCCTCCCTTTGCTAACAGTGCAGTGTCAGGTTTCACTTACAGCTCTGTTCAGTTAATATCACCACGGAGGGAGAGCTACTGCAGGTCTGCCTGATCTAGACTCCATTTGTTTCTCTTAAGGGCCTGTCACACGGGGCGAGATCGCCGCCGATTACATCAGCGACGTAGGGGCGTGGCCTATCGGCAGTGACATCGCCCCTAAGTCGCCTCATGTAAAGGGGTGATGTCGGCACCGGCGGGAGGTCGCCTGGTTTCAGAGCAGTGCTCTGAAAGAGGCAACCGATCTGGGGCGATGTGCACACATCGCTCCATGTAACCTGTCAGGCGATGGGAGCCATAGCTCCCATTGTCCTGCATCGCCGCTGGGGTTTTCAGACACCCCGGCGGTGATGCTGCCTGACAGATGTGCTGCCAAACCTAATTGAACAGGGAAGACTAGAAAATAGAAAAAAACATACACACTTATCCTCAAGTGTCCCAGGATGCGAGAAGTGAAGTCCAGTCCCAAGATCATCTGACAGAATCCGCCACCGGTGAACAAATCAGCTGACTCAGTCATCTGACTGGCGGGCACATCAGCTAACCTGTTTGCTGGTCAGCTGACAGAATCAGGTGATCGGTTCTCCACCGCCAGAATCTGTCAGCTGATCTTGGGACCGGTTTTGACTCATCGCTTAAGGCTCATGGATTATGTCGGAGGGAAGGGGAGCGAGGGGTGTCTGTTTTTTCTGGTGTGTGTCTTTTTCTTTTAACTCTTTCACTATTGCTAATGGCCGGCTGTCATACTGATGCCTGAAATTAGCAATAGGAGCTTGATATCAGCTGCCATAAAAGGCTGTCACCAACACCATTATCCCCAGTCTGCCACCGCTGCAAGGCAGCTGGAAGAGCGGGGTAGCTCCCAGTTTTGGCGACTCTCATGTTGCCTTAAATTTAAGAGGAAGTGCCCTTGAAATGAGTGTTTCAACAAGACAAGGACCCTAAAGACATCAGTAAACAAGCAAAATCTTGGTTCCCGTCCAATAAAATTGAGGTTATGCCCAATCCCCAGGCATTAATCCGATAGAACACTTGTAGTGTATGCAGTTTATGAGGCAAATAAAAAAATGTAGGGATGTAGTTAAAGCATCCTGGGCTGGAATAACAATTGACAGATGCCAGAAGTTAGTTGACTCTGCAACATAAATGTGAAGCAGTTCTAAAAAAAAACTGTTGTTATACAACTAAATATTAGGTTAGTAATTCACAAGAATGCTAAATACTAAAAAAAAAGAAAAAAAAAGAGTACATATTTAGAATTTGTAAAGACAAATGCAGACTTTTTTTTTTAACAGCCCTATGTTCATTTTTTGTTATTTTCTGTAAAGTAGTTACAAATTCTATGCATTTGTCTTCATATTTTGATTTAGAAAACTGTGCAATGTTCCCAATGCTGGAAATAAAACGTAACTCATGCATTTGAACACTGCTATTATTTTGAATACAACTTAAAGCTCCTGCAGAATAACTAAAATTGTAAGGGCAAAGTTACAAGTCGCAATATCGTTCTGATATCGCATACAAATTCACGGGAGCGCGCACGTTTTTGGCACTTGTCCAAGATCGCGTAGTAGATGTCACACAGGGAGATATCGGCAGGCAACGCAACTAGGCTGTTGTCCTCAACTTTTGTGCACTGGCTATGAGCAACCCAGGTACCGAGCATTAACATTGTAGTGAATAGGGGAAGTTGCAAACAAGATCGTAGTTGCGCCGTCACACAGCACGATCATGCCACATCGCATATGCAATATCGTACGATTGAAGGGCCTGCACAATCTTCTTGCAATATCGTACCTACGATATTTTCGCGTCGCATTGCCCATTTACACGACACAACGCACGAACGATATGAACTGCAACGAACGTACCACGTGACTTTTTGTCGATGTTGCATTGCGAAATTGCGACGTGTAACGGTACCCTAAGGGTACCGTTACATGTTGCAACATTGCGTGCAATTTCACTTGTAACTTACTGGTTGCAGTGAAATCATGGACACATTGTTACATTTGTACACGACAACAAAATAGAACAATGTGTCCATGATTTCACTGCAACCAGTAAGTTGCAAGTGAAATTGCATGCAATGTCGCAACGTGTAATGGTACCCTAACTCTTTTGGCCTTTTTCGTCAACTTGAAAAAGCAAATTAGTGTATTTTCAATAGACAGTTGTTGGCAAAATTGATAATAATTTCATTATTTTTATTTATCAAGCATTTCTTTTATTTATAGGCACATGATAACTATTTTTTACATACATACTGTTGTTTTTATTACTGCTGTTATTTCCAATACATTTCCTTGAACACATATACATCAACCAAAGCAAGTAGAAAAGTCAAAAAGAAATGTCTCCAGACAGCTTGATTAAAAAGAAAGCAGGATATTAAGCGTTGTCTTGGGTGAAGCCCTAAATCCAGACTTGTACAGTTTGATCCCTTTTTAGTGAAGCATAGTTCATCTGGGTGGAACACAATTCAGCAGGATGTCTTTCTGTGATGAACAATGCGGTGCTCAGAGCAGCTGCAATGGTGTTGGAACATGAATACAAATGAACACAATTTGTTCTACTTGCTTTCCTAAAACATTCTTATAGATGAGGCATTCACCAGTCAGGACTCTTGCCCGGGCATTGTACAAGCCACACCAATGAAGACTCAGCACAGCACGTGACGCATGGATCAGAACAGTTTGTTCTATGACACACTCGTGGAACTGGATTCAGGTTGCAAACAGCAGTTCATAAAGATATTCCAAGTCAGCACTGGAAGTATCCACATTCACAGCTTGAAGCACCTGGAACCAGCTCAGGGGTTTGCTTCTGTGCTCTGTTTCTTACAGGACTCGGGCAGATCCATTACTAAGGCAGAGTCGGAAACTAAAGTTACGTCAGGTTCACAACAGAAATGAGAAAACAGCCTGGGTTATATTCTACTTGGAGGTCTCCTTTGTTTTTTGGGGCTTGTTTTATCTGTCGCTTTAGAAACAGTATCCAGATATCATGTATCTTACCCCCCAGTTTTCTGTTTTTTTTCCCTCCCCTTCTTCCAAGAGCCATAACTCCATAATTGTACTTTTGAATGACATCATTTATTTTACCATATAGTGTACTGAAAAATAATATAACATTTATATAACGCTATTGATCCTATAGCACTTTACATACATCAGTAATGCTGTCCCCATTGGGGCTCGCAATCTAAATTCCTATCAGTATGTCTTTGCAATGTGGGAGGAAACCAGAGCGCCCGGAGGAAACCCATGCAAACACGGGGAGAACATACAAACTCCCTGCAGATGTTGTCCTTGGTGGGAATTGAATCCAGGAACTCAGCGCTGCAAGGCTGCAATGCTAACCACTGATACACCGTACAGTGCTAACCACTGAGCTATATAGTGCGGCCCCCCAAAAATTTCCTAAGTGCGGTGAAATTGCAAAAAACGTGCAATTACACAATAGTTCCCCGTCCAATCAATGCTGTTAGCTGCCAGTCACATGATCAGGTCAGCTGACATGTGTAGGAGATGATCGAACTCAGGGCGAGAGCTTGCCTCAGAGGTAGGAAACACGGCCGAGGACGTACATATATGTCCTTGGTCGTGAAGGGTTAAAGTTTTTTTCAGGGAAATGAAGATGAATTTCGAGAGTTTTTTCTGAGGTTTTGATGCTACATATTTTCACAGCCCAAAAAAACACATTGTTTTACAGATTCCAGCAAAGTGGATGGGATTATAGAAGTCTCATAGACAATCAGCAGGTTGAAACAAGACATATGCAAAAATGCATGTAATCTGCACATGACTGAGTCAATAAAGTTGTATCAAATGCAGATTCAAAGAAATTTCCAAAACAAAGCAGCTTTATTGAAAACATGCCATACTAAGAAGAGACAAAAATTCAATGTCAAAAGCACATGTAAAATAAATCACTCAAAAATGCAATAAAAGAGATGCATATTTTTAAAACTGCACAAAGAATTCCTCCAAAAATTGCTGCACAAGGCATCGGCAATGGCTACCACTGGGCCACCTTTGCTTCATTTAGGTTGGAAAAACACAATAACATTGGCTGCAACATGTGGTGTGGTCTATATCGCTACTACATTGCAACACAATTCAAGTGAATGAGACCACACTGCAACCTGCAATTGTTGCGATGGAGACACACAAGTTGCAATAAATTGAAATGATGTTGGCCATGATGTGTTTTGCACCAAAATTGCTTGGTAGCCATTATAGCCATCTCAAATATTGAGACGGATTTATCAATGTGTTTTGATGTTAAGAAATTTTAAAAAAGTCACAAAGCTACATCAGGTCTTGCATTGCTATAACACAGAATCATACCTCAGAAGTTGTAATTTCTTTTCTAGGGGAGCTCTGGGTTTCCTGGTGCTCTATGGCAGCCACCCTCAGTAATGCTGTAGAGTAGCGGTGGGATAAGCAGGCGGCAGCAGGCACAAATGCCTGCACCACCGCCATATTGAAGCTGATGGGGAGTGATCAGATCATTCCCCATCAGCATGGAGGGTGCAATCACCGCCCCTCCAGCGCTCCAGCCTATAGAACGGGCTATGACAGCCCCTTCCATAGATGGAGAGAGGATCACTGTGATTGACTGTTCAAACAGGGTGGGAAATCCACCCCCCAGATGTCAAGCCTCGGTGTTTTGTGATAAGAGTCATAAAAACCGGGGCCCGATGGTGGTTACATGACATTGTACATTGTCATGGGTCGGGAAGGCACCGAATTTTATGATGTTTGTATAACGTCAAGGGTCGGGAAGGGGTTAATAGCGCTATAAAAATAAATATTATTTTTAATATATTATATTATGCCTTCCAGCTGAATGAAGCTATTCGATGACACTTCTACATGCATGTGAGTACAGTCCATACAGGCATATGGAGTAATGGTGGCCTAAGTACCTTACACAGGCAGTGTATATTGTGAAGACGGAATAATGAATACTAAGAAGTGGTGTGAATGAAGACATATATACCAGGATGGGCCCAGCATTGGGACTTGTATACTAGGATGGGGGACATATATACCAGGATGTGGACATATTTACCAGGATTTGGACATATATACAAAGATAGGCCCAGGATGGAGGACATATACAGTATAACAGGACAGGAGATAAATATACCAGGATAGGGGACATATATATCTGGAAGGGGACCAGGATGGGAGGTATTGGTACAGGATGGGAGACATTAGTACAGTATAGGGAGAGGGCAACTCATGTCTTTATAGCAGGGGTGGGGAACCTTTTTCTCCAGGGGGCCATTTGGAAATTTCTATCATGCTTCAAGAGCTGCACAAAATTATCGACTTGAAAATTACCCGCTATATTTGGTTAAACAATCAACTTACCCTACTGTGGTGGCTGGAGTTGCTTCTCTTTCGCGTGGCTGTGATGTTAAGTAATATTGATCATGTTGCTTCTCAACTGGTTTTCGAGGTTTGCTAGAGCCATAAACATCACAGGACAGGCTGGGGGCATGTACGTCACTGGGGAGGCTGAGACTGGGGGTATAGAAATTACTGTGGAGCTGAATTTAAAGGGCAGGAAGTTGGCAAAATGCGTCTACCAGTGGGAGCATGGTGGTCCCCAGGAACCTGCCGGGGGGGGGCATAAAAGGTCTACGAGTGGGGCCTGAGGTCCCCCACCCCTGCTTTATAGGATTTAGAACATTATAAAGGCCCATACAACTGACCAACATGCGGGGGGACCAAATTTTGCACCAGGGCCCATCGAACTCTAGTTATGCCGCTGTGCATTGAATTTAACTTGAGAAAATTATACTGAAAATCTGCAGCAAATATGCAATATGTGAAATATCCTTAGGCCTCATTAAGACTTCCATAATTTTTCTCATACGTACACAGACTGTTTTTAATTAGTGTTTTGGCTCCAAATTTCACCAGTGTCAGTTTTTACCCTCAGTGTTTTATCAGCGAGTTTCACATATGAAAAAGTAAATTACAAAACTCCCCCCACCCTTTGCAATGTTAATCACAGCCAGAACACACACTTCACACTGATGCCATCCATATGCTGAACCATGATTTTCATGGACTCATAGACTTGTATGAGTAATTCTGATTCATGACATGGATTAAACACAGAGTTGTCTCCATCATTTTTTTGCAGGCACATGGTATGCAAAATCCATGGATATCTGAAAAGCCACATAGATTATAATGAGTAAAACATGGCTAGAACTCATACAGGAGACATCTGAATGCATTGCACTGCACTCAGGTGACATCCGAGCACAGTGCAAAAAAAAAACCAAGACTGACAGTGGAGAAGATGGGGAGATTAATCTCTCCCTCTCCTCCACAGCTGTGATCGGATTGTAGGAGCGGATCCCAGTTACATGATACTCAGCTCAGGATAGCAGCAGAGCCTGAACCGGAGAGTCATTAGCACATCGCATCCAATGCTGTGGCATATGGAGATATCTACTCACATTATGTAGTTGTTCTTTTTTTATGGAATTTGTGGGGTCTATGGCAGAGCATCTATAGCATACTTTCAGCACAAGCATCTTTAACACAATCTGAAAAAATACCTGTATATAATGAACGTAATTAAAAACTCCCCAAGTGTCAAATTGGTGCCATTTTTACTTGTCTAGAAATATAACAAAATAAATCCCTTTATGAAGGACATTCATCCACAAGGCTCAAATGCAGCCATTTTCTGGACAAAAAAATTAGCTTAATATTAATATTAATAATTAATAGCAACAATGTGCATGAAATCTTTTAGAAATCTCAAGCACATCTTGCAAAGAATATGCACGATGTAAATTGATCATCATTGTGAATTTGAAATATAATTTATATAATATGATAACAATTTATAATGAAAATTTTATTGATGATTTCAACATTTGCAATTCAAAGTTTGCAGTTAGGTTTTCATATAAATTTGGTTGTAAAATTTCTCTTATTGATCTCCCATGGGAGCGGTATACAGTATTATATAGAGTCATTACACACAGAGTGATCTATTTCAAGTATTTATTTCTGTAAATATTGATGATTATTGTTAACAGCCAATCAAAACCTATAATATAATATTGATTTATTAGTCAACGCGTTTTAGGGCTCCCTGGACCCTTCCTCAGGACAAATCAATGTCATATTGACAGGGTTCAGGGTGTTTTCATTATATTTACCCCTTGAAGTCTCGTTTAACACGGCAGCGCGGTTTTTAACCCTTTATCCTCCCTACTTTAATTTTCTGAGATAATGACCTTTGGATTTTCATTGGCTGTAAGCCATAATCATCAACATTAACATAAATAGAAACTTAATGAGATCACTCTGTTTGTAATGACTCTATATAATATATACGTTTCACTTTATGGAATGAATTAACTTTTTGATGATATTCTCATTCATTGAGATGCACTTGTATATATCAGGATGGGGACATGTACAGTTAGGGCCAGAAATATTTGGACAGTGACACAAGTTTTGTTATTTTAGCTGTTTACAAAAACATGTTCAGAAATACAATTATATATATATATTATATGGGCTGAAAGTGCACACTCCCAGCTGCAATATGAGAGTTTCCACATCCAAATCGGAGAAAGGGTTTAGGAATCATAGCTCTGTAATGCATAGCCTCCTCTTTTTCAAGGGACCAAAAGTAATTGGACAATGGACTCTAAGGGCTGCAATTAACTCTGAAGGCGTCTCCCTCGTTAACCTGTAATCAATGAAGTAGTTTAAAGGTCAGGGGCGGATTCCAGGTGTGTGGTTTTGCATTTGGAAGCTGTTGCTGTGACCAGACAACATGCGGTCAAAGGAACTCTCAATTGAGGTGAAGAAGAACATCCTGAGGCTGAATAAAAAGAAAAAATCCATCAGAGAGATAGCAGACATGCTTGGAGTAGCAAAATCAACAGTTGGGTACATTCTGAGAAAAAAGGAATTGACTGGTGAGCTTGGGAACTCTAAAAGGCCTGGGCGTCCACGGATGACAACAGTGGTGGATGATCGCCGCATACTTTATTTGGTGAAGAAGAACCCGTTCACAACATCAACTGAAGTCCAGAACACTCTCAGTGAAGTAGGTGTATCTGTCTCTAAGTCAACAGTAAAGAGAAGACTCCATGACAGTAAATACAAAGGGTTCACATCTAGATGCAAACCATTCATCAATTCCAAAAATAGACAGGCCAGAGTTAAATTTGCTGAAAAACACCTCAAGAAGCCAGCTCAGTTCTGGAAAAGTATTCTATGGACAGATGAGACAAAGATCAACCTGTACCAGAATGATGGGAAGAAAAAAGTTTGGAGAAGAAAGGGAACGGCACATGATCCAAGGCACACCACATCCTCTGTAAAACATGGTGGAGGCAACGTGATGGCATCGGCATGCATGGCTTTCAATGGCACTGGGTCACTTGTGTTTATTGATGACATAACAGCAGACAAGAGTAGCCGGATGAATTCTGAAGTGTACCGGGATATACTTTCAGCCCAGATTCAGCCAAATGCTGCAAAGTTGATTCGACGGCGCTTCATAGTACAGATGGACAATGACCCCAAGCATACAGCCAAAGCTACCCAGGAGTTCATGAGTGCAAAAAAGTGGAACATTCTGCAATGGCCAAGTCAATCACCAGATCTTAACCCAATTGAGCATGCATTTCACTTGCTCAAATCCAGACTTAAGACGGAAAGACCCACAAACAAGCAAGACCTGAAGGCTGCGGCTGTAAAGGCCTGGCAAAGCATTAAGAAGGAAGAAACCCAGCGTTTGGTGATGTCCATGGGTTCCAGACTTAAGGCAGTGATTGCCTCCAAAGGATTCGCAACAAAATATTGAAAATAAAAATATTTTGTTTGGGTTATGTTTATTTGTCCAATTACTTTTGACCTCCTAAAATGTGGAGTGTTTGTAAAGAAATGTGTACAATTCCTACATTTTCTATCAGATATTTTTGTTCAACCCTTCAAATTAAACGTTACAATCTGCACTTGAATTCTGTTGTAGAGGTTTCATTTCAAATCCAATGTGGTGGCATGCAGAGCCCAACTCGCGAAAATTGTGTCACTGTCCAAATATTTCTGGCCCTAACTGTATACCAGGATGAGGGCCATATATACAAGGATGGGGATATACTTTCCTGGATAAGGGCCATAATTACCTGGATTGATCTAGGATGGGACAAGGATGGGGAACATATATACCAGGATGGAGAACATACACACCAGGATGGGGGACAAATATATCTGGTAGGAGCCCACGACGAGGAACATTAGTACAGAATGGAGGGACATTACCTTCACCTCTAAAACCTAGGTGGTCTTATATCCCGGTGCGTCCTATAGAAAAATATAATACTTAATTTTCTGGAGCAATTTCAAGAGTGCCAACACTTTCAGCCATGACTGTTTGTGATATTATTGTAATCATGATGTGGTATCATGCTATTATTGGTCTTGGTATAGTGACCATGCACAGACGCTGAGTATCCCAACGTATAAATGCACCAAAAAACAGTGCGTCTTTAAGCATCTATGGCTAGGATCATACATCAGTTTTTTTTTAAAACCTGATCCGGTTTTGAGCTTTTAAAAAGCTCAAAACCGGATCAGGAAACACTCCTCATGCTAAAAACCGGATTGCTTCATAAGCAATCCGGTTTCCGTCACCAGCTCTGCAGCCTGCGTGAAAAATCTTGCAGCGCTGCCCATAGATCTACTGTATAAGGCTTCAAGACCTCAGACAGCGGCGCACATGCTATAGCAATAGCTATAGTATGTGCGCTGCTCTGAGGAGCCCGGCACTTTCATTCATAAAACTGTACAGCAGCTGTCAGGAGGCAGCTGCTGTACAGAGGTGATTATAGCATTATATGCCCACCTGAGTGGGTGGAAGGTCTCTAGGGGAGTGGGCACCCCCTAGAGGCATTATAGGAACATTTATTAAGCAAATTAACAGTTAAACACAACACAGAACAGTTTGCTCTGCCGCAGGGATGAGCAAACTATCTGGTAACTGGATTGCTCAGGATTACACATCATGAGCAATCCGTTTACCGGATTGCGGCTTCAGCAATTCGATTCCCGGATTGCTGAATGTCAGAAGACAATTGCGTTCACCGCATCTGGATTTGGATGCGGTGAACGCAATTTTGTATGTAAGTGTGACCCTAGCCTATGTTGTGTTTTACCATGCATAAATGGAGCATTTTCTTCTATGTGTGTTTGAGTCAAATCAATACATGGGGGGGCGTAAGAGCAAGAAGAAATAAGAATATTTCTGGTATCCAGAAATCATTTCAGAGCATTTAATAAGGTATGTGTTTTTTTTCTAGAAAAACGCCCTAAATCTGCAGCAATAAAACGCACTCAGGAGAACATGATTACATTGAGGTCAAAGGGTGAAAAGCACTGCAAAAAACACCCCAGCAATTAACATCCTGCTGATTTTCTTTTCTGCATCAAATCTGCACCTAATCTGCAAGGAAAAAATAAGAATTATGTGTGCAACACTTCACAATTATAACTGACTGTGCTAGCTTCAGGATAGGCATGCAGATTTATGATAAAACTGCACAAAAAACACATTAAAAATGCACTGTGAGCACGTAGCCTAATAGTATGGGGTAATATTTCTTATTTGGTAATTATATGACTGAATTATTTAGAATTACGTAGAAAATTATCTTATTGCTTGTTCTTCTGTCAAGATTTATTTATTGTACTTATTATTTTATGGGGCGTTAACAGAGACCCTATAGCGGTCCGCGCATCTGAGCAACAAGCTGCTGGTGGGGGGTTCAGCTCCATATCTTGACCCTAGGCTATGCCACTGCTATAATTCTATTCTATTGGGAAATACTCCACTGATTGCAATGTGCAGGTTATAAAATCACTTATCCCTATAGAGGTTGATTGATCACAGTGATTCATATCTTGCTTTGTCATGCCATATTACCAGAATTCTTATGTTACTTCAAAGCATTTGCTAGTTCTCCAGTACATTATCCATAAATACCTATAGGGCAGGCATTCTATATTCATACCGGATGAAGAATTTTTATTTCAAATACAATATTATTATATGCTTACTGCTACATTGCCCATCTACCTCTTGTTCCTGTAGTGCCACTCTATGGGGTTATTTTTTAGCTATGTCTTTCTATAGCAACTAAATCAAGATTTTCTCAATGAGATGCAATATTATGTTTTTAATATATAGATATTCTAAATACAGGAGTATGTTATTATCCTTATACTTCAAGCCCAATGATTACCTGCTAATGAAAGCAATGATTGGGTGTGTGGGGTTTCCATTGTTGTATGCTTCACCATTCTCGTCTTCTATGAGCACAGCAGGTTGTATTTAGGTTATAAGATTCCATGGATGGATGTACTACCTGTCTTTATTGTAATAACCAAGTTGTTATCATACTCCTTGATGAATTCGTATTTGTCTTGCCGAGGTTTGCTAAGCAACCAATCAGCTCAAATATGTATGACCAGCACTAATAACTACTGAGTACAGATGAGAGGACCTGTGGAAGTTTGGGTTTTGGGGGTCAGCCAGAGTCTAAGTAAAGTTCTTTTCTGGACTCAAACTTGACCTGAACCTCATTGGAAGTCACCGATTGGGCAGTTCAGCTCCTCACCCACATACAACCGGGCATAAACAAAGCACTTCCATGGAGGGTGGGGTTAACAGTGACTTTACCCCCAGTGCGAGCCGATCAAACACTGCAAGCGGCTCGTACTGACCGAGCACAGCGATACTCTCCCCATTGGTTTGCATACGTAAAGCACCTGAACTCTGAACCCTGAAAATATATGTAACGTCTGTGTTCAGTAAAAACTCCGAACTTTAAAGTCCAGGTCGCTCACCCCCACTAAGGAGGTACATTTTCACACTCTTGCTCTGAAGGGACCACAATCAGAAGCATAACTACAATAGTTGCAGGGGTTGGAATCGCACCCGGGCACTGGAGTCTAGGGGGCCCCAAAAGTCTCTTTGGCCTATAGAAAAAGACTAATGCTATTAAAGATTTGCAATAATTGGGCGCCCCATTGGTGCTTTGGCATTGAGGCCCATGAGATTCAAGATATGTCACTAACAACAATGCGTTATCTGAAGGACCAGTAACACAAATTAGTCACTGCAATTTGTTTTGGGCCCACAGTGATCAAATTGATGCTGGCCGCCAGCTCCTTGGGCAGTGATATAGCTTTTTAGATATCTTTTTATTTTTGGCTGTGACGAGACGTTTGCTTTGCTCAGATGGCTTTACTTTTACATTCTCAGGATACCAAAGGTTAATTCTAACTGTGAGGTTGAGCTGAAATCAGGAAATTTCTACTGTGCAAACGCTCTACACTGCTGTGGAGACCAGATAACGACTTATCTGATTCCTTTTAAATTAACCAACTATCTCATGCACATGACACAATCTTTTTTTGTGTTTCTGAAACCTTGACTTTTACAGAAAATATCCACAGATCATCATAAAGGGACAATATATTTTCATGTCTGACAAAAGTGAAGTTGTGGCTAAAATCTGGAGCATGATACAGACCCCGATCCTGCAGATTCTGTCACCTCGCTTCGCCATTGAGATTAGCCCTGTGATACCACGCTCGATGCGAGATGTTATGTCTGTTCCCATTTCCTTTGTATCCTCTCCATCTGTTTCAACCTAATGGAATAAACTAACAATAAGTGTGACAGCTCAGAAGAAAATCATCTTCATCTCCCGCTGTTCAGGCCCTGACTCTATGCTGGTTAAATGCATTGCTAGAAAATAAAGTGCGGCTGTTCTTGGTGTTACTTTGCATTAGGTTTGTTTTTCTCCCTACATTTTAAAACCTACAGCGTCCTCTTGTTACATAACCATGAGATTTGGCAAATATTTTTAAAGGTTTATTCAATCCATTAACACCTAACTACCATAAAAGTAGGTGGAATTTTACTTTGGGATTCAGAATCTGGGACTCCTCAACTTCAGCTAGAACATGTCACCTGCCACACAAATGGCATTATACCAGCAGTTGGGTGCCTTTCATTTCTTTTAGTCCAGATCTGCCTTGCTCAGTAGTACAAGGTTTGCTACAACTACACATAAGAGGGTGAAAGAGTAACTCCTTTCATGAATCAAAAGTAGATATGACTATAAGAAACTCTGTAATGATGCAGATTTATCAGATGAGATATATTACAAATTACCGTATATACTCGCGTATAAGCCGAGTTTTTCAGCCCAAAAATTGGGCTGAAAAGTACCCCCCTCGGCTTATACGCGAGTCAGTGCTGTATACCGATGTATACATCGGTACATACCGATGTATACATCGGTATACAGCAGCCCCCGCATCCCCAGTAATGCAGGGCCCCCCCAGCGTCTCTCCGGTCACCTGTAAAGGAAGCTATACTTATCACAGTGCTCTGTCCGCGCCCGCTCGCACCCGCTGTCAGCAGCCGACCGGATCCTCCATCTTGCGTCTTCTTTCTTCCTGTTTCTGTGCTCGTCGCGGGTAATGACGTCATTCCCTGCGACGAGCACAGGAAACAGGAAGAAAGAAGACGCAAGATGGAGGATCCGGTCGGCTGCTGACAGCGGGTGCGAGCGGGCGCGGACAGAGCACTGTGATAAGTATAGCTTCCTTTACAGGTGACCGGAGAGACGCTGGGGGGGGCCCTGCATTACTGGGGATGCCTGTATACTACCGCTGGGGCTGCTATATACCTCTGGGACCCTGTATACTACCACTGGGGCTGCTATATACCTCTGGGGCCCTGTATACTACCACTGGGGCTGCTATATACCTCTGGGGCCCTGTATACTACCACTGGGGCTGCTATATACCTCTGGGGCCCTGTATACTACCACTGGGGCTGCTATATACCTCTGGGGCCCTGTATACTACCACTGGGGCTGCTATATACCTCTGGGGCCCTGTATACTACCACTGGGGCTGTATTTATACTACCACTGGGGCTGTATATACTACCACTGGGGCTGTATATACTGCTGGGGCCCTGTATATACTACCACTGGGGCTGTATACTACCACTGGGGCTGTATATACTACCTCTGGGGCCCTGTTATATACCTCTGGGGCCCTGTATACTACCACTGGGGCTGTATAAACCACTGGGGCTGTATATACTGCTGGGGCCCTGTATACTACCACTGGGGCTGTATATACTACCACTGGGGCTTATATACTACTGGGGCTGCGTCTATACTACCACTGGAGCTGTATATACCACTGGGGCTGTATATACTACTGGGGCTGCGTGTATACTACCACTGGGGCTGCTGTATCTACCTCTGGGACTGGTGTATACCACACTGCTGGGGGCTGTATACTTGTGCTAGGGTCCACCCTCGGCTTATACACGAGTCAATAGATTTTCCCAGGTTTTGGGGGCAAAAGTAGGGGGGTCGGCTTATACACGGGTCGGCTTATACACGAGTATATACGGTAGCTTATTTTGACAAGTACTATTGATTTAGAAAACCAAAATGACAGCTATTCCTTGGATCCTAAACTTCACTAGCAGGGATGTTTGGATAGAGAGAGTTCATAGGCTAGGGTCACAGTTGCATTTTTCACAAGCGTTTTTGGAGACCTGCGTTTTCAAAAAAGCATGTTAAATACGCACCCATAGGCCCCCATGTTAAAAAACGCATGCCCTAATAGCCAAAAAGCATGTGTGACAGTCCCATGCGTTTTTGGTGCTTTTCCAAAAACGCATGCGTTTTTTTAACATGGGCTCCTATGGGAAACGCATGCGTTTTTGAATGGCACTAAAAGGTACTAATTGTACATGCGTTTTTGCATGCGTTTTCCATAGGGGCCCATGTTATAAAAACGCATGCGTTTTTCAAAACGCACCAAAAAATAGTACATGCACTATTTTTGGGTGCAGATTCCAAAACGCAGCCAAAAACGCAGGGAGCCATCAGACACCTTAAAAAAACTCATGATGACATGAAAAACGCATGTAAAAAAGCATGCGTTTTTAAAAGGCTCTAAAAAAACGCATGTCAACTGTGACCACAGCCATACACTACTCACAAAATGTTAGGGATATTGGCTTTCGTGTAAAAATTTATGGAAACTGTAAAAAGTTCATGCTTCAATACCAATTTAGTAGAAGCATGCAATGGTAATAAACAATTTATTGAAACAAAAGCCAACAGTGGTGGGTATACCGCAACAAAATAAAATCAATGTCTCAACTTGTCATGTGGCCTGGAGCATCAGTTATAACTTGGCAATGATGTCTCATGCTATTCACAAGTCATTTTCTGCTTAGGTATGACATCCCACTCTTCTTAAAGGGTGGTCCTCAGGTCATTGAGGTTCTAGGTTACAGAGTTACGAGCCTCTACATGGTGGACTCAGCTGATCCCTAGGTTTTCTATAGGATTCTGGTCAGGAGAAAGTGCAGGCCATTCCACTTCAGGTACCATAGTCTGCTGCAGCTGTTCCCTAATGATGCAACCTCGATGAGCTGGAGCTTTGTCATTAATGAAGATGAAATTATGTGTTGTTCATGTAGAGAATAGGTGGGGAACTCCAGGCCGCGAGTGTCGCCAACAGTGCAGGTTTTTAGGAATTCCTTAGCATTGCACAGGTTATAAATTGAATCACCTATTCCAAACCCCATGTAATACTAAATAAATACTGAAAATCTGCAGTATTTGTGGCCCTGGAGGTCCCCACCCCTGATATAGAGGCACAATGACTGGATTAATGAGATTGTGAACATTCAAGTGATTGTCAATGTCCAAAGTGTAGGGCAGATCTGTATTGACTACTCAAACATGCCCTCGCTAACACCCCCACCAAATTTTCCATTATGTTTCTTGTTATAGAACAGCAACTTGTGCAAAGAGTACTGAAACATTGAGCAGCTGGACATATGTATTCGAGAGTTGAGACGATCACATTAAGTTCACCTGAAAAGGGTAGAGTGCAGTTTAGGCTCATTCTAAAATTTCACCAAAAAAACAAATATCCATATTTTTTTTTTTGAATAGTGTATATCTGGTGTGTCAGTACAGGGAAGCTCATTGCTAGGACACAACCCCAGGCATAGCACGCAGAGGTCACATACAGAAAGAAAGGAAATGATAAATACTCCTGTACAATGCTTCTGGTGAGCAGCACTAAATACTAGCACAGTGCAAAAATGTTGGCACCACTGATTGGGAGCTCAGTACATTATATGCTGCAGTATTTATTCCTCAATTGCTTGGAAAGTATATGAACGAGTCAGGAAGAACTTGCAGTCACTTAAATGGTATTTGAGGAACAGATGCCGAGTTTCCATTCCTGGAGAACATTTGTTTCAGTGCAATAGAGAACAAGTAATTATGTACAAGCTTATTCATCTAAGTAAATAATGAAATAAAAACATTCTATGAAGACATTTGACTTGCAACCTCAGACAATAGGACATGGGTGTAACTTAAACTATAAATGGCCATTACAGGGAAAATGCAGATAGCTACTGTGATTCATTGAATTGCTTATGACTGAATACAAGAGCCGCTCTCTGTGGGTCAGATGAGAGTCTTTAATCTACAGTTGTGTGAATACACCTTTACAACGGGTATATTCCATGGTCGGTGTTAGCCAGGGCTGTGGAGACAGATTCCATTTTATTGTAGTATGTCGGTATAAAACGGACAGACTCAGACTCCTAAAATATATAATAAATTGGGTACAGTAGTACAATGCAGTATGTGCTGAATATTATTATGTTCTATCTAAATGGCTTGATTGTATCATAGTTATTAAAGCCCGATGTTCACATTGTACTACAATAAATTTATCACCTATATATGAGCCCTGTATGAGGGAATCAGAGTCAGAGTCGGAGTCAGGGAAATTGAGCGGTTGTAAGTTTGGCTTAAAGACTCCACAGCCTTGACCACAGCCCCCTTAACCTGTATTAGGACAGTCAAAGCTTTCCACAGAGATCACACTGAGGCGGTATACCAAGATTTAGGGGTCTCTACCCTACCCCCATCCAGATCTGCTCTTCTATGTGAGGCTATTCAAAAGAATCACCATCTGGAGACACTCCTCATAGCTGCTGCTAGACATGGGGCACCAAGCTGGAAGACAGTAGGGAGGCACACATTATGGGTCGGCAAGCCACATGTGGTTCCCGAAATACAAGTTGCCCCCTCCCCCCCAAGTTAGAGTCTCTAGACCCTCAATATTGTCTAATGTTTGTCTGCTTTCTAAAAAGGGAGCCCATATTAATCATTTCAGACTTTCTGCCGTGGAGTGTGTTACTCCTACACACAGGTTGCAGTCTTGTAGGATATAGAACAACACAGTGACTGTTTTCTCTGGACAACCAGTTTAATGTTCCGTGAAAGGAAAAACCAGGAGAAATGACTGAAACGGAGCTAGCATACACACTTTACATTGAGAATTGGGAGGGAGTAAAGTCTGACATTAAGCAGTTTAAATTGTAAAGGTTTAATGAATATTAATATGAAGAGCGCTGTTCTGCAGACCGGTGTGGGGACAATGGACAAGTGCTTCATTTCACTGGACAAACCTTCTGCTTATAGCCAGAGCCTCAATGTGTGATAAGTGTCAAAGAAAAGCAGCCACACCAGAACATGGTCATCTTTCAACAGAAGGATATTTACTCACATAAATAAAACATTTTATTAACAAAAAGGCACACAATGAAACTTAACAATGAAAAATATTTACAATATGCACATAAATTATTAACAAGTGCACTGTTGGTCATTATCACAGAGCTTGGAAGTTTCTGGGTGGTTTTTCCTTAAGTCTCTTTGTCAAATTAAATAAGGATTCCTAGGCCAGACTGTAGCAGCATCCCCTTCATTCAGATGGAAACAGTGTTACTAACTTCTTCATACTGAATAATAAAATAGGGGTAGCTCTGATCATCGTTAAATATCACAAAGATCTGAGGTTCAAAGAAATTGTCCACACAGGAATCATACAGGTCGCTGGTGATGTCTCCGGGGTTGAGTGGAGGAGGCCTCCTCATGGTGTGGTTCCCTACAATGTATCTTCCGGTTAACACTTTTGCCAGGAACATGTAGTGAACTCCTTTTTGTGACCTCTTTGAGAAATTGTGAGAATAACTTGCTTTCCTGGCAAAGTAACTGCCCTGTCCAAACATTGTGGCATGTTTCCCACAGACTCGGGGGTCAAAGTTATGTTTGCATATCCCATCAACAACGTCCTGGGAGGTCCCGTGAAACAGATGTCTCTCGTTCATAATCCTGTCCAGTCCAGTCATTTTCCTGGCCATAAATTCTTTTTTTCTACAAAAAAAAGGTGATAAAGTTATAAATTATGGTTGAAGGAAAACTGGATCTTACATGGACAGACAAAACTAAAGACACTGACAAATTGACCACCACTGTTATACTCCTCCTCCTCCACCTGTGACAGGTCCTCTTTAAAGGGTTATATTGTAAATATGATTGAAAGCTGTCACCAAGTCAAAAGTGTCCAGTTTTATTCTTTTTCCTGCTGGACTCTAGAATTTTCTATTTTTCTTTTTAGCAGAAATAAAGTAGGAGGTCACTTTTGACCTAACAACAGGTTCTTTTTAAAGCAGGGCCGTGGAACTGGAGTCCATTTTGATGGAGTTTGAGTTGGATTCAGGGAAATTGAGGAGTCGGGAGTTCTGACATAGGCTGGCTTCACACCACAGCACAATCCGATCTGGGGCTGTCAGGGGTGAACCTGACAGCCCCGGACTGGAACAGCACACAGAGCCGGAGGGCAAATATGCCGTCCGGTCTGGTGTGCAGCCTGACGCAGCTGCCGCTGCTGCTGATGATTCAGGACCGCAGCTCGCAGGGAGCTAGCCGCGGTCCTGAAATAACAGTGGCGTGTAGCTGCAGGTGTCCGGTTCCCATTAGGCACCCATGTTAGGCTGACTTCACATTTGCGTATGGGAAGGCAGCGTATTGCTGCGTTCCCAAACGCATGCGCACTGCGTTCCTATGTTTAACATAGGAAGCATAGTGCTTGCGTTTGCTGCGTTCGGGTGCGGATGCGGACGATATCTGCTCCTTCCGGTGTCCAGCATCCGCACCCGGGACGCAGCATGTTGGTTTTTTTTGTGCGTTTGGGGACCTTGGAAAATCAGCAAGCGTCCCCAAGCGCACAAAACATGCATTGTCTTCAATACTGATGTATGTAAAGTGCTATGGAATTAATAGCGCTATATAAATGAATAAATATTATTATTATTATTATTAATGGGTCCGCAGTGTCCTGCGCTTGACAGCGCAGGAGAACGCTGCAGACCCATTGAAAAATCTCCCGGTGGCCGGCGGTGATGTCACAGGAGATCACTGATGGCCACCGGGAGATCAGCTGGAGCCTCTGCTGTCCTCCGCCTCCCGGCCGCTGGTAATGTGCTAGCGATGTCGGCGGGGAGAACAGCTGATCTGACAGCTGTTTGAATCTTCCAGCGCCGACATCTCCTCTCGGTGTCGGCGCGGGAAGATTCAAACAGCTGTCATATCAGCTGTTCTCCCCGCCGACATGTCCCGGAGGTTACAGGCGGCCGGGAGGCGGAGATCTCAGGCGCTGATCTCCGCCCCCGGACACCGCTGATTGGGTGCCCGGGCTCCACAGTGATGTGTCCGCAGGCGGACATTCTCCGCTGCGGACACATCATTTTGGCCCTGCTTTACACTGCGTATGTGTCTGCATGCGATCAGCATGCAGACACATACGCAAATGTGAAGCCAGCCTTAGGGAGTGCCAGATTGCCCCAGATCCGGGAGAATCCGACTTGGGGAGATTTTTCTGCCTGGACACAAAAATGGTGCATGCTCCGTTTTTGTGTCTGGGAGAAAAATCCAAATCCTCCCGGATTCTCCCGGACACATAGGATACTATAGGGCCAAAATCCGGTCACCCGGATTGGATTGTGCCATAGTGTGAAGCCGGCCTCACAGACTCCACAGCTCTGCTTTACAGAATAATCAGTTGTGCTAGGACAACACCTATCCCCAAGTTAGGTGAAAATTGATAGCCAGGACACAGATTATCATACAGGGGACAAAAGGCCCATCCTGCATGTCATAGCAATGTGGTGGTTCTGCATTGTCAGTGCTGCACCATTCAGCCTACAGACAAGCAAGGAGCAGAGTACAGAGGTGGGGCGCTATAGTGTATGACAATAGCTCCCTTCTACCTTCACAGGAACCTTGTTCTTATTAGTGGTGGGGCAGAGGGGTGTACACACTTAGCACAGTAATGCAGTAAACATTTTATAACCTTAATGGTTAGTTTAGTTAATGCTAGATGTGGATCCAAAGGTTGAAAAATACAGAAACCTAAACTAGAACGTTCAGATATAAACTGAAGTTACAATACCAGAGTCAGAATGAGCCCAGGAAAAAATATGTAATCTACCTCCTGTGTTATCAACCTCTGAGATCCTCCCACAAGAATGCGATTTAGTAAACTGAAGTGCAAGAAAAAAAAAAAAGGAATTCAAACTATTGTGCCCTCAGTTTCCCAACCCCCAAGGGTGAGACTCTGCCTGGGCGCTCATTCAGCCATGAAGTGCCCTCTCTTAAATGCAGTATGGAGGACTTCACTGGAGTGGGGAGAGGTGCAGAAGAGGGGACATGCCTCCTTTGTACATAAATCATGGGATATTATGCAGTATGAGATTATAGTAGCAGTCAAGCTTAAATTGAATGCAGCACAATATATTTATATTGTGTTATACACTTTGCCTGTGGATTGGGAACCATGCAGTAGCTGTCAGGTTCCCTTTAAAGGAAGTAATCGAACCATTTATCCCTTGAATGATTCATGAATGTTAGATTGTTGGGTTTCCACTATTTTTAGAACAAGGGAACACTTTCCCTCCATGCTGTAATGGGAATTGTGATCCATATTAACTATAGAACGGATATCTGGAATAAAGGCTACAACCAAAGAAAAACTGATAGTATATTTAGATTGTGAGCCCCAATAGGGACAGTGATGCTAATGTATGTAAAGTGCTATGGAATTAATAGCCCTATATAAATAAATAATTGTTATTAATAAGGGACACAAACCATAAGTTATGTAAGATTCCCATCACACCCTCCACATTAGATTCAGACAGTCATTTACCTTTTATATTTTTCCCACAAGAAGAGGTTCTGAACTCGTATTATTTTTAGTATTCGGAACTTTGTTTCAGGAACAGTTTTGTGAAATAAAGAATAAACCGTTCTGTAACTTTTATCTTCCTTTGGCATAGGCACTTGGACAAACTCCTGAGATGAGTCCATGGGAATCCAGGTTTCAGGGTAGAAATTTGGTGCTGTGACCGCAACAGGAGATAAGAATTGCAGCGATGCAGATTCAGCTATTGATGGGGAAGCGGGGAGATGCCACTCAGTGTCCTAAGGAGAGACAAAAGGGAAGAGTCAATACAGAACTATATGGGACACTAAAAACACATTGCAGCAAACAATTCCCTTAAAAAGAAAGCATACTGCAAATGATATTGTGATTGTAAGGAGCCGTGACCAGCTTTACTACCGTCCGGAAAGGCAAACCATCCATATGGGAGGGAAGAACATAATATTGCAAAAACTAGGCAGACTTCCCATTTAGGACTGTAAGAAAAGCTGGAGGTGCAGAACTTTTGTACCACATAGCACTTAAAATTGTCATTTCATGAACTGCACTTCTTTTCCCCCTCTCAAGTGGAAAATTTTACCCAATCCAAAAATACAGCAAACTAGTTAAAACCACAACCTTAACAGATATGGCAAGCTGGAACAAAAAGCAGGGAGAAACAGAGCTGAATGTAGTCCGTTAGTTTATCCCATAAGAGCGGACAGAATACAGTTAGTAGGGGAAATTATCTGATGTGGAGCAAACACTATAATTGTAAAAGTATCCATTCTGATATGGCATGGAGAGCGGAGACAGAGGAGTGCTGTGGCCATCACAACAATACTAAGATACAACCAACGGCTAATTCATCTCATTAATAACAAGAGAGCCCTTACACAAAATCTGAGGAAAAAAAATTACACACCGCAGTGGAGATTAGGATGCACAATAATACTCAGCTTAGAACATATAAAAAGGTAAAGATATTACAGCCTGGTCTAAAGGCACAAGATATCTAGAAGAGGTGGGTTCTGCGGTGCCCAGTGTGGATGGAGTATTCATTTTCCATATATAGCCTGTACAGCGCTTAGCTGGCTCCTATGACTGAACAGCTTTATTGATCTAACATTAGGCTTTTTTCACAGATCTGTTCCAAGACTGGGAGCCCCTGACAGAACTCTGGCTCTGTGATAAACGGTCTCACAACCACTATATAACACTGAATGGGGGTAGCAATCCCAGGTAACAAATGTGGTCGCCATATACACAATAAATACTCAGAGCCAGGATTAGACCTACAAGTCATGGCTAATAACAAAGGCCTTAGTAATCAGAGCACTAGGGACATAACAGAACATAAACAGGAAGATAATGCAATGTTCTCCACCAGCAACACAACAAACTGTACAATTTATGGCCCAGTGTAATGAATCATGAGCTTCCTCCTAGCAGGGTGCCCAGTTGTCAATACAAACAAAGCACAATGTCACATAGTGCGCTATAAAACAGAAGTGATCCGCATGTGGTGACCACCGCAGGGCCATGCACCAAGGGACTTCTACAGATACTTTTCTGGCTTCAAAAGTCAACAAAGCGCATTCCTGTACACATGTAGAGAGAAGGGGACCCCAGCCCTGCCGCCTCTTCATAGCTGGAGGTGATCAAGCTTAGACATGTCAGACTATGGCGTATACCTCCAAACTAAAAATAGCAGACAAAACATTTTTCCTGCCTTTCATTCACCTCCTACGTGCAGCTTGCTGCTGAATCTATGGCGAGTCTCTGATAACTGCTCACAGTCTCCTGTAACGTGGGGCTCTGACTTGACCATACATGTCAGGCTGCAGGATAACAGCTTCCCGCCATGCCCCGGGAGGACAGCGTGTTCTTAATAGAGGACTGTGCAATCCTGCCTCCAGCTGTGCATCAAATGCCATAAACAGCTTTTATACGGCTTCAAATCAAAACAGATTACACCGTGGGACGAGCCAGATAAATGTAGACATCCGCTCAAGTCATCGCTGCTGCGGAACATGACATACTCTGACAAGGTTCACAGTGCAGGACAATACTGGTGGTCAGGACTATTCTGGTTCAGATTCAGCTGTGTTTATGGAAAGCTGAGAGCACAGAACTTGTACCGTCATAGCACCGAGCACCACCATAACAAGCCTGAACACTGAGGTCATGAAATCAGAGAGGAACACCTACCTACGTACATGTGAGGAGGCAGGCGTGCACCAAGAGAATGTGAACAGTGAAGTACACCTAGCTGACAGGCTATAGACTGCAGAGTGGACTTCAGATCATTAGAGTTTGCTCACACTAGCATAAAAAAAACACACATGTGCAATGCCAGAAAAAAAACGAAGAGGGGTAATTGCTCTCTAACTAATGTTGTTCAATATAGCAGTGCAGATCTGTGCATTTTTTGTATTGTTTTCAGCAGTATTCGGCTTGAGGAGAAATATTGCAGCATGCTGCAGGTGGATGTTCAAATCGGATGAAATGCACCTATCCAAGTCTACGGGTGCAAGATTTATAAAAATGAAAATAAATAAAAATACATTTTTAATTTCAGCCCATGTCTATATCTGATGCCACATGGAGCATTCTGTTGCATAGGAGATTGTTAGGGTATGTGCCCATGCACATATTTCTGCACCAAATCCACACCAAAATGGTGCAGATTTGTGCCCTCTTTTTCCATCACCAAAGCAAATGGCTTGAAGGGCTGAAAAATGCAGCGAGAAAAAACAAAAAAAACAAAAAAAAAAAAACGCACCATGAGACTTTGTGGTCTTCCAGATTTTTGATATTTCTTCTTCAAAATAGGCATAGATTTAAAAAAATAAAATAAAATAATAATAAATAAATGCAGCATGGGCAAGAGGCATAAAATGTTCTGTATATGACTGTAAAGTCATAATAGCTGCTGAAAACAAAAAATATATATATTGTACCATTTTCATCCACAAAAGTAGAAAAGTAGGACTCATTTTTTTTTTTTTACGCCAGTGTAAGTTACCTTTAGGCTGGAAACACACTGTTCGAGTGACATGTTAGCTACTTGCACGACTCGGATCATTCACCCGGCACGACCCCTGCCTCTTTGGATGGGATACGGTCAGTGGTATGTTTTTCTATGTAGCTCCACTGCTCCTGTCTAGAGAGGAGGAGGCCATCCCGGGTGAATGATCCGAGACTCGTGCAAGCAACTTGCATGTCACTCGGACAGTGTGTTTCCAGCCTTTAAGTGATCATATGATGATCCTGTTGCTAAATCTGAGCACTTTACATATTCATTAGCATTGTGAGAGGTGAAAGGATTTCCACTTACTGGAGATGTGGCAATAACAGGACAGAGGAGCGAAACAGCGGCCGCCTTTTGATCTCTTTTCTGAAACAAGCGTTCTGTTGGAAGCCATCTTTAATGTTCAGTATATATTGGTTGTGCCATGTAACAAATCGGACTTCCTTCAGCCCACGACAGTTGGCTTCCTCTATCAGCTTCACTACAGGCTGTTAAACAAATAGAAAATTAACATGATCACCACCATAGAAGAGAGACAAGACATTTGAAAAAGGGTCACATCTTAATCGTAATAAACTAAATAATAGACAGCTGCATTCTGTAGCACTAAACATTAAATGAGGTAATTATTGACCTGCATTACTGCTACTGAAAATAGAAAAGTTGAGGTTATGTGCTTAGTGGCCAGGTTATGAGGGCCCAGCAGCAAGGTGTATCATGATATGCCTGTAGAAATATATTATTTCAAATTTTCTATTTTCAATAGCAGTAAGGCAGGTCCCTAATTACCTCATTTAATGTTTATCGCTACAGACTGCAGCTGTCTTTATTGTATTTATGGTTTGCATCTGTTCACATTCTTCTGGTAGGATGAGCAGGTCAGTTTTTTTAAATTTTATTTGACATCTTGTGGCGCCCCGCAACGAGTGCGTCACAGGAGGGTATTGCAGCCATAAATGCAGCAGCAATATTCTCTGACCCAGCAGTCATCTGGTTAACTTAGAGATCCATACTCTGCATGCCTCACTTAGCATAGAGGGCCAATCAAGGTCCTAGTGGGCGGAGTGCAAGGGTAGTGTGTAGTGGAAGTTTAAGTTCAGACTTAGTATAGTCTGGAGGAGTCAGTCTGCAAGGAACAGCAACCTAGAAGACCTCTGTAGAACTCCAGCTCTGCAACGTAGGAGAGGGGGCTCGCACAGTCCCGTGCGGCCCCCTGGCCACCTTCTACCGGCCATTTCCCTACCGATCACGGGCATCATTATGCGGGCTAAAAACCATCCCGTGCCCTTATACAGCTGGCTTGCTGGTACCGAAGCTAGCAGCAGTTCAGCTCTGCTATGCGAACCAGAAGCGTGGAGGAGCAGCTTTACAGGAGCACCCCACCACCGCCAAATCCAGTCGTCTAACCAGCGGTGTACCCACCAAGGGACCCAAGGCTCCCCAAAACATCCGGAACGTATACCCCGGATAGGGCATTCAAGCAGCCTCCCTGTACCCGACCTGGTATTCCCGGGCGACAACGGCAACTTAGTTAGAATGGAGGAACACCGCGGATCTCTGAGGGACACCTAACACTGCTGAGTCCACCCGGTCTGCTATCTACAAACTGTATGCCATGTACTGCTTGCTGGTTACAGTAAAGACCCGTTACAGAGTCTTACAGTGTCCGTGCTTCCTTATGAACTGTCTGTCCGCACTTCAAGGTAACCGCAGCTGCCGCACAACATCCTAAGCAGCTCCAGCCTCCGGGGATCACCGCTCAGCCTGTGGGGAGCGTTCCATCTTGCTGCTATCCATCCCCCGGAGGCCTCGCAGCGTCGGTAAGACTTACCGAACTACTCATAGGTGGGGTCACGAATAAATTAACCCCTTAATCTGTTCCCACAAGACGTCTTCAACTCTTTGATCTGCACTCAACCGGGCCCAACTACCGGCAGGTGCGGTCCACCCGTGACAAGGAGGAAGAAGCTACTGCCTGTCTAAACCGGAGTCCCCGGCCACGGTGAGTCAATCTTATTGTAAGAGACTAGTTATAAGAAGTCACTTACCTCTGAATACTCTCGCCACCCAAAGTGATCTCTGCAATAGTATTTCCAAACTGTATGGTAATTCGAGGCAGCTCCGGAGGTAGAAGGAGTAGACAGTCGTCGGATTTGGTCAAATTCAAGACTTTCATAAATAGTCATGGAGTCCAGGTTTACTACAAAGTCATGTCCCCTAAAAACAAAAAGCAATACACGTTACCCATCATTGGACACAATTAGCCATCTAAGTTTACACTGTATGGAAAAACAACAGCAGTGTAAATGAATTACTTATAGGATGCCTGCCTGCATGTATTATCTCACAGATTCAATTTACAGTTAAAATTGGTCTCATTTTATGCTCCATGGTTTATTGGCACATGCCAGTCTGGAGTATGATCAGCGAGCTGATCACTGGTCGTTGGTACATGTCACACGCAGCGGCTTCGCTACGAGGTCGCTGCAGCGTCACAAAACCGGTGATGTTGCAATGATATTGTTAGCGATATTGTAGCGTGTAACGGGGCCTTTACACTTGCACAGAGGTCAACCATTAGAAGTGACAGTAAAACAGCTACAAGCTATAAAATACCCAGCAGCAAGCTGCATAAAAGCTATGCCCATCTAAACACAAGTGCTATTGTGATGCTGTATCCCTCAAAACCAAGGTAAAATGTCATGGTAAGTGATTTACAGGTTCCTTCAGTTAAATCACAAACAAGTCGCACTACGCCTGCCAGAAAGAGTGATAGTTTCTTGGATCACCACGCTCTCTAGAGTGCTGCAATATGAACTGAATGTTGGTTGGGCATCCACAGCAGCACTGTATGCATTCTCTATAGGACTGGAGATATAGTGGAGCACTCTAGTCTAGGAGTAGGATTGGCAAGAAAGATCTGTGGTGTGCATGTGTGAACATCTCTTCACTCAAGCAGCTCATTCTAGTGGATTGGTGACCATTTACTTTTGGGGTATGCTGCCTTTAATCAAAGCAATAAGAATGAGCAACACCAAATAGAGATGAGCAAACCTTTTGAAGTTTGGGGCAGTGCAGTCAAATTTTGGCGCTAAGTTTGTGACCCCGAATTTCAATGGAAGTTACCGATTGGTAGTCCATGCATAAGGTAAAGACTTCTGGGTGTGGAAGGACAAACACTAAACTGAAAAACGGCTTTTCAGGCTGCTTTCACATTGCAGATTTCTCAGTTCCGATGCGGTCCGATAAAAATCGGACAGCATCGGACCGATTTTGGCCCCCATGCAGCCCTATGGGCATCGGACCGAATCGGATGTGCACTAAATGCCATCCGATTTGGTCCGATCCGATTCTGTCCGATTTTTTTTTATCGGTGCAAAAATCGGAGCACGCTCCGATTTTTGCACCGATAATAGAATCTGACAGAATCGGATCGGACCAAATCGGATGGCATTTAGTGCACATCCAATCCGACCCGATCAATTTAACATGGGGCCCTATGAAGAAGGGTCCGAGGAAACATCTGATGTCTCCTCGGACCCGATTTTAGCGTACTAAGTATCCTCAGTACACTATAAAATAGCTCCTAAAAGTTAAGTGCTGTGCTGACAGGACCTGCCGTGATGTCACAATCACATGACTGCCAGTAACCAATAACCGGCAGTCATGTGATTGTGAAGTCACGAAAGGTCCTGGCAGCACAGAAGACAGAACAGCAAGACACCGGGAGACGCGCGGGACCGTGCAGGAGTCGTGGACAGGTGAGAAAAGATTGGAGGAGAGGGGGAGGACACATGGGGGGACCGGAGGACACATGGGGGACCACATTGAAGGACTGGGGGAGGACACATAGGAGGACCGGGGGCCAAGAGGGGAGGACCTGGGGGTGCGGAGAGGACCGGGGGCCAAGAGGGGAGGACCGGGGGCCAAGAGGGGATAAGAGCAGAGGACCGGGGGAGACACAGTGACAGCTCAGGGAGCGAGGTGACAGGAGGGCGGGCATCAGATAAAATGTCGGAATCGGGTGCCTATTTGGCATCCGATTCCAGGCATCAGAAGAATCCGATGCTGTCCGATTTATATCGGACAGCATCGGATTTTACAAAATCGTTATATGAAAGTAGCCTAAGCCCAGTTTGAGACAAATCAAAACACTGCAAGTGGCCTGCACTGGGCGAAGCACCAACAGCACCCAACCACAGTGATGCCCACTCCAGTGCTTTGCAAACAAAGTATTTAAACTCCAAACCTTGCTCAACACCGGGATGTCTGATAAGCCGAACCTTTCAATGTTCTCTCATCTCTAGTGACAAATGCTAAACTAATGAAGGGACCAGCAGAGTTGTGGTGAGATGCAGGCAATCCTTCATCACTTATAGGCGGCCGTCACACGCTGAGATATCCTTAGCGATATTGTAAGCGATCACGTGCACGCGCAATCGCTTACAATATCGCTCACATCGCTGGTGAGATGTCACACAGACAGACTCACCAGCGATGTGGAGCAGCGATCTCGCTCGTTACTATGGTACACATCGGGTAACTAGGCGCCGCGCGTCGCTTAGTTACCCGACGTGTACCATAGTTACCATCTCCCAGCATAGGCGCGGTCGCTGGGAGAAGGATCATCGTGGTGTTATACACCACGATGATGCAGATCGTTGCATCGTTCATCGCTAGATCTGAGAACCGAACCTCAGATCAGCGATGTCACGATCAAGCGATTTACCATCGTAAATCGCTTGATTACATGCAACGATATCTTGCCCGATATCGCTTAAGCGATCAAAAAGGAGATCGCTTAAACGATATCGGGCAAGATATCGTTCCGTGTGACGGCCCCCTTAGTTGTTCCATAATTGCTAAATAAATCTTAGAACAATCTTCCAATGGCTGATTAAACCAAGGCTGAACAAGAACAAGACGGGGATCTGAAATTCATGTGCGATTTTCCTCTACAAGCCTATCTGTGAATGAAAAGCGAGGAATTAATGGTTTAAATGGGATCATCTGTTCGACAGCTGGAAGCAAAAACGTGAACGAAAAATGAAACTGGGCACCGTTCCTAAACACAAGTCTGTTTTTCGAGAACTGAAAATGCTCAGCCCTCCCGTGTACTAATCAAGCTCGTCAGACAACACACACACTCCAAGGTAACACGGCATATCATTATTAAATATCAGTAATATATCCTACGTAACACGACACAAAGGAAGCGGCAGCTCGTGTGCAGATCTGAAGACATGCAAACCGCAGATATATTATACTGTGTATGAAGACAGAATTCCCAGTAAATGTATGTGAAATGTGCATGCTAGGAAGGAATTTCTGGCTTCAGCTTAACTGGGCAGACTACTGCTATCTAAATATGTGCTTAGCACGACTATAAATAATAATTTGCATGAGAAAGACTGAGGCTGCAACAGTTTCTCTCACGCCATCTCGCTAAGGCAGAGCATGTTGCAATACAGAGACTCCTAAGAATAGGTGTCATTAACCATGATCTCACTGCAGAAAGGCAACATCCAATGGGACGTAATGATGGAGGAGTTTAAACAGTCCACAACATGAATCATGGGGCCGACAACTTCTGATTAGAAATGATATACAGTGTTAGGTCAGAGGAAATAACAGGGCTCCGGATTTATAATCTTAAAACAAAAAAAAAAAAAAAAAAGGGATGCGTGTCAAAAGAAATCTGATAAAAAGGCAGCGTCAGTAATAATAGGGCCATTACAGGAGTCAGACAGGTATTTGTCTCTCTGGGTCAGTGAGGAGAGGACTCAAACGATCCAGAAAAGTACAGTTCACAGTTTTTGGATACTCCGGCAGGTCGGGAGAAACAACCATGTTTATATACTGTATGGGGTGGAGGTCTGCTGGGATTACACCATGGCTGGGAAGCCTGTGTCCATTTTGGTGGAGTTAGTATAAAATAGACCGACTACTAAAATATTTAAAGAAATTGGTTACAGTAGTTCAATGCAGTATGTGATGAATATGAATGTAATGAATAAAACTTGATGTTACCATTGTACTGCAATACATTTATCACTTAAACATGAGCCATGTATGAGGGAGTCGTGGAGTCGGATTCAGGGAAATTGAGGAGTCGGAGGTTTGGATTAATGACATCACACCAGGTCTGTGGAGTATGGAGTCCGTTCTTTGGAGATAGAGGAGTTGGAGGTTTGGTTTACCAGCTCCACAGCCCTGAATTAGCCAAGCCATGTATGTGCACAGAACGACTTGTGAAAGAAAGTCATTGAACTGGTAGCACAACAACTATTTACACAGAGCAATGTGCTGCTGATGACCAGGATTTTTAAACTGGCTTAAAAATGATCTCGCCTGTTTGGCTACTTATAAAAATGTGTTCCTTGACTATGGATTCATCTAAATAGGCCATTACACTACTGAGACGAACCATTGTCAGCATGTATAAAGGTACATTCAGATACGTGGATGATATGCCATTAGGGAGCAGACCTGACAAGTTTGACTATCTTGGGTACATGAATGCCATCTAGAAATGGTTCTCACACACCACACAGGCGAATCGCAGCTTGAATGTATATTTTGGACAATTGAATGACTTTTAATCATTCTGGAATCTCAAAAATACCTTTGTTGCCAACACCCTACTGGGACACTGATCAAGTATCTCTACAAGTCCATTTATTAGTGGATGTACCCTTTAAATATGTAGTAAAGCGCTAAGTTAGAAATACACATTCAGGAAAACAGATTGTAACTCAAGATCACAACACCGTCAGCTGCCCGAAGCAGCCACAATCGGCTGATCTG
Source organism: Allobates femoralis (assembly GCA_033576535.1). NCBI lineage: Eukaryota > Metazoa > Chordata > Amphibia > Anura > Aromobatidae > Allobates > Allobates femoralis. Next base: position 139,656,823 of record JARQOC010000001.1, on the reverse strand, counting down.
ACAGGAAGCCTGACGACTTTACATCCCATGATGTGGTCACAAAACTGTTAAAGTGATGGTAATCTCTAGACACCTTCATATAAACACTGGGGGCACATCCCATCACCACCATGTTGTTGCATTGCCCTCGTTTCCTTAGTTTCTAGTTTTGTCATAATTTTCTCAGGAATCTTAAAGGCCCAGTTACACGGCACGACGTGGAAACTATGTCGGCAGAAATCTCGGGAAGAGGGGGGGGCGCGGTCCTTTTTGCATCATTTCAACATCACCTGCGAGATGTCACACACCTCGATATAATGGACCACTCACCAACGATGTTGTGAGCAGGTATCGTTTGCAAACCCAGCGAACAATCCCTGCTCACTGGTGTGAATGGGCGAAGTCGTAAACGACATAGTTGTCGCGGTGTCACACGGAACGATGCAGCAGGTTGCTGGAGTTGAGATCGTCAGGTTTTACAACATGTTGGTAAACCTGTCAACTCCGATCCAGCGATTTATCATTGCAAATTGGCAAAGTCACACGCAACAAGGTCGCAATGATGTTGCTAGTACACCTCCAAACCCATGACGTATCAGCAATGTCGTTGACGATGTCGTGCCGTGTAACTGGGCCTTTATTTTCCCAGTCAACTTAGATCTTCACTTTGTTTACTGCGGTATAATTGGGCCACTTCGCCCTTAATACTGTGCACATTACACTGGCACAGCCTGTTCCTACTGGATCTACTAGATGTTCTGACTGTTCTGTAACATCGTGCTACATCAGCAGGTTGTACTCTGCACAGAGCTAGAGCCATAAAGGTGTGGATGACTGCAGCAAACAGATTGAGAAAACACCAAGACACAGGTATTTTGTTTAATATAGAACTCCTTCCTTTGTAGAAAACCGCCATCTATACATTGTGCACGCACAGTACAGGAGTCCATACACAGCGAGGTACAAAGAACAGGCGTTCAGCAGTCACTTGTTGCTGTCTTGATTAACACAGCAGAAGTGACCCAACTGTGACAGGGGGAACTAACAGCCACAGCTCGCCCCAATGGGCAATATATTGTTATGTGATGATCAGACTTAGAATTAACATTTATTTACAGATCAATGACAATTCTGGTTGCAACACACACACACACACAAATGATGGAAATAACTACAGTCATGGCCAAACGTTTTGAGAATGATACAAATATTAATTTTAACAAAGTCTACTGCTTCAGTTTTTCTAACAGCAATTTGCATATACTCCAGAATGTCATAAAGAGTGATCAGCTTAACAGCAATTACTTGCAAAGTCAATATTTGCCTAGAAAATTAACTTTAACCCCCAAAACACATTTCAACATCATTGCAGTCCTGCCTTAAAAGGAGCAGCTAACATCGTTTTAGTGATTGTTCCATTAACACAGGTGTGGGTGTTGATGAGGACAGGGCTGGCGATCAGTCAGTCATGATTAAGTAAGAATGACACCACTGGACACTTTAAAAGGAGGCTGGTGCTTGCTATCATTGTTTCTCTTCAGTTAACCATGGTTATCTCTAATGGTACCTTTACACGCCGCCACAACAGGATGGATACCAACGGCAACTTCACGTGCACGAGCACGGCCAAACGGTTACAAACGGTAATCGCATCTCCTTTACACGCCGCCACAAGGTGCGCTACGCTACGCTACATTTACAGCTAGCTACATCGCCGGGTGTCGCAAGTAGCCGTCTGTAGCTCAGCGTACCTCATTTACACACCGCAATAACAAGCTAATATGGGCGGACCTGGGGCAGGAGGGACAGCACATAGGCGTGCCACAATTGTGGATTACGAGACGTCCGTACGCTGATAGGACAAAGCAATAATACCATGATTGGCCAGCCAGCGCAGGAGGCTGATTAATACATGACGCACGAGCAATTGTGTAGTGTGACTGGTCAGCTCCTTAAATATGCCGCCCTATGCTGCGACTACCAATCATAAAGCAGGAGCTTCCTCCAATGATCGCTGAAGGGGCGTGGTATCCCGGAGCCTGGGTCACGCCTTAGCTACATTCCAGCTACATCGCCGGGTGTCCAGAGTTCCCTTCTGTTCCTTCTTTACACGCCGATACAGCTCGCTACAATCGGCGATGTAGCCATATGTTTATGGGCAGTGCACGGATACAGAGGTATCTGTAGCCGGCTGTGTCGTCCCGTCTTCAGACGCCGCTACTACGGGCGATATTGGCGCGACAAGCTACATTTGTAGCCTGTAGCGGGTTGTATCCATCCTGTTGTGGCGGCGTGTAAAGGTACCCTAATGGTACCTTTACACGCCGCCACAACAGGATGGATACCAACGGCTACTTCACGTGCACGAGCACGCCCGAACGGTTACCAACGGGAAGCGCACCCTCTTTACACGCCGCCACAAGGTGCGCTACGCTACGCTACATCTATAGCTAGCTACATCGCCGGGTGTCGCAAGTAGCCGTCTGTAGCTCATTTACACACCGCTATAACCAGCTACTATGGGCGGACCTGGTGCAGCAGGGACAGCACATAGGCGTGCTACAATTGTGGATTACGAGACGTCCGTACGCTGATAGGACAAAGCAATAATACCATGATTGGCCAGGCATCGCAGGAGGCTGATTAATGTTTGACGCTCGAGCAATTGTGTAGTGTGACTCGTCAGCTCCTTAAATATGCCGCCCTGTGCGCCGACAACCAATCGGACCGCACCATCTTCCACCAATGATCGCAGATGGGGCGCGGTAACACGGAGCCTGGGTCACGCCTTAGCTACATTGCAGCTACATCGCCGGGTGTCCAGAGTTCCCTTCTGTAGCTTCTTTACACGCCGATACAGCTCGCTACACTCGGCGATGTAGCCATCTGTTTATGGGCAGTGCACGGATACAGAGGTATCTGTAGCCGGCTGTGTCGTCCCGTCTTCACACGCCGCTACTACGGGCGATATTGGCGCGATAAGCTACATTTGTAGCCTGTAGCGGGTTGTATGCATCCTGTTGTGGCGGCGTGTAAAGGTACCATAAGGAAACACGTGCAGCCATCATTGCACTGCACAAAAATGGCCTAACAGGGAAGAGTATCGCAGCTAGAAAGATTGCACCTCAGTCAACAATCTATCGCATCATCAAGAACTTCAAGGAGAGAGCTTTCATTGTTGTCAAAAAGGCTCCAGGGCGCCCAAGAAAGACCAGCAAGCGCCAGGACCGTATCTTAAAACTGTTTCAGCTGCGGGATCGGACTACCAGCAGTGCTGAGCTTGCTCAGGAATGGCAGCAGGCTGGTGTGAGTGCTTCTGCACGCACTGAGGCGGAGACTCTTTGAGCAAGGCCTGGTTTCAAGGAGGGCAGCAAAGAAGCCACTTCTCTCCAGAAAAACCATCAGGGACCGACTGATATTCTGCAAAAGGTACAGGGAGTGGACTGCTGAGGACTGGGGTAAAGTCATTTTCTCTGATGAATCCCCTTTTCAATTGTTTGGGACACCTGGAAAACAGCTTATTCGGAGAAGAAGAGGTGAGCGCTACCACCAGTCTTGTCTCATGCCAACTGTAAAGCATCCTGAAACCATTCATGTGTGGGGTTGCTTCTCAGCCAAGGGAATCGGCTCCCTCACAGTCTTGCCTAAAAACACAGCCATGAATAAAGAATGGTATCAGAATGTCCTCCAAGAGCAACTTCTCCCAACCGTCCAAGAGCAGTTTGGCGCCCAACAATGCCTTTTCCAGCATGATGGAGCACCTTGCCATAAAGCAAAGGTGATAACTAAATGGCTCAGGGAACAAAACAGAGATTTTGGGTCCATGGCCTGGAAACTCCCCAGATCTTAATCCCATTGAGAACTTGTGGTCAATCATCAAGAGACGGGTGGACAAACAAAAACCAACAAATTCTGCCAAAATGCAAGCATTGATTATGCAAGAATGGACTGCTATCAGTCAGGATTTAGTCCAGAAGTTGATTGAGAGCATGCCTGGGAGAATTGCAGAGGTCCTGAAGAAGGGTCAACACTGTAAATATTGACTTGCTGCATTAACTCATTCTGTCAATATAACCTTTTGGTACTCATAATATGATTGCAATTATATTTCTGTATGTGGTATAAACATCAGACAAACACAAATAAAAACCAGAGGGCAGCAGATCATGTGAAAATATCATTTTGGGTCATTCTCAAAACTTTTGGCCATGACTGTAGAATACGGCTCTAAAATTAGAATACAGTCATTTACCCTCAAAGACCATCCCTCTGGATAGTAAGGAAAAGGCAATATAATCAATGTAAGGCCCCTTTCACATCAGCGTTATTAAATCGCGGCAGATGCGGTGAAAAAACCGCATCTGCTGCGATTAACGCATAACCGCGACACCTGCGGCACAGTTGCGACAAGCCCCATGCAATGTCTATGGGGCTTGCGGTAAGGGTGTGGCAGGTGCGGCAAGTGCAGTTTCGGCACTTGGGGCCGCGAAAAAAACCGCGGTCAGCCGCGGGTTTTTGCGGCCGCACCTGCCGCAAGTGCCGTTAACGCACCCTTACCACAAGCCCCATAGACATTGCATGGGGCTTGCCGCAACTGTGCCGCAGGTGTCGCGGTTATGCGTTAATCACGGCAGATGCGTTTTTTCACGCATCTGCCGCGATTTAATAACGCTGATGTGAAAGGGGCCTAAGACTGAGCACATTTTTGCCAGCCAGGAGCCTTGCAATGGTACCATTATTGGTTGGAATAGAACTTTTCAGGAAACTACTATCTATATAGGGCTATTAACTGCAGCTTTGCCCTTAACACTCCAGGTAATGTAGAGACCTCTGATCTTCACATAATCGCGTTTTTCCCTCCTTTGTACTTTTTCTTTCCCTTCTTTAACATTCCATGTCACTCGCCTCAAGCTGTATCCTCATTTTGAGCCTTGTACTTCTCACCAAGGTGCTTCATGCCCCCTACCCTGTGTGAACGCTGACTGGCTAATTAGACCTGATATTATAGTGCATATTTTAATCACAGCACTGTGCACTTACACCCACAGATCACATTCAGATCCTCAGCCCGTAATTACCCAGGCTGCTGCGTGAGATTAGAAAAAGGACAGATGAATATAAAGCAGGCGCAGCAAGGAAGGCAGTGAGGGTGTGGAAGAGAGGGGGTCACTGATTGAAGTTTAATAGATTGTCATGCTCTTGTACCATTTCTAAACTTGTTCTACAAATTTCCAAAGAAAGAAAAGCCTAGCCCTAGAGTAATTAGATTACATTATACCGAGAAATGAGATAGAAGTATCGCATTTAGTGAGGCCAATGAGGACTAGAAATCTATCATGTGTTTCTGGGTTGGAGAATACAGAAAGTTACAATCACGACCCAATTATTAACAGATCCCAATCACCTTGGCATAGTCCACTGCAAATCACATCAATGAGCTGTCAGGACTTTTAGTTTAAGGAGTTAAAGGCCACTTCACATACACACAGATATATCTGAGTCCAATATCTGAACACATCTCTGGTTGCAGTGAAATCATGGATACATTGCTCCATTTGTGGCTATGTACAACATGGAGCAATGTATCCATGATTTCACTGCAACCAGATATCTGTTCAGATATTGGACTCGGATATCTGTGTGTGTGACGTGCTTAAGGGATTGGAGACACAAAATTCAAGAGAATTTGTCTTTGCTGTCTACGGCTGGTTTTTGCTACCTCATCTGAGCACAACATGACATGATGTAGGTAAAAAGACCCCGATTCCAACAATGTATCACTTAGATTACAGAGTGCAACGGTTCTACCACAATCAGTTTTTAGATTTAGCCATGCAGCAGAGCTCAAAGAGCTGCCCCCGCACACACCAGGCTCTGTATGTATATGTCAATAAACATTCAGATGCTAATCAGAAAGGTCTGCTGCACTTGGGCTCATGAAATGCGGTGTCCAGCAATGATAGGATACTGGTGCTAAAACAAACATAGCAGGTAAATAACAATGCACAGCAAAAGCCGACTATAAGATTCCCCTTAAATTGTATCTGCTGCACTTAAAAGCCCCCCACCCCTGTACTGAAGAAGAACAGTTGCTTAACCCTGTCATGAAAGCCACTTCTGCTGCGCCATCCCATACACTGGCAACCTGCACACAAATGTACTGTGCAGATACATGGTATAGATAGACCCTACACATTGAACTATAAATAGTTTTCTAGTTAAAATGTTACGTAATCGTAATTAATAAAATCCAACTAAAAGTAACGCAAAATGCAACCGTGCCTGTGGTGGCAAACAAAATATAGACTAATACGAGAAGATACAGCCGGATTAAGGGATTATTTAGGACAGTGAGTCAGGAGACTGACACACACGCAATGTGCTTTCTCATGCTTTGTAGGGGAATGTATTTGTACTGCAAATTTTTCAGAGAACAATCAGACAGAACCATTTCATTACAGTAAGTGTCACAAGGCCAGGAACTCCTTGTACCATGTACAAGAATGACACAAGACAAGTCATTGCAACTGCTGACCTGGGAATAATCATCAAGTCCTTATTTTAAGATTATGTGGCTGGTGAGCGACATTTCCCAAAAGTTTCATTTTAAACATCCATGACATACATTGTGTGTAGAATTATTAGGCAAATGAGTATTTTGATCCCATGATACTTTTTAGACATGCTGTCCTACTCCAAGCTGTATAGGCTTGAGAGCCAACTACCAATCAAGTGTTTCATGGCAAATAGCCAACAGGGTCGCAAGAAGCGTGTTGGGCAAAAAAGGCGCAAAATAACTGCCCATGAATTGAGGAAAATCAGGCATGAAGCTGCCAAGATGCCATTTGCCACCAGTTTTGCCATATTTCAGAGCTGCAACGTTACTGGAGTATCAAAAAGCACAAGGTGTGCTATACTCAGGGACCAGGCCAAGGTAAGGAAGGCTGAAAAAGTCCACCTTTGAACAAGAAACATGAGATAAAATGTCAAGACTGGGCCAAGAAATATCTTAAGACTGATTTTTCAAGGGTTTCATGGACTGATGAAATGAGAGGGACTCTTGATGGGCCAGAGGCTGGATCAGTAAAGGGCAAGAGAGCTCCACTCCAACTCAGATGCCAGCAAGATGGAGGTGGGGTACTGGTATGGGCTGGTATCAAAGATGAACTTGTGGGACCTTTTGGGTTGAGGATGGTGTGAAGCTCAACTCCCGGACCTAATGCCAGTTTCTGGAAGACAACTTCTTCAAGCAGTGGTACAGGAAGAAGTTGGTATTGTTCAAGAAAAACATGATTTTCATGCAGGACAATGCTCCATCACATGCATCCAACTACTCCACAGCGTGGCTCCCAGTAAAGGTCTAAAAGAAGAAAAAATAATGACATGGCCCCCTTATTCACCTGCTCTGAACTCGATAGAGAACCTGTGGTCATTTTAGAAGGGATGTGAGATCTACAGGGAGGGAAAACAGTACACCTCTCGGAACAATGTCTGGGAGGCTGTGGTGGCTGCTGCACGCAATGTTGATTGTAAACAGATGAAGCAACTGACAGATTCTATGGATGGAAGGCTGTTGAGTGTCATCATAAAGAGAGGTGGCTATATTGGTCACTTATTTTTTTGTGTTGTGTTTTTGCATGTCAGAAATGATTTCTTCTAAATTTTGTGCAGTTATATTAGTTTATCTGGTGAAAATAAACAAGTGAGATGGGAATATATTTGGTTTATATTAAGTTACCTAATAATTCTGCACAGTAATAGTTACCTGCACAAACAGATATCCTCCTAAGATACCCAAATCTAAAAAAAAAAAAAACACTCCAACTTCCAAAAATATTAAGCTTTGATATTTATGAGTCTTTTGGTTTGATAACGGTTGATCAATAAAAATAATCCTCTAAAATACAATGTACCTAATAATTCTGCACACAGTGTACAGTCCTCGCATGCTCCGAGATGCAAGTACAAGGTGCGGGTCTACAAAACTGAACTCAACGGCTTAATATATGCTTATGAGGTGTCAAGAGTCCCACTACCGATCCAAACATCTACATCGCACAGTTTTGCAGACATCTAAATGCTGCGCATATATTATATTAATATATGTTATACACACAATATAATATGTTACACACACACACACTATTAGATGTCTGGAAAGGCCGAGAGAAGTTATGGTGATGAATTGTAAAACATGGAAACTCAAGGACTTCTACATATTTACTGTTTATTTTCAATTCAGCAATTGAAAGCAATGTGAAGAGTCAAACATGTGAAGTCTGGAGCCACCTTGTCGTGCAGAGCAGCGTACACAGTGGAGGGTCTCAGTTCCTGAATTCGGTTTTCATTGTTTTCGGAGCACATAAGAGATACTGAACACAAGACAATGACCACTTCCTTTGTTTACTGCTAATATGCTGCTTGTGGATCTGCAGTGAAGGGAATGTGTATGTAGGCCAATAGTAGCAGCAGTGTTTAGGGATATCCACATGGATAAAATCCTACTCTGACAGTAACTGTCAGGAGTATACTGTTAGGGCACCCATTAGTACACAGGTAACCTCAAATCATTCGTAGGAACATATGGACAACGCAAGTCAACATAACCCATCTACGCAAAAACAAGGGACCAATTGTCACAGGGATAACACCTATAGAAAATCTGCTAGGATTCCCTGAAATTATGTAGCTACCACTTAGAACTAGTGAAGAGCTGGAGTCAAAACAAACATAATGATATCTAGAGCATCGTTTCTCAACTCCAGTCAAGTCCTCCCTACAGGTCAGGTTTTAAGGATTTCCATAGAATAGCACAGATTATGGGATTGGAAAGGAATAAAAAAATTACCAATGTTCTCCATAGAATACCCTTAAATCTTGACCTGCTGGAAGGCCTTGAGGACTGGAGCCGAGAAACACTGGTCTATAAAATAAAGTGTCATGTACAAAAAAGCTTTAACATCCTTTACCCCATCAAATCGTTCCATTGCAAATTTTACCATACTGCTCATGTTTTTTGTGGAGGTACATACAATTTTATCTTCAATAATTGATAATCCCTGTCCCTTCCTAGATGAGTGCCCTATAAAGATTGAGAACAAGGACTTCTATACTTACACACTGTCTCCATTCAGAGACTGGAAAGGCGGGCTTCATTCTCCCTCCTCGCTTGCTCTCCGCACCCCAGCTGGGCGTCAAGTCTTTCTTCTGCTCCACCTTCTGTTTGAAATTCCCGCCTTCTCTGCTACTGTGAAGCCCGGCCCGAACATCATATCCAGCCCAGTGCATTGTGGGTGCTGATCACGTGGTACGGCCCAGCTCATGCGGATATTGAAGCTGGTCCATACCACGTCATCAGCCCCCACAATGCACTGGGCAAGATATGACGTTCGGGCCGGGCATCATAGTAGCAGAGGAGGCAGCATTTCAGATAGAGGAGGAACAGAAGAACGAATGATGACGCCCAGCGGAGCGTGTGGAGAACAAGTGAGGAGGGAGAATGGAGCCCAGAGCCTGCCTTTCCAGTCTCTGAATGGAGACAGTGTGTAAGTATAGAAGTCATTGTTCTCAATCTTTATAGGGCACCCTTAGGTGAGACAGGGATGGTTAGGGATCAGCTAGGAAGGTGCAGGGACAGGTAGTGATAGCAGAGGTAGGCGGTAGTGGAGGAGGTGGGGGCATAGGGGAGGGACAAGGGATAAGAACGACCTGACAGTTCCCCTTTAAGGACAACCTTTAAGGCATGATGTAATAAAAGCCATACCCTAAATTTGTAAAACTAACACATTTTGAATGCGATTTCCTCCTTCGAACATGAGACACAATGCTCTACGAACTATATCCTGCAGCATAACTGGCTTATACAAGCTTCATGATCTCATAGAAGACAATCCAATCAAGAAATTAGAGTAATAAACTTGATCGAAGGTAAACAGGCCTTACATGAACTGCTTAGTCTATGGCTCGGTGCTTCAGGACAATCATATTTAGTAAGGTCTATATAGAATATGTAGTATAGTGAAGGGCCATGTAGATTTTGGCAGCACAGCTGTAAGTTCTCCGTGAGAAATGGGCAGTACACATCACGTGAAGCTGCTTTTGTGCTACATCCTGCTTTACTGATAAAGACTTTTTGATAAGCAAAGTGAAATACATTAGTCAAGATTTTTTTTTTTTTTATATATATAAAACATTCTTTGTATAATAGTTAAACTGATCAAGGAACAAAGTCACCAGATATTCAAGGACTGCAGATCACTACATAATGACGATGCATGAAGAAATTAAGCCATAGGGGCTTGCTGAGATAAGACTGGGCATTAACATGTAGCACTTGACTGCAGAGCTAACCTACATACAGTAATCTCTTATGTAAATGCAGGTCAGCCACAGTGCATGCCATCTGCAGATGCCAGGCTTGCCAGCCTAGTTATGAGCCCTAAACACATTAATATAAATCCGTTTTTAGTTTCCTTTGTATGACCTATCCTCCTAGAAGGCAGCAGACTTCTAGCTACAAACACACTGCTTGTTTTCTAAAGCGGACACGATTTTGCCCACTATGAAAAAATATACAATATATAATCTTCTTACATAATCGTGCGTTCCCATCTGTTCTTGACTTCAGATGTCCCCGATTCACGTATATCGACTTCCGATGTGGCGCCATATTTCCACATCCAAGTGATAGATGTGGAAATAATGGCATTCTGCACCTGACACCAGGAAACCGCTGCAAACAATGCACCCGAACATTCACCGGACACCCCCCACCACAGACGCCGACCTGACAGGACCTGCAGTGATGTCACAGTCATGTGACTGATCAAATGAATGACATCACCAAAGATCCTGTAAACAGTTCAGAGCAGCCAGGTACTCAAAGCGACCATGTAAGAGGAAGGGGGGGGTCTAGAGAGAGAGGGAGAAAACTGTGGATGGGGGAGAGACAGCACTGAGAGCGGGATGGCCACCGCCCCAGTGCCACAAAGATCGCCCCCATTGTGAGGTCCCTACCCACCCGATGCAATAGCATTTGCCTACCATCTAGTATAATATAGTAATAAAAATACACGGACACCCTAACCATAAGCATTTCAGACAGATGAACTTATCTCAGGCATATTGTGCTTATAAGTAAGGACACTCGACCGATACGCATAGGTCCCCAGTATTCTCTACACTAGGTCATGTTTTTTTAATCACTGGCTTGATTAATGTAGGTCCGAATAACTTTTTTTTTTACTATATTTGGTGTTGGATTACAAACAATTCTCTCATTATTGTGGATACCAGCCCCCAAAAGTACAGTGCATCCTATCTCAGAATTTATGGACATATGGTGAGCGGGTATTTTTATCTCTTTATTATATGATAAGCCTAATGAGCATACCGAGGGCATCCTCTTTGATTATTGGGTATTTGGGAAAGGTGGCAAATGTTAGAACTCGCGTGAACATACTAAGGTCATTTGTATAAGCTTCCTATGGATTTCAAATGGGAAAGCACACAATGCAAGTCTCACTCCCCAATGAGATGTCACTCAATGTAGATTTTTTGGGGATTAGTATTGGGGTATATGAAATGGTCCAAGGTTAGCTGTGCGGGTTCTTGTCTTCTACAATGAAGCCACCCAAAGGCACCTTGATCCCACCTGTGCTGATGGTCCTGAGGACACTAAACATATCGCAGAGGTTGTTCGGCACAAACCAAAGAGATAACTACTGGATAGTGGTGTGCAGTTCAAGAAAGAATAGCCTTTGATTGTAACAAAAAAACAAAACAAAAACTACAAAAAACACTGGTGTTTTGAGAAAAAGTGGATAAAAATAAAGGCGCATTTCCATTTGGACATCATTAAAGGTAATGTGTCATCGGCCCGATAGCACTCATCTTCTGTAATCTGCAGGAATGAATGAGTAAGCCGCTTTGTACAAGCCCATAAAAGTGTGCTGATAGCACGAAAGCGGGAATGTTATCTCACACCACCCTCAGCAAACACCTGACAAGAGCAGTCCTTATTTTGCTGTATATGGTACTATAGTATGTATAGGTCAAGTGTGACGAGCCACAGATTCCACTGTACCGTCAGCAGCTTCTACACAAAGAAAAGGACAAAACATCAGACAGGTGGACGGGACCGGAGCTCTCAGCTGTGCCTGCTAACACGATATTACAGCGCATTTACACGTGGGCAGGAAGCAGAGGCAGTCGCTCATGAATGGATAGCCCTCTTGGGGAATAAAGGGAAAGGCTGCCGTGCAGTCAACAAATACTGACGAGAAGCTATCACACAGAGGGTTAAATAACTCTAGAGTCTGAGACCCACCGACTTACAGGTGCCAGACGCTCTCAAAACGGTGAGCTCATTATTAAACAAGTAATGAAGCCATTTGTGGTTGCAGAATCTCCGGGACGACACTTCAAAGAGCCCCAACGTCTTAGATTGTCGGAGGAGAAACCAATTAGTCTGATTTAATATGGAAATGGCAAAACGTGCGGCTGATAGGACCCAGACTGCTCAGAGCGACATCTCAAACCCCGGTGACATTCCCAGTACATTGCGGATTGGTCACTGGTGCTGCCAAGTCCTGGAGAGCATCAAGTTAATTAAACTTAGGACTCCAACATGTTGTAGTCTGCAGCGGCCATCACTGGCCTGCAATACACAGCCAAGATTTCAACTACTCTTTAGTCACAACGGTTGCTTATCCTGCCCATACAGAATTCGAAGATCGATCACATACTGGGTTGCAGATATGGATTTAGGATTGCTGTTAGGTTAAAGAAGCAGCCCACCATTACACCCAAATATTGGTTACAAAGGATTTGTGAGGACTGCTGCATCTTTCCTTCAGTTGTGGTACTATGTGTAGCATGCACCTCTATTTTTTCCATTGGTATGAACACCAAGTCCCACTCGGCTCAAAAGTTGTTCAATTTGCAGGAGATTGCTAAATAGGTTCTGGCTATTTTGTCTCAGACGACACAGAAGTGAATTTTTTAGATTGTTCGCTTGGTGTCGACGTCTCGTCTGTGGGGTGGAGTGACCAAGTGACATGAGGACCTTGTATGGCAGCATAGGTACTTTGGAGAACGTGGGTAGTTTCCATTGCCACTAAGCACCAGCCTAACAGATTAGGGACCACTAAAAAGGTTCGCTGTGACATGGCGGAAGGCTTAAAGAGGACCAACCAGCAGGTTTTAGGGCTATAAAATGAAACCACATCTTACAGGCTCTGGAATACTGAGTGCAATCTTACCTTTATCTCAGCAATCATATATGTAATCATTGAATAACGTTAAAACGTTATAGAAGTCCTTAGGAAATGTGCAGCAGGGGGACGGAGTGTGCAGCAATTAGCATAAGAGGGGCTGGGTTTCTCTTTATAACTCCACAATTTGCTCTAAGCCTAAACCTTCACCCTCCCTGTCACTGGTTTCTTTGTATTATTGCCCAGTTTGCTCAAGCCAAACCATCCCCTCCTTGTCACTAATAGAGTAGCAGGAATATTAGGTCTGGCATTGTGCATGCAGATCGCACAGTGTCAGGCTCCTATGTGCCCAGATCATCCCTCCTTCCTCCTGTGTCTCCGGCTTCTCCTCTGGCGGTGTGTAATTGCAGTGTTACAGTGCAGGAGGAGGCCTCGTCCCCTCTGTTCTCACACACCTGTCATTGAGGAGAGAGTGAGAACTAGAAGCCGAAGACACAGGCAGGACGGAGGAATGATCTGGGGCACATAGGAGCCTGACACTGTGCTATCTCCATGCACAATGTCAGACCTAATGTGCCTGCTACTCTATATAGTGACAGGGAGGGATGAGAGAGGGGTTGTGGTTTATTTAGAGCAAATAGGACAATAATACAAATAAATCAAGCCCCTCTATGCTAATGTGCTGCACACTCCATCCCCCTGCTGCACACATTCTAAGGACTTCTATAAACATTTATCTCAGCAATCATACTGTAATCATTGAAGTAAAGGTAAGATTGCAATCAGTATCCCAGATGCCTGTAAGGTACTGGCTCACTTTATCGCCCTAAAACCTGCTGGTTGTTCCTCTTTTAAGTCTGATCAAAAAGGTTAACCAAAAATCTTGAGCTGAGGTTTGAACATTTAGGTTAACTGCAGTAGATCAATATATGGTAGCAGGGAATCCCAACCCATGGATGGGAAGCTGCATGTGGCTCGCAGAAGTCTTCCAGCTTGGTACATTACCACCAGGACTAGCAAACAGCCAAATTAGGAGCAGGTGAATTTTTTGAGCAGCCCCTCATAGAAGATAAGATCTGAATGGGGGCATGGTAGGTAACCCTGGATCTCTGAATACTGACTTGGTGTGATTTCCGGGGAGACTCAGGGTGTCTCTAGTGTGAGGGGGCTGGGAGATGGATGTGGCTCACAACCCTTAATCTGAAGGTGGCTTTCAAGATCACAAAGGTTGGGGACTAATGGTATACAGTATTTGGAATAATGAAGGAAAAAAGCAAAAAAAGATTATTATAGCGCTCGGAGTATCTTGAGATCACAGGTTTCAAGGTCACTATGGCTGGAGTCTAAAGGTAATACAGAAAAACAGAAAAGGAAGATCCAGCACCAGGCGATTCCATAAAAATGGATTTCTTTAAGTGCTTCAAATACTTTCCATGGTAGATCAAAAAATATTACATTTTAGGGGTGGTAACACCATACCTATGAGTAAGGATCTGTCAGGTGTGGAGGGGGTTACCACCACTTAAGATGTAATATTTTTTTTTATCTACCATAGAAACAACTTGAATAAATTAAATAGAGAAATGTATCATTATGGAATCGCATGGCGCTGGATTTTCCTATATAGTATTTGGATGTGTGGTGCAAATTCTAGTTATGGTACATAATACTATAATTCACAAGAGCCAACAGTCTGATAAACTCTCATGAATCAATAGAAATTTATCAGACAACCTGGCCCATGTGATTTGTCTAGTCAAGATTACGTAATAGTACAATGTAAAATACAGTTTTCTTATGTGTCAGTGTATCTATGGGGCCCAAGCACACGGCAAGGGAATATAAAATATGGCAACCAAGTGAAAGATGTTTGGGAATAAGCCCTCCGAGCTGTAGGGAGTCAGCTAGTCCCACAATTAGGAAGAACAGGAAAGTTCTCAGAAATGCTGGGTATTCAGAGCCAACAGGTGACTCCTCAGATGTCCTTTTCAGTTGGATGCCAGTACTGCATAAAGGAAACTGGGCGTCAATGAAAAAGGTATGAAAATAAGAATGTATGTGCATAAAATTCAGTGAAAATATACATCATGTAATGATCCGTCTTGCAAGACATTGATACTACAGATGGCGATAAACCTCAAAACGTCACATTAGTGCAGCAGAGCATAAACCTAGTGTTACCTTTAAAACTGGCTTCTCCAATGTGTTTGCAGGAAATCAAGAAGAAAAAGGTCTACTCATGTTTTTTTTTTTTAATCTCCGCTATCCCGATGAGAGTTGATATTACAATAGGTGCTTCCCTTATAACTCAAAGTACCCCATGTTTACTGCCCCTTTAAAGAATAAATCAATGCTGTGCCCTCTGGCACTGTGGGGGATCCTAAGGTCTCTCTGTACCTAGCAATCCTTCCAGTGGGAATAATTATTTGAGCAGCTGATTGCTGTAATTACAAACAAACAGCTTTCCCTCCAATTTTAGGATTGCAAATCGGGTGGGCCGGAACTAACAAGTTTCTATTGTAAGATTTCTCTGATGTCACAATTGGTAAAGTAATGAAATGTAAAAATATTCAGCACTCAGTCACCACCCTTCACTAAATTACACATCTAGTCAGGCGGCTTGTCATTTGGGTTTTGTCTAAGGCTGCTTTCACACTGCAGTTTTTTCACTGATCAGTGTCCATCAGATTTGTGTGCCAAAACCCGGAGAGGAACCAGGAAAGGAACTTGCAGAGAAAAACTTTAATTGAAAGATTGACACCTATTCTGAGTTTTGGAGACACTCCTGGTTTTGGCACACAAATCTGATGGACACTGATCAGTGAAAAAACTGCAGTGTGAAGCCAGCCTAAGAGGGCCATCACACTACATGGTAATGTAGGGTAAAAACAGAAAATTATCACAAACGCTGGATTAATAACTAAATCATCGTAAAAAGGGGTTTATTAGGATCTACGTCAGTATTTTTTTCCCCAGCAACAGTGCCCATGTCTATGTCTATGAATTATGCATTATAGCAGCTTAGCCCTAATAAACTAAATGGTTATGCGCTGCAATACCAGACACTGCCTGAGGACAAGTGTGGTGCTGTTACTTTGGAAATGTCATTGTATGGAGATCTCAAGAGATCTTTAGAGAAGGAGTCCCCGATCTGTGACTCAGGAGCCACAAGACACATTTGGCTCCTACCAGCTTGGTGCATAAGCACCAAGTCTAGCAAATAGTTATGAGGAGCAGGTCACCAGATTGTTACTTGAGAGTAGCCCTGCAAAGAAGTGCATATCTAAATGGGACCCCTGTATCTTTACTGCCTCCCTGTGATTTCTGTGGAAAAGCTTTGGCTGTCAAAACCAGAAATGGGAACCCTGGGTGGCACTACTGTCAGGGAGGCACAAGCTGGATGTGGGTCATGAGCCAAATACGGCTCAAGGCCAGAAAGGTTGGAGACCACTGCTGAAGAGAAACTCAGTCATAATGGAGGCATTAACATTGCAAGACAATCATGACCAAAGTTCTCAAAAACGCTATGATCACCCAATGAACAAGCAAAACACTCACTGGGTGAAATGACCTTTTGTGCAGCTCAGAAAATACTCAATCATACTTGGCAGAGCATCGTCCTGTGTAATTGGGACTCTCGCTGCCGAGAACCATGGCAGCCCATGTGCAGAGCGATACAGTACAGCTTGATCTGTGCACATCGTTTACTTTGGTCTGTGTTAATGGCAGTCATTTATATGACCGATTGGTAAACCTTTACAGATTGACGGTCATATCCATGCTGCCTGTCTTTCTGTGTTAACAGACCTCAAGGGTTCATTTTCCCTATGGCGCCACAAGAGAAAGAGCATTACCAGTGCCTAGTCAGATGAATGAACCAAGTAATGCAGGACCAAGGTCTTCCAGAGCGAGGAATGCTCCATGTTACTGTTGTAGTCTATGAGAGGAGGATTCTGAACAGAGGACCAGAGTTCATGTTCCCCTAATACATGCAGGACCACAGCTTCAACTCACATGACTGCTACTCATGCTATTCTAAGTGTATTCAGCTAAGATTAATCCATTATGTACGTTGCCATTTACTGGACAATGACAAGGTCATCTCAGGACAAGCTCCAGGTGCCTCCAGAAAATAAATGATTACTAAGTTGTGAAAACAGAATAAAGCAGCAGGGGCAAACTGAGAGGCTGTTTTTCTACATTGTCAAGGTAGAACAATGGGTAGTGTTATGGATGACAGGGCACTACTTTCTTGAACTGCCAAGGAAACCAGGTTTAAACTGAAGAGAAACAATGGTTACCAGTGAAGCTGCCTCGTCCTTGGACTCTCCTGACCAAGTGAAGTGCTGAGCCAGCCTTCTTGGTTCTGTACATTGCTCAGCTCGTCTGACCACGGGAGATTAATAGCTCCAGCCAAGTAATGTGGCTACGATGCGAACCATGCGCCACGCTGGCTTGTTTGGGGAGGAAAGAACACCACTCAGTTATTTGTCCCGTCACCAGGTAACAGCATTGCCTTGCAATCACTTGGAGACGGAGGTTGAGGCGACCAAGGAACATATTGATTGACTAAAGGTCTTTTCAACAACATGAGAAAAAAAAAAAAAAAAAAAAAAAAAAAAAAACACACCTTAGGAGCCATGTGGAAACTCTGCTCCAGGATGAAACCTGATGATATTACAAATTTATAAGAGTATTCTAAGGCTGCTTTCACACTGCAGTTTTTCATGATCAGTGTCCATCAGTGTTTGGTGCCAAAACCCGGAGTGTCTCAAAACTCAGAACAGGTGTCAATCTTCAATTTAGTTTCTCTGCAAGTTCCTCTCCTGTTTTGGCACACAAAACTGATGGACACTGATCAGTGAAAAAACTGCAGTGTGAAGCCAGCTAAGAGAAGGCGAGAGCAGAGCAACAAACAGACCAAGGCTAAACTGCACCCATGTGACTTACTAGCCAGTGATGCCTACATGTATACCATGAGAGAGTGTAGGCCAGCGATCTGCTATGCAGTCATGTGATCAACTGCAGAAAAGGGACTAAACTGGAGGGTAGACAAAGCAGTGCCAATAAAACATCCTCATTTTAAATGCTTCATGCAGGAAGAAGGGGTAAGCTTCCTGAAGTTTTGACCATTTTGTTTTTCTTTTCCAGGAATCCACTCTATACCCATATACAGAATAGCCAAAGTCTGAAGATGACACTATGACATGTGTAATCACTACGAGGACAAGTCCTTCAGTGTAACCATTCTGAGGGTTTCAGCTGAACAGACATGCCTTTTGGATGGGGAGAGCAGAGTAAGCTGGTGCAAGACAGCTCTCCAGTAGAAATAAAAGAATTGAATGTTGGAATGTGAGATGAGAGGTCCTTCTCCTCCCCAATATCATCAGTAGATGATCAGTCAATTCCACCAAAGAGGCTTGTCCAGCAATAATGTAATTTATGCAGGGCACCAAGAAGCCCCATACACAATAGATAGCTGGAAGATGGTTCAGCCTGCAGCCATTTCTGCCAAAGACTCCATACACCACCGACTCCTGTGTTCTACACTAGAGAGCTGCTGCCAGATTCCTGTCAGTGGTTTAGCTCAACAAGAACAAAACTATTTGCAGTTAGATATCAGACATGCCAGATCTTTATCTCCCCTGGCATCTTCTATCAAGGGGGATTAGGGAGGCCCACTTAAAGTTGCACCATCCACCTAGCCCACCAACATTTAGTCTAATGTTTATGGGAGCCTTAACTAATCTCCAGGCACATGTAACTTTTGAAGGCCAATAGAACTCAAGTTATTGCGTGGTTATACTTTTAAGCAGAGACTAAACTAGTATATGGCCATCACTGTAATTGCCTAGCACTATTCCATAAAATACATAAGGGATATGTACTCTTAGGCTGGCTTCACACTTGCAGATGCATCTGCAGCGTTTTGCAGATGCATCTGCAAGTATCAGCATGCAGACCACGGCGTGGTGTGAATGCTCTCATTCATTCCTATATGTGAGCCGTAAGCAGGCGTATGCCTGCTTACAGATCACACTCTCCCGCCCGCACTATGGACGCGAGATGTTGCGTCCAAGGTGCGGGGCGGGAGTGTGTGATCTGTCAGCAGGCATACGCCTGCTTACGGCTCACATATAGGAATCAATGAGAGCATTCAGACCGCGGTGCGCCCTATTATAAACATAGGGACCGCGGTCTGCATGCTGATACTTGCAGATGCATCTGCAAAACGCTGCAGATGCATCTGCAAGTGTGAAGGCAGCCTTAGAGAAGACTTTCCTCACTATTTTGCTTCACATTGACACATACAGTTGTACTATTTGCCATGAGCCCGCTGAGCCACAATAGCGGCTTTGTGAATTAAGTAGGGTTATGTGATTTAGAAAATCACATCAAATAAAGTGTTTTGAAATATTCTAAGTATCTAAGCCAACTCGATCCCTTCTTAAACGACAAGTCTTGAGTTATCAGAATACTTACATAAAGGAATTCTAAGAAGGACTTGGCCATATTTCACATGTGATATTACACTTTGGGGGAAAGTGTTTCCCGAGCGGCCTCTAGTTACATTCTGACACCTTATGCACACCATTACCCCAGGCAAAGAATAAATAAATGAAATACTTACTGATATCGCAGTTTGATCCGGTCACTATCTGGGCTACAGTATAGTCTTTCCATATGCTCCTGGGAATCGTCATTTACACTTTGCCACGTTCCTGTGGTTTGTCTCCTAACTTGCCAATGATAGGGCAATACTGTGTGATGCTTTTGGCAATCTTTACCATAAAAACACAATCCTTGTAAAAAGTCCACACAAATGTCAACTCCATCCTTCTGATGGACGTGGTATTGCAGCTGATTTAGGAGTTCAAACACAAGAAGAAGAGAGGCCTCCTCTGTTTTGTCCTCAAATATCCCGTTACTGTTTTGGCTCATATTGTATTGGTCCAGACAGCTGGTGTCCTGGAATAATCCGGATGAGTAACTTTCTAACATTTTGTCTAAAGAGTTGGTGGAATCACTAGAATTAGTTTGTAAAAGCGGATCCTGAAAGGAGCTGTTGGCAGTGGTAGGAGTGGCTCCACTAGTGCTTTCTGAAGGAAATGTTGGTTCTGTGCTTTCTAATACACTGGTCTGGCCTTCATCAAGATCTTGGGTTGCGTGAACAGATGCGGTGTGGTCAGTCACTGGCCTTAGACTGGAACCTCCAGATATAAGTGCATTGTTCTGAGGGCAATGTTGGTCTATACCTAGTGCCTTTTTAACAAGGGGTTCACACAAGTTACTAGTGTTCCCAGCCTGATCATTGGACACAAATATTCCATTAAGAGTTCCAGATCCTAAGAAACTAGTAAAGATTGGCCGCAGAGCTTGAAGGGTCTCAGGATTTAAGATTTTTGGGGCCTGCTTCTTCTTGAAACATGGTTTGAGTGGAGGAATTTTATCCGGCCGTCTGGAGCAATCCACACTAGTTGCTTCGGGAACCTTTAACGTACAGTCTTTATTCATTTGTGAGTCCACAAGTTGCAAGGAGCCTTCCATTTTTGTCTCCAGTCTGCCCTATATACATACGGACACAGAAAGACATAACATAACTACACAGCAAGATGTAAGTTAAAAGCAGACTCCTTAAAGTACACAACTATAAATGACCTAAAGTTGAGATGACGCCACCATCCATTATCATCCGCACATATGGAAGCAGACATGAAGGAATGCACACAGCACATTGCAGCAGTTTACTTCTTGGTATGCAAAGCCACAAATACCTTGAGCTCATCACTTCATAAGATTTTTGCACACGTCTCACCTTTTATTTGCACTGCAGTGTATCACAACCAGGCCTAGCAAAACACACAAGCACAAGCTGCCTACGAGACATAAGGTCACATGCATGTTCACATACCAGTCTCACCATCTTGCGCTCTGACACACACCCAGTGTGACACATTCACATGGACAGATCATTCCCAAGTACGTGGTGGCTCACACACCCAAGATCACACATCAGTACGAAGAACACGGCTTTATTTTCAGGAGACTTCACAGGAACCAGTTAGTCACACTGGAAGCAATTAGTTTATTCATCCTAAAGTCGTCACCTTATGGAAAGGGCAAGATGTGGAAATTAATTTAGTACTCGGGAAAAGAAAGACGGCTAGAGCTATCCATGACCAACCAGGTCATGTTCACAGAGAACTTAGAAATCTGCAAATTTACAGAAGCATTCATCAATAAATTGATAGAAGTGAAATCCACAACAAATGGCCATAAACCGGAGCAAACGTTCCATACTATGGGGAGACGATCTGAGCTACATGGCTGGTCTTTCCATGCCCACATCCATGGCATCTCTGACCAATGTGGTGAACACAGTCCATGTCACCCTGAGCAAGACATCTGAATGGGAAGGATCAGGTCATCGTAATTGGGTCAACTGAAAGTGGTGCAACATCTCCACAGGCCATAACCTATAACAGAGTCCCTAATGGGAGACCATAAAATGGCCAACCTTGCCAGCAGTGTGCCACCCCTTCATGTGTGGTGGTAACAGTACAACACACACAATTGTATAGATATGAGCTCCCAGATCTTCCGGTCATAAAGTTGTACATGAAGGTTACAAGTCACAGGCCAATTATTAAAGCCGCTGGCTCTGAAGAGAGTCTAACAAACCAGAGACCTTTATGGACCATCGATGTCCATCAAGGTCGATCTTCCTAACTCTACTGAACACAATGCTAAATTCTGATTAGGGAGACAAAGGCAGACTTGACCTATGGGGAAGCCAAACCATAGAAACCATCTAATAACAGCAGACAATGACTTCTGAGCAGCCATGAAGTACACATATACAGGTCAGGCTCAGCAACTACTAAGAAGCCCAAACATGATGTATATTGAGGGACATTTAAATTACCAATTCTGGCCTACCCCATGCAAATGTCCTGGTTACATATACAAACGATTTAGGAAAGCACAAAAGAAAGCACAATAACGCATATAGCTGGGGTTTTGGGCAAGGACATGGTGATAGGTACAGAGGATGGTCAGCAGGGTGGCAGATATCACATATTTGGATATCTCCCCATCTAGATAAAGGGCCCCTAGCCCTAGAGAAGACCCCTCAATATTCACCTCTCAAGTTGAGCATTGCACTTGTTCCATGCGTGACATGGCTGCACATAGAGAACAATAAACTATTCTCCAAATCTGAAAAAACAGCAAAGGTTCTGTATGTTTACTACATATAGTATGACATGTATAACTTGGAACACCACAGTATATATAATATATACTCCTATACAATGTCTGACCCCACAAGTGTACACTGTATCGCAAGGCGAGATCCAAGTGTCCTATGTGTGAGGCAATCCTCCTATAAGAATTGCATTGTGTGCAGTAAGTGGCCATCGCGATACAGAAGGGGCTTCTAGAAAACAGGTATGAAGTCATTCTCCGGGAGATTTTCATGGAATTGCATCAAGAAAGAAAATAACAAGACACGTAATGAGACTGCAATGAAGCCTCACAGGCAGGTCCCATGAGCCCCCGACAAGAGGTGCCCCCTCCTCACACAGCACCTATGTGCGGAGAGAACAGGTCCACAGGCAACTGTACAGCAGAATAGGAAGGTCATTATACTCCGGGCCACCAGGTCCACAGGAGAGTATGTAGAGCAGAATAGGAAGGTCATTATACTCCGGGCCACCAGGTCTACAGGAGAGTATGTAGAGCAGAATAGGAAGGTCATTATACTCCGGGCCACCAGGTCCACAGGAGAGTATGTAGAGCAGAATAGGAAGGTCATTATACTCCGGGCCACCAGGTCTACAGGAGAGTATGTAGAGCAGAATAGGAAGGTCATTATACTCCGGGCCACCAGGTCCACAGGAGAGTATGTAGAGCAGAATAGGAAGGTCATTATACTCCGGGCCACCAGGTCCACAGGAGAGTATGTAGAGCAGAATAGGAAGGTCATTATACTCCGGGCCACCAGGTCTACAGGAGAGTATGTAGAGCAGAATAGGAAGGTCATTATACTCCGGGCCACCAGGTCCACAGGAGAGTATGTAGAGCAGAATAGGAAGGTCATTATACTCCGGGCCACCAGGTCTACAGGAGAGTATGTAGAGCAGAATAGGAAGGTCATTATACTCCGGGCCACCAGGTCTACAGGAGAGTATGTAGAGCAGAATAGGAAGGTCATTATACTCCAGGCCACCAGGTCCACAGGAGAGTATGTAGAGCAGAATAGGAAGGTCATTATACTCCGGGCCACCAGGTCTACAGGAGAGTATGTAGAGCAGAATAGGAAGGTCATTATACTCCGGGCCACCAGGTCCACAGGAGAGTATGTAGAGCAGAATAGGAAGGTCATTATACTCCGGGCCACCAGGTCCACAGGAGTGTATGTAGAGCAGAATAGGAAGGTCATTATACTCCGGGCCACCAGGTCCACAGGAGTGTATGTAGAGCAGAATAGGAAGGTCATTATACTCCGGGCCACCAGTCAAAAATACGGGAAGGATGACTTATTTCATGGTGGGTGCGGGACAGGAGGTCCACTTTCCAGGGTAACATGATAACATAATGAGGAATCATTGTCCATTGTGCTGCAATCTCCGTGCACATTCCTCACAAAGTACACCACAACCCATACACAGCACCAGCAACACAAGCCGCTAATATACAGTCACCATGGACGTCACACCAGAAAGAGTAACTAGGACAATAGGAAACGTTCTATGATCAGCGACAATAGTTCAAGCTACAACATAAAGTTCTGGCTCAGGACCAGTGATGGTCAGCTTATCAGATCTGAATCATTTTATGAAGGAGAGGGACTAGGTTGAGGTTCTAACATGCACATATGGTCCTTAATGGGACAGGCACTGCAGGCTTTTTATGGTGTAGAGATATGGCCCTATACAAGACTGGCACTGCAGGCTTTGTATGGTGTAGAGATATGGTCCTATATAGGACTAGCACTGCAGGCTTTGTATGGGGTAGAGATCTGGTCCTATATAGGACTAGCAATGCAGGCTTTGTATGGTGTAGAGATATGGTCCTATATAGGACTAGCACTGCAGGCTTTGTATGGTGTAGAGATATGGTCCTATATAGGACTAGCACTGCAGGCTTTGTATGGTGTAGAGATATGGTACTATATAGGACTAGCACTGCAGGCTTTGTATGGTGCAGAGATATGGTCCTATATAGGACTAGCACTGCAGGCTCTGTATGGTCTAGAGATATGGTCCTATACAAGACTGGCACTGCAGGCTTTGTATGGTGTAGATATATGGTCCCTGTACAGGACTGGCAATGCAGGTCTCTGTATAGTGTAGATATGGTCCCTGTACAGGACTGGCACAGCAGGCTCTGTATAGTGTAGATACGGTCCCTGTATAGGACTGGCACTGCAGGCTTTGTATGGTGTAGAGATATGGTCCTATACAAGACTGGCAATGCAGGCTCTGTATAGTGTAGATATGGTCCCTGTATAGGACTGGCACTGCAGGCTCTGTATAGTGTAGATATATGGTCCTATATAGGACTAGCACTGCATGCTCTGTATAGTGTAGATATGGTCCCTGTATAGGACTGGCACTGCAGGCTCTGTATAGTGTAGAGATATGGTCCTATATAGGACTAGCACTGCAGGCTTTGTATGGTGTAGATATGGTCCCTGTATAGGACTGGCACTGCATGCTCTGTATAGTGTAGATATGGTCCCTGTATAAGACTGGCACTGCATGCTCTGTATAGTGTAGATATGGTCCCTGTATAGGACTGGCAATGCAGGCTCTGTATAGTGTAGCTATGGTCCTATACAAGACTGGCAATGCAGGCTCTGTATAGTGTAGATATGGTCCCTGTATAGGACTGGCACTGCAGGCTCTGTATAGTATAGATATGGTCCCTATATAGGACTAGCACTGCATGCTCTGTATAGTGTAGATATGGTCCCTGTATAGGACTGGCACTGCAGGCTCTGTATAGTGTAGAGATATGGTCCTATATAGGACTAGCACTGCAGGCTTTGTATGGTGTAGAGATATGGTCCCTGTATAGGACTAGCACTGCATGCTCTGTATAGTGTAGATATGGTCCCTGTATAGGACTGGCACTGCAGGCTCTGTATAGTGTAGATATGGTCCTATATAGGACTAGCACTGCAGGCTTTGTATGGTGTAGAGATATGGTCCCTGTATAGGACTGGCACTGCAGGCTCTGTATAGTGTAGATATGGTCCCTGTATAGGACTGGCACTGCAGGCTCTGTATAGTGTAGATATGGTCCCTGTACAGGACTGGCACTGCAGGCTCTGTATAGTGTAGATATGGTCCCTGTATAGGACTGGCACTGCAGGCTCTGTATAGTGTAGATATGGTCCTATATAGGACTAGCACTGCAGGCTTTGTATGGTGTAGAGATATGGTCCCTGTATAGGACTGGCACTGCAGGCTCTGTATAGTGTAGATATGGTCCCTGTATAGGACTAGCACTGCAGGCTCTGTATAGTGTAGATATGGTCCCTGTATAGGACTGGCACTGCAGGCTCTGTATAGTGTAGATATGGTCCCTGTATAGGACTGGCACTGCAGGCTCTGTATAGTGTAGATATGGTCCCTGTATAGGACTGGCTCTGCAGTTTGTTGGTCCCTGAACATGACTGGCACTACACACTGTGGGGGTGCAGACAATGCCAGCAGCTCGTACCTGGTGCCATCACAGTAACTTACTGTGTCCTGCTTTGTAGGAGCTGGCCCAGGCAGTGCTGGTGAGGCCGGTCCCTGCACATTCCAGACCTCAGCAGGAAGCCCCCGCTCTCCGGCCCCGCACCCTGTTCCGCACCCTGTTCCCCTGCTCCGCACTGACAGCTCCCGTGTCCGCTGCGCACAAAGTTCTGTATCCAGGGATGAGTCCAGCCAGGCGCCGCTCCGGCGGGGTGACTTACCGTCCAGAGGAGGGAGGGTGTTCTGGAGGCAGCAGTCTGGTGTCCGCTGTAGGGAGGCTCCTACCCGGCTGTGTGCTCAGCCCGTGCCTGCCCCATCCCGCTGCACTGTGCACTATATCTGCTGTGCGCTGCCCCGGCTTCCTCACATGTTTCATTAAATATCGCTTCCTGTGGCCCCGCCCACCGCGGCTGTGCACGACTCAGGGCGGAGCCTCGGCACTGAGCACGTACTACACAGAGCCCGGACCGCACAGGCGACAGCGCCACCTGGTGGACACAGAGCGCAGCACGTCTCATACACACTGCACGTGCCTGTGTTACATTCATAACTACCAGCAAACATGGAGGTGACGTCACAGGGAAAGGAGAAGCAAAGTGCGGGGCAAGATGGGAACCCAAACTGCTGCACCATCACCCGACACAGCAATACCTAGGTTATTCATGATACACATATACACTGCACCTAATCCTGGGTGACAGCACAGATCTCCTCCATCCAGCTGTGCCCTGTCCATTCTCACATTGTTTAGTATAGAAAAGTCAGGACATATTCAGTTCTCAGTCCAGTTCACATTATACAGCCCCAGCAAAATGAAGAGCCCACTGCACAGGTTTCTACATGTCTGACAGCCATTCCATTCCAGTGTCAGCTGATTTACAACCAAAGTACACCTCATTCTACTTAATGTGCTTCTGACTAGGTGATCACCTGAACCAAATCTTATTTAACGAGGGAAAGTATAAAAAACACTGCTGTGGTCTTCACAATCCTCTTGCAATAGGACAAGCTGGATGGCAAACAATTGCAAGGAATAGCCCAAAAGTAATTTAAATGAAAAAATAACTTTTAACAATGCCAAAGGAGTTGAAAAGAAAAGTCTTGAGTGAGGAAAAGAAGGGTTCAATTCTGGCTTTACTAGCAGAGAGATACAGTGAGCGTCATGTTGCCTCCATCTGTACAATTTCGAAGATGGCAGTCCATTACAACAAGGTCAAGCAGCAGATATTGGGGACAACAAAGCTACAGACCGGCAGAGGGCGAAAGCGACTCTCCACTGACCGGGATGACAGTCATCTTATTCAAATGTCACTTAGCAACTGTAGGATGACATCAAGTGACCTACAAAAGAAATGGCAAATGGCAGCTGGGGTGAAGTGCACAGCAAGAACAGTTTGTAACAGGCTCCTAGAGGCAGGACTCAAGTAATGTAAAGCTAGAAAAAAGCCTTTCATCAATGAAAAGCAAAGGAGAGCCAGGCTGAAGATTGCCAAAGACCATAAGGCTTGGACCATAGAGGACTGGAGTAGGGTAATCTTCTCTGATGAGTCTAATTTTCAGCTTTGCCAAACACCTTGTCATCTAATGGTTAGACAGAGACCTGGAGAGGCGTACAAGCTACAGTGTCTTGTGCCCATTGTGAAATTGATCTGAGGATTCTTCAGCAAGGCTGCAATTGGGCAGGTTAATCTTTGCAAAGGACATATGAATCAAGCCACATACAAGGTTATTCTGGAAAAACACTCGCTTCCTTCTGCTCAGGCAATGTTCCCAAACTCTGAGGACTGTTTCTTCCAGCAGGACAATGCCCATGCTGCACAGCTAGGTCAAAACCTCTGGAATGTAATCAAGAGAAAGATGGATAGTCACCAGCCATCAAACAATAAATGACTGCTTAAATGTTTGTGCCAGGAGTGGCATAAGGTGACCCAAAAACAGTGTGAAAGACTGGAGTAAAGCATTCCAAGACGCATGAAAGCTATGATTAAAAATCATGGTTATTCCACCAAATATTGATTTCTGAACTCTTCCCGTGTTAAAACATTAGTATTGTTGTTACTAAATGAATAAGAACTTGTTTTCTTTGCATTATTTGAGGCCTGAAAGCACTGTTTCTTTCATATTTTTTTGTCGATTTCTCATTTGCTGCAAATAAATACAACATTTTTAGCTTTGAATTTCGGAGACAAGTTGTCAGTAGTTTATAGAATAAAAGAACAATGTACATTTTACTCAAAAATAACTGAAACTTTTGCAGTGGTCTCTTAATTTTTGCCAGAGCTGTGTATTCCTTACATCTGGCATATATACTTGTGAAATCTGAAGTCAGACGCCCAATAGTCACCATACAGTCATCATTTTATACATTGCTCATAAACTCTCAACTATGGAAGGATTATTAGGCCACGTGCACACGCTGAGTATTTGGTGAGTTTTTTACCTCAGGATTTGTAGACAAAACCAGGAATGGAGCAATCAGAGGAAAAGTCTAATAGAAACACCTGCACCACTTCTATATTTAATTATCCACTCCTGGTTTTGGCTACAAATCCTGAGGTAAAAAACTCATCAAATACTCAACGTGTGCACGTGGCCTTAATATTTTTTACAGCTCGTTGCCCTGGTTATAGCCACCTCTGCAGTCTACCGTGTTTCCCCGAAAGTAAGACCCTGTCTTACATTTTTTTGGGGGCCAAAAGTGGCCCCCGGTCTTACTTTCGGGGGGGGCCTTACATTGGGTGCCCCAGCAGTGTGGCCTACAGGCCCCCTACTGCTGGGACACTGAGGGAGCGGGTCGCACGTCACGTGCGCCCGCTCATTACATATGCACTGCATCCCCCTGTCAATCAGCGACAGGGGGAGCAGTGCATTATACTGTATATATGGGCCCCCTATTGCTGGCACACTACCCCCCTGTTCTGAGGCCCCCACCGCTGCTGCTGCTGCAGAGATCTTACCCTCCAGGGTCTTCTTGCAGCAGCCAGCGCGTCCGTCCTCTGTCTTCGGCTGTCTTCCGGATCATGTGACCCGTCGCAGCGCATGACGTCATCGCGACTGCGACCGGCCGGTCACATGATCCGGAAGACAGCCGAGGACAGAGGACGGACGCGCTGGCTGCTGCAAGAAGACCCTGGAGGGTAAGATCTCTGCAGCAGCAGCAGCAGCGGTGGGGGCCTCAGAACAGGGGGGTAGTGTGCCAGCAATAGGGGGCCCATATATACAGTATAATGCACTGCTCCCCCTGTCGCTGATTGACAGGGGGATGCAGTGCATATGTAATGAGCGGGCGCACGTGACGTGCGACCCGCTCCCGGTCCCCCCCCCCTCCGCTAGGGGCCTTACATTGGCCCCCCTGGTTGTAAGGCCTTATAATCGGGGGAGGCCTTACATTAGCAGGCCCCCCCTTTACCCTAGGCGGCCTTACAATCGGGGGGGCCTTACTATCGGGGAAACACGGTAGCAATCATGACTGAACATGTGCAATGCTTAATCCAATATTCTCAAATTGTCTCATGAGCAGCTCAGAGCAATGCTGTCTCCTTAGCCTCCTCACCTCCTGGACTCTGGCAGATTCTCCTCCTTGGATGACAGTTCTGGGCAGTAGTAGAGCTGTAGTAATAGGCGGGAGGCACAATGAGAGAGATGCCTGCAGGATACTTGCACGAGTCTCGCACGCCTCACCCAGCAAGATGCTGCAGCTCCATAAAAACACATGCAGCTCCACACTCCTGTCTAGATAGCTGACAGCCGTGCCGGTTGAGGTATGCAAGACTGGTGTGAGTATCCCGCATGTGTATCTGGCCTTAGAAGCTCGGCATAGCTGAATGAGTTACAGCAAAACCTATCAGAGGTTTGTTCTGAGCCTACACAGCTATGTGAGCAAGCAAACAGCTCTGGACAACAAAAGCAGAGAGTATGATGGTGGGTTTACACGCCGCGATATCGGCGTCCAACTCCGACCCAACTCCGACAAAAAGTCACGTGGGTCGTGAGTTGGAGCCGATATCGGGTGCGCGTTGTACGGTTTCAGTGTACAACGCGATGCTGGAACGATGCCAAAACGATATCGGAGTTGAATAGCAGAGCTATTCAACTCCCCGATATCGCAAGGCCGTTGTACCAGCATCGCTGCGTGTGACAGCCCAACTCCGATGTGTACTCGCACCTCACCCATTAACTCCCATGTTAAATGGTCGTTACTGGGTTGGTGGGCGTACACATCGGAGGGACGTTGTTTCCCGATATCGCAGCGTGTAAACCAGCGATGCGATATCGGGAAAAGTGCTCCCAAAATGCGCGCTCCCGCGCCGTTGTATGCGATATCGGGACGATATCGCTACGTGTAACCCCACCATTAGACTTGGTGTGAAACAAGCTACAGGTTTGTGATTTTGTAAGTTATAATTCCATCTCCAGGTCAAAAATCCTTATGTAACTGATATCATTTTCTAATTCCTTTCTCTAAGCTCTCTCTATTCATGTATTTCTAATATTTATGCTTCCTCTTATCGTCCCTAAACAGCAAATAAAGAGATTAATTCCATCTGTCAATTGCAATGGCCGGAAGGGCCGGGGATACTTGGTAGACAGGCCATCTGATACTTTGGGGAAGTCATGGTGGCTGTGGCCCAGCTTCATGGCCTTAACCGTAAAGTGAAGGGGGTTGGGGGTATTTACAGGGAATTTAGAAGTCTTTTCGTGACACCACCTGTGGTATCTGGCCAGTCATGGCCGACGCTGCTGGTTTGAGTCTCTGGGGCAGATGGTGCGGCAGGCAGGATGGTATCGCTCCCCACAGGTGGAGCAGGGCACCAGGGGTAGTGACAGTCTATGAGGACAATGGTGACTGTAGCAGTGGTGCAGGAGGGTGCAGGTAATAACAGGAGGACACCAGGGCTGCAGTTCTTTAACTTTTAGGCCACGTGCACATGCTGAGTATTTGATGAGTTTTTTACCTCAGGAGTTGTAGCCTAAACCAGGAGTGGATAATTAAATACAAAAGTGGGTGCAGGTGTTTCTATTAGACTTTTCCTCTGATTGCTCCAGGATTTTGTCTACAAATCCTGAGGTAAAAAACTGATCAAATACTGAACGTGTGCACGTGGCCTTACTCACAGTTCAGTGGCTCCAGCCCAGCAAGGGAACCGTGTCCTCTGGGTTAGTAATCCAGTTAACCCCCAGGCAATTTGGGTTCACTCCACCGAGACACCCCACTTTAAGCCTCTCCAGGTTGACTTCCACACTGTCTTTTCTCCTCTCCTGCCCTGCGTCTTCATGCTACAGTTTCCCAGGCTGATGGCTGGGGCCTTGTCGAGTGACGGTTGAAGTGTCCTCTGACCCTAGGTCTAGCCACCGTCCTGCGGATTGTCCACGGTTATTGGTAACTGAGCCTGAAGCTCAGCCGCCTTCGGTTTTCTGGCTCAGCCTTAAAGTGTTGTTGCCAGATCTGGGCAGGTCCCCTCTTGCAACCTAGTTCCTCCAGCAACAACCTCAGGGTGATTGCTAGAACAGAGTCCTTCTGGCAGGGTTCTGTGGCGACCTACCCACAGGTCCCACTCCTCCCTGGCACTACCCTCCCTTAGAACTCCATTCTCTTTAAGTGTTCCTTACAGACTCACTTCTCCCTCCAACTGGACTAACTCCTCTCTTCTTTTCCTACCTTCAGTTCTCACCCCCTCTGCCTATTCCCTCCTTTTGCCAGAAGATGGGGCTCCTCATATGAAGTCACTTTCGCCCCCTTTGGTCTCCTGGCCAGGAGTTAGGATGGGTGTTGGGTGCTGGTGTGTGTGTCTTGGGTTGGTGTCCCCTCCTTACCCGGGAGTGGGATACCACAACTATGGATTAGGTGTAGTACCTCTGTGGCAACCATACCGCAGGGGCACCACATCAATCACAGTGAGCTCTCTGCTGCCCACTCCCCATGGAATGAATATTCATGTATCATTACACTGCCCTGCCCTCTGGGTTTTATGCTCTGTGACTGTAGACAGTTCAGAAGGGGGGGAGGAGATGTGTGCTCTTGCTCTTAGCTGCAGCTCTTCATGCCATTGTGTGTATCTGAGAAATGTGTGTAGTGTGTGCAGCCTGAAATATTTCTATTTGTTTAGAAGAACATTTGATCATTTGCTCAGCAGATACACACATTATGTGTATGCAGGAAACCCAACGTTTATATAAACACATAGAAGTCTCTTACAGACACCAAACAGTGCAGGACAAAACATCTTCCCCTTCCCAGCACAGAGGAGAGGGACAGAACACCAGCTTGAGTGGGTGTGGATATTTAAATAACACTTATACAGCAGCCTGACTAATCCTCTTTAATAAGTAATGGAGAGGACTAATGCACCAGCTCCCTGCAGGGTGTGAAAATGCTTATAACAAGGAAACTACAAATGGTACAATAATTATTTTACATGTTTTTAAAAGGTCTGCGAAACAACTATTTAAGGATAATAGTAGTATCATACTGAAAAATGATCTGATAGAGTTCCTTTAAGGAAATGAGAGGGAGGGGAATAGTAAGAAAATTGCAAACTTGCTTATTTTCATGTCATCTTCCAAACAAAAGCCATTTATAAACTTGCAAATACCCCTTTAACTCCTTACCTACACCTGTCATACATATATGGCGCATGTCAATACAGAGTGTATGGAAGAGGCTCATGGGCTTGCCCTATACACATCAGGTAATTGCAGTATATTACAGCCAGCACCTGCCTTTGACAGCAGCATTTAGTAAGTTACATATAAGATTTGGTTGTTAAACTCTGACAGTGGAATTAACAGCGCATTGGCATGGGAACCCACCAATCTTGTACCCATAGGTGTGCCCGTGACATGATTGCAGTGCATCGATGGCTTGCTATGACAGCTATTGGTCTGCTGAAGACCTCCACGGTGGTCATTATGGAGCTCCCCTGAAACCCTGCCTGTAGCCGGGCTTAAAAAGGAGACAGTGATTTTTGCTAGGTACAGCAATACAGCAATTGCTGTACATAGCACAAACAATCAATCACAGGTTTTAGTCCCCTAAAATACAGTAAAGAGTAAAAAAGTATTTTACGAAAAAAAAAAGTTCAAATCAGTCTCCTACTCCTCAATTAAAAATATAGATAATAAAAAAATACACACATATCTCTGAGTTAAGAAAAGTCTTTGTAAACACTGTAAACATAAAAAAACACACCAAATTTGATAACTGCAATATCACAAAGAATGTACAAAAAAAAACAAGAGGAAAAAAATGTCATATCTATCCAAAAATTATATCAATAAAAAAGCAGTCTCACCCTGCAAAAAAGTGAGCCATCACACGGCTTCGTCAACTAAAAACAGGAACATTACGGGTCCCGGAAAATGCAGACAACCCAAAAAAATTAAGTTAAAAAAACATTTATTTACAACTACAAATACAAAAAAACTGGATACGTTTGGCATCACCGTAATCATACTAAAAGGAGAATAGTTTTGCCAGGATATTTCTACCACATAATGTACACCGTAAAGACACTTACCCAAAAAAAAAAGTTGGATGGCATTTTTTTTTCTTTTTACAATTTCATCACACTTATTTTTTTTCTCATTTTCCATTACACTAAGTGTGGGTTCATTCAAAAGTACAACTCACCCCACAAAAAAAACGAGTTGTCATATGTCTATGTGTACAGAAAAGGTAAATTGTGAGAAGAGGAGGAAAACATGAAGATGCAAAAATGGAAATTGGATGTGTTGTGAAAGGGTTAAAGCTCTTTCCAATAGAGCTTGCAAGCAATGCTTTGGAGATGGCTGCTGTTAGCATGCGATCCTGTCCAATTTCAGCACTACTGTGCTTCTCCGATGGACACAAGAGAGCATGACAGAGTGCATAGTTCAGGTCAGCAGCACAATACTGTTGGTCCAAGCTGTCAATCAAGCAGAAGTGCACGGCTCCCGGCAAGAGGGAAGTCAGGAGGCTGGGGAGTGGTGTGCTCCTGCACAAGATAGTTATTCATCTAAGAAAGTAATTGTCATGTTTTATATACAATCTGTTTTTAGTTTACTAGATACAATTTTAGACTGCAGGACTAATTAACCACATGCGTTAACCAACTCAATTAGTATGATTAATTAACTGGGCTGGACATGACCTTGACTAACCAGACCATAGCTTTATATAATGAAGAGACTATATATGACTATGAAACTGTACCTGATGAAGACTCTGTAATGAGTTGAAACGTGTTGTACCTGGCTTTTTTTATATACTTGTATGAATACATTTCCGGACGAAAATAATCACCGGGTTCTTTTTGGAAGCGCCGCAACACAAAAAAAACGAATTATCTTAAACTGATCAACTGAACAAACAGGATCTTCCAATACGAGGACCTGATCCCTCCGGTAAAGCGTGCTGCAAGCCACAAGGATCCATTTTTTACTAAACGCGAAATCTTAAGACATCTCAAAGGTGAGCAGTTTTCAGTTACCTCACCCCGTTTTAATAGAGATACTGCACTTAGATCTGCACCGTTCCTTTTCCCCTCTCTCCCCCAGAAGCTAAGAGACAGCTTTACTTAAGTCCTGCACAAGAGGAGGAGACTAGTCCTTCAAAACATTAGGATAGAGTTTTCATTTTTCCGCTTTACAGATATAACATGCTCATTATAGACTGACAAGGGCCAAGTGGTTAATCTCTAGGTCCATGTCAGGTCAATGGGTGAATATACATACTTATAGTTTCGCAACACATATGAGGAATGTAAAAGGATAATGTAAATGAGAACAGAGCAGAATAAGCAGGTGGAAATGCTTTTCCCACAGGAGTAAGAAGATTCCTGATGATCGAGCAGGTCCCAATGACATGTTGGCATGATGTTAAACCTACTATATAAAAGCCCCATTCAGTCTGTCTGTGATCTAAGGCGGCCGTCACACGCTTCAATTTAAAGCACGATATCGCTTAAGCGATCTGCTTTTTGATGGCTTAAGCGATATCGTTTGTCTGTCGCTGCGTGCAATCAAGCGATTTTACAATGTAAAATCGCTTATCGTTAGATCGCAGATTGGTGAGCCGTAGCTCATATCAAGCGATAAACGCTTGTTCAATCTGCTTCATCGTGGTGTGTGACACCACGATGAACGATCTCCCAGCGGCAGAGCCTATGCTGGGAGATGGTATCTATGGTAAAGTCGGGTTACTAAGCGCTGCGCGGGCCTAGTAACCCGATGTGTACCATAGTTACCAGCGATCTCGCTGCTCCACATCGCTGGTGAGTCTGCCTGTGTGACAGC
Organism: Allobates femoralis; assembly: GCA_033576535.1. NCBI lineage: Eukaryota > Metazoa > Chordata > Amphibia > Anura > Aromobatidae > Allobates > Allobates femoralis. The sequence continues at coordinate 139,621,608 of JARQOC010000001.1, read as the reverse complement.
TCACCACGATGTGAGTGATATTGTTAGCGATCGCGCGTGCACGTGATCGCTACAATATCGCTATCGATATTGAAGCGTGTGACGGCCGCCTAAGTTTGTCCTGAAAACAGCAGCACCTATACGACATCTTGTTAATTACAAAAGGCAGTTAAACTGGAATGTGAAGAAGCCTATATGTTTGGTTGATCAGTCAAAATCTACACCAAGAAAACGCTCGATGTGATAGAATCCGGCCCCCGTCTGGTACAGAATAATCCATTCATTTTTATGAGAAACCAGGGATTTGTAAAGGTGTTGTTGTGCGATAGCTCAGTGCTAACATGCCCTTATTTCTCCTCCACATTACTGCATAGCGATTCTTGACTTTAGATGGGAATCTTCATTTGAGGTTTGATGGAATGGACAGCTCCAGCAAACTATTGCTGAGATCAAAGTGACCACCGACACTTATATATTTCAGGCTCATGTAGATACACATATTCATTGGCTGTGTCAAAACACAAAGTGAAATCAGGTAATCTTGTAATATTTTTTCTACAGAAATGTACTGACAATATAACTAAAGCACCAAGGAAAACTTTTCAGACCGATATTGCCAGAACAAGTCAGTACAACTATTCTAAACAGGAAAAGAAGGCAAGCGCAGAAACATACTTCAGTTGAGAGGTGAGGCACCAGTCCATACTTGGGGACATAAGAAATAGATTTTATAAGTTACTGTCTTTTAAATAGATTGTGTCCTTATGTTTACAACATTTTGATCTATAGGTTGTTGTCACTGAGTTTCTACTTGTATTGGTAATGATTTCTTGTATTGTAGCCAAATGTCTCATTAATACCATTATTGACATATATATCTGTGGTGTTAGGCTGCTTTCACATCACAATTCTTGTGGATCCGTGGCTATCCATTCTAAAACGGATAGCTACGGATCCGATTTGGCCCCTATGTATCCCTATGGGCATGCATTGGTCCTGTATGGCCATCCAATTGTGTCCAAATTGTCACAGATCCGATTGTGTCCGATTTTTGATGTACCCAGAATGAAGACTGCTTCGATTTTGGGCACAGCGGACTAAATCGGATAGAATCGGATCCGATACGATACGCGCCAAATAACATGGGGGACTATGGAGCATGGATGCGGGAAAAAAACAGGATCGTTTATGGGATGCATGCTCAGTATACCAAAACTGCTCTGTTCCCGTGTTATTTCACTTTCGCAATGTATATACATACATTGTGAAAGTAAAATTAAATAAAGCAAGTGTTAAAAAAAATAAATAAATCCTCACCTCTTCGCCGTGTGTCACGTGATGTATTCATCTCCAATGGCTTAAGGACCTGAATCAGCTGACCGTGCGGGGCGGGGCGGGGCAACCCGATCAGCTAATTGGTCACATGACCACATCAGCTGAGCGGTTTGAATTGCCAAAACCGATCAGCAAGCAGGCAGTTTAAAAACTTGCTTTATTTAATTTTACTTTTGCAATGTATGTATATACATTGCAAAAGTGAAAGTCAGCCACACTTGCCTGCGCTTTGCAGGCTTGGGCTCCTCCCAGCTCTTTCTGCGTCCGGACCCGTGAAATTCACGGATCTGGACATAGAAATGGTGACTCGCCCCTGGCGGGGACTGTGGGGTACTCGGAACCGGGCCCTCTTGTCGTTGTCTGAGCTGTGGGATGTCACGGTGGTCTGACCCAATCTGTGATCCCCTCGTCGGACGATAAATTAAAAAGGGAAATTGAAAAATGGATGAGAATAAAAATAAAAAAAATAAACATTTTTTTGTCGTGACACAGCTGGGATAGCCGCTGCTGCAATCGGAACCTCGGGGATGATGGGAGTAGCAGGAGGATGGTTCAGCTCTCCACGGAAAGAGTGGGTCCCCAGGGCAACTGTACAGTCTGTGGAGATGATTTGGGGAATGGGAGGCTGAGCTGGCTGCTGGCAGGGTTCAGGGACACTCTCAGGCAGACTCCTGCTGCCGGCATGGTGAATCAGTCTACCTATCCTCAGGCGCAGGAATGACAGTCACACACAGTGCTGAGCTTCAACCCAGTTTACTTTGCTTTCTTGGCAGATGTTCAACTTACAAGACAGTGCAGTAGTGGCTCCAGTAGTCTCTTAGCAGCCGGGATGACTCGTCCATATCACCCACTTTTGTGTTCCTTTCATGAGCATCTCTGGCTTTGGGTCACACTTTAAACATGAATTGCGTTCACCGCATCCAGATCCGGATGCGGTGAATGCAATTGTCATCATACCTTCAGCAATCCGGGAACCGGATTGCAGAAGCCGCAATCCGGTGACCGGATTGCTCAGGATGTGTAATCCTGAGCAATCCGGTTACCGGATAGTTTGCTCATCCCTGCTGCCGTAGGGATGAGCAAACTGTTCTGTGTTATTTAAAAGTATATATTTAATAAATAAATGTTTGATTAATGTCTCTAGGGGTAACCCAGTCCCCCTGGAGACCTTACACCCACTCAGGTGGGCTTATACAGCTATAATCTGTAATGTGCAAAAGCGCCGGGCTCTTCAAAACGGCGCGCATGACCCCACAAACTGCCCCCCCCCGTATTTATATACCTGTCCCTGCACCCCCTCCTATGATTTATAGCCATCCCTTTAGCAGATCCAAATGATTGTGTAAAGTATATAATACAGGTTATAATCACCTCCTCCTCATGTGTGAGTTCTCTGTTACTGTACAAATGTCCAAAGGCGGGGCTGTCTGCTGCTCCCTCCACCCGCTTATTAATTATGCACGCCCCCTCTGGGCTTACTTCAGTGCTGAGAGCCTGGCGGCGTCATGAAAGGGACGGTGCTAAAATCGCGTCATATCGGTAGCCCCTCCCCTTTCATGACGCTGCCAGGCTCTCAGCACTGAAGCAAGCCCAGAGGGGATAAGCAAAGTATATGCGGGAACCGTATTGCTCAGGATTATACATCCTGAGCAATCCGGTTCCAGCATTGCGGATGCTAAAACCGCTCCGAAAACTGCAGCTTGCATGATTTTTCATGCAGGCTGCAGAGCCGGAGACAGAAATCAGGTTGCTTGTGAAGCAATCCGGTTTTTGATTGCTCCTATGGGGAGCGTTTCTTGATCTGGTTTTGAGCTTTTTGAAAGCTCAAACGGATCAGGTTTAAAAAAAACAAAACATAGATGTGACCCTAGCCTCTGTCAGTCTCTTCCGCATGCAAAGCTACGATCCAGCGGTCACATACTTTCGGTGGGCGGCCTGTCTGGTCCCCTAGCCCTAGTACAGTGGTCTTCTCTTTGCTGCACTGGGTTTTGGGTTACGGGACATGAAGACCCCGCACCCTGCAGGGATTTGTGGTTGGAGCATGGGGTTTCCTGGCCACCTCAGAGCCGGCACCCACGTTTCTGCCCCAGTCCTTCAGCTTTCCTGCCAATTCGGGTACACAAATAGGTTGATCATTATCTGCACTCCTAGGGCTCCTTCTGTCTTTCTTTATCGTCTGCAGCCTGGGACCCGGACACGCTTCATGGTGTTACTGGCCACCGGGTCTGTGTCTTTTCAGTCTCGTGTAGTGAAGGTGTTCTCTCCTCTCCGTCTCACTTAATTCAACTCCAGGACTTAACTTACTGACTGCTCCTCACTAACTGAACTCTCTGTGGCGTTTTCTGGTTTTGTTTCCTCCCTCCTGACCGTGTCCTGTCTAACTTTCCCACCCTCCACTCGTCTCCTCCCGCCATCCCATTGCTGGGCATTAAGTCCCTCGTCTTGGGATTGGAGTGTGTTGGGTGTGTGTTTGGATGACTGGACTTACCGATCCCGGCTGCTGCACCTTCTAGTAGCGACCGGTCCGCAGGGGCGCCACACTTTCCCGGGGCAAAGGTTAGCACATCCTCGTGCTAGGACCAGGTTAGATGGTACACGGAAACTCAAGACTTTTTTTTATAAACACATAACATTATCAAATTTACAAGAGTGCTTCTTCTTCCTGGATGGGAGGTTCGTGGCTTAAATGTTACATAACAAAAATCATACTATTTATATAAAGGGGCAGGGGTATGGATATAGAAAAAGTAGAAAAGTAGAAAAAGAAAGTGCAAAGTCAGCTCGGCGATTGTCTTTTCACCATTAGTCTGTTAGTCTTTGGGGGAACCCACCACAAGTAAAATCCCAAAACATGCCCTCGGCATGGCGACAGGAGCTAAAGAGACTGATGCTTCGGCCACGTCAGTGGGATTTTGTTCGTTGCGGTCGCAAGTGCAATTGTCTATTCATGTTCAAGGCATTTTAAATATACATAATAAGGCTGAGCATAAAACCAACAGGAAGCACACCGCAGTGAGCCAACTATATACACTTTCAGTCCTGATCAGGCATAGTTCATGATCAAACATTCATTGTAAACAGGGGGATGCACTATTAGGAAAAGCTGGGGCAAACAAGGGAAAACAACTGTTCAGAGTTCACTTAAGCTGCTGTCAGTCCTGGCCCCTTTGCCAGCACATGTTTTTAGTCACTTAGGGCCGCCATTGCCTAAGCCCCAAAAATACAGTTTGTAAGGCGCACACGACCCTGTTTTACCAGGTTGGTAGATCCGGTTCGTGATGCCAGAAAGCTGACTCAGCTCTGACGGGGACTGTGCGGTACTCGGAACCAGGCCCTCTCGTCTCGTCTGGGCTGCGGGTTGTCACCGTGGTGTGACCCGGTCCGTGATCCCTTGTCGGGCAATCAGTTAAAAAGGGGAATTGAAAAAATGGATGAAAATAGGAATAAAAAAATAAAAATAAAAGTTTTTTTGTCGTGACGCCACCCGTGGGACACAGCCAGGATAGCTGCTGCTGCATTCGGGTCCTCTGGGGATGATGGGAGTAGCAGCGAAGATGGTTCAGCTCTCCCAGGGTAACCGTACAGTCTGTGGAGAAGATTTGGGGAATGGGAGGCCAGCAGGGCTGAGCTGGCAGCTAGCAGGGTTCAGGGACACTCTCGGGCAGACTCCTGCTGCCGGCGCGGCGAATCAGTCTACCTCTCCTCAGGCGCAGGAATGACAGTCTCTCACAGTGCTGAGCTTCAACCCGGTTTATTTTGCTTTCTCGGCAGATGTTCAATTTACAAGACAGTGCAGTGGCGGCACCAGTAGTCTCTTAGCAGCCGGGATGGCTAGTCCAGCCGGATGGCTGTCCCTTTTGTGTTCCTTTCATGGGCCTCTCTGTCAGTCTCTTCCGTACGCAAAGCTACGATCCAGCGGCCACAGGCTTTTGGTGGGCGACCTGCCTGGTCCCCTACCCCTAGTACGTCGACCTTCTTTTCGCTGCACCAGGTTTTGGGTCATGAGATATAAAGACCCCACACCCCTCAGGCATTCGTGGTTGGAGCGTGGAACTTCCTAGCCACCTCAGAGGCGGCACCCTGGTTTCTGCCCGAGTCCTTGAGCTTTCCTGCCAATTCGGGTACACGAATGGGTTACTCACTATCTGCAACCCTAGGACTCCTTCTGTATCTCTCTACAGTCTGCATCCCGGGACCCGGACTTACTGACTACTCCTCACTAACTGAACTCCCTGTGGTGCTTTCTGGTTTTGTTTCCTCCCTCCTGACAGTGTCTTGTCTAACTTTCCCACCCTCCACTTGTCTCCTCCCGCCATCCCGTTGCTGTTCATAGAGTCCCTAGTCTTGGGATCGGAGGGTGTTCGGTGTGTGTTTGTGTGACTGGACTTACCAATCCCGGTTGCTGGGCCTTCTAGTGGCGACCGGTCCGCAGGGCGCCACAATTGCATCCGGAGTTCACATCCGAGTCTGTCCGTTCCTTTTCATGGGGTACTGCAAAAAACAGGAAAAAAATCATGATGTAAAAGGGGCCTTTCAAGGAAGATGGCCAGTCTGTGTTACTTACATTGTGTATTACATCTATTTCTTATATATGAAAAGCTTATATTGGATTCTTTATTATCATATATGTATATTATGTATATGCAATTGTGGACTGATATTTAAATTGTATCCTCCCCTTTATACAGTATTTGCTGCTGCCGCCTCCTTTTTGTTGTATATGTGATATGCACCTCCTATATCTATTTTTATGTCATAACAACCAATAAAGTATAATTTTTTATAGACCTTTGTTAGGCCCCTTTCTCATCACCATTTTTGCCGTTTTGCGGCAGATCAGGCAGATTTACTGCATCTGCTGCGTAACGGCTGCACTTGTGGCACACTTGCGGCAAGCCAATTAATTCTCTCTGGGACTTGCAGCAGGTGTGACAAATGTGGTTTTTGCTGCTATCCACCACTTGTGGCAGTTGCAACCTTTTTTTTCACGTGCCGCAAGTCCCATAGAAAACTATGTTACGCGGCAGATGCGGTAAATCTGCTGGATCTGCCGCAAATCAGCAAAAACGCTGCTGTGAAAGGGGCCTCAGTCGGATTTTGTCCTTTCCAGTTTATATTATCCATTCGCAGACACTAACAGAGGAGGGTCCCTGTGCTAGAACAATATAAAGGCCCTTTGCAGTCCAATAGCTCATCATAAAGCACAATTCCATCTACTTTTGGTGTGGAAATGAGTCCCCTTGCCATGAGTGTCCTGGTGCAGCTGCACAGGTTACACCAATAATATGTCTGCCCCTGTATATAGCTATATATTAATTACACTGTCAGGTCCATTTCTGCATTATTAGCCTCGCAGCTTCTTCACTTCTAAGGAATCTGTATATGAAGAATAACCTGTTCAGTCTATACAGATTAGTTCCTTTTGTACATATTGTGCTTATGCATGTGACAAGTGTGCAGAAACCCAATATTTCCTTCCGCATGTGTGCACACAGAGACCACACTTCATAGACACACCTAAGGACAATGTGATTTCCTCCAGAATGCAAAGCACCATTTGTGAAGAACAGGGAGTAGTGTGCAGCTCGTACATGAGCCATCAGAAGCATGCAGGTTATAATGTGAATCTGCACTGTGTGCCATGTTTTCCCGCACGTGACAGGTCATATAATAAGGCACAGTTCCTGGTAGGCTAGGGTCACATTTACGTTTTGACCCTAGTCTACCAGATTACGCTTTAAACTTAGGCTAGGGTCACATTTACGTTTTGACCCTAGCCTACCGGATTGCGCTTTTATCTTAGTACTTTTCCCAGCACCGCTTGAGTTACCGCTATGCGGTGCTGGATAACGCTGCCCCTAGTTAGGCCAGGGTTCCACATGAGCCCTCAGTCAGTTTTTGGCTTCAGTTTTGTCATTTTTTTTTTCTAAGTCCAAAAACTGACAGAAAAACGCATTGGGTGTAATAAACACCCTGTGCGTTTTTCTCTGGAGCTCAAAACATTGCCCTGTCCGTTTTTGAGCCAAAAACGCAGTAAACAGCGTTTTTGGCATCAGTTAAAAAACGCATGCGTTTTCATGCGTTTTTTTTAACATGGGGCCCTATGGGAAACGCATGCGCAAACGCATGCCATATTTGGCACTTGCGTTTGCGCATGCGTTCGCGCATGCGTTTTTTTAATGAAAAGTCCAAAAACGTTCAGGAGTGCAGGAGACACAAAAAGCACCCTATAAAAAACGGATTGGTGATGAAAATGACTTCCAAAAACGGATTTCTATGTGTGACCCCAGCCTTACCCGATATTTACCTTCCCAATCAGTCACACAGGCAGCTGCTGGGAGTGCACTTTACAGCACCGTACAGGAAACGCTGTCTGCAGCATTTCCTGTGCGGCGCTGTAAAGCGCACTCCCAGCAGCTGCCTGTGTGACTGATTGGGAAGGTAAATATCGGGTAACTAGGGGCAGCGTTATCCAGCACCGCATAGCGGTAACTCAAGCGATGCTGGGAAAAGTACTAAGATAAAAGCGCAATCCGGTAGGCTAGGGTCATAACGTAAATGTGACCCTAGCCTAAATCCAGCAACTCTTATATCATGGGTCCCCTAGTAAAAATATTTATTCACCGTTATAGCGCTATTAAAGGAAAACTGTCAGGTCAAAAATCCACATGTAACTGCTATCATTTTGTAATTCCTGCCTCTAAACTCTCTCTATTGATGTATTTCTTTTATGTATATTCCCCTCCTATCTTTTGTACATTTCAAATAAAGAGATTAATTCCATCCGTCACTCATATTGAATGATCCACTTAGTTCTCTGTGTGATCAGTAGGGGGACTGTATTCTCCTCTCTGCCTGTGTCAGCAGCATTATAAGAGCTGAGCTACAACCCAAACTGTCACAGCAGGGATAAGCCTTGTTCGCACATACCATCATATTTGGCTTTCTCTGCGTTTTTTAGCTGTTAAAAAAACCGCACCTGCGTTAACGCATGGTTCACTAAGTGTAGCTGTGTTTTTTAACAACAGATGCGTTTATTTTCACCATTCCAAAAAACACTGCATGCAGCGCTTTTTGGGTGCTGTAAAAAAACGCATGTGTTTTTTTAACATGGGGCCCTATGGGAAACGCATGCGTTAACGCATGGCACATATAGGCACCTGCGTTAACGCATGCGTTAACGCATATGAGTTTTTAATGAAAAAATGATTAAGGCTAGGGTCACATTTCTGTTTTTTTTTTAAAAAAAACCTGATACGGTTTTGAGCTTTTAAAAAGCTCAAAACCGGATCAGGAAACGCACCTCATAGGAGCCTATTATAAAAACCGGATTGCTTCACAAGCAATCTGGTTACCGCCTCCGGCTCTGCAGCCTGTGTGAAAAATCATGCAGGCTGCAGTTTTCGGAGCGGTTCTGTTATCTGCAATCTCTGTTTCTGAAAAAGTCTCCAAAGGCGGGCCTGTCTGCTGCTCCCTCCGCCCGTTTTGTAATTATGCACCCCCCCCTTGGCTTGCTGCAGTGCTGAGAGCCTGGCCGCGTCATGAAAGGGGCGGGGCTAAAATCGCCATAGCGGTACTGCATAATTACAAAGTGGGCGGAGGGAGCAGCAGACAGGCCACCTTTGGAGACTTTTTCAGAAACAGAGAACTCACACAGGACGAGGTAAATATAACCTCTTCTCTACTTTACAAAATCGTTTTGTTCTGCAAAAGGGATGGCTAGAAATGATAAGAGGGGTGCAGGGACAAGTATAAAGATGCGGGGGGGTCAGTTTGTGGGTGTACAACAGCTGACAGGAGTCAGCTGCAGTACATAACACATTACAGCAGTATATGCCCACCGCAGTGGGTGTAAGGTCTCTAGGGGGACTGGGCATCCCCTAGAGACATTAAACAAACATTTATTTATTAAATTTTAGGTTTTACAGAATACAGAACAGTTTGCTCATCCCTGCAGCAGCAGGGATGAGCAAACTATCCAGTAACCGGATAGCTCAGGAATACACATCCTGAGCAATCCGGTTACCGGATTGCGGCTTCAGCAATCCGGTTCCCGGATTGCTGAATGTATGAAGACAATTGCGTTCACCGCATCCGGATCTGGATGCGGTGAACGCAATTCAGGTTTAAAGTGTGTCCCTAGCCGTAGTGCTCTTCTTGCGTGGCCTGTCAGTTTAGGTGGATGACCATGTCTTAGTAGGGTTGCAGTCATGCCATACTCCTCTCATTTTTGGATGTTGGATCCAACAGTGAAATGTTCAGAGCTTGGGCTATATTTTTCTTCCTCATAACCTAACCCTGCTGTTCTATTTTTCCACAACTTTGGCTAGGCTCACATTTGTGTTCGGCAGCGCAGTGTATGATGCGCATACACACACGCAGTGCTGTACGCAGACACTTTTATATGAATGCAGCGGCAATTGTCTGCATGCGTTCACGTAATAGTGTCCTTAGGAAATCATTATAATATGGCTCGGCCATAGAAAAGAGAGAGAGAGATCCCAGAACGTGATTTAGGCAAGGTGAACCTCTGAATGACATCACCATCCGCTGCATTCGTTTTCTCGCCTGCAGATGGCACTGTGCACACATTCACTTGCATTCATACTTTGTGCGTGTCTGTCTGCTTGCGTACAAAACAAGCAGACAGCCACGCATAAAAAATCCAACATGTTGCGTTTAGAAGGCGCACAAATTTTGCGCATCTGAATGCAATCGCAACCAAACGCAGGTACTATGTGTTCTCAGGTTAAACATAGGAACGCAGTGTGCATGCGTTTGGCTGCGTTCGGTTATGCTGTGTTCCAAATGCAAATGTGAACCCATCCTTCATCCCTGACCTGTCTGGTATGTTGTGTTATACATATTGAAGTGTCTGGGAATTGAAATGTATTACAATCTTTGATTCTGTCCACACAGGACTAAGGCTAGGGTCACACTTTAAAATAGAATTGCGTTCACCGCATCCAAATCCAGATGCGGTGAATGCAATTGCGGTCCCACACATTTTTCAACAAAAATGTGTGGAGGGAACCACAATGCAGTAACCGGATTGCTCAGGATGTGTAATCATGAGCAATCCGGTTACCGTACAGTTTGCTCATCCCTGCTGCGCAGCCCATAGATCTACTGTATAAGCCTGCAGGACCTTGGACAGCGCACATGCTATACATACATTAAGTATAATATGAGCGCTGCTCACAGAGGAGTCGGCGGCTTCATTCATAAAAATGTACAGTAGCCGACAGGAGCCGGCTACTGTACATCAGCAATTAAATCATTATATGCCCACCTGAGTGGGTGGTATGTCTCTAGGGGGGGGGGCATCCCTAGAGACATTATAGTCACATTTATTAATAAAATTTACTCTTTAAAACACTGATTAATCTTTGCTTATCCCGGCGGCAGCCTGGATAAGCAAAGTATATGCGGTAACCGGATTGCTCAGGATTACACATCCTAAGCAATCCGGTTATCACAAAGCGGGGCTTAGAACCGCTCCGAAAACTGCAGCCTGCATGATTTTTCACGCAGGCTGTAGAGCCAGAGGCGGTAACTGGATTGCTTGTAAAGCAATCCGGTTTTTAAAATAGGCTCCTATGAGGAGCGTTTCCTGATCCGGTTTTGAGCTTTTTAAAAGCTCAAAAACCGGATCAGGTTTAAAAAAAAAAAAAACGCAAGTGTGACCCTAGCCTAAATCTGTCAGGACATTTTAGGACTCACTACAAAATTAGAGCAATCTGTTCCAGAGACCGTGAGGGCACCAGGCGTCTGATCCTCCATGGATATTGGGACCATAAAGCTTTCACACCACTAATGTTAGCTAATTAAGGATTCTTTGTCTAAAGCTGGAATCACAGTGTCCGTGTGATATGTGAGGCAGTCGGACGGGTCTTGGAGTAGTTACCTGGAACAGCCTCTCTCCTGTCAGGACAGGAATGTCAGCTGCTTCTATTTTTATGCAGCTCCCCACTCCCGTCCAGAGAGGGAGTGGCCGTTCAGGGTCACTGATCCGAGTCTCATCCGAGAAACTCGCATGTAAGTAGGATAGTGTGTTTCCACCCCAAGCCCAGGGTTTGTTTACTTAAAAATCCATTTATTATACCATGCCTCTGTTCTGTTTGTGTATATAGTTGTGTTTCTTAAGATATTTTATTAGACCATACCAGATGAAGAGACATAGGATGTCTTGAAAGCTTGCTTTGCAACATCATTTTTTTTTAAATTTTGTTAGCCATTAAAGAAAACTAACCAGAGGGATTTAGGACTGTAAAGTGAAACCAGAGCCTTACAGGCACTGGGATATCGTGTGCAATCTTTCCTTTATTTAATGAAAACTCCTGGAAAACAGGGCAGCAGATGATTGACGTTTGCATCACTGCATCTCTATTTGGAGTTGTTTTTTTTCCCTCTCTTGTGGGCATGCCTTTCGTCTGTAAGCCAAGTTTCCCCCCCGCCTCTCTTTCATCTCTGCTTTCAATTTTGTCAGGCACCATGGGGCTGGAGTATAGAGACATCTGCAGGAGCCAGAAACTGAAAGAAATTAAAGGGAAGGAGGATGGGTCTGGCTTACAGCCGAAAGGCATACCCACAGAGGAGGAAGAAAAAAACAACCTAGAATATTGACGCAGTGATGCACACATCAATCATCTGCTGCCCTGTTTTCCAGGAGTTTTATAAGGCTGGGGTCACATTTGGAAAGGTAATTGCGGTTACACATCCAGATCTGGATGCAGTAACCGCATTTGCCTTCAGACACATTTTTGTGTCCAAATCTGTTCTTAAAACCGCAATGCGGTAACCTACTGTATCCTCACCCATCCCTTTTAGACTGTGAGCCCTCGCGGGCTGGCTCCTCACACCTCATCTACTGTATCCTCACCCATCCCTTGTAGACTGTGATCCCTTGTGGGCAGGGTCCTTTTTCATCTACTGTATCTTCACCCATCCCTTGTAGACCATGAGCCCTCACAGGCAGGGTCCTCTATCCTTACTTACTGTATCCTCACCTATCCCTTGTAGACTGTGAGCCCTCATATGTAGGGACTTCTCTCTTCACCTACTGTATCTTCACTTAACCCTTGTAGATGATGAACCCTCATGGGTAGGGTCTTCTCTCCTCACCTACTGTATCCTCATCCATCCCTTCAAGACTGTGAGCCCTCACAGGCAGGGTCTTCTCTCCTCACCTACTGTATCCTCACCCATCCCTTGTAGACCATGAGCCCTCACAGGCAGGGGCCTCTTACTTACTATATCCTCACCCATCTCTTCTAGACTGTGAGCCCTCGTAGGCACAGTCCTCTCTCCTCACCTACTGTATCTTCACCCATCCCATGCAGACTGCGAGCCCTCGTGGGCAGGGTCCTCTCTCACCTACTGTATCCTCACCCATCCCTTGTAGACCATGAGCCCTCGCAGGCAGGGGCCTCTTACTTACTATATCCTCACCCATCTCTTGTAGACTGTGAGCCCTCGTAGGCACAGTCCTCTCTCCTCACCTACTGTATCTTCACCCATCCCATGCAGACTGCGAGCCCTCGTGGGCAGGGTCCTCTCTCACCTACTGTATCCTCACCCATCCCTTGTAGACCATGAGCCATCGCAGGCAGGGTCCCCTCTCCTCACCTACTGTATCTTCACTTATCCCTTGAAGACTGTGAGCCCTCGCAGGCAGGGTCATTTCTCCTCACCTACTGTATCCTCACCAATCACTTGTAGACTGTGAGCCCTCGTGGGCAGGGTCCTTTCTCCTCACCTACTGTATCCTCATCCATCCCTTGTAGACTGTGAGCCCTCGTGGGCAGGGTGTTTTCTCCTCACCTACTGTATCCTCACCCATCCCTTGTAGGCTCCTCACACCTCATCTACTGTATCCTCACCCATCCCTTGTAGACTGTGATCTCTCGTGGACAGGGTCCTTTCTCATCTACTGTATCCTCACCCATCCCTTTTAGACTGTGAGCCCTCGCGGGCTGGCTCCTCACACCTCATCTACTGTATCCTCACCCATCCCTTGTAGACTGTGATCCCTTGTGGGCAGGGTCCTTTTTCATCTACTGTATCTTCACCCATCCCTTGTAGACCATGAGCCCTCACAGGCAGGGTCCTCTATCCTTACTTACTGTATCCTCACCTATCCCTTGTAGACTGTGAGCCCTCATATGTAGGGACTTCTCTCTTCACCTACTGTATCTTCACTTAACCCTTGTAGATGATGAACCCTCATGGGTAGGGTCTTCTCTCCTCACCTACTGTATCCTCATCCATCCCTTCAAGACTGTGAGCCCTCACAGGCAGGGTCTTCTCTCCTCACCTACTGTATCCTCACCCATCCCTTGTAGACCATGAGCCCTCACAGGCAGGGGCCTCTTACTTACTATATCCTCACCCATCTCTTCTAGACTGTGAGCCCTCGTAGGCACAGTCCTCTCTCCTCACCTACTGTATCTTCACCCATCCCATGCAGACTGCGAGCCCTCGTGGGCAGGGTCCTCTCTCACCTACTGTATCCTCACCCATCCCTTGTAGACCATGAGCCCTCGCAGGCAGGGGCCTCTTACTTACTATATCCTCACCCATCTCTTGTAGACTGTGAGCCCTCGTAGGCACAGTCCTCTCTCCTCACCTACTGTATCTTCACCCATCCCATGCAGACTGCGAGCCCTCGTGGGCAGGGTCCTCTCTCACCTACTGTATCCTCACCCATCCCTTGTAGACCATGAGCCATCGCAGGCAGGGTCCCCTCTCCTCACCTACTGTATCTTCACTTATCCCTTGAAGACTGTGAGCCCTCGCAGGCAGGGTCATTTCTCCTCACCTACTGTATCCTCACCAATCACTTGTAGACTGTGAGCCCTCGTGGGCAGGGTCCTTTCTCCTCACCTACTGTATCCTCATCCATCCCTTGTAGACTGTGAGCCCTCGTGGGCAGGGTGTTTTCTCCTCACCTACTGTATCCTCACCCATCCCTTGTAGGCTCCTCACACCTCATCTACTGTATCCTCACCCATCCCTTGTAGACTGTGATCTCTCGTGGACAGGGTCCTTTCTCATCTACTGTATCTTCACCCATCCCTTGTAGACCATGAGCCCTCACAGGCAGGGTCCTCTATCCTCACTTACTGTATCCTCACCTATCCCTTGTAGACTGTGAGCCCTCATGTGTAGGGACTTCTCTCTTCACTTACTGTATCTTCACTTATTCCTTGTAGACGATGAACCCTCATGGGTAGGGTCCTCTCTCCTCACCTACTGTATCCTCATCCATCCCTTCAAGACTGTGAGCCCTCGCAGGCAGGGTCTTCTCTCCTCACCTACTGTATCCTCACCCATCCCTTGTAGACCATGAGCCCTCGCAGGCAGGGTCCTCTCACTTACTGTATCCTCACCTATCCCTTGTAAACTGTGAGCCCTCATGGGCAGGGTCCTCTATCCTCACCTACTGTATATTCACTTATACCTTGAAGACTGTGAGCCCTCACAGGCAGGGTCCTCTCTCCTCACCTTCTGTATCCTCATCCATCCGTTGTAGACTGTGAGCCCCCGTGGGCAGAGTCCTTACTCCTCACCTACTGTATCCTCACCCATCCCTTGTAGACTGTGAGCCCTCGCGGGCTGGCTCCTCTCTCCTCACCTACTGTATCCTCACCATCACTTGTAGACTGTGAGCCCTCGTGGGCAGAGTCCTTTCTCCTCACCTACTGTATCCTCACCCATCCCTTGTAGACTGTGAGCCCTCGCGGGCTGGCTCCTCTCTCCTCACCTACTGTATCCTCACCCATCACTTGTAGACTGTGATACCTCGTGGGCAGGGTCCTTTCTCATCTACTGTATTTTCATCCATCCCATGTAGACTATGAGCCCTCGCAGACAGGGTACCTCTATCCTCACTTACTGTATCCTCACCCATCCCTTGTAGACTGTGAGCCCTTGCAGGGAAGGTCCTCTCTCCTCACCTACTGTATCCTCACCCATCCCTTGTAGACTGTGAGCCCTTGCTGGGAGGGTCCTCTCTCCTCACCTACTGTATCCTCACCCATCTCTTTTGTGGCACCCCTGCAGTCTGATAACCACAGTGTTATTTAAGATCATCCGTACTAATGTCAGTCTGAGGAGAATTGAGGCACCTATGTTAGACTCCCGAAGCAGGAACACTCTGCCTGAACTCTGATCAGAGGTTTGGCACAAGAAGGCCTGCTTTAGGCTGTAAAAGACTTTGGTTGGAGGGACGGGTTAGTAGTAGTGGATAGTAGGGAGAGGTGGCAACAAGAGTTAGTTATTGAGCCAGTGAAGGAGAACAAGTCTGCCGTCAGTTTCCAGGCCGAGCAGCTGCTCAAAGCAGCAGAAGGTGCCAGAACCTCAGGTTGCCAGGTCTCCACCACTGGAAGTGAGCTGGAGGCTAATGGGCTTCAAGCACAGTAGTCACACTGTGGGACTATCCAGGAGCACAGCAAATGCCAAAGGACTAGAGAGACGGGTGGGCCTGGCTGCTTCATAAAGAGTCTGTGTTGCCTGCCTGGCTGGTAGCCATCCACAAGGGAGCAAAGAAGGACACGGGAATGCTACAGGCACCTACATCCTCATCCCAAGAAGTCAGCTGGTAGGTCCCATACCCATCCGGCAGAACGGTCCTCAGTGCTCCTCAGACTGACCAGACCGACAGCCCGGTGAACCAGTACCCTGGACCTGCTAATGAACTGAATTGCAGAGTAAAAAGGTATAGAACAAGAGACTGTCTCCTTGCCTCCATCCTGCGACCTCTCTGCACATCTCGCACCACAACCCTCACCATCTTCTTCTACATCATCGCCAACTTTTTTCACCAAGGGCCTGCTCCTGCTGAGGCTCCAATGTGCCCTTGATGGATTGAATTGAACAAAGTATGAAGCTTCAGGCTCCATTTGCCCTTTCTCAGAGGTGTCAATAATTTCAGATGACACAATCCAGTTTTTCATGATTCAGTTGGACGCCTTGTGTAAAGACTTGAATGCACGGCTGAATGTGGTGTGAATGGGTCCTTACATCCTTCACTACGCCAGGGGACCCTCGTTATGGAGTTTGGTTCCTGGCTGCTGCAGTTATGACCACCGTAGGGCATCTTTGCTTTTCTGGGGCTCTGATGTAATAAATATCTGAGGAGAGCCCTAAGAAGCAATGACATTTGGCAACCAAGAGGTGGTGACCTCAAGCCAGGTTTAGTGTTGAAGACTTTCTGACTTTTATCTATTGAGTATGAGTACCATAAGAAACAAAGATGTCTCCTGTGCTGAGTAAGGCAGTGGTGGGCGTCATGTGTCCAGTAAACATAGTGGACACCCATTTACAAACTATTCAGGGGTTTCTATCGCCCTATTGGGTCTAAGACACTAGAGCCTGCAGTCCCACTCATGTCCCGATGCTTTACCTGCACTGATAGGGGTGCAGGTAAAGCACCCGGACCCCAATGCTGCCGCTTACATGAGGTTTATAGACTGGTTGTTATGCAGCCCCATAACCTGTAAGTCTATAGTAGACCCCCGACCCCATCACCTTTTTGTAACCTTTTTTATGTGGGGACCCTGTACACGACCGGTCCCATCTCCATACGTCTCCCATTAATGGCCAGTCATATTAGGGAAAACCAGTGATGTGAGGAATCCATCCAGATGTTCTCATCCATCAGAAATCCCTTTAAAGAGAACCTGCCACTTTCCATACATTTTTATTTTTATTTTACCTGGTGTAAATACCGTATATACTCGAGTATAAGCCATCCGAGTATAAGCCGAGGCCCCTAATTTTGCCCCCCAAAACTGGGAAAACTTATTGACTCGAGTATAAGCCTAGGGTGGGAAATGCAGCAGCTGCGTGTCCACCGGGCACCATTGTCAGGCTTCAGAACAGGTTCTAAAACCTGACGACCATCAACCAGCGACTTATCGCTGGTTGAAACACCCTGTCACACACGTCAATATCGCTGCAACGTCATGTGCAGCAGCGATATTGCACGCGATATTGACGTGTGTGACGGCCCCATAAGTCTCCTTTCACATCAGCTTTTTTTGCTGATTGCGGCAGATCCGGCAGATTTACCGTACCACATCTGCCGCCTAACGGCACTTGTGGTACTCTTGCGGCAAGCCCCATGCATTGTCTATGGGGCTTGTGGCAGGTGCATGAAGTGCAATATATCGTAGCTGTGGTTTTGGCACTTGCGGCAGCTGCGACTGTGAACAAAACGCTGCTTACAGCGTTTTTTTCGCAGCAGCAGTTGCCGCAAGTGCCAAAGCCACAACTATATTGCACTTGCTGCACCTGCCACAAGCCCCATAGACATTGCATGGGGCTTGCCTCAGGTAAACCGCAACACGGCTGTTAGGCGGCAGATGCTGCAAATCCGCCACATCTGCCGCGATCAGCGAAAAACGCTGATGTGAAAGTGGCCTTATTGATCTATTGATTCCCTAAGCACCCAGCTAATTCTATACCCTGCACTGCTTCTCCTTTCCCTCACTAGTCTTCTTTCCCCTGCTCTATTACTACTTTACTTTCCCTGAGTATCCATCTTTCCCCTGCTATACTCATCTTTCCCTCACTAGTCTTCTTTCCCCTGCTCTATTATTACTGTACTTATCCTAAGAACACATCTTTCCCCTGCTCTGCTCATCTTTACCTCACTATTCTTTTCCCTGCTCTATTATGCCAAACTTACAATCCTATACTCTAATGGTGCCTCACCTTAGACTGGGACACTGTTCGGTACCGTAATTAAAGTCCCCTGCGGCCACACTGTGCATTAGGTCAATGTCTGGCCTCAGGGGACTTTTTTGTGTGTGCATGTGCAGGGACAGAGCGATGCAGCGGAGGGATCCGCCGCCACATCGCTACAGCAGGACGGAGCGATGTGGTGGAGGGATCCAAGCCCCACATCGCCTGAGCAGGGCGGAGGGATCCAGGCACCACATCCCAGCCAGCGGCGGAGGGATCCAGGCACCATATCCTAGCCCCAGCCAGCGGTGGAGGGATCCAGGCACCACATCCCAGCCCCAGCCAGCCCCAGTCAGCGGAGGGATCAGTCCTGGAGTGCGGGAGACCTGGTAATGACAGAAGGGAAGCAGCGGGGGCGAGGGGGGTTGTGGGGGGTTGTGGGGGTTTGGGGCACGGCTAGGATGAGGAGAGATCAGAAGGGCAGAAGTTAGTGAAGTTAGTGACTCAAGTATAAGCCGAGGGGGACTTTTTCAGCCCAAAAAAAGGGCTGAAAAAGTCGGCTTATACTTGAGTATATACGGTATGGCTGTTCTGAATCCAGTTGTTGTTCTTGTCTTCCTGTCCCTCGGTGTTTCTTCTTTGTATGTAAATCATCTTTTTAGCCAAGTGCGCTAAGAAGAGTGGGAAATATCAAGAAAATCCTTCCCACCCTCCCACAACCTGATGGACAGATGTGTGTACATCTCCTCTGATGGACAGATGCGTGTACATCTCCTCAGATGGACAGATGTGTGTACATCTTCTCTGATGAACAGACATGTATACATCTCTCTGATGGACAGATGTGTGTACATCTTCTCTGATGGACAGATGTGTGTACATCTCCTCTGATGGACAGATGCGTGTACATCTCCTCTGATGACAGATGCGTGTACATCTCCTCTGTGACAGTGCGTGTACATCTCCTCTGATGTACAGATGCGTGTACATCTCCTCTGATGGACAGATGTGTGTACATCTCCTCTGATGAACAGACATATGACAGTGTACATCTCCTCTGATGGACAGACGTGTACATCTCCTCTGATGGACAGATGTGTGTATATCTCCTCTGATGGACAGATGTGAGTACATCTCCTCTGATGGACAGACGTGTGCTCATCTTCTCTGATGGACAGATGTGTGTACATCTCCTCTGATGGACAGATGTGTGTACATCTCTGATTGACAGATGTGTGTACATCTCCTCTGATGGACAGATGCGTGTACATCTCCTCTGATGGACAGATGTGTGTACATCTCCTCTGATAAAAGCGGCTCTGCGGGTCATTATTACACATATAGGGGTTGTCCTGCACCGCTCACTTCTGCATCGGGCAGTGACTTTGTTCTGGGAGATACCGGCCAGGACATGTATATGAATGAAAAGGTGTGTAGGCTCAGCGCAATTCTTTTTATTAATGGCTTATGTCTACTGTATATCAATGTAACTCACAATATGTATGCTAAAAAAAATCTTAAATAAAATCACAAATATGTGATTTTTTTTAGCATACATATTGTGAGTTACGTTGATATACAGTAGACATAAGCCATTGATAAAAAAGAATTGCGCTGAGCCTACACACCTTTTCATTCATTGCCTATTGTACAGGGGGATATTTGCACGGAAGATCCACCACAGGCTTTCAAGCAGCATACCCACAATTAATACAGTTTGCTCCAGTGTATACCCAACAATCCAGGACATGTATATAATTAACATAAATCGTATATCTGTCCTATCCGGATACATAGGTGCAATATTTGGCACAAATTCCCCCATATTTCTCTTCTTACTACAGCCAGTGCTAGTTAATGTGCCATTGTGGTCATTCCTAACCCCCCCGTTGTGTCCTGTGACTACTTGTTGCCCCTGTGTCACCTCTTTCCTCCTTTTCCTGAATCTCCTGTGTTCTGCGTCTTTGTGACCCACTCTTCAGTCATCTTTCAGGTAGTGTATCATATAGGACCTATAAGATGTGAGTTCCCCATCACTGAGTCCGATCCCATAGAGATCTGACATGGGACAGGTGACATCATGGCTGGACCTCTACGATGTGAGTGCTCCCACTACCGAGACGGACCCCCATAGTGATGTGACTTGGGAGAGGTGATGTTATCATGGCTGGAGTCATGTGACTCGCTCTGTGTATGGCGCCCCCTATATTCCCGGTTCTGCAGCCGCGGCCGCCATGTATATGGATGAGACACTTTATTAGATACCTGATCAAGTCTGGTTCTAGAGTATTGAGCAATTGTCGCTGAGTAGGGTGAAGTGCAGACAAATAAAACACAAAACACAATATATAATCTCTAATTATTTTTTTATTTTTGGAATAGCAATAAGCAACATTGTAATGAAAATATGACTGGTCCTTCAATAAATTTAGGGTCACGATGACTCTCAGGTCCAATGGAGACCACAGAACTTCCTGCGGACATTGCGGACCTGATGAGGCACCGAACCCTGAGATCCAGAAGAAGGCGAAGAAAACCCCGGAGAGTTCTACCTCAGGGGAAAAAAAAATTCCTTCCTGACCCCATTTCTGGCGATCGGATATCTCCCTGGATCACGTGTGACCTGCTGCTTATTGCTGTATATATGTACGTAATTATAAGTTCAGGAAATCTGACCTGGAAAGGAAAAGACATGCAACCTGCCCCTAGGAGCTCACAATCTAGGACAATGGATGCTCTTAATAAAACATACGCACACATACATTCATTCTTATCTATTCCTCTATGAGTTCTTCTCAGCGGTGAAAAAAATTCCTTCCTGACCCCAAATATGACAATCAGATCAAATCCCAGGTAAATAGCTAATAGGATGACAACAGCTTCCAGACCTGCGTCTCAGCAACACAAAACTCCATTACAGGCACTAGACTTGGAGGAGACAACAAGCTGGGACCCTATATCCAAAATGATGTCCTCCACCCAACTCTCAAAAAACTGTTGGGTCTTCAAGAGAGATGGGTAGTGAGCTAGGCTATCAGACGGTCACCTTTGGTGAAGCGTACCCAGGATCAAAACTAGGGGGGAAAAAGCATGGTCGTTACCGCCTCCTATGGTACTCTGTCACACCAGCCCGAACGTCATCCGGCCGATGCATTGTGGGGGCTGATCACATGTTCGGCTGGGCTACGGCGTATGTCCAGTGCACATATTGAAGCTGCCTGTACATGTCATAAACCCCCACAATGCACAGGACCAGATAAGACGTTCTGGCCGGCGCGTCAGAGTACCACAGGAGACGGGAGTTCCAAAAAGAGGTGGAAACAACAGAAGGAACGCTGATGCCCTTTAAAGGGAACCTATACTGGAAAACATGTGCTCATTACATACACATCATACATGTTTTTTACACAGAGACACAGCCACACACATATACACAGACAAAAGCCAAACACACACAGAGACAAAAGCCACATATACACACAGACAGACAAAATCCACACACAGGCAAGCCACAAGCTACACACATAAACACAAGCCACACACACCACACACAGACACAAACCGCACACACGCCACACAAAGACACAAGCCCACACACAGACACAAGCCCACACACAGGCAAAAGCCCACATACACAGAGACACAAGCCACATACAGACAGTCCACACACACACACACACCAGACACAAACCGACACACAGACACAAGCCGCACACACACACACACAACACAGAACACAAGACAACACACACAGCGCACAAGCAAACACACAATCCACACCACAGACACAACAAGAAACACAACAGCACACATACACAGGCCACAGAACACAGAGAACAAGAGTCACACACAGCACAGAGAGAGAGACACAAGCGACACAGACACAAGCTACACACAATCCACACACACAATCAAAACACACAAGCCAAGCACACACAGACAAATGCCACACACAGACACATACACAGGCCACACACACACAAAGACACAAGCCACACACACATACTCAAGCCACACACACACAATCCACGCATACACAACACACAAATAAATGCCAGACACATGCACAGGCCACAGACACAGAGACACAAGCCACAGACACAGAGACACAAGCAACAGACACAGAGACACATGCCACAGACACAGAGACACAAGCCACGCATACACAACACACAAATAAATGCACAGACACAGAGACACATGCCACAGACACAGAGACACATGCCACAGACACAGAGACACAAGCCACCCACACATAGACACATGCCACCCACACAGAGACACAAGCCACCCACACAGAGACACATGCCACACACACAGAGACACAAGCCACCCACACAGAGACACAAGCCAACCACACAGAGACACAAGCCACCCACACAGAGACACAAGCCACACACAAAGAGACACAAGCCACACACAGACACCACATCACACAAAGATAGACAAGAGAGAGAGAGACACAAGCAACAAGACACAAGCTACACACAGCCACAAGCTACACACAATCCACACACACAATCAAAACACACAAGCCAAGCACACACAGACAAATGCCACACACAGACACATACACAGGCACACACACACACAGACACAAGCCACACACACACAATCCACGCATACACAACACACAAATAAATGCCAGACACATGCACATGCCACAGACACAGAGACACATGCCACAGCACAGAGACACATGCCACACACAGAACACAGCACAGAACAACACCACACCAACACCAGAACAATGCCAACACAGGACACATGCCACAGCACACAACACATCCACACACAGGACACAATGCCACCCACACAGAGACACAGCCACAACACAGACACAAGCCACCACACAAGACACAGCCACCCACACAGAGACACAGCCACCCAACAGAGACACAAGCCACCACACAGAGACACAAGCCACACAACAGAGACACAAGCACACACACAGAGACACAAGCCACAACACACAGCACACAACAACACACAGAGAAAGCCAACACAGCACAGGCCACACAACAAGCACAATACACACAACACCCACACATGTATACACAACACACACATTTAATCACAAACACACACCACATATAACACAACATTATATAAACATATATTCTGACACATCACACATTTATAACACAAACATTACACAACACTTATTACATATATAACAGACACACATTTATATACACTATACATACTGTACACACATATATCATATACACAGAAACACACATTTAATACACATGTACACACACCCCACACATATATACACACTATACACATGTACACATATAATACACATACACAATGTAACACACATATAAACAGACAGACACACACAATAATAACTATACACATGCCAACACAGAGACAAGCACACACACAATCCAACAAAGCCACACACACAGACCAAGCACACAACAAATCCACACCAGCAATACAACAGCACAACATCACAACAGAGAGCAGCACACAGCAACAGACACAAGCCACACACACAGCCACAAGACACACAAACACACCACACAATCAAAACACAACCAAGACACACAACAGGACAAAGCACACACACAGACAAACACACAGCAAGCCACAAGCTACACACATACCAACACACACACACACACAGACACAAACCCACAAGCCACACACAGACACAAGCCCACACACAGACACAAGCCACACACAGCACAAGCCACACACACAGAAGACACAAGCCACAACAACAGCACACACACACACACAGACACAAACGACACACAGACACACAAGCCGCACACACACACACACACAGACACAAGACCACACAGGCACAAACACACAACCCACACACAGACACAACCAACACACACAAGACAATACACAACACACACACAAGCCACACACACAAGACCAAAACCACACAGCAAACACAGCCACACACATACAACAACACATAACACCACAGAACCACACAATACACAGACAACACACAGTAACAACACACACACACATCACACACAATAAAACACACAAGCACAAATAACACACACAGAAATACACAGCACACACAGAACAAGCCACACACACAATCCACCATAACCACACAAATAAAAACACAAGCAAGCCAACACAGACAAACAAGCCACAGAACAGAACAATACACACAGCACACAGCACAGAGACACAGCCACAGCACACAAGCACAAGCCACACACAACAATCCACACAACACAAGCACACACAAAATAAAGCCAACCAGACACACAATCCACACACAGCACACAACTACACAGACACAGAGACACAAGCCACAGACACAGAGACACATGCCACAGACACAAGACACATCCACAACACAAGACACAGCCACACACAAGACAGCCACACACAAGACACAGCACACACCACAGACACAAGCACACACACAGAACAAGCCCACACACAGCACACACAAAGCCAGACACAGAAGACACATGCCACACACAAGACAAGCCACAGACACAGCAGACACAAGACCAAACACAACAGGACACAAGCCACAACACAGAGACACACACCACAGAACACAAATCCACCACACATACAACACACAATAATGCAAACACAGCAAGGCACACAATGACACAAAACACACAACACCACACAGTAACACAACACAACATAAACAACACACACACAATACCACACATTAATAACAAACATCTGACAACCCCCATAATATAACACACAACAATGCACACACTTAACATATACACAGACACACATAAAACGTACAGACACACATTACACAATTCACAAGACCACATTATAACCACTACACACACCCACAAATAAATACCAATCACATGACAGTTCACACAATGACACACCAATCACAACCACATATATACAAACACACTGCACAACACAGAGACAAGCCACAACACAACACAATAGCCACCACGACACAGCACAGAAAGCAACACAGACACATACACAGCACAGCACAAGCAGTCCACACACAAACACAAGCCACGACACAAGCTAACACAGCCACAGCACACACAATCCACACACACAACAAAACAAAAGCCAGACACAGAAAAAGCACAACACACAGACAGACAAATCCACACACAGGCAAGCCACAAGCTACACACATAAACACAAGCCACCACCACACACAGACACAACCGCCACATGCACACACAGACACAAGCCCCACACAGAACAAGCCCACACACAGGCACAAGCCACACACACAGAGACACAAGCACATACAGACAGTCCACATACACCAACACAAACTGACACACAACACAAGCCGCACACAACACACACAGACACAAGACCACACACAGGCACAAGCCACACACAAGCCCACACACAGACACAAGCCACACACAGACACAATACACATACACAAGCCACACACACAAGCCACACACACAGAGACAGCCACACACACAATCCACACATAAGCCACACACACACAGACACGCAAGTAACCACAGACACATACACAGGCCACAGACACAGAGACAAGTCACACACAGAGAGAACAAGTGACACCGACACACGCTACACACAATCCGCATACACACAATCAAAACACACAAGCCAAGCTCACACAGACAAATGCCACACACAGACACATACACAGGCCACTACACAGACACAAGCCACACACACATACTCAAGCCACACACACACAATCCACGCATACACAACACACAATAAATGCCAGACACATGCACAGGCCACAGACACGGAGACACAAGCCACAGACACAGAGACACAAGCCACAGACCAGAGACACATGCCACAGACACAGAGACACATGCCACAGACACAGAGACACATGCCACACACAATAACACAAATTATATAACAATACATATGTACACATCCACACATAAATACACACAAAACACACTGTAACACACACAAAAAACATAATACACAGCACACATATATACACATACAACTGTACACACCAATAAAACAATACACAGAGAACACATATAAAAACACTTACACACACCCCCACACATATAAAATACACACAATACACACGACACATATATACACACATCACAATTACACACACACATATAAACAGACAGCACACATATATAAATACATATACACACTCACACACACAAGACAAGCCACACACACAATTCCACACAAACACAAACCACAAGCAGACACAAAGTAACACACGAAAACCACACACACAGACAATACACACACAACACAAAAAGCACAACACAGAAGGAAAAACAGACACAGAACAAATACACACAGCCCACACAAAGCATACCACACAATCCACACAAACAATCAAAACACACAAGCCACAACAAAACAACAAAACCAACAAACAAGGCCAAGCACAAGCACAACACAAACACAAGCCACACACAACACACGACACAACCGACACATGCCACACACAAGAACAAGCCACACACACAACACCAAGCCACCACAACAGACACAAGCACACACAGACACACAAGCACACACAGATCACACAACACAACAGACAAAACACACACAGACACAACAGCCAACACACACGAAAACCACAACACAGAGACACAAAACAAACACAATCCCACATACACAGACACACATCACAACACACACACAACACACACACAAACAAACAAACACCACACAAAACACAAGCACACACAGCCAACACACAAACACAAGCCACACACAAGACACAACATACGACACCATTAACACAAACAAGAACACACAAGACAAGCCACCCCCACAAAACACATACCACACACAACACAACACACAAACACACAATAACAACCACACAACAAAATACACAGCCCACAACACAGAGACAAGCACACACACAATCAAATAACCAACAGACACCACACAAGCACACACAATCACACCAAACAAAACATCACACAGAAGCAACACGACACAGACAAACACAACCAACAACCACACCACATCAAAACACAACCAACAACAACAGACAAGACAAACCACACAACACACAAAACATAACCACACACATCAAGCACACACACACACAACAACACAAACAACAAACAAAGCCAGACACAGCACAGCCACAGACACAGAGACACAGCCACAACACAGAGACACAGCCACAGACACAAGACACATGCACACAACACAAAACAAGCCACAACACAGACACAACACCACACACAGAACACAAGCACCCACACAGCACAAGCACACACACAACAGCCACAGACAACACAACCACCATACACAAACACACAAATAAAGCAGAAACAAACACATGCCACAGACACAAGACACATCCACAGACACAGACGACGCATGCTACAGACACAGAGACACAGCCTCAGACACAGAGACACATCCACACACACACAAAAACAAGCCACATACAACAGACACAAACACCACAAATCCACACACAGAACATACAAGCACACACCAACACAGACACAAGCCACACACACAGACACAAGCCACAACACCACAATCCACGCATACACAACACACACAAATAAATGCCAGAAAGCAGCAAGAACAACATGCCACAGACACAGAACCACAGCCCACAGACCACAGAGAACCATGCCACAGACACAGAGACACATGCCACAGACACAAGAGACACAGTAGCACCAGAGACAAGACCACATGCACACACACAACCAGACAAACAACAAGCCACACACAGAACAGCACAACCAGACCACCCACACAGAGACACAAGCCACCACAACACAGAGACACAAGCCACCCACACAAGAGACACATGCCACACACACAGAGACACAAGCCACCCACACAGAGACACAAGCCACCCACACAGAGACACAAGCCACACACAGAGACACAAGCACACACACAGAGACACAAGCCACAAAACAAATCAGCACACATACAACACACAGATAAAGCCAAACACATGCACAGGCACACATAGAATATACACACACACACACATGTATACACAGACACACACATTATATACACACTAACACAACACATATATACACACACACATTTATATAACATATAACATACTGTACACATCACACAAATATATATACACACAAATACACACTGTAACACACACACAATATATACATATATACACAGACACACATTATATACACGTATACATATGACACACAATATACACATATACACAAGAGACACACATTTATATACACACTGTACACACCCCCAGACACAAGAAAATACACACATATAACGGAACACATATATATACACATACACACAATGTACACACACACAATAACAGACAACACACACATATATAAACATACACATGCACACACACAAAGACAAGCCACACACACATCCACACATAAGCCACACACACACACACAACAAGTAACACACAGACAAATGCCAACACAGCACATGCCACAGACACAGAGACACACAGCAGAGAAAGAGACACAAGCACACAGACACAGAGACACAGCACAGCACACAAACACACACACAATCAAAACACACAAGCCAGCACACA
Organism: Allobates femoralis; assembly: GCA_033576535.1. Classification (NCBI taxonomy): domain Eukaryota; kingdom Metazoa; phylum Chordata; class Amphibia; order Anura; family Aromobatidae; genus Allobates; species Allobates femoralis. The sequence goes on along the minus strand of JARQOC010000001.1, from coordinate 139,593,086 downwards.
CAGACAAATGCCACACACAGACACAACACAGGCCACACACACACAGACACAAGCCACACACACACATCCAGCCACACACACACAATCAACACAAACAATGCCACACAACAGAGACACAGCCACAGACACAGAGACACAGCCACAGACACAGAACACAGCCACAGACACAGAGACACATGCCACAGACACAGAGACACATGCACGACACAAGACACATGCCACAAACAGACACAGCCACCACACAGAACACAGCCACCACACAGAGACACAAGCCACACACACAGAGCACAAGCCACAACACACAAGACACTAGCCAACACACAGAGACAATAGCCACCACACAAGAACAGCACCACAGGACAAGCACACGAGACACAATGCCACACACAAGAGACACAGCAACACACAGAGACACAAGCCAAGACACACAATCACTGCACACATACACACACAGTATAAATGCCAAACACATGCACAGGCCAAACATAGACACATATACACATCACAAATGTATACAAGACACACATTTTATACACCACACACACATATATAAAACACATTTATATAAAACATTATCTGTACACATCCACACATATATATATACACACAAATACACACTGTACACACACACAACATATATACACAGACACACATTTATATACACGTATACATACTGTACACACCTATATATACACATATATACACAGAGACCACATTTATATACACACTGTACACACCCCCCACACATATATAAATACACACATATACACACTGTACACATATATATACACACATACACAATGTACACACACACATATAAACAGACAGACACACACACATATATATATAATATATACACACTGCACACAAACAGAGACAAGCCACACATACAATCCACACATAAGCCACACACACACACAGACACACAAGTAACACACAGACAAATGCCACACACAGACACATACACAGGCCACAGACACAAGTCACACACAGAGAGAGAGACACAAGCGACACAGACACAAGCTACACACAGCCACAAGCTACACACAATCCACACACACAATCAAAACACACAAGCCAAGCACACACAGACAAATGCCACACACAGACACATACACAGGCCACACACACACAGACACAAGCCACACACACATACTCAAGCCACACACACAATCCACGCATACACAACACACAAATAAATGCCAGACACATGCACAGGCCACAGACACAGAGACACAAGCCACAGACACAGAGACACAAGCCACAGACACAGAGACACATGCCACAGACACAGAGACACATGCCACAGACACAGAGACACATGCCACAGACACAAGCCACCTACACAGAGACACAAGCCACCCACACAGAGACACAAGCCACCCACACAGAGACACAGATACTTACCTGGACTTCTTACCTTTGTGCTTTCAGGACCTAAAAACAAAATGATTCCGGTTCAGAACTTTGTCCTTTCTATTCTATTGGTGATGTAACAGAATGTTGGTGTAATACAGGGGTTATGTGTGGGCTCCTAGTGTAATACAGGGGCTATGTGTGGGGGATCCTAATGTAATTCTAGGGCTATGTGTGGGCACCTGATCTAATACAGGGTCTATATGTGTGTCCTGGTGTAATACAGGGGCTATGTGTGGGCTCCTGGTACAATACAGGGTCTATGTGTGGGCTCCTTGTGTTATCCAGGGGCTATGTGTGGGCTCCTGGTGTAATACAGGGGCTATGTGTGGGCTCCTGGTGTAAAACAGGGACTATGTGTGGGCTCCTTGTGTTATACAGGGGCTATGTGTGGGTTCATTGTGTTATCCAGGGGCTATGTGTGGGCTCCTTGTGTTATACAGGGTCTATGTGTGGGCTCCTTGTGTTATACAGGGTCTATGTGTGGGCTCCTTGTGTTATACAGGGGCTATGTGTAAGATCCTTGTGTTATACAGGGGCTATGTGTCGGCTCCTTGTGTTATACAGGGGCTATGTGTAAGATCCTTGTGTTATCCAGGGGCTATGAGGGGGCTCCTGGTGTAATACAGGGGCTATTTGTTGGCTCCTGGTGTAATACATTTCACTTACATCAAGATACAAAGATTAAATGATAGTATAGGATCTGTAACGCTAATAACTTTTTTGTGTATTTATACTTATATAAATATTTAATACCATCTGTATTAATACAAAAACAATGCCCTTCCCCCATTATAATAAATCTAACTACTGCGTCATACACCCTAATAGTGGAGAGCTCCCTACCTGGACTTGTCCTCTCCGGCTGTCAGGTCCAAGTGGCACAAGCTGCTCCGGAGCAGATCTCTGCACATTCTATATCATCTGTGATGTCATTCAGAGTCTATGATGATGTCATCATAACTGCCTGATACTGTACTCGCTACAACATGGTGAATGTGAATATAAATTAGTTCCATAAGGGAATCACAGTATTTGATCATTGTGTAAGATTCCTTTACAGGGGTCGTCCGGTGAATGTATCCACAGGTTTTTTTTTAACCCCTTCATTCCCGGGTGATTTTCCATTTATTGTTTTGTCTCCTTCTTCCAAGAGCCATAACTTTTTTATCTTTTCTGTCAATATAGACATATGGGGGCTTGCTTTTTGCGGGACGAGTTGTACTTTTGAACAAAATAATTTATTTTAGCATATAGTGTACTGAAAAGCAGGAAAAATGTTCCAAGTGCGATGAAATTCCAAAAAAAGTGCAATTACACTTTTTCTTAGTTTTTTTTATTCACCATGGTCACTAGATGGTAAAACTGACGTGATGATGTGACACCTCGGGTCAGTACGAGTTCGTAGATACCAAACATGTTACTTTTATTGTTATCTAAGTGGTGAAAAAAAATTCAGAAGTTTTTAAAGTAAAAGAATTGTGACTTAGCGCCATGTTCCGCGCCCGGCAGCGTTCTCTTTTTTCGGAGTCTGGGGCTGTGTGACGGCTTATTTTTTGTGTCTCGAGCTCACGTTTCTAATGATACTATTTTTGGGTAGATGTGATGTTTTGATCGCCCGTTATTGTATTTTATCGCAATGTTGCAGCAAGAAAAAAACGTAATTTTGGAGTTTGGACTTTTTCCTTCTACGCAGTTTACCGATCTGATTGATTTTATATTTTCATAGACCGGGCGTTTCTGAACGCGATGATACCAAATATGTGCGTTTTTATTTTTTTTTAATAGCTTTCTTTTCAATGGGGCAAAAGGGAGGTGATTTGAAATTTTAGGTGCTTTTTTTAAACATAATAGGAAAAAAAATTTTTTTTTCTTTATTTTACATAGCCCACTAGGGGGCCTCAGTAATCCACTGTCCGTTGCTGCTCATCAGAAGACACGGGAAATGGTCACTTCCTGCCGATGAGGTCACTGGGTCCATCGCCAGCAGGAAGTGAATCAGAACAGCTTCTGAGGTCATTACAGGACCCCAGGATGTCCAGGTAAAGCATTGAGTTCCCGTGATCGCTTCAGGGGACCTCCGATACCAGTGAGGAATGGCGCGATCCCGGCCACGGTGCTTTGGTTCGTGCTGTCAGTGATCGCTGATCCGATCTCTTAGCTACACATCACAGCTGATGAGACCAGCTGAGATGTGGGAGGAGAATGTGAGCTTCCCATGAGCTCACATTAGGGGGCGGGAAATGACCAAGGACGTACTATTACATCTTTGGTCGTGAAGGAGTTAATCACTGCTCATGCTTGACCACCAGTCCATCAATTTGCTATGTGGTGGCCTATGGAGAATGAATGGAGCGTCAGTTGTTCGCTCAACTTTTGGCTCCATCTTGAAACAGGATTAAAAATGCCCCATCCATGATAAAACCTCCCCAATCTGCTGCCCAGTGTGGGACCCCCCCTGATCAGGACGTTATTACCTTTTCTGTGATGACGACTGCCATTCACTGAGCAGCCGATTTAACCCCTTCACGATGAAGGGTGTATCTGTATGCCCATAGGCTGCCTCACTCCCATTGATGCGAGCTCAGATACTGAGCTCGCCCCATTCCCTGCACATGATAGCTGATCTGATCAGCCAACATGTACAGCTCACAGCGTTAACCCTTTAGATCGCATAGTGCATTCTAAAGCACTGCAGCAGTGGTTGCGCTGTTCCCCTCCAGCATGGGTGGCCCTCTGATGTGATCACGCGGCCTCGATGTGTTGCCATGACAACGCGTGGTCGGCTGATGACCCCAGATACTGTCCTGACTCACCTCCTCCCAGCGATGCCCGAGTATCGTCACCAGCAGAAAGTGATCATTTGTCCTGAAGCCTCTGTACATAACACCAGCGATCAGTCGGTGTAGTGCTGAGGCCCCCTAGGGTGGGCCATTTATATGGATGCACTTAAATAAAATGGGAATTGTTGGTGATATCAACTTCCTGTTTGTGGCACATTAGTATATGGGAGGGGTGACCACGGCGGCCATTTTGGAGTCGGCCATTTTCGATCCAACTTAATTTTTTTCAAAGGGAGGAGGGTCATGTGACACATCAAACTTATTGAAGATTTCATAAGAAAAACAATGATGTTCTTGGTTTTAACGAAACTTTATTCTTTCCTGAGTGAATTACAAGTTTATGACCACTTACAAAATATGTTCAAAGTGCTGCACATTGTGTTGGATTGTCAATGCAACCCTCTTCTCCCACTCTGGACACACTGATAGCAACACCACAGAAGAAATGCTAGCACAGGCTTCCATTATCTGTTGTTTCAGATGCTGCACATCTCGTATCTTCACAGCATAGACAATTGCCTTTAGATGACCCCATAAATAAAAGTCTAAGGGGGGCAGATCAGGAGACCTTGGTGTCCATTCAACTGGCCCACAACGAACAATCCACTTTACAGAAACTGTTCATGTAGGAATGCTCGGACCTGACACCCATAATGTGGTGCTTCACCATGTTGTTGGAAAAACTCAGGGAACGTGCCATCTTCAGTGCATAAAGAGGGCAACACATCATCATGTAGCAATTTCAGATATCCAGTGGCATTGAGGTTTCCATTGATGAAGAATGGCCCCACTATCTTTGTACCCCATACACCACACCATACCATCACGTTTTGTGTTCCACCAGTCTTGGAGGGATGTAGCTAATATCTGCGGAAGGGATGTTGGACTGATGCCGCTCTCCAGTGACATGCGGCGAGTGCTACGCTGAGGGCTCTTGCTGAATGAAGCTAGGACAGACACTGATATTTCTTCATTAGTGACAGTTTTCATGCGTCCATTTTTTGCAAATCCAACACTGAACCTGTTTCACGAAATTTGGCAAGCAGTTTGCTAACGGTAGCATGGGAGATGGGTGATCTGTTAGGGTGTCTTGCATTGAAATCTGCTGCAATGACCCGGGTACTGCGTTCACCAGACATCAACACAATTTCTATCCACTCCTCACGTGTTAACCTCTGCGACATGTAAATGGCTGTAAACAAGGAGAAACTTGTAAATAACTCATGAAAGAATAAAGTTACGGTAAAACCAAGCATGCCATTGTTTTTCTTATGAAATTCTCAATAATTTGATGTGTCACATGATCCTCTTCACATTGAAAAAAATAAAGTAGGATACAAAATGGCCGACTTCAAAATGGCCGCCATGGTCACCACCCATCTGGAAAAGTTTTCCCCCTCCCATATACTAATATGCCACAAACAGGAAGTTGATATCACCAACCATTCCCATTTTATTTAGGCGCTTCGTAAATGGCCCACCCTGTGTATATATACATATCCATGAAAGAAAAAGCCAGTAAAATTCAGTGAGTGTCGCCTGGCTTTTTCTTTCATGGATATTTGGATTTCTCCCATAATGGCAATCCATATAATGGGAGAACATGAATATGGATAATTCTTTCTCCCATGTTTCTCCTGTATAGGAGATAGTGAGGCAAAAAATTATAGGTACATAAATTAGCACTATCACTTTAAAAAAACGTTTTTGCTAAAACACTAATTTTAACTTATAACATACAACACTAGTCATATTTTGAAAGTAGCACATATTTAAAGACGATCCGTCACTATTTTAATGCAATTTGCATAGTTTCTATGATTATACATATAAAGAAAGGGAAGTTTTATAAAGAGTGCACGGCAAGACGCAGAGATGGTACAGTGCATGCGCGAGATCCCTAATATGGCGGCGAACGCGCTTCCTGTAATACCTGGTAACTAGGGACGCGCATTCAGTAAGCGCATGCGCAATACAACATAAACAACGCCGACATGGCGGCCCGCAGCCAGGAAGAGGCTGCACATGGCAGATAACACGCTTTTACAGTGTGTAACGATTATAGCTAATTAAGCGGGCACCTGAGCTGCAATTGACCCATTCTATACACTTTATGGATTAAACTGTAAGTAAAAAGATTCATGTCATCATAATGTAACCAGGGAATATGTGTACGTGTGTAATGGCCACTAGGTAATATGTAACATAAGTACAAGTTGTTGATGCACTGTAAAATGTTTGTAAAATAACTAATTAGATAATGAGATTTGACATTAGAGGATGTATATAATCCCCAGCATTTGCCACAAGTGACTGCTGGAAGAAGGTCATCACTGACCGAAACGTCGCTACAACCATGCCTGCAAGCCATTAAAGGCAAGAAACATCCTAATCTTGAGTGCTGCAGCCTTTATTTTTTCATTTATATGTTGAAGTGGGTGGTTGATTCCCATCACAAGGACTGGCTAGCACCTAGCATTTTGCTAAAAAAGAACCGCTGCTCAATAACATTTTTTCATTATATATATATATATATATATATATATATATATATATATATATATTGTGGCCAAAAGTATTGACACCCCTTCAATTCTGTCAGATAATACTCAGTTTCTCCCTGAAAATGATTGCAATCACAAATTCTTTGATATTATTATCTTCATTTAATTTGTCTTCAATGAAAAAACACAAAAGAGAATGAAGCAAAAAGCAAAACATTGATCGTTTCACACAAAACTCTAAAAATGGGCCAGACAAAAGTATTGGCACCCTCGGCCTAATACTTGGTTGCACAACCTTTAGCCAAAATAACTGCGATCAACCGCTTCCAGTAACCATCAATGAGTTTCTTACAATGCTCTGCTGGAATTTTAGACCATTCTTCTTTGGCAAACTGCTCCAGGTCCCTGATATTTGAAGGGTGCCTTCTCCAAACTGCCATTTTTAGATCTCTCCACAGGTGTTCTATGGGATTCAGGTCTGGACTCATTGCTGGCCACCTTAGAAGTCTCCAGTGCTTTCTCTCAAACCATTTTCTAGTGCTTTATGAAGTGTGTTTTGGGTCATTGTCCTGCTGGAAGACCATGACCTCTGAGGGAGACCCAGCTTTCTCACACTGGGTCCTACATTATGCTGCAAAATTTGTTGGTAGACTTCAGACTTCATGATGCCATGCACACGGTCAATGCAGTCCAGTGCCACAGGAAGCAAAGCAACCCCAAAACATCAGGGAACCTCTGCCATGTTTGACTGTAGGGATCGTGTTCTTTTCTTTGAATGCCTCTTTTTTTCTCCTGTAAACTCTATGTTAATGCCTTTGCCCAAAAAGCTCTACTTTTGTCTCATCTGACCAGAAAACATTCTTCCAAAATGTTGTAGGCTTTCTCAGGTAAGTTTTGGCAAACTCCAGCCTGGCTTTTTTATGTCTTGGGGTAAGAAGTGGGGTCTTCCTGGGTATCCTACCATACAGTCCCTTTTCATTCAGGCAGCCGACGATAGTACGGGTTGACACTGTTGTACCCTTGGACTGCAGGGCAGTTTGAACTTGTTTGGATGTTAAGTCAAGGTTCTTTATCCACCATCCGCACAATCTTGCGTTGAAATCTCTCGTCAATTTTTCTTTTCCGTCCACATCTAGGGAGATTAGCCACAGTGCCATGGGCTTTAAACTTCTTGATGACACTGTGCATGGTAGACACAGGAACATTCAGGTCTTTGGAGATGGACTTGTAGCCTTGAGATTGCTCATGCTTCCTCACAATTTGGTTTCTCAAGTCCTCAGACAGTTCTTTGGTCTTCTTTCTTTTCTCCATGCTCAATGTGGTACACACAAGGACACAGGACAGAGGTTGAGTCAACTTTAATCCATGTCAACTGGCTGCAAGTGTGATTTAGTTATTACCAACACCTGTTAGGTGCCACAGGTAAGTTACAGGTGCTGTTAATTACACAAATTAGAGAAGCATCACATGATTTTTCTAACAGTGCCAATACTTTTGTCCACCCCCCTTTTTATGTTTGGTGTGGAATTATATCCAATTTGGCTTTAGGACAATTCTTTTTGTGTTTTTTCACTGAAGACAAATTAAATGAAGATAATAATACCAAAGAATTTGTGATTGCAATCATTTTCAGGAAGAAACTGAGTATTATCTGACAGAATTGAAGGGGTGTCAATACTTTTGGCCACGACTATATATATATATATATATATTTTGCAGGGCTTTAGTCTGGAAGGCAGGGACGCTGTAATGAAGCAACACACAGCTGTGAAGTCCAAACTTCTGTGTTTTATTTAAGCTACCTTCACATTTGCGGACCCCTCTGCAGCGTTGTCTGCACCAGGGATGCGACATGTTGCATTTCTGGTGCGGATGAGACTGGGTGATTTGTGCGCAGGCAACCGCCTGCGCACAGATCACATATGGCAGTGAATGGGTGCGCACGGTCATGTGCAGTCAAGCGCAGCACCATGTGCTCCCATTATAAACATAGGAGCTTGCGGTGCTGCGGTCACATTGCGGATCCCCTCCGCAGAACGCTGCGGAGGGGTCCGCAAATGTTAAGGTAGCCTTACACTTTAACACAGCAGGTGGCGGAAAAGGAAAAAAACAACATCAATGTACTCCACCTTGTTAAACCACTGGTCTCAGACTCACCTTTGCACAGGACGGGCTTAACTCAGCGGCTGCCTGGTCACCACCAGCGATGTGATTAGATGCAGGACACAGGCGACTGCCACGTGCCATTCACAGGGTTGCTTTGAGTTTTTTCACAGTCCTTTGCAGCATGTATATCCACACAACACTGCACATTCAGACTTTCAGGCCGGGTTACACGCTGTAATGTCCCAGCGATCCGACCAATGATCGGAATCGCTGGGACATCGCTATATGATCGCTGGTGAGCTGTCACACAGGGAGACTCACCAGCGAGAACGCTGATAACCAGGGTAAACAGCAGGTAACTAAGCATAGCGCTGCACTTAGTTACCCGATGTTTACTCTGATTACCATGTACCAGTGTGTACTGTGCGGCGCTGGGCATTGGCCAGGAGGTTATTGATCGTTGGTCTCCCGCTGTCACACACGCCGATGCTGGCCGCCCAGCAGGAGACCAACGATGGAAAAATGGTCCTGGCCATTTGTCAATGCTCAGCGATCAGCGAGCTGATCGCTGGTCGTTGGTACATGTGACACACAGCGGCGTCGCTACGAGGTCACTGCAACGTCACAAAACCGGTGACGTTCCAACAATATTGTTAGTGATATCATTGCATGTAATATGCCCTTTAGTCCAGCCTAACTCCTCACACACTGAGATTCCCCTTCTAACTGGCTTATGCAGGCTTGATTGCTGCAGCTGTGTACAACCATTGTTGACCTAAAAACCCGGAGACTTAAGGCCCCGATACATGAAGTGATATCGTTAACGATATCGCCGCAACGTCACTGGTTTTGTGACGTTGCAACGACCTCGCCAGCGAAGTCGCTACATGTGACATGTAGTGTGACGCCCCGCTATGCAGGCGTCACAGAGGGGTACTGCACCCGCAAAAGAGGTGCAGATACTCCAGCTGCAGGGGGATTCTAGGATGGTGAGTGGAACCCATGCAACAGCACTCCCACACTAGATCACACAGTGGGAGGTACCCGGGAGGGAATAAAAACGACCTCCAGGGGGAAGAGTAGGAGGAGTACGGAGTTGTTGGAGTGAGGGTTGGAGTTGGAGAGTTCAGGCAATGAGCCTGAGGGAACAAGGAGGTCCCTCGGCTGAAGGACCAGGAAGAAGGAAAGCTTTCCCAGACGCAGACAGCCTGAAAGGGAGTTAGAAAGGTCTTGAGGAGGTTCATCCTTGTCAGCTCACCGGGCACCGGAACCCGCACCTGTGGGATCCTCCAAGGACCACAGAAAATCCGAAGACCTGGGGAGTATATATTGCTTCCAGGCTCTTAAGTGACAAGAAGAAGGTACCAGGCACCGCTTGATGGCTCGGGGGTCAGCCAGCAGAGAGTAACCCAACGGTTCGCTTTATGGGACGAGACTTCACCACTACTGGGAAGCAGGAAAGGAATAGACAGGAAAGAAGGCACACACTAAGGGTTCCATCATACCACCTGGGATCTGCTTGCAGCCACCCATTAGCTACCTGTCATTATAACATCTTACTGAACTGGGCACTGTAACCATTGCTGCTAAAGTTTCCAGTAAAATATCCGGAGTGAAGTGAATTCGACTCTGCTGCATCTTCATTTGCATGAACTTGTTCTTTCACAGGAATACTGCCCCGGAGGTCCCAGTCCTGCCTGTGGAGGACTACACCATCCCAGCCACGATACCACCGACCTCCGGCGGGCTGTAGCGGCGCTGGTGCAAATCACCAGAAACTGCAGGTGGCGTCACGACAAAAACTTGTACATAATCCCTTGTAAATATCCCCCTTTTTAAAAGAATAATCCCCCAGGACACGGGATCAGGGCGCGGCCACCATTCCCCATGACACACTTAACCCTTGCCGCCTGATATCCGAGTACCCCGGAGCCTGGGACTCGACAGTAGCAGATCAGCTCGCTGATCGCTGATTGTTACGGAGTGGCCGGGACCATTTTTCCATCACTGGTCTCCCACTGCCCAGCATGCATCGGCATGTGTGACAGGGCCAGCAAACAACTATTCCCATGCTGCGCCCGGGACAGTGAGCGATCCCAGCGACCGTCGGGGAACACAGCATCGGTAAGTTGATCGTCCAGTGTCAATGCTCACCAGCGATCACATAGCGATGTTCCAGCGATCCCTGCTACGTCAGATCATTGGTGGGATCGCTGGAATATCGCTATGTGCAATGTGGCCTTCAGGGAAAATCCAGGCTACATTTTACCATGCTCAGGGCTGCCACTAGGAGTTTTGGGGCTCCTTACTGCCAAAATTTTGGGGCCCCCCTGAGACTCCTCCAGCCTCCACCCATGCTCCACCTCCACCCATGCTCCGCCTACACCCATGCTTCACCTCTGCCCAAACATATATTATATTTATAATGAAAAATTAGAGCAGCACCAAAAATTACCTCAATTTATGTGCAGAGCTTTCCCAACCAGCAATCCAGATTGTTCTTTACAACAGAGTTAAAAAAAACAGCACAAAAAATAGAAAACTGCAAGGCCACGCCATTGGGCAATAAAGTCCACTTTTTTCTATATTTGTGTGCTGTTTTTCCTATTTTTTTACACTCTCTCTATTATATATTACATACACACAGTTGTGGGCTGAATACACAATAGCTGAACCTGTATATACAATAGAGAATACACACTAGAGACAGCTGCTAGCTGTATACACAACAGATGGCTGCAGGCCGTATACACAATAAAGAATACACAATAAAGACTGCTGCTGGTGGTATAGACAATGGAGATGGCTGCGGGTCCAACCGTATAGACAATGGAGATGGCTGCTGGCTATACACACAGTAGAGGATACACAATAGAGACTGCTGTTGGCTGTACACAATAGAGATGGCTGTGAGACAAATGCACAATGGAGACGGCTGTGAGACAAATGCACATTAGAGACTGCTGTGAGACAAATGCACATTAGAGACTGCTGTAGGTCATATGCACATTAGTGACAGCTGCGGGATACACATTGGAGACTGGGCAGGATGTATACACAGAGACTGCTGGCCGTATACAGAGACTGCCGGCTGCATATCTTGTATACACAGACAGCACTCTACTGTATATACAGGTCCACACTATATACATATAGTATATAGATACATAAATATAGCATGTGGTGTAGACCTGTATATAGAGTATAGTGCAGTGTAGAGACAGACACAGAGAGACACAGAGACAGACAGAGAGAGACAGACAAAGCGAGAGAGAGACGGGCAGAGAAAGAGACAGACGGACAGAGAGAGACGGACAGAGAGAGACGGTTAGAGAGAGAGACAGACAGAGAGATCACAGGTACACAAAGTCAAAGAGGAATATCTCAGCATTTAGAGGAACGATATAAACAAATCACAGAAACTGACGATATACCAGAACCTACAGAGGGAGTACAAACTGGCCCCATATCTAGAGAAACTGGAAAACCCCAAAGAGTGACAGATCCTGAGCTGATACAGACTGAGCGCCCACAGCCTATTTATTGAATCCGGGCGGCACCGACAGAACTACAAGCCCCAAGAGAGCAGACTGTGCCAGCAGTGCTCCCAGGAGGTCGTGGAGGATGAGGCCCACTTCTTGCTAAGGTGTCCTAAATACTCCGCAGTGACGGACACTCACTTCAAGAGACTGTCCAATCTCCTCCGAGATGTCACCTCCATGGAGGAGGAAGAAAAACTGCGAATACTACTGGGGGAAGAGGAAAGTGCAACGGCCATAGCAGCGCAATATGTCAGTGCCTGCCACAGACTAAGAGGAGACTGATATGTCATGAAATTCTATACCCCACCCTGGACATGTTCCTATACCCCAAATAAGAGCTTGATATGCCATGGAATTACATACCCCACCCTGGACATATCCCTACACTCTAAAAGAATCTTGATACAGTGTTGGCCAAAAGTATTGACACCCCTGCAATTCTGTCAGATAATACTCAGTTTCTTCCTGAAAATGATTGCAATCAGAAATTCTTTGGTATTATTATCTTCATTTAATTTGTCTTCAGTGAAAAAACACAAAAAGAATTGTCCTAAAGCCAAATTGGATATAATTCCACACCGAACATAAAAAGGGGGTGGACAAAAGTATTGGCACTCTTAGAAAAATCATGTGATGCTTCTCTAATTTGTGTAATTAACAGCACCTATAACTTACCTGTGGCACCTAACAGGTGTTGGCAATAACTAAATCACACTTGCAGCCAGTTGACATGGATTAAAGTTGACTCAACCTCTGTCCTGTGTCCTTGTGTGTACCACATTGAGCATGGAGAAAAGAATGAAGACCAAAGAACTGTCTGAGGAATTGAGAAACCAAATTGTGAGGAAGCATGAGCAATCTCAAGGCTACAAGTCCATCTTCAAAGACCTGAATGTTCCTGTGTCTACCATGCGCACTGTCATCAAGAAGTTTAAAGCCCATGGCACTGTGGCTAGCATCCCTAGATGTGGACGGAAAAGAAAAATTGACAAGAGATTTCAACGCAAGATTGTGCGGATGGTAGATAAAGAACCTCGACTAACATCCAAACAAGTTCAAGCTGCCCTGCAGTCCGAGGGTACGACAGTGTCAACCTGTACTATCCGTCCGCATCTGAATGAAAAGGGACTGTATGGTAGGAGACCCATGAAAACCCCACTTCTTACCCCGAGACATAAAAAAGCCAGGCTGCAGTTTGCCAAAACTTACCTGAGAAAGTCTAAAACATTTTGGAAGAATGTTCTCTCTTTTTGGGCAAAGACATCAACATAGAGTTTACAGGAGAAAAAAAGAGGCATTCAAAGAAAAGAACACTGTCCCTACAGTCAAACATGGCGGAGGTTCCCTGATGTTTTGGGGTTGCTTTGCTGCCTCTGGCACTGGACTGCTTGACCGTGTGCATAGTGGTAATAGCCCTGATGAAGTGGCAGATTTAAAGCCACGAAATGCGTAGGCAAATAAACCAGAACCTGATTAACCCTTTACTGGACTGGAAGTTTCTTGAGGTCAGCGCGGACTACAAAGCCCAGCTTTTTCTTCGGTGGAAATCATTGACCGTGTGCATGGCATTATGAAGTCTGAAGACTACCAACAAATTTTGCAGCATAATGTAGGGCCCAGTGTGAGAAAGCTGGGTCTCCCTCAGAGGTCATGGGTCTTCCAGCAGGACAATGACCCAAAACACACTTCAAAAAGCACTAGAAAATGGTTTGAGAGAAAGCACTGGAGACTTTTAAGGTGGCCAGCAATGAGTCCAGACCTGAATCCCATAGAACACCTGTGGAGAGATCTAAAAATGGCAGTTTGGAGAAGGCACCCTTCAAATATCAGGGACCTGGAGCAGTTTGCCAAAGAAGAATGGTCTAAAATTCCAGCAGAGCATTGTAAGAAACTCATTGATGGTTACTGGAAGCGGTTGATCGCAGTTATTTTGGCTAAAGGTTGTGCAACCAAGTATTAGGCCGAGGGTGCCAATACTTTTGTCTGGCCCATTTTTAGAGTTTTGTGTGAAACGATCAATGTTTTGCTTTTTGCTTCATTCTCTTTTGTGTTTTTTCATTGAAGACAAATTAAATGAAGATAATAATATCAAAGAATTTTTGATTGCAATCATTTTCAGGGAGAAACTGAGTATTACCTGACAGAATTGAAGGGGTGTCAATACTTTTGGCCACAACTATATATATATATATATATATATATATATATATATATATATATATATATATATATATATATATAATGAAAAAATGTTATTGAGCAGCGGTTCTTTTTTAGCAAAATGCTAGGTGCTAGCCAGTCCTTGTGATGGGAATCAACCACCCACTTCAACATATAAATGAAAAAATAAAGGCTGCAGCACTCAAAATTAGGATGTTTCTTGCCTTTAATGGCTTGCAGGCATGGTGTAGCGACGTTTCGGTCAGTGATGACCTTCTTCCAGCAGTCACTTGTGGCAAATGCTGGGGATTATATACATCCTCTAATGTCAAATCTCATTATCTAATTAGTTATTTTACAAACATTTTACAGTGCATCAACAACTTGTACTTATGTTACATATTACCTAGTGGCCATTACACACGTACACATATTCCCTGGTTACATTATGATGACATGAATCTTTTTACTTACAGTTTAATCCATAAAGTGTATAGAATGGGTCAATTGCAGCTCAGGTGCCCGCTTAATTAGCTATAATCGTTACACACTGTAAAAGCGTGTTATCTGCCATGTGCAGCCTCTTCCTGGCTGCGCGCCGCCATGTCGGCGTTGTTTATACTTTTATACTTTTGTCTGGCCCATTTTTGGAGTTTTGTGTGAAATGATCAATGTTTTGCTTTTTGCTTCATTCTCTTTTGTGTTTTCATTGAAGACAAATTAAATTAAGATAATACCAAAGAATTTGTGATTGCAATCATTTTCAGGGAGAAACTGAGTATTATCTGACAGAATTGCAGGGGTGTCAATACTTTTGGCCAACACTGTATATCCTGGTCCTCTATATTCCTACCTACTCCCCACTCCTTACCCCCGTCCCCCTATTTTTACCATTTGCTTTGGCAATGCTGATGTGTACTTAGTCCTGCCAATAAAGCTCATTTGAATTTGAATTTGAGAGACAGACAGAGAGAGACAGAGAATGAGAGACAGACAGAGAAAGAGAGACAGAGAGACGGACAGAGAGAGAGAGACGGACAGAGACAGACAGACAGACAGAGACGGACAAAGAGAGTCTATGACTGCATGAGAAACAAAGAGGTCCATTACACGCTGGGACTTGTAGTCACTTATATATCAGAATGTTCACATGTGGCTGTCCTCTTTTGGGGCAGGACCTGGAGCACCCTATTTTTGGGCTGAGACCAGGGCCCCCCCTTTTACATGCCAGTACTTGGTGCCTCCCAGTTCACACCAGGACCTAGGGCCCTCCCTTTCACACCAGGACCTGGTGCCCTCCTGTTCAGGTGCCAGTGCTTGAGGCCCCCCTGTTCACACTGGGATCTGGGGCCCCCCTATTTAGGTGTCAGCACTTGGGGCCCCCTGTTAGATGCCACCACCTGGGCCCCCCTGTTTAGGTGACAGGGACCTGGGGATCCCCTTTCAGGTGACAGGGACCTGTGCCCCCCCTCCCCCCCTGTTCAGGTGACAGGGACCTGCAGCCCCCCCTGTTCAGGTGACAGGGACTTGGGGCCCCCTTTTAGATGCCACCACCTGGGGCCCCCCTGTTCAGGTGACTCGGCCTGGGGCCCCCCTGTTCAGGTAACAGGGGCCTGGGTCCCCCCTGTTCAGGTGACAGGGACCTGGGGATCCCCTGTTCAAATGACACAGCCTGGGCCCCCCTGTTCTTTTGACAGGGCATGAAGCCCCTCTTTTAAGTGTCAGAACTTGGCCTCCCCTGTTCACCCCAGAACATTTTGGCCGGGGTATAGGCACCATACATTGCTGGGACTTGTGGTCCCCCCGCACACCGAGGCCTCCTCACCACTATGACATTGACGAAGGTGGTCTTCCTGGAGTGCTGCAGCCCGACCAGCATCAACTACATCTCCTCCTTCCAGAACAGAGAGCGGAATCAGTCCAACAACCGAGACAGCAGGGACATCATAGCGGCTTCAGGGCGGGGGAGCTGTGCAGAGGACCGGGGTGAACACAGGAGCCGGTATGCACCGAACCAACAACAACAACCAACTCACCGGAAGCGGAAGTGCCACCCGTGTGTGCGGGGACAGAGCTACACTTTCTCTAGTGGTGAGACGTGGCACTGACGACACAAAGCCCACAGCAGCTGTCACTGCATTACAACTCCATGATTCCACTGCACAGTTGACCACAGCCGTGGATTCTGGGAAATGTACTCACTCACCCCTGCTCAGCACCAACTTCCCCACCTCACTCCACACTCACCCCTCAGGTCGCCCATTCATCCCACAGCCCGACGACTGACGACCCTGCTCTCACTCACCCTGCACTCACTCTGCCCTGTACTCACTAAACCCACATTCACTCTGCCCCTTCACTCACTCTGCCCCCTCACTCATCCCTACATTCACTCTGCCCCACCACTCACCCTGCACTCACTGTGCCCCATGCTTACTATACTTGCACTCTGCCCCACCACTCACTCTTCCTGCACCGCGCTCACCCAGCCTACACCATGGTTACCCAGCACTCACCCAGCCCCGCACTCATTCAGCCTACACCACAGTTACTCCACACTCACTCAACCTGCACGCACACACCCTCTACTCACTCACCCTACCTGCTCAGCCTGCACTCACTCCACTCAGCTCGCACTCACCCCACTCAGCCTGCAGCTGGCTCACCGCACTCACCTCGCTCACCTCACTCACCCTGCGCCAGGCTGAACATGGAACTGCGCCAGTTCCTCATGCCACCATCCTCTCTCGCCACATTACACAAAGTACAGAGGAGGGGGGCAGAGACCGATCGACAAAAATCACCACGCAGGGGACAGACAGCACAGGGTGAAGTGACAGCTGCTGCCCCCAGTGCCAAACAGCCCGCCCCCATCTTCATGTCACCGCACTCCCGATGCATTTGCATCGGGCCTTTTTACTAGTTAGTATATAATGATCAGTATAGACTGTATATCATTCCTGTGTCCTCAGATTGTCAGCTCCTGTGATCAGGGCTCTCCTCCTCATTATACACCTGTACAGTGTATATATGTGGCGCCCCTGCGTCCAGGAGGCCACAAAAGGGAACTGCAGCCAGGCAGGTAGGACAATTGTTGCACAACAACACCCTCACAGCCCATACAACCCACGTGCAGTAGATGGTAGCATCCAGCCCTAAGATTGGAATACTCTAGGCAGTTGAGGGTGGTGGATTTGGAGGAGTGGGTTGGGCAGACACGTAGTCAGGTGACTTGATAGTATATAGGAAGGGGGAGGAGGTAGGAGTTCAGTAGGCCGAGGTAGGCTGAGAGGCAAAGACTGGAAATCACATGTCCTATGAGTGTAAGGTGTAGGAGCGCAGAATCTACCGAGCCAGTGTGAGCCGGAGGAGAGAGAAAGCACGTCCGAAGCTGATACCACCGGGAGTGTGAGAGGACTGAGAGGGACGGTGATAACCGGGCCCTAAAGGACAGCCGAGATGACCAGACTGCAGGCAGAGAAGTCCCCTCCTAAGATACTATATAAAAATATAAGGGGAGACAAACAGAGGCGCAATAGTGCCCTATCACTCAGTATAGAATAGGGACTTATAGATGCATTCAGGTTTGCACTAACCTGGTCCAGTTGTGCCTCCCACAACTGGAATAGAAGCATTGGTTTTAATATTGCAGGCTGCTGCTGGACTTCCACCTCCACAGGGTCTTGGGTGCTTCAAGATTTCTGGGATCAAAGGTGAGTTACTGTCCGCGCTGCCCGATCATCCAAGGGATCACAAGGGAAACAGTGTTCCAAGAAAAGTTTTCTTTATTCTTACAAACCGACGCGTTTCGGCGCCCAATCCTGGTCTTTGTAATACCCTGAGGACGGTGCCAGGATTGGGCGCCGAAACGCGTCAGTTTGTAAGAATAAAGAAAACTTTTCTTGGAACACTGTTTCCCTTGTGATCCCTTGGATGATCGGGCAGCGCGGACTGTAACACACCTTTGATCCCAGAAATCTTGAAGCCTCCTAAGATACTGGAAGACACAGAGAGAAGGAGCCTGGTAGAGCCTCATATTGAAGGACTGCTGGAGACTGGGCTGAGTAGAGTGTCAGCTCTAGAGGGGACTGTAGTTTACCCGGAATCCCCAAACAACATGACGGGGGACCACAGCTTCACGTTAGGGTCCCTACCCCAAAGGACAGGCAGCTCAGTGACAAACAGGAGGACCCACAGGGGCCCAAGTCACCGCCATACTGTCTGGCGTTTCACACACACACATCCGTAGATACGGAGACCGTTAACAGCCCGGAAAGGACACAGAGACTGTGTGAGGGGTCACAGAGAGAGAGAGGCCTGGCTGCATAGCAAAGGGAACCCGGAGAGGGAGAGTGTGCCTGTGTACTTGTACTGAACGTTGTAAGAACTGTAACTGACTTGTGAACTGTCTGAAGAACTGAGAGTAAACACGGAAAACCCTGAGATTGTCTCCCTTGTGTCTCTGCATGAAAGCTATTCTCTCCATACAGGATCACAGAAAGCCCTCCACCTGCAGAGCCACAGCACAGCCTGTCAGCACCAGCATTGAGGAGAGACCCCTGCAGCGTTTGCACAGTGAGTGTACTGAACATTCCACAATAGACTTAACCCTTACTGCCCCGGGGAACACAGTTCTACCCACTGGAACTATACCACTTAAGCTGCTATTCCATCGTCCCCAGAGGTTCTGCAGCAGCGGCGGTCCCATCACTGGCCGCATATAGTGGTTGGCGTCACGACTGACAATCCCCTGTAAATGATCCCCTTTTTATTGCCGAGCCCGGGACCCAGTCCGGACCAGGACCACCCGTGACTTACCCAGCAGCCGCTAGGTCCGGTACCGAGTACCCCCGTCCCAGTGGGCCCGACAACCTGGCGTCATGAACAGGATCTACCTGGTCCAAAAGAATTGGACCCCGTGTACCTAAAGAGCGTATTCAGAACCTTCCCGCCAAAATCTGACCTTAATGGCGGCCAGGGGAGACTAACGCCATGTGCAGAGGAGGCGTAACCGAAACTCCCATCGTGGGCCGGCCCGTCCAAGGCGCGAAGAGAAGGACCCGCCCTGGCTCCCCTTAACTCCGGGAGAGCCAGCCGTCACTCTCAAAGAAGAGCCTCCGCCCCTAGACCCTCCTCCTAACCAGCTGGCGGGAACCAAGAAGGAAATCGTCATCAGGCGGGGGGGTGGAACGAGCAACCGGAAGAGAAGCAGTCGCCATTGCAGTACATGAGGACGGAAGCGGAGGACGCCCAGAAGAACGCTGCCGAAGGAAGACCACGAGTGATCCCAGAGGGCCCACGGAGTGACCCGGTGGAGGAACCGGCCAGGGAGAGACCCTGTGTGACCGCAGCGAGATGGCGGAAGGAGGCCGAGAGCGCCCATATGTCCGAGATACCCGGAGGGGTATATTGCGACTGTTGCCCCAACAGATGACCGGGATCCATGAACAGCGTACCCGGATCCAGATCAGCGTGAATCACCGTCAACAGACCTATGAGACCCTGTCTATACAACCCGGCTGGGTTGGAGTGCCATGTGAGCGTGCAGAAAGCGAAGCCGAGTGCCGCACCCCGATTCTGGTGGATGTAACTACCCCACAAGCTGCACCGCATGCTGCCCGAAAAGAAGCCGACCCACTAGGAGCTCTACCGGAGGGATACCTGGCGTTGCCGCAGCCCCTGATACCACCACCGACTACTACCGAGGTGAGAGGGGAGCAGCTCCGTTGCTGGTGGGAGCGGGATAAAGACTGTGAGGACTTGATGGGCTTCTTAGGAGATCCTGGCAGTGAAGTGGGCCCTGCAGAGCTGATCACACGGGAAGAGTATATCCGCAGGTGTGTACGAAAGTGGGAGAAAGAGGAGATAGAGCGGCAGGTACAGAAGCAGCTAATGATAGCCCGTGCTAAGGAAGCTAAGAACGTAGCCCGCAGAGATAAAGAGGTACAAAGATCCCCACGGCACGAGGGCAAGATTGTAAAGGTGATAGAAGACAGAGGATTCGCATTTGCACGAGAACCAGGTACCAGATGTGACATTTTCATAAACAAAAGAGAGGTGGAAGAGCAACTACCGTCAGACCATCCAGACAGACAAGTGGAAGTAGGAGATTGGGTGTCATACCACATTGTTCAAGGTGAGCGTGGCCCATACGGCATTAAAGTGAAAAGACTGTGCTTAGACCCCGTGGAAGAAGAGAATATGCCAGCACTAGAATACCCTGAATCCAGTGATGACCCTGAAATCATAAGCTACACGGATGTGGCAGTGAACACTTATCCAGTTGTCATACTTGAGACCGATACATCCAAGGCCAAGAAAGATGCTATAACCCAGACCCCAGAAAGCTACTTGCTGATCACTGCGTTACAGCACCTGGAGGTTTATCCAAGAAGAAGACCATCGCAGATGTTACCATGGAAGCAAGTCAAGACAGAATGAACACGGGTTCTGCATCAAGAAGAATAGAAGAGAAGACTTGTAAGTGTGAATGAGGTGTATTCCTTATTGACCCCATCCCATACCTGAATGAATGCTAGCATTCCCCTGTTTGTCTTATATGTTTTATTGACATTGGTTACCATGAACAATGAGCTGGTACGAACTTCCCTTGTATATAGTTGAGCACCCGTGACTTCCCCAGCAGCCGACCGGTCCGGTACCGACTACCCCCGTCCCAGTGGGCCCGACATATATATAGTATATAATGATCAGTATAGACTGTGTATCATTCCTGTGTCCTCAGATTGTCAGCTCCTGTGATTAGGGCTCTCCTCCTCCTCATATTACACCTGTACAGTGTATATATACAGTTAGGGCCAGAAATATTTGGACAGTGACACAAGTTTTGTTATTTTAGCTGCTTACAAAAACATGTTCAGAAATACAATTATATATATTTAATATGGGCTGAAAGTGCACACTCCCAGCTGCAATATGAGAGTTTCCACATCCAAATTGGAGAAAGGGTTTAGGAATTATAGCTCTGTAATGCATAGCCTCCTCTTTTTCAAGGGACCAAAAGTAATTGGACAATGGACTCTAAGGGCTGCAATTAACTCTGAAGGCGTCTCCCTCGTTAACCTGTAATCAATGAAGTAGTTAAAAGGTCAGGGGTGGATTCCAGGTGTGTGGTTTTGCATTTGGAAGCTGTTGCTGTGACCAGACAACATGCGGTCAAAGGAACTCTCAATTGAGGTGAAGCAGAACATCCTGAGGCTGAAAAAAAAGAAAAAATCCATCAGAGAGATAGCAGACATGCTTGGAGTAGCAAAATCAACAGTTGGGTACATTCTGAGAAAAAAGGAATTGACTGGTGAGCTTGGGAACTCCAAAAAGGCCTGGGCGTTCGCGGATGACAACAGTGGTGGATGATCGCCGCATACTTTATTTGGTGAAGAAGAACCCGTTCACAACATCAACTGAAGTCCAGAACACTCTCAGTGAAGTAGGTGTATCTGTCTCTAAGTCAACAATAAAGAGAAGACTCCATGACAGTAAATACAAAGGGTTCACATCTAGATGCAAACCATTCATCAATTCCAAAAATAGACAGGCCAGAGTTACATTTGCTGAAAAACACCTCAAGAAGCCGCTCAGTTCTGGAAAAGTATTCTATGGACAGATGAGACAAAGATCAACCTGTACCAGAATGATGGGGAGAAGAAAGGGAACGGCACATGATCCAAGGCACACCACATCCTCTGTAAAACATGGTGGAGGCAACGTGATGGCATGGGCATGCATGGCTTTCAATGGCACTGGGTCACTTGTGTTTATTGATGACATAACAGCAGACAAGAGTAGCCGGATGAATTCTGAAGTGTACCGGGATATACTTTCAGCCCAGATTCAGCCAAATGCTGCAAAGTTGATTGGACGGCGCTTCATAGTACAGATGGACAATGACCCCAAGCATACAGCCAAAGCTACCCAGGAGTTCATGAGTGCAAAAAAGTGGAACATTCTGCAATGGCCAAGTCAATCACCAGATCTTAACCCAATTGAGCATGCATTTCACTTGCTGAAATCCAGACTTAAGACGGAAAGACCCACAAACAAGCAAGACCTGAAGGCTGCGGCTGTAAAGGCCTGGCAAAGCATTAAGAAGGAGGAAACCCAGCGTTTGGTGATGTCCATGGGTTCCAGACTTAAGGCAGTGATTGCCTCCAAAGGATTCGCAACAAAATATTGAAAATAAAAATATTTTGTTTGGGTTATGTTTATTTGTCCAATTACTTTTGACCTCCTAAAATGTGGAGTGTTTGTAAAGAAATGTGTACAATTCCTACATTTTCTATCAGATATTTTTGGTCAACCCTTCAAATTAAACGTTACAATCTGCACTTGAATTCTGTTGTAGAGGTTTCATTTCAAACCCAATGTGGTGGCATGCAGAGCCCAACTCGCCAAAATTGTGTCACTGTCCAAATATTTCTGGCCCTAACTGTATATATATAGGGTTGAGCAAAAATATCTGATCGAAAATGTAGGAATTGTACACATTTCTTTACAAACACGCCACATTTTAGGAGGTCAAAAGTAATTGGACAAATAAACATAACCCAAACAAAATATTTTTATTTTCAATATTTTGTGGCGAATCCTTTGGAGGCAATCACTGCCTTAAGTCTGGAACCCATGGACATCACCAAACGCTGGGTTTCCTCCTTCTTAATGCTTTGCCAGGCCTTTATAGCCGCAGCCTTCAGGTCTTGCTTGTTTGTGGGTCTTTCCGTCTTAAGTCTGGATTTGAGCAAGTGAAATGCATGCTCAATTGGGTTAAGATCTGGTGATTGACTTGGCCATTGCAGAATGTTCCACTTTTTTGCACTCATGAACTCCTGGGTAGCTTTGGCTGTATGCTTGGGGTCATTGTCCATCTGTACTATGAAGCGCCGTCCAATCAACTTTGCAGCATTTGGCTGAATCTGGGCTGAAAGTATATCCCGGTACACTTCAGAATTCATCCGGCTACTCTTGTCTGCTGTTATGTCATCAATAAATACAAGTGACCCAGTGCCATTGAAAGCCATGCATGCCCATGCCATCACGTTGCCTCCACCATGTTTTACAGAGGATGTGGTGTGCCTTGGATCATGTGCCGTTCCCTTTCTTCTCCCCATCATTCTGGTACAGGTTGATCTTTGTCTCATCTGTCCATAGAATACTTTTCCAGAACTGAGCGGCTTCTTGAGGTGTTTTTCAGCAAATGTAACTCTGGCCTGTCTATTTTTGGAATTGATGAATGGTTTGCATCTAGATGTGAACCCTTTGTATTTACTGTCATGGAGTCTTCTCTTTACTGTTGACTTAGAGACAGATACACCTACTTCACTGAGAGTGTTCTGGACTTCAGTTGATGTTGAGAACGGGTTCTTCTTCACCAAATAAAGTATGCGGCGATCATCCACCACTGTTGTCATCCGTGGACGCTCAGGCCTTTTAGAGTTCCCAAGCTCACCAGTCAATTCCTTTTTTCTCAGAATGTACCCAACTGTTGATTTTGCTACTCCAAGCATGTCTGCTATCTCTCTGATGGATTTTTTCTTTTTTTTCAGCCTCAGGATGTTCTGCTTCACCTCAATTGAGAGTTCCTTTGACCGCATGTTGTCTGGTCACAGCAACAGCTTCCAAATGCAAAACCACACACCTGGAATCCACCCCTGACCTTTTAACTACTTCATTGATTACAGGTTAACGAGGGAGACGCCTTCAGAGTTAATTGCAGCCCTTAGAGTCCATTGTCCAATTACTTTTGGTCCCTTGAAAAAGAGGAGGCTATGCATTACAGAGCTATGATTCCTAAACCCCTTCTCCGATTTGGATGTGGAAACTCTCATATTGCAGCTGGGAGTGTGCACTTTCAGCCCATATTATATATATAATTGTATTTCTGAACATGTTTTTGTAAACAGCTAAAATAACAAAACTTGTGTCACTGTCCAAATATTTCTGGCCCTAACTGTATATATATATATAGTGATCAGTATAGAGGCTCTTTATCATTCCTGTGTCCTCACATTGTCAGCTCCTGTGATCAAGGCTCTCCTCATTATACACCTGTACAGTGTATATATATATATATATTGTATATAGTAACCAGTATAGAGGCTCTTTATCAGTCCTGTGTTCTCAGATTGTCAGCTCCTGTGATCAGGGCTCTCCTCCTCATTATACACCTGTACAGTATATACAGTGCCTACAAGTAGTATTCAACACCCTGCAGATTTAGCTGGTTGACACATGCGGAATTAACTTGGCATTGTGACATTTGGACTGTAGATCAGCCTGGAAGTGGGAAATGCACTGCATCCAAAAATATTTTTTTAATTACGGTATTATTTTTTTTTTTTTAAAGCGTTAATGGTTAATTCAGAGGGTCATTTATTATTTAACCCCTCAAACCACCAGCATTCTGTTTGGTCCCCCTAAAGTGTCGGCTCTTTACTACTGATCTTAAATAGCCACACTGAGTGCGCTGTCAGTGTGCACATTGCACAATGCTCAGCGCACAGGAACCAGATTAGCCCCTGAAGCAAGAGTCACTGATGACACATCATTTCAGGGAAGGGGCAGAGGCTGCGGCGGTGACTGCAGTATCTTCCCACTGATGACACTTTGTTTGAGAGTCCCAGCATGCACTGGGATTCTTAAATGAAGTATCATCACACAGGAAGTAGGAAAACAATAATGAATAGTTAATAAGTGCAGTGAGAGAAAGATTGGGTGATTTTAATGAATCCATATAATAAATTAATTTAGATTACAGCAATAAATAGGTATGGATTTATATGAAAATTTCTAGTCTTCGGACCACCCCTCTACCTTCAGCATAAAGGCTATGTTTCAATTCATTGGACAATGAGGGAAGGAATCTTCCTGTGCAGTGACGAATCGCCCTTCTCTGACAGTCTGATGGATGAGTTGGGGTTTATCGAACATTAGCTGTGTGGTTGTATCCTGACTCTAGGAGTTGGCCCAATGCTCTTAGTTCCAGTGAAATCTTAAAGGTGTGGTCCAGTACCTCCAATCACGGCTGTAACTACTATAGGTGCAGGGGTTACAATCGCAGACAGGCTCCAGAGCTTAGGGGGCCCTAAAAGTCCCTTTGGTCTTAAGAAAAACACTTATTAACAATTGGTGGCCCCATTGGAGCTTTCGCATTGGGGCCCATGAACATCAAATAGATGCTAGTATAGATGCTAAGGTGGGACCAATGCCATATAACTATGGGTTTATAAAGGGACAGTAGCGTAGCTAGCGGGGGGGCAGGGGGGGCGATCGCCCCGGGCCCCCTCGGCTTGAGGGGCCCATAGGCTGCCCCCAGGGGGGCCCCGCACTCGCTGGGGGGGCCCCGCACTCCCTGGGGGGGCTCCGCACTCCCTGGGGGGGCCCCGTGCTGGCAGCCGGCAGCCGCGCGGCCGGAGAGGAGGGAGGACAGGACTTCCTGCTGTGCAGATCTGCCCGCCCCTCCTCCCCCTCCTACAGCAGACGAAGGAAGGAAGTCTCGCGAGGGACGGAATGCGCCCAAACAAACCGGTCTGCGCCCTCTGATGATGCAGTCGGTGGCATTTCCTGACGTCAGCCGGAGGTGGGTGGGGGGCAGTGCGGCAGCGTGTAGGCCAAGCAGGGGCCTCTATTAGATTGCGACCCCGGAAATCTGAGGCGCCGACGCGGATGTACCGTACAAGCGGCGCCACGCCGGAAAAAATGCAGACACATCTGGGGCCATTGAATCAGAGGCCTAGGGACCGTGGATGACAGCATTGTGAGGTAAACATACAAGAGATGGTACCTGACATGGGCACCTCAGGGCCGCGGTGAGTGTCAGCACCCTTCTTCCCCCGGTCCGGCCCACACACCTCTCCACCACCCCCCCCGGTCCTTAAATCTCTCCACCAGCACCCCCCCCCCCCCGGCCCTCAAATCTCCCCACCAGCACCCCCCACCCCCCATGGGGAGCCCGGGTGGTGATCTCGCCCCGGGGCCCAAAGCTGCCCAGCTACGCCACTGTAAAGGGATCAAAACTGTAGGTGAAACATGTAATTGTCCTAATACTTTTGTCCCTATAGTGTCCTACCGCAACCCTGTTGTAAATCACTAGGTGGGGCTCAAGAGCTGTTCTTTTGATATTACTCCCTCAAATGTAGTGTATGCAAACTTTAGTTTTCTCAATTCCCAATCATGCATTAAAGAAAATAGTATTGTTTGTAGTATTATTGTGTAATTTTGTAAGTGCTTTAATATAAATTGACAACTTCTAATGGGGGATTATGGGGTCATACCACCACGGATGTTGGGCAGCCAGTCCCATTGAAATTGGCCACATTTTTCATAGGCCATGTACCCTAGCACAATGAGGTGGAGAGCTGCAACCAATTTATAAAGAGTCATTGTTCTGCCACAGAATACACATATTATCAATTGATTTTCATACAAAAATGAAAAAAAGTAATCAATATACTGATATAAACTGATGCAGTAGATGTCCTGAATGCATAAAATGCTAGTGCATTGCAGAAATGAGGACTACATAGAGAAGAAAATGAATGCAAGTAGTATAATAAAGAAAATGTATGTAATTAAAGGGATCCATAACCTGAGATTGGCAATGGCTCTATTAGTGTACATATTGCAAAAGCCAATGGGCCTTATGTAAATAAATATCAGGATATAATGGGAAGATAAACATACAGTAAATTTAATGCAGACCCAGCTCAGCATGTAAAGATCAGGGCTGTGTGGTCTCCACCTCACACTCCAGTGCACGTTTCGCTCACGCTTCTTCAGGGAGTGGTAGGCTGATCACATTTGGGAATCAGGGGCTGTAAGAGCAATTTTCATATCAAGATTAAATGTAATTTATGCAAATTATTTTTGCCTATTAAAAATGTGGTTCTCCACATGAGTAAAATAAATCATTATAAATAATAATCCTGACAGGATACATCTCATAAAGGGAATGTGACAGCAGTTACCCCAGATGTGGATATTCTTGTATCATCATTACAAAGGAAAATAGGTTTTAATCTGGCTTGTGCTGCTTTTCTGTACATTTCTATGTAGCAGAAGGAAGTAATAATCAAGACTTGCTGCAGATGATCAAATCCTTGAATTGAAAAGACAGAAATGTTGACTGCAGATTTCAGTCTGCAGTGAAACCGCAGCGCAGTCTGCCATAAAATCCGCATGTAACACATTCAAATTCTGCTTCGATATCATAGAAGATCTGCTGCAGACTTGCGTTAATATTGGCAATTTATTATTGGTTGAACATGTATGTAAAATGGCAGTTCACCATATGTTCCTGAGAAGCTAACAAAGAAGAAGTCTCCATCTTTTTGTCACTCTCAGGCAAGAGAACGCCTAGCTCACAGCGCAACACAGAGATTACAATGGGGATGGAAAGAGTAGGAAGGCCCTAACAGTAGGGAGAGAGGAAATGACCACTAACCTTTGTGTGAACCCTGAGCCCCTTAACATCCCTATATGGGTCCTTCACCCTATCACATGCCTTGTCCCTACCTGTCCCTCCACTTACCCTGGATAGTTCAATGGCCAGTGAGTGCATTAGACTTCACCACTGCAATAATAAGACATAGGGAAGGAAGACAGACAGGAGAACATAGACAAAAAAGGATAAACACAAACTCAAATGTTGCAGCCAAACACCAGGGCTGCAGATGACAGGACTTGAGCAGCTTCCAGAGACTTCCTCCCGCCATGGTGGTCAGTTTAGACATTGATTCTATAACTGGCTGTGTGGTCTCCACCTCACACTCCAATGCACGTTTCGCTTACACTTCTTCAGGGAGTGGTTAGGTGAAGGAACATGTCACCTTCCCAGGGGAACACTGAAGCCTAATTTAGCCTGAAGTGAGGGTAGACTATCGCCCCTTCTTTTTGGAAGCACGTTAGCCTGCTCCAACGGAAAGGTGGGTGCAGATTTAATAAAGATGGTGGATATAGTAATACTCAGGCAGTTATTTTTGCAAAAACTACCCCATTTGATAACCTCTCCAGACAGACAATCAATCAAAGGATTATGCTTCATCAGCCAGGGAAGGCCCAATACAATGAGAGTGGGAAGGTCCTCCAAGACACAGCAGGTAAAAGACTTCTTTGTGAAGAGTCCCTAGGCACAAGTTCATATTATGCAAGACTAAGGAACAACTTCCCTGGCTGAGAGGAGCAGCATTGATAGCCAGTATGAGAATGGATTAAGCTAGTAAATTACAGGTGGAACTGTGGGTCTGAGTAAAAGAAGCATCCACCACATTGGCTCCTTCTCCACTGTTCTCAAGGACAGAAAGTGTCTCAGTTTTTAAGCCAAAAACAACTCCAGCAGTTAAGGTAGACTGAGTTGTAAATGTGAAGAAAATGTACACACCCAGGTCGCAACCCTCCATACGACCAGGGGGATGTGGCTCATTAGAAGTTACTTGTTTAGGTACAGATGGACAAACCCCAGTATAATCACCATTACGACTACATAAAAACATGCCCACTTCCCACGGAGAACCGCAAGCAACCTACTCTGAGGGGAGGCCCCTCCCAACTGCATGGCTTTTTCTAAGTACATTTGATGCACCCCCAGGGCCGTGGGGTACTTAGAACTGGGCTATACAGTCTCTGGGGAGTCACAGGGGTTCAGACCCAGTTTCTGTGACCCTGGGTTCAGTTGTTAAGGGGGAATAGTTTTTGGGAATGGGGTGGTTTAAAATAAAAGATATTCATGACGCCACCCGTGGTTTGTGGCTGTAGGTGGCCACAGCTGCTGCAGAACCTCTGGGGTGATGAACGGGCAGCTGAGATGGAGAGGCTCGCCAGGGGTGGAGTGGATTCCCGGGGCAGTAGATGTAGTATTGGGTTGGGGTGCAGTATGACGGGCATAAAGCAATAAGTAGACTCACTGTTTTGATGGTTATTCAGTCTTTACTGGAGCATCTGCATTCCGGGCAGTTGTCAACGGAGTCCTCGCTGGAGAGCAACTCTGGGTTCTCTTCACTCGGCCGAGTCGTTGGCCTCCTTATTGCGCTCTGTGTTTGCCACTGCATTAGCTAAGTTGCCGGCCCTGTCTCTCCTGCGGGGTGATGGTATGGCAGGCAGCTCGAGTCCTTTATTAGTCCCTTGAGTCGGGTGATGACTTTTGAACTCTCTACGTTGCTTTGTCTCCAGGCACAGTGTGGCTGGGAAATCTGAAATTCCTCACCTTCCGGTATTGACTGCCGGGACGTTAGGCCCTGCACAGTCTCGGACTCCGGTGTCCGTACTTTGCACTTTCCTTTGGGGTGAGCACAGTATCACTCAGCTCCCCAGGTGTTTTGTCAACTCTTTCCTCAGACCCTAGCCTTGGGCCTTTACGCTGAGTTAGCGATCCTGGGACAAGTTTAAGGCAGCCTCCAGTCCACCAGGATGTCTACCTCAGCCCTCCTAGGAACTGAACTGCTGCACCTAGGATGAGCTTAACACAGCTCGATCCTCCAGGTATTCTTCACAGTCCTCTTGGGAACTGAACTCACTGGCTCTGCCCCAGACCAGAATTTATAGGGGAGCTCACCCTGAACCTGGGTTTAGTCTCCCCCTTCTGGCCTGGAGGCAGAAGGTGTTGTGTGCGTGTACCTGCCTATGAGAAGACCCTTCTGTTGCTCTCCAGCGTGACACCACCACCCGGGGGCAGTGATAACACTGTGGCACTAAGACTCTGGGGTGCAACACATTGGTGGAACTTCCTCCCTAAAGAAGACAACAGGGGTGCAGTCACTGTAGGTCTATCCCTGATGCGTCTATCAACCCTTATAGCAAGGGCCATTGTGGCCTTTATTGACTCTGGAGTAACACACTGATCCAGTGCATCTCTAAGCCTTCCTGACAGACCCTGACAAAATGACTCCTAAGACTAGTGTCATTCCACTGGGTGCCATCTATGGAACTCAGTGCAGAACACCTTCTCTGGCCCCGCCCCCTGCTAGAGCTTAAGAAGTTTGGACTCAGCAAGGGAGATGCAATCAGGGTCATCAATAAGCAAGGGCCAAAACCACAAAAAACTCATTCACCGACTGCAATGACTGAGCATCGTTCAATAGAGAGAAGACCCAGGACTGGGATCTCCCTGAAGTAGAGAGACGACAATCCCCATATGCTGTTCCTCACTCCCTGAGGAACTAGGGCAAAGCTTGAAATATAATTTACAGGTTTCTCTAAAGACCATAAGTGTATCCCGTCCAACAGAAAACCTGTCTGGAGAGCTATCTTGGGTTCAAGCTGAGTCTGAGTGTTAGCCGATTTTAACAAAAGACTGACTGGCACACCTAACAAGTGTGAATAGGTGTTAGCAGAAAAACACATGACTACAAAGAGTTATTCCACTGCACACTAGAACGCTAAGAATTAAATAGGACTATGGCCATGCATTACTGCAGTGGGAACATTAGAAAAAAGGGAAAATACAATTAGCTTACTGCAATACTGCGATTGAGCAGATTTTAATCGTACATAGAAGCATTTCAGATTAAGGTCCCAATATATGAAATACACTTTATCGCGGTTACCGGGCTCATATACATTGGCCAATATATTAGCTAATCTCCTTGATTCAAATATACCTATAACAATAATGTTATGTCATATTTTCTGTGTTTTATTTTGTAGAAAACTAATTTTATTTTTCCCTTTTCTCTAATGTTCCCACTGCAGCAATGCAAGGCCATAGTCTTATTTAATTCTTAGTGTTCTAGTGTGCAGTGGAATAACTTTTTGTAGTGGATGTTAGCTGAGACCAACAGACCCGCAATTTGCTGCAACTGTTGTATAACTTGCGACCGCAGATCCATCACTTCCCGCAATAGACTCTGGATCTGGATCAGTTGGATTCATAATGAATCTGGAAAAGCAAAATTATGGTCTGGTTATAATATCACACTCAAGCAAGAGAACGCCCGGTGCACAGTGCATCACATAGATTACAATGGAATGGAAAGGGTAGTAAGAGGGGAGACAGGTCACCTCTTGCCACTAAACTGTGTCTGAAGCCTGAGTTCCCTAACATTCCTATATGGGTCCTTCCCTCCATCACATTCATGTACCTAGTCACTAGATATCCCTCCACTTACCTTGGATGATGCACTGGCCGGTGGGTGTACTAGACCTCACCACTACAACAATAAGACTCTGGGAAAGGAGGACAGACAGGAGAACTTAGACAAAAAAGAAACGATAAACACCAACTCAAAGGTTGCACCAAAGCACCAGGGCTGAAAACTGCAGGCCTTAAGCAGCTTACAGAGATTTCCTCCCTCCACCTTGGTCAGTTCAGAAATGAATACTATAACTGGCATTAGGTGATTGATGGAAAATATGACCATTTATAGTGGGGGGGGGGCGTAGTCACAAACTGGTTGCACCTGAGATAGAAGTAAAAAGAAACTGCCTGAAGACCTTTGCAGCACCAAAAGAAATCATGTACACTAAAACTCAGAGTTTTACAAAGCAGTGTGAACCTCAGATCCCAGACTTATCAAAGGTCTCCCAAGGACAGGAGATGCTCATGACACTATTGCTGTCAATTTTGAAAAAATAGCAAACAAAGGAATATATCTCTCAAAGTAAAACATAGTACAGAACAAACTTGGACTTTTCTTTAACTTTTCCATTTATATAATGAGTTGAAAATTTCCTCAAAAGGAAGTTTTGGTGCCAAATGCCCCCAGGTAGATACCTGTTGATGTGACGTAGTCAGTGCCACGACCTCCTGATGCAAAAGTGAGTGGAACTGGAAAATACTTTTAGAGTGTTATAGTTTCAAATAGCAATAGGATGTAAAATCTGCTCTCTATTCCTTGGAAAAGCAATAATATGGTGATAATGGGGGGTCCAACAAATACGACCTTCAGTCTCAAGTGCAGGATATGCAAAACTCCATCAAAAGTGGAGGTGCGCATGCTTGAATTCTGCTCCATCTGTCGTCTAAAACGGGTGGGGAACTCCAGGCCTCGAGGATTGCCAACAGTGCAGGTTTTCAGGATTTCTTTAGCACTGCATAGGTGATAATATAATCACCTGCACTGGTCATAATTCCAACCCTTGTGCAATGTTAAGGAAATCCTGAAAACATGACCTGTTGGCGGTTCTCGAGGCCTGGAGTTTCCCACCCCTGCTCTTTGAGGCTGCTTGCAATCCCATATGAATAGAGTGGAGGATGAGCGTGCACCGTCAAGGAGGAGACTGGGATGTAAATTGAGTGGAGTCCTAATAATGTACCCAATTCTGCTATATTGCAGACAGCCTGGGACTACGACATGCCTTTCCAACCAACCCTTTTCAATTTACCACTATATTTGTTTGCAAAGAAAAGCTTATATGGGGGTATATTTCATCTTAATGTAGAACCCCTTTAAGATGAACTATATTTTCTTCTCAAATAATATGCTCTTCACTGCAATGCTTACCCCTCCTTGACACTATGGCATATGCCAGATGACAGTGCTTATCCCCATAAGTATAAAGTCCAGTGTAATTGTTATTTCAGCTGTGGCATTAACAAGATAGTATGAGTGAAAGCGATACTATGCGCATACTTTCCAGTCCCAACGCAGCAATGTTGTGTCATGTGTAACCTGATCTAAGTTCATAATGATAATCTAAATTCTTACATGTCCAATTGGATGTGCTGGGAAAGACTATGAGGTAAGTGACATAGCATGATCTGTTAGCAACAGAAAGCCGCGCAGCCACATAAACAATTTCACGGCCATTTGTGTAGTCTTTTCCCGCTATGGTATCAAATCTAAATCTCACGGTGTGGTCACCATAATAAGCATAAACACTTCTCATATAGCAGTGGTGCCGCTCATGAAAACATATGGTGGAGGGTTCTGTATTCTCCAAGCTGGAATAACCTTATTAGGGAAGGAATAGACATAAGAGACATTCTCCATGGCTGATATATACAGATAGAAGACGAAATATCCAGCGATGCAAGGAAGGTAATGCCATGGAGATAGGATGAATAAAATGTAACATTAATTTATAAAAAAATAAAAACGTTATGTGGTCAGATAGTGTATAGAAAAAACCTCAGGGGTGACACCATGATTAAGGGCTATCTAACAGCTGAAACGCGTCAGTTTGCTCCTCACCCCCGAGGGTCTTTTCTATGGATATTTAGTGGTTCTTCACTCCACCCAGTGCAGTCTGCAGTGCAGGAGGTCGGAGAAGGAGGATGAAGATGGGTTGACATCAAAGTTTTTTTATTCATGTATACAGATGTCACACCGACAGGCGTGTATAAGAAGAATATTATCGTCTATATCTTCCTTCTGGATAGTTGTGGTTTAGGGTCCAATTTATCATTTAATTTTCTTTTATCCTTCTAGCATTTTTGTGCCAAATACAACAAAATGGCACAATAACATTTGTGTAAATTCAAAAATAGTATTTTTTTTCTTTCTTGACCCATTTTTGCTACTTTTTCTTTAGATCAAAAAGTCAGATGTTTTGCAAAATGGCAAAAAAACTACTCAAAAACTCAATTGTGTATATAAAATCAATCCGGGAGGTAACAGAGCACATTTGCGACAAATTTTGCTACTTTATGAAAAGTCTCAAATGATCAGTCGCTATCTATACTCATAGGGGTGAATAGAAGGAAAGAAGGTGAAAATACTTACAATATACTTTAACAGGCGTTAAGAATGGAAAGATTGATCTGGTGCAAACAACAAAAGGCGCAAACACCAAAAACATGATGAACAACAGGTGAAAATTAATCATGCCCTTAGTTTCTGCGGCTCTTGGCTGATTATTCTTAAATCAAATATATTCAATCTAAACACATATAAAGCCTGTTTCTGTAAGGGTGGAGGCACAAGAATCGCGCGAGTGCAATGCGAGTTTTTCTCATATGGTCATATTTGTGCGATTTGAACGCACTAAACTCGCATTGCGAGTTCAATTGCAGCATGCTGCGATTGAACATGATGTCCTCGCGCAAGTGGCGATTGTAAGTATATGGGTGCGAGAAAATGTCACACCCATACAGCACACTGGGCGATAGTAGCATGTGTGTGCGATATTGTCACCATCGGCTTTCACCGCTGCTGTCACAGCAGCGATGTTTGAATTTGCCGGGTTGCCGACACAGTATCCAATCAGCTTTCACCTCTGTGACAGCAGCGTTGAAATCTGATTGGTTTAATTGTGCAGTAATTGCTTTCCATGGTGCTGAAGTTGAAACTTCAGAACCATGGAAAGGTCGGACATTTAAACTGCAGCGGTGTTTGAATTTAGCAGTAATTGCTTTCCATGGTGCTGAAGTTGAAATACTGAATACTGTGGATTCTGTGCCGGCAACCCGGCAATTTCAAACACAGCTGCTTTGGCAGCAGTGGTGTTTGAATATGCCGGTAAATCCTGTTGGCGGTCCTGAAGTTTGCTCGGCGGAATTACTCAGCATGCTCATCAGGACCACGGACAGCATCACACAGAATAGCACCAAACACTGACTCAAGCAGCACACTCTCATGCATACAGCCATGCATACACACCCACACGCACGACACACACATTAAAAACGTACAGCACTTCCATCACTGTCATGCATCAAAAACGCTCCATTTTTGATGCATGACAGTGTGCCTCCACCTTAAGAAAGGGGATTTTCTATGCTACTTAATCTCAGATGATCCACAGAATCGCATGCTAATGAGACAAAACACATTCATGGCTATATGGAAGGGAATTAGGCTGGGGTCACAGTACCATTTTTCACATGCATTTTTGGAGACCTGCGTTTTCAAAAACGCATGTAAAAAAACGCACCCATAGGCCCCCATGTTAAAAAACGCATGCCCAAATAGCCAAAAAGCATGTGTGACTGTCCCATGCGTTTTTGGAGCATATCCAAAAACGCATGCGTTTTTGTAGAAAACGCATGCGTTTTTATAACATGGGTTCCTATGGAAAACGCATGCAAAAACGCATGTACAGTTAGTACCTTTTAGTGCCATTCAAAAACGCATGCGTTTCCCATAGGAACCCATGTTATAAAAACGCATGCGTTTTTCAAAACGCTCCAAAAAATACTACAAGCACTATTTTTAGGTGCAGATTCAAAAACGCAGCCAAAAACGCAGGGAGCCATCAGAGACCTTAAAAATCTCATGCTGACATGAAAAACGCATGTAAAAAAGCATGCGTTTTTAAAAGGCACTAAAAAAACTGTGACCACAGCCTTATACACGGTTTAAGACATTTCACACCCCACAGAAGTTATGAACATACTTTCTCAAGCTCACTTCTATCTTTACTGATTAAGGCTGGGGTCACAGTTGCCATGCGTTTTTTTAAGTGATTTAACAAAACTCATGCTTTTTTTCATGTCAGCATGAGTTTTGTAAGGTGTGTGATGGCTCCCTGCGTTTTTGGGTGCGTTTTTGAATCTGCACCTAAAAATAGTGCTTGTAGTATTTTTTGGAGCGTTTTGAAAAACGCATGCGTTTTTGTAGAAAACGCATGCGTTTTTATAACATGGGTTCCTATGGAAAACGCATGCAAAAACGCATGTACAGTTAGTACCTTTTAGTGCCATTCAAAAACGCATGCGTTTCCCATAGGAGCCCATGTTAA
Organism: Allobates femoralis; assembly: GCA_033576535.1. Taxonomy (NCBI): domain Eukaryota; kingdom Metazoa; phylum Chordata; class Amphibia; order Anura; family Aromobatidae; genus Allobates; species Allobates femoralis. The sequence goes on along the minus strand of JARQOC010000001.1, from coordinate 139,556,888 downwards.
CAAAAACGCATGCGTTTCCGGAAACGCATGCGTTTTTGTTAACATGGGCTCCTATGGGAAACGCATGCGTTTTTGAATGGCACTAAAAGGTACTAACTGTACATGCGTTTTTGCATGCGTTTTCCATAGGAACCCATGTTATAAAAACGCATGCGTTTTCTACAAAAACGCATGCGTTTTTCAAAACGCTCAAAAAAAATACTACAAGCACTATTTTTAGGTGCAGATTCAAAAACGCACCCAAAAACGCAGGGAGCCATCACACACCTTACAAAACTCATGCTGACATGAAAAAAAGCATGAGTTTTGTTAAATCACTTAAAAAAACGCATGGCAACTGTGACCCCAGCCATAGTGCGGAATTAAGAAAAACCACTTGGTGTCACTATCAAACTGCATGTCTTCCAAGCTGTATGTCTTACAAGTGACCGTCTGGAGCCACCTGTGATTTCTGACGGCCAGGCAATTTTATAAGATATGCTTTATACAGTGAAGTATTCCTCTTCCTTAACAGAAAAATAGTTTTGGGTGATACAATGTCCATTTTTTAGGCTATTTATTCTTTTCCCTCTTGCCCATTACCATTAGCTGAGTTCCATCGTCTGCAGTTACCAGTCTTGTGTGCTTAAAAAATGCTCACAACCACATTTCTTGTGTAATTTATGTTACTTTAAAGGTACCGTCACACGGGGCGATCTCTCTGGCGATGTTGCCGGCAACTTAGGGGCGTGGCTAGGTTGTGGCAATATCGCTCATGAGTTGCCGCATGTGACAGGGCGATAATAAGGCAATAAGTTGCCTAAGCAACATCACCAGGTTTCCCAACATATTCAAACCTGGCGATGTTGCTCAGGCGATCTGCCTGCATCGCCCTGTGTGACGCTGCAACTGCGATGTTGCCGACAACTTCCCCCATAGACTCCCACGTTATGGATCGCTACCAGGGTAGAGTTTAACCCTGGCTGCGATAGTTGCCGGCAAGATCGCAGATGCGTTGCCGGCAATATCGCTGCGTGAGACTTCGCAACAGCAACCATGGCAGCGCGACAAAAAAGTGCGCACTCCCGTGAGTTGCTGGCGATATCGCCACGTGTGACGGTACTTTAAAGGGATAATCCACTAATTTTATATTGATATCATAGCTATGATAGGTCATCAATATAAGGTTGGCTTGGGACAAACATTTGTGCCCAGTGGCGTAACTTGAAGCTCGTGGGCCCCGATGCAAAAGCTCCAATGGGGCACCTAATTATTGCAAATCTTTAATAATATTAGTCTGTTTCTATAGGCCAAAGGGACTTTTGGGGCCCCTTAAGAACCAGGGCCCTGGTGCGATAGCAACCCCTGCACCTACTTTAGTTATGCCCCTGTTTGTATCCCTATTGATGAGCTGTTATGACCTCCTGCGTGGAGATGAGCCACCACCCTAATGTTCGAATTCGATTCGTCGAATTTGAGATTTGTTTGCCGAATGTTCGTCGAATGTACGTCGAATGTTCGTCGGACAATGCAAACCCTATTGAAATCAATTGCAGGCTACAGAAAACACATAGAAAACACCTTCAAAGGGCTCCAAAAGCTGCCAAACTACTCAGAATGGACAACAAACACCACAAAAAATGACAACAATTCAAACACAGTACAAATAGTCACAGGCTAAGTGGCTTAAGTTTTCTACATTAAGTAAAAAGAGGTGAAAGAGTAAATGGAGAATGAGACACAGGTATGGACATGTCACACCCTTCTTAAATCATGTAAAACATAGCAAGGGGACTCCAACAAGAATCCTTACTCCTTTCAAAGGGTCACACCTACAGCAAAATGGAATCAATTCTCCCAGACCCAAAATTGCTCAATGGCCCAGCTTGCATGCATGGCACAGAGTCTGGAACAGGACCTGGCGTAGCATTTCATGGTTAAAGGTTGCTCACCAACTAAACGTTTTGTGTAGTATTACAGTAAAAAATACAGAGGTGGGTCAGTGACCTGAATAGGCCTAGTGGGCCGGATCCCCTCGAAGCTCATGCAAGCTCTCCCTTCAATGTTATGCCCCGCCACACACAGGTGGGACCACCATTACTTTTGTGGAGTACTATAGAAAAAACAGAGAGGTAGGTCAGAGACCTGTTTAGGCCTAGAAGGCCACATGAAGTCAAGGCTTGTGCAAGCGTTTCCATAAAAGTCATGCCCCACCACATACACAGGTGGGACCACCATTACTTTTGTGGAGTACTATAGACAAGACAGAGAGGTAGGTCAGAGACCTGTTTAGGCCTAGAAGGCCACATGAAGTCAAAGCTTGTGCAAGCGTTCCCATAAAAGTCATGCCCTGCCACACCCAGGTGGGATCACCATTACTTTTGTGGAGTACTATAGAAAAAACAGAGAGGTAGGTCAGAGACCTGTTTAGGCCTAGAAGGCCACATGAAGTCAAGGCTTGTGCAAGCGTTTCCATAAAAGTCATGCCCCACCACATACACAGGTGGGACCACCATTACTTTTGTGGAGTACTATAGACAAGACAGAGAGGTAGGTCAGAGACCTGTTTAGGCCTAGAAGGCCACATGAAGTTAAAGCTTGTGCAAGCGTTCCCATAAAAGTCATGCCCCGCCACACCCAGGTGGGATCACCATTACTTTTGTGGAGTACTATAGAAAAAACAGAGATAGGTCAGAGACCTGTTTAGGCCTAGAAACCCACATGAAGTCAAAGCTTGTGCAAGCGTTCCCATAAAAGTCATGCCCCGCCACAAACAAGTGGGACCACTATTACTTTTGTGGAGCACTATAGAAAAAACAGAGAGGTAGGTCAGAGACCTGTTTAGGCCTATAAGGCCACATGAAGTCAAAGCTTGTGCAAGCGTTCCCATAAAAGTCATGCCCCGCCACACCCAGGTGGGATCACCATTACTTTTGTGGAGTACTATAGACAAAACAGAGAGGTAGGTCAGAGACCTGTTTAGGCCTAGAAACCCACATGAAGTCAAAGCTTGTGCAAGCATTCCCATAAAAGTCATGCCCCGCCACAAACAAGTGGGACCGCTATTACTTTTGTGGAGCACTATAGAAAAAACAGAGAGGTAGGTCAGAGACCTGTTTAGGCCTATAAGGCCACATGAAGTCAAAGCTTGTGCAAGCGTTCCCATAAAAGTCATGCCCCGCCACACACAGGTGGGACCACAATTAGTTTTCTTTAGTAATACATGAATTCACAGGGAGGTAGATCAGAGACCTGTTTAGGCCTAGAAGGCCACATGAAGTCAAAGCTTGTGCAAGAGTTCCCATAAAAGTCATGCCCCACTACACACAGGTGGGACCACAATTAGTTTTCTGTAGTAATACATGAATTCACAGAGAGGTAGGTCAGAGACCTGTTTAGGCCTAGAAGGCCATATGAAGTCAAAGCATGTGCAAGCGTTCTCATAAAAGTCATGCCCCATCACAAACAGGTGGGACAACCATTACTTTTGTGGAGTACTATAGATAAAACAGAGGTAGGTCAGAGACCTGTTTAGGCTTAGAAGGCCACATGAAGTCAAAGCTTGTGCAAGCGTTCCCATAAAAGTTATCCCCCGCCACACCCAGGTGGGATCACCATTACTTTTGTGGAGTACTATAGAAAAAACCGAGAGATAGGTCAGAGACCTGTTTAGGCCTAGAAACCCACATGAAGTCAAAGCTTGTGCAAGCGTTCCCATAAAAGTCATGCCCCGCCACACACAGGTGGGACCACAATTAGTTTTCTGTAGTAATACATGAATTCACAGAGAGGTAGATCAGAGACCTGTTTAGGCCTAGAAGGCCACATGAAGTCAAAGCTTGTGCAAGAGTTCCCATAAAAGTCATGCCCCGCTACACACAGGTGGGACCACAATTAGTTTTCTGTAGTAATACATGAATTCACAGAGAGGTAGGTCAGAGACCTGTTTAGGCCTAGAAGGCCATATGAAGTCAAAGCTTGTGCAAGCGTTCTCATAAAAGTCATGCCCCATCACAAACAGGTGGGACAACCATTACTTTTGTGGAGTACTATAGAAAAAACAGAGGTAGGTCAGAGACCTGTTTAGGCCTAGAAGGCCACATGAAGTCAAAGCTTGTGCAAGCGTTCCCATAAAAGTCATGCCCCGCCACACACAGGTGCGACCACAATTAGTTTTCTGTAGTGATACATGAATACACAGAGAGGTAGGTCAGAGACCTGTTTAGGCCTAGAAGGCCACATGAAGTCAAAGCTTGTGCAAGCGTTCCCATAAAAGTCATGCCCCGCCACACACAGGTGGGACCACTATTACTTTTGTGGAGTACTATAGAAAAAACAGAGAGGTAGATCAGAGACCTGTTTAGGCCTAGAAGGCCACATGAAGTCAAAGTTGTGGAGCCCACTGGAACGGGGTACTCGGTGCCGGACTGGGGTACTGCTGGGGGATGTCACGGCGGTCCTGGTCCGGACCGTGTCCCGGGCCCGCACAATAAAATGGGGGTTATTTACAGGGGATTTGTCACTCGTGACGCCACCCACTATATGCGGCCAGTATTGGGGCCGCCGCTGCTGCAGAACCTCCAGGGATGATGGGATAGCAGCTTGGGTAGAATAGTTCCTGTGGGCAGAACTGGGTTCTCCGGGGCAGTGGTAGTAAAAGTCAGTGATGGTAATTGTAGATTTTGCAGAAGAAAGGAATGATGTGGAGATGGCTCCTGACAGGGCTAGATGGAGAACTGACAGCTTTTCATACCTGAAATCAGACACAGACAACGTAGCAGGGTTCACCCGGGTTTACTGTTCTTATTCTTCTGTCAAACAGGCACGGTACAATACAATTCTTTACAGCTTTGCTATATTGAATCCGGTATACTGAACCCACTGCAGCCAGGTTATCTTTCCTAGACTCCTCTGTCTTTTTACGTGTCCTTTCAGGCTATATCTCAATGTTTCTCCTCAAAGTGGATCACGGAGCGGCAGCTCGGTCCCTTTTGGCAGCTTCCTCCTTAATTCTTTGGGCGGTAAGCCGGGTCCTCTTTATGCTGCTGTGCTCCCAATCTTAGGGTGGGAATATAGATCTGAAGTCTGTATTCCCCGTCAGGTTGTCTGGGGCACCGGGTAAATCTTCAGCCCCCCTCAGAGCTGACACTCTGGTTTCAGCCAAACCACAGGTATCCCTATTTCTCAAGAGATTACCGGGTCCTTTCTTTCCTGTGTAATTTCTGGGTATAATCAGGGAAACTCTCCTATCAGTCAGTTGCTGGCCTTTACTACTTCTCTGGACCTGATGGTACTGGTCTTGTCTTGACTGCTCGGCACCTGCCTACTGGCTAACCGCTTCCTGTCACTCCCTTATATACCCCTCCGTTACCATGCTCCATCCACTCATATCTAGCCTATTACCCCTTGTCTGCCTAGAGTCCCAGACTCAGGGTTAGGTCCCCATGCAGTGGATATGTGTGCGAGGTGTTTGTTAAACAAACTGTCTACCCTCCTACCTGGCTGCAGTACTACCTGTGGCCACCCTGGACGCAGGGGTGCCACAAAAGCTTGTGCAAGCGTTCCCATAAAAGTCATGCCTCGCTACACACAGGTGGGACCACCATTACTTTTGTGGAGTACTATAGAAAAAACAGAGAGATACATCAGAGACCTGTTTGTGCCTAGTAGGCCGGATAAAGTCAAAGCGAACCTGTCACTGAATATTAGAGATGATCCACCACCCTAGTGTTTTAATTCGATTCGGTTTGTTGAATTGGGGGTTTGTTTGTCGAATGTTCGTCGCATGTTCGTCAAACTCCGTTGAATATCATTGAAAACAATGGCAGGAAAAACAAACACATAATAACACATAGAAAACACATAGAAAACAACTTCTAAGGTGTCCAAAAGGTGACAAACGTCTCAGAAGATACAACAAACACATGGAACAGTGAAAAGTACATATAAAAACGTGAAAAGAAATGAGATGGACGAGTAAAACGAGGAGGAGACACAGATATAGGCATGTCATGCTCTTCGAAAATCCGATTTTACTTCGGTTTCTGTAAGGCCTCGTGCAGACGATGAGTATTGCTTGATTTTTACATCTGTATCTGTAAGGCAACGTTCAGACGATAAGTATGGCTTCATTTTTACTTCAGTATGTGTAACACCACGTTCAGACGATGACTATTTGGTGATGTTTTTCCTCATTATCTGTAAGGCCTTGTGCAGACAATGAATATTGTGTCACATATAAGGGACTACAAGAATAGTCTCCCTTTTTTCAAAAAATGTGGGCACAGACACCACTTAAGTGGTATCATTTGCACCACAGTTGCAAACTTTAAATGGTTGCTTTTAGGCAAAAATCCACAAGGCTTTAGTCTCCCCAGGATGACACAGGGGTAGAAAAGTCCTTGTGGATCCATGCCTTGTTCATCTTTATGAATGTTAGTCTGTCCACATTTGGGGTGGACTGACGCGTGCGGCTTTCTGTCAGCACACCACTAGCAGCGCTGAAGACACGTTCTGAGAGAACGCTGGCTGCGAGGCACGACAAGATCTCCAAGGCGTGAGTGGCGAGCTCAGGCCATTTTTCCAGTTTGGAAGCCCAAGATGAGCAAGGCTCTAGTTCCCTAGTCATGGCATCGATGTTAAGTTGGAGATACTCGTGTACCATCCGCTCCAGGCGTTGACTATGTGTCAGACTTCTCGTGTCTTCAGGCCTTGAAAATGATGGTCTGAAAAAATCTTGAAACGAGGCCACAAAATTGCTGGTACCACCACCAGAGACGGTGTTACTGGTACAGTGTGAGTGATGATGACGCGACAGTCCCATGGTTGACAAGTTGGAACTGTGCGATTCACTCTGTCTATTACTACCACAGGTGGTTTGTGGAAAAGCCGATCTGAGATTATGTATCAGCTTCTGCTGATAGTCCTGCATGCGTGAGTCCCTTTGTATGGCAAGAATTATTTCAGCAAATTTGCTCTTGTACCAGGTATCTAATAGTGTGGCAACCCAGTAGTCTGCATTACTCCTAATTCGCACAATCCGAGGGTCATGTTGCAGGTAGTGCAGCAAGACGGCGCTCATGTGTCTTGCGCACCCAGGAGGACCAAGTCCTTGTTGTGTTGGTGGTGGGGAGGTGAAGGTGAGAATGATGCTTCCTTCCTCTGCCCTCTCCCCCCAACCTTGCACAACAGAAATGTCATCAAGGTCTCCCTCATCTGCTGACTCTTCAATGCCCATCGCCAGTTCATTCTCCATTTCTTCCCGGGTTCCTGCACCTTCCTGAAGAGGTTGGTTGCTAGCATGCACTCTTGTGAATGCCTCTCCACCACCCTCCCATGCCTGCAGTCTTGGTGCTGCCGACTGTGAGGATCTTGCCGATGTTGTCATCCCTTCCGCATAGGACTCCTCCTGTACTTCCTCAACCTCGTCTTGTCCCATCACCTGACTCCGAATATTGTTTAGAGTGTGCTCCAGCATGTAGATGACCCTAATAGTCATGCTGATAATGGCATCGTTAGCACTAAACATCTTCGTCGCCATCTCAAAACTGTGCAAAAGGGTGCATAGGTCTTTGATCTGAGACCACTCCTGCAGCGTGTTCTGCCCCACCTCTGGATCTCGTTGGCCCAGGCTATACCTCATAAAGTATTGCACCAGGGCTCGGCGGTGCTGCCACAGTCGCTGCAACATGTGCAGAGTAGAATTCCAGCGTGTCGGCACATCGCATTTCAGCCGGTGAACGGGCAAGCCGAAAGACTCCTGGAGCGAAGCGAGTCTTTGAGCTGCAGGATGCAAACGCCGGAAGTGAGCACACAGCAACCGTGCCCTCTGCAGAAGCCCATCTAGGCCGGGATAGTGTGTCAGAAATTGCTGGACAACCAGATTCAACACGTGAGCCATGCAAGGCACGTGTGTGATATTGCCCCGGCGAAGGGCCGCAAACAGGTTTGCAGCATTGTCGCACACGGCCTTCCCTGGCTGCAGGTTGAGTGGAGACAACCATTGCTGAAACTCGGTCGCCAGAGCTGACTACAACTCCTCAGCTGTGTGACTCACATTTCCTAGGCATTTTAAGGTAAAGACCGCCTGATGGCGTTGAGACCTGCTGCCAACATAGTAGGGAGGTGTGCAGGATTCCTTCTGTGCTGTTACAACGCGGGTGGCATTACCAGACTGGTTTGGGCAGAGGTGGAGGACCGAGACGAGATTGAGGAGGCAGAAACAGTGGAGGAACTTCTACCTACAAAGGATGGACGCACAACTCGTGGGGACGGCAATACTTGGAAAGCAAACCCTTCTCCAACTCTCACCATAGTTAACCAATGCCCAGTCAGCGACATGTAACGCCCCTGTCCATGCTTACTGTTCCAAGTGTCTGTGGTGAAACAGAGTGGACACAGAGTTTCTCAAGGAAGCGGTGATGTTGTCTGCGACATGCTGGTGTAGCGCAGGCACACCTTTCTTGGAGAAGTAGTGGCGACTGGGCATCTGGTACTGGGGCACTGCGACGGACATAAGGTCTCAAAAATCCTCTGTGTCCACTAGGCGGAAAGGCAGCATTTCTGAAACCAACAGCTTGCAGATGTTGAAATTCAAGCGCTTAGCTTTCTAATGGCTCGGAGGTTATGGACTTTTACTTGTCCACATCTGAGGGACGGAGGGCTGGCTGCTGTGCTGAGACACAGTTGAGTATGGTGTCCCCGGCAAACTGCTGGTCTTGAAAACCAAGTGACGACCTGCCAATCACACTGCCTGTTGCAGGTAAAGAGGTGGAAGGTGTACGTCCAAAAGCATGTGTGACAGCTGTCCCAACAGTCACAGACGATGAAGAGCACACAGATGCACTTGATGGGGCAGACGGTGGTAGGCCCGCCCCACTAGCCCGCATTCTAGCATGGTGAGCTTCCCACTGCGACTTGTGCTTCATGTCCTTGTGGTGGTTCGTACATGAAATACTCAAGCTAGTGAGTTTTTGGCCTCTACTCAGAGATTGTTGACAAATCTTGCCGATGACATGAGTTGGGAGATCCTTGGCGATGTCAAAAGAGGCCCAGGCTAGGCAAGGCTTAGAGCCCATGCGAGCTGCAGAGCCAGCACGACTTCCGCTCAGAGGCAGAGTTGTGGCTGCGGATGCAGTTGTTGGCGTGCTTCCAGTGCTCCTTCTATGTTCAGGAAGGCGCAACCTAACCTCGTCGTCAGTAGCATCCTCCTCCACCTCCTGTGCTGACCTCATCGACTGGCTGACTGTGGGTTGACAGTAAGTGGGATCTCCAACCTCATCATCATCCTCTGTGTTCTCACACCCCTCCTCCTCAGAGACAACCTCTTCCGGCCTTGACCAATAACTTAATTTGTCAATCAAATCCGGTATCTGAGTCTCATCAGCATCATCCTCCTGGTGTCCACCAACAGTATGTACTGTCAGGGAATGAGGGTCTACATGAAGGTCAGAAGCTTCTCGTCTAGGCCTGGATCTGACTCACAAAGCTTCTGGGCATCAGGGCAGATCATTAACTCGACTGGACTCACTGCAGCTTTGGAGCAGACCTCTGATTCCCAGGCTATTCTGTGACTGAACAGCTCTGCAGACTCAACCATGTGTGTTACCCCAAACAGAGTAGGGCGGCTGGACACTTGGGAGCTTGGAGTAATCAAGTGTGATTGGTCTGACATCTCAGATAACTGGAGGGTTTGTGATGTAGAAGTTGAGGTGGAGGAAAGGCCACTTGATGGAGCACTTGAGATCCATTCAAGCACCTGCTGTTTTTGTGCCTCACTTACAAGTGGTACCGATGTTCGTGTCTGTAAGAAAGGGATCATATCCGATTGGCCATGTGTCTTTCTTCAGCAGATGTTAATGTAGATTTAACATCTACCCCATGGTCACAAACTTTTTTTCCCTTTCCACCACGCCTACACCCATTTCCACCAGCAGCAGGCCTTTTGCCACTCATTTTTTTATGTGAAAAAATTGGGAGCAGTACAGTTGTTTTACAAAAAAAAGGTGAATGTCAATTAAGCAGAGGTGACTGAACCAACACTGCTACTAGGCCCAAAGTGAGACCTGGGCAAGGTTCAGAAGTCAGATGTGGCCAAGGTGCAGTTAAAAATTAGTAGGAAGTACACTGGCAGAGTAGCAGATTGTATTACAAGTGGCCTACACTAATAGTTTTTGTCACACTGCGACTTGATCAGAAGTCAGATGTGGCCAAGGTGCAGTTGAAAATTAGTTGAAAGTACACTGGTGGTGTAGTAGATTGTATTACAAGTGGCCTACACTAATAGTTTTTGTCACACTGCGACTTGATCAGAAGTCAGATGTGGCCAAGGTGCAGTTGAAAATTAGTTGAAAGTACACTGGTGGTGTAGTAAATTGTATTACAAGTGGCCTACACTAATAGTTTTTGTCATGCTGCGACTTGACCAGAAGTCAGATGTGGCCAAGGCGCAGTTGAAAATTAGTTGAAAGTACACTGGTGGTGTAGTAGATTGTATTACAAAGGGGCGTACAGTAATAGTTTTAGTCACGCTGCGACTTGACCAGAAGTCAGAAGTGGCCAAGGTGCAGTTAAAAATTAGTAAGAAGTACACTGGCGGTGTAGCTTTTCACAAGTGGGCTACACTACTGTGTAATTCACACTGCTACTAGTCTGAACAAATTGCTGAGACTAGCAGCAGCAAACAAATGCCTCGTACTTAAGACAGGTGGTGTAGCTTTCTTAACAGCAGTGCAACACTACCTGCCCTAAAGGACTCCCAGAGCTCGATGTGGCCAGATGCTGTGAAAAAGACTTGTACAGCACTCTGGTACACACCTGCCTGGCAAAAACTAATAGGGACTGTTCTAACCTAGCCCAAAGGGCTGTAATTAAAACTAGTCCCTGCTTCTAAGGAACAGATCTGAAAAAGGGCTGTTACAGACCTAGTCCCTACTCCTATGATGCAGCTCTTAAGAGCTGATTCTGCTAACATTCGCACCCTCCCCCCAGCCCCTGCTCCCTAAACCTATCTATCTATCTATCTATCTATCTATCTATCTATCTATCTATCTATCTATCTATCTATCTAAACTAAGTAAAAGTCCATGCAGCACACAGCTACCACCAATGATGCACAGTGCTAACAAGCATCATTGGTGGTAGCTGTGTGCTGCATGGACTTTTACTTAGTTTGTTTAATCTCTGTGCCCCATGCTTGCACCAGTTCACACTGGTCTGCTGAGTGCTATGCAGATTTTCTGAATTATCTATCTATCTATCTATCTATCTATCTATCTATCTATCTATCTATGTATTAGCTCTGTAGCTGAATGGGATAGTAGAATTGTGAGTTTTGACTGTATGGTGCCCACAGCAGCAGCAGTGCCATCTGACACACAGCTACAGCAATGAGCAAATGGTGGCGATGAAGAAAATGGCCGGGTCTTATAGGGCAAGGACATGTGACTTACACAGCCAATGATGCCGGATATTACTTGTGCAAAACCATGCCCTTTACTGTGCTTCACTATGATTGGCTCAAAGCCTGCACTGCCCAACTCTACATGCGGTCTGGAGAAAAAAAAAGAGCTCAATCACTTCAGCAGCACTGATCTGAACCCCGCCCCCTCCCCCCCCTCCCCGCACACTATACACTGAAAATGGATATTATGATTGAAGATCAGTATTAGTGTGAAAGGCCAGGTATGCTTTTGGTGACCGAAGCGTTATCGAACATAACCTTGAACTGCCGAATTTGAAGTTAATTGTTCTAATTTGATGAATGACTCGAACACCGCCCAAAACAGGTTGAATTTGAGATTGGCGAACATTTCGAATTGGACATTGCTCATCTCTACTCCTGCGACGGCTTCATGGATCCGAGCTACTGTTTAGTTCTCACATCAGAACTTTGGCAATAAAAGCAAAAGACAAGGCACAAAAGCACACCACAATATAGTGTAAGAATGTATAAGATAATTTTATTTATGCACTTATGCAGACATTGAAACAAATATTAAAACCAACATGGAAACATATTGGTTTCCTCATATTTAGTTTATGCAATATACATAAACATGCTCAGGTTCGTAAACAATGACCACAGAGTATATAATAGCTTCTATGTAAATCAGAGGTACAAGTACAATGTATAATAAACAAAATTATTCTGAAATCCCTCTCAGACATGCAATTGCGGCGAGTTCATCATGTGCTGATGAAGCCGGTGAAATACACTCAAAAGAAGAGCACAATGTGCAGGATCGGAAATAGACATGGCCGGCACGTCATACCTTGAATTAGCCCATCCATATTAGAATTCCACCAGGGCATGATAACACGGAACAAAGGCATGGATGGACACTAACAAAACACCCAGAGTGACTAGACATTGCCTAATTAACATGCAAATATGTAAGTTAAAAGATTATTTTAATCAACTATTACACTACACTATTAGCTCAGACAGGAATGATTAGAATAGTACAACTGAAATAGTTCCAGAGTTTTTAGATGTAGTTGTTCACAGATGGGTGATCTTCTGACCATCTTTGCTTCTGACTCTTCCTCTATGACAAACTCTTTTTATACAGTCATGTGGCTTAGGCTGGGGTCACACATAGAAGTCCGTTTTTGGAAGTGATTTTCATCACCTATCCGTTTTTTATAGGGTGCTTTTTGAGCCTCCTGCACCCCTGAACGTTTTTGGACTTAGTCATTTTTTCATTAAAAACGCATATGCGTTAACGCAGGTGCCTATATGTGCCATGCGTTAACGCATGCGTTTCCCATAGGGCCCCATGTTAAAAAAACGCATGCGTTTTTTAACTGATGCCAAAAACGTTGCTAGCAGCGTTTTTGGCTCAAAAACGGACAGAGCAATGTTTTGAGGTCCACAAAAAAACGGACAGGGTGTTTATTACATCCAATCCGTTTTTCTGTCAGTTTTTGGACTTAGAAAAAAAAAAATGACAAAAATGAAGCCAAAAACGGGCTTATGTGTGACCCCAGCCTTAGTTGAATATTGACCCTCCAACTGGTTTTTATTGGCACCATTTACGTTTCCAGCATTTTGATATCCCTGACCCAACTTTATTCAGATCTGTTGCTGCCATTATTTTCCAAATTAGTCTTTTTTTTTTTCAAATTTAATAGAAATATGTCTGCTATCTTCTGATTTGTGTTCTAGGATCTGTTGTGAATAAAATATGGCTATGAGAAAGTTTCAAATCATTGCTTTTTTGTGTACTATACACAGCCTGCCAATTTTGGTGGAGTGAGGGTACCGTTACACCAGGTGACATCGCCGGCGATTTCACAGGCGACGCAGGGGCGAGGCCTATCGCCAGCGACAGCGCCGGTGAGTTGCCCAGTGTAAAGCGGCAATATTTTGCCGAAAAATCGGCTGAGAGTGGTCGCCTGGTTTCGCAGCACTGCTCTAAAACCAGGCGACCACTCTCTGGCAATGTGAACACATCGCCCCATGTATCATGGCGATTGGCGATGTTACAGGCAATGGGAGCCACAGGCCATGTTACAGGATCGGCGCTGGGATTTGTACACACCCCAACGGTGACGTCGTCTGTAACATCGCCAAAGCGATGCCGGAGTCATCGCCGCAAGTAAACATACGACGGTGACACTGGCGGGGTGCCCAAAATGTGCTCGCTCCCGTGTGTCGCCGGCGATATCTCCGGCGATGTCACCTGGTGTGACGGTACACTTAGGGTTGTGCAGTCAGCTGTTATATGGTCATAGAGTATTTGTGCATCTCCATATTGTCACATCCCCACCAGAGCCTGCTAATGTGCTTCTGTCACCAGGCACCGCCATATTCACACTGTAGGTGGTGTTGGTGATAGAGAAGTCAGGGCCAGAATCTCTAGAGAGCACAATCTCCACCCATCCACTAAGGTGGGACCTGCAGAGCTTCACAGTCTGACAAAGTGGATGTGTGTGCTGTCCAGCTGAAGTAATTAACTTCTAAGCTTCAGCCTATTGGAAAGCACCACACTTCTACTAATACCATAAGCTTTGTGCTGGAAACTGCCAGAAATAGCTTCTGGTTTCCCTGGCTAGTCTCCTGTTTTGTATTGGTGTTTTTCCTATGTTACCATGGCCTGTTTTTTGGATGTTTCCTCTGCCTCATGATTTTGTACCTTGATGCCATCTTAGTTTTGACCCGACTCCCTGACTTCTGATCCTGATTTTGTCCTTTTCCTGACCTTCTGGCTTTGACCCTGCTTGTTGGCTTTTCTGTCTCTGGACTGTAGCCTCTTCATAGGCAGCAATCTCCAGGATCCTGTTATAAATCCAGATAATTCTATAGGGGGTAAAGGGTGTCAGGGTTTCTCGGGATTCTGCCTAATGGAGTGGCTTGTGCCTAGTCTGTCCAAGATAACCTTTTTGTGCTTGTAGCCTCAGACAGATGTCTCACATTAATTTTAATACAAAAAGTGTGAAGGCCAATTTTTATAAAAAAAAATAAAAATAAAGTAGGCTTGTCTAAACAAGCATAAATAATTATAATAATCTTTACTTGTATAGCGCTGACATATTCTGCAGCGCTTTACAATTCAGAGGTTCACGTAAAAAGTCTAAAGTAACAGTAAAAAAAATACAATAATTACAGAAAAATGAATGTTGACCCTGCTCGTAAGAGCTTACAACCTACAATGAGGTGGGGGGTGACATAAAGTACAGGTGCTTATTTACAATGATGGTCCAGCCAACATGAAGAAATGGGGAATAGATAAAAGCTGCATGAGCCATCACCAGCCATTATTTGTAATGCTTTTGGGTCTGGTGGAGTGATAGACTACCCTGAGAAGATGTATTGTTATGGAGCTCCTAAAACTAAGTGAATTGTGGATAGTCGTAATTTCACTCCAGAGAATGGCTAAGTTTATACCAACACTGAACTTATTAGTCAAGTGAGTCACATCAGCAAATTGTTAGGGTCAGTCTAGATTTTGCCATGTGCACTAGAATATAGTCTATAATTAGTCCAGTACATACCGAGAATACCATATATACTCGTGTATAAGCCGAGTTTTTCAGCCCAAAAATTGGGCTGAAAAGTCACCCCCTCGGCATATACACGGGTCAATACAGTAATCCTATGGTGGGGAGGCTGGAGGAGGCGGGGGGAGGCTGCTGACTGAGCGGCCCGTCACGTGAGGCCGCTCATTAGATATGCATGGCTCACCCCGCCCATCACAGCAGCAGGGGGAGCCGTGCATACAGCCCCCCAGTGTATACAGGCAGTCCCCAGTGGCACTAGCCCCCCCATCATGTGAAGAGCCCCCCACACTTTGCAGAGCCCCCCCCGCTGCATTATCTTACCATCCAGGGTCTTCTGCACCGCAGGTCCTGCAGTCATCATCGCGCGCTGTGTTCAGGTCTCACGTGACCCGGCGTGATGACGTCATTCCACTGCGACCGCCGGTCACATGAGACCGGGAACACAGCGTGCGAGGATGGACTGGAGGACCCGCGGTGAAGAAGACCCTGGATGGTAAGATAATGCAGTGGGGGGGCTCTGCAAAGTGTGGGGGGCTCTTCACATGATGCGGGGGCGAGTGCCACTGGGGCCTGCTGTATTCCCCTGGGGGCCTGCTGTATTCCCCTGGGGGCTTGCTGTATACCCATGGGGGCCTGCTGTATACCCCTGGGGGCCTGCTGTATACCCCTGGGGGCCTGCTGTATACCCCACTGCTGGGGCCTGCTGTATACCCTACTGCTGGGGCCTGCTGTATACCCACTGCTGGGGCCTGCTGAATACCCCCACTGCTGGGGCCTGCTGTATACCCACTGCTGGGCCCTGCTATATACCCACTGCTGGGGCCTGCTATATACCCCACTGCTGGGGCCTGCTGTATACCCCTGGGGGCCTGCTGTATACCCCTGGGGGCCTGCTGTATACCATACTGCTGGGGCCTGCTGTATACCATACTGCTGGGGCCTGCTGTGTACCATACTGCTGGGGCCTGCTGTATACCACTGGGGGGGGCCTGTATACCTTACTGCTGGGGGTTGTGTACCTGTGCTGGAGTCCACCCTCGGCTTATACGCGAGTCAATAAGTTTTCCCAGTTTTTGGGGGCAAAAGTAGGGGGGTCGGCTTATACACGGGTCGGCTTATACACGAGTATATACGGTAATCATAATATTTATTCATTTATATAGTGCTATTGATCCCATAGCACTTTACATACATGAGTAATGCTGTCCCTATTGAGGCTCGCAATCTAAACATCCTATCAGTAGGTCTTTACAATGTGGGAGGAAACCGGAGTGCCCGGAGGAAACCCACACAAACACAGGGAGAAAATACAAACTCCTTGTAGATGTTGTCCTTGGTGGGAAATTAACCCAGGACCTCAGTGCTGCAAGGCTGCAGTGCTAACCACTGAGCCACTGTGCCGCAAGAATATGTTCATACCCATAGTTTGACAACTGTGACACAAAATGTTGCAACATACTTTGAAATATGGGTCACAAAAAACAAAATCATTTCCAGCTCACCCTTAATATGATCTTTGGTATTGGACTGATACCAACATGTATAATGGTGACCAGAAAAATGACCAAAAGAAAAGTGCCTACATGGTTGGGATTAGGGTTAGGTTTAAGTGTTAGGGATTAGGGTTAGATTTTAGGGGTTAAGGTTAAGGTTGCCTGTAGGCATTTTTACTAGGGGGCATCTTTCACGGAATCATATAAAATATATAATAAGAGAAAATATAAATGATAATGGTGTTCACTTCCATTCCACACAATCATTTCCATAGGTGATCATTTGTCAATCAATCCATGAACAGACATACCATTAGTGCATCCTGCACAGCTGCACAGGGGCCCAACAGGGGCCGGTTTCACACCACTGTTTATCTGATCCTGGGCTGTCCGGTGTGAACCGAACAGCCCCAGATCAGATTTCGGCCCCATAGTGTTCCTATTGGGCCGGATGAAGCCGGATGGCAGCTATTTGCCATCCGGTTTCCATCTGTCCGGGAAGATCCAGGGGAATTCAGATTTTCCTCCTGGACACAAAAATGTTGCTTGCAGCGTTTTTGTGTCCTGTGCAAAAATCGGCACAAATCGAATCCTCCCGGATCCGACACGATCTAGCGCCTCCTACCATGGGAGTCTATGGTGCCGGAACCGACATAAAATCGGATGTGGCTCCTAAACGCCGGCTGCTGAAGTTTAGCAGCAAGCGCTGCTAAACTTCAGCACCTGGAGCTGCCCCCTGCAGAGATTTCAGGACTGCTCCCCGCTAGCCGCGATCTTGAAATTTCAGCAGCTGCAGGACTGGAGGGCATATTTGCCTTCCTGTTCTGTTTGCCTGGGGCAGTGAGGTTCTGTCCGGTGTTTCCTACAAAACACCGGACAGAACCTGAACCACATAAAATGTGGTGTGAAACCGGCCTAAGGGGCCCACTTGTGAATTTTTATGAGCTATTGGACTCCAAAGGGCCCAAGTATTGTTCTTGCACGGGGGCCTGCTTCTGTCTGTGTCCGTAACTCATCCAATCTGCTTTTATATTACATTTTCATCCTTTTATTTCTTTAACCTGTGATTCCATTTTGTTATTTTATAACAGAAATCATTGATCTATTTATTTTTATATACCATATTATCAGTTATAATAGTTTGACAGTAGTAAACCGCTTTAGTACATATATCTGTCCATATTGTATTTTACTCCCTCACTAAGCTGATTTATAGGATTTTCTTTGATTTACTTGCTATATACTGCAGAATTTAGAAAGATGTGCTACTGATACTTGAGTGATTAGTATTTAGACGTGGCAGTGTCTTTGATTAACAGCAGTGGAAACAGATTAACTACTAATGATGGGACCAATTAAGTTCTTTCATTATAACGGAATTCTCGGAAATAATTAAATGCATTCATTCTGCTATATATATGTTGGGTTCACAAGCAGGTCGCCAGTCAGTAAGTGTGTAGGCAGCTGTACGCACTTAATAAATCCAGTTCTCCATTTAGAGATTAAATTCCTATGGCACGATCTGCGCCACAAGGCAGGCATCAAGGTAACGGTTTGTGGTCTGTTTTTTTCCTCTTGTCTTTTATGACAACATAGGACCTGGACAGTTCCTTCTTCAGCTCATCTAATGACATAGCTTTCAACTGATCAGGATGCCCATTGATTTGTACAGTACTCATGTATCAGCTCTTGTGTTGAAACCAATGGTATCTGTAGTCTCTATGACACTTCGCCTATTTAAGAGATTTATACACAAATTTGCAAAGGGAACAATAGATGAGCAACAGGGAACTTCTTAAGTATACTCATTCACAATGTCTATAATTAAAATGTTTCTGCACCCCAAGATGGTGAATACCAATATGGATGGTCAAAGAAACATAGTATTAGAGAGGACCTGTCACCCCCCCTGCTGCATGGCAATCTAAATGCAGCACTGAATGCAGCATGTCTGCTGCATTCAGGGAATGGGTCCCCCATGTGTCTGTGTGCTGTGTGCCCTGAGATATAGAGTTAAGAAAACTCACTGTTAGAAGCCATGAAGGCATTCCCTGTAGCTGGAGTGATCTCGATTGACAGTGGCCATTCCCTCCCCTCTGCCTCTGTGTGCCGCCTCCTGCTGTATTGTTTATGCTTTCCTCCTCTCCTCCTCTCTGTCACTCACAGCATGAAAATCATTTGTCCTGACTTCAGCTCCAGATTCCTGCAGTGACAAAGCATAAACAGCACCGCAGGAGGCGGCACACAGAGGAAGAGGGGGAGGGAATGGCCACTGTGAATTGAGCTCACTCCAGCCACAGGGACTACCTTCATGGCTTCTAACAGTGAGTATTCCTAAGGCTATATCTCCGGGAAAAAGAGCAAACAGACACACAGGGGACTCCTTCCCTGGATGCAGCAGACATGCTACATTTAGTGCTGCATTTAGATTGCCATGCACCAGGGAGATGACAGGTCCTCTTTAAGAGATAGCTCAGCCCTGGTTAAAAAACAAACAAAACATACCGTATACCTAGATGTGGTAAAATAATAAAATAAATAATACATTGCCATAACTTTTCCAATGTTGTCTCTTTGCTTAATATTCTGTCCAGATGCACATGTGACCAAAGCAGCCAATCACTGTCTAAAGCAGAGGTGCGTTGGTCACTGCTGCTGTGATCACCTGTCTGCCTGAACTAAGAAGAAAGTATATGCAAAATTCTTAACTTAAGGGTTCGCTCATACAGGCCTATATATTAGATGAGTGCAATCTGATAAAAGACAAACCAATGTTATTGTTACACTGCTTGCTGTGGGACCGATGGGACTTCTGGGCTGAGAGGTCGGTGCTTGACACGCAGCCCAGGGCGATCGTTTGCCCACTTACCACGGGGCCGGTCTCTACTGAGCAGGTGAGCAGGAAGACTGACGCCCATCAAGTGGTCCTATGCTGTCTGTTTCGATCCCCTGTACTGCCCCTGGTCCGTTTACTTACCCTGCTTCTGTTGTGGCGCCCCGCAAGAGTGCGTCACAGGAGGGTATTGCAGCCATAATGCAGCAGCAATATTCTCTGACCCAGCAGTCATCTGGTTAACTCGGAGAACCATACTCTGCATGCCTCACTTAGCATAGAGGGCCAATCAAGGTCTGGTGGGCGGAGTGCAAGAGTAGCGTGTAGTGGAAGTTTAGTCCAGGCTTAGAAAGAGTTCTAGTCTCGGGTCTGGAGAAGCAACAGCAACTTAGAAGACCTCTGCAGACTCCCAGCTCTGCAACCTAGGAGAGGGGGTTGCACAGTCGGAACCAGGCCACCTTCTACCGGCCATCTGCCTACCAATTACGGGCATCAAAGAAACGGGTTCCCAAAGACTCCCGTGCCCTTATACAGCCGGTTTGCTGGTACCGAAGCTAGCAGCAGTTCAGCTCTGCTATGCGAACCAGAAGAGTGGAGGAGCAGCTTTACAGGAGCACCCCACCACTGCCAAATCCAGTCGTCTAACCAGCGGTGTACCCACAAAGGGACCCAAGGCTCCCCAAAACATCCATCACGTATACTTTGGATAGGGCATTCAAGCAGCCTCCCTGTACCCGATCTGGTATTCCTGGGCGACAACGGCATTACTTAGTTAGAATGGAGGAACACCGCGGATCTCTGAGGGACATCTATCACTGCTGAGTCCACCCGGTCTGCTATCTACACACTGTATGCCATGTATTGCCTGCTGGTTACAGTAAAGACCTGTTACAGAGACTTACAGTGTCCGTGCTTCCTTATGACTACGTCCGTCTGCACAAAAGGTAACCGCAGCTGCCGCACAACATCTTAAGCAGCTCCAGCCTCCGGGGATCACCGCTCAGCCTGTGGGGAGCGTTCCATCTAGCTGCTATTCATCCCCCGGAGGTTCCGCAGCGTCGGTAAGACTTACCGAACTACTCATAGGTGGCGTCACGAAACAATTAACCCCTTTAATCTGTTCCCTCAAGACGTCTGTTCTTTTTTGATCTGCACTCAACCGGGCCCCACTACCGGCAGGTGCGGTCCACCCGTGACAAGGAGGAAGAAGCTACTGTTCTAACCGGAGTCCCGGCCACGGTGAGTCACTGTCCGGCACCATCCTCCTGTGCTCCCTCCACCTCCTTCTGCAGGGGTGCAGGATGATTGGTATACACTCCTGTGTACATGGAGGATATACCTGATGCTGGGTGGAACAGGACCTGCAATGACGTCACACACATGTGACTCGGGTGGGCAGAGCTGAGTTTTGCCAGCAAGAAGAGTTCTAATGTCAGGAGCTGGAACAGAATACAGAAGGTACATGAGGGTTGCAGAGGCATTGGGGTGGCTGTACAGAGGGTATGGGGGCTGTGCATAGGGCATGGGTGCTGTGAGAGGGAATATGGGACTCTGCAGATGCAATGGTGGTCTGTGCAGAGGACATGGAGGATGAAAGTGTGGCGCCCCACTACGTAGGTGCCACAAAGGGGTACTGCACCCAGAAAAGCGGTGTAGTCACCCCACTGCAATTGGGGCTACGGTCACTAGATGGAACCTGGAGCAACACTCACACACTAAAATAGTAGGTGGGAGGGACCCCGGGAGGGTATATAGTGGCCTCTAAGGGGAACAGTAAGAGAAGCTGAGTTGAGATCAGTTGGAGAAAGATGGGAGTAAGCTGCCTTACACTTGCAGATGCATCTGCAGCGTTTTGCAGATGCATCTGCAAGTATCAGCATGCAGACCGCGGCCCCTATGTTATAATAGGGGCGCACGAGGTCTGAAAGGCACTCATTCCATTCCTATATGTGAACCGTCCGCAGGCGGATGCCTGCTTACAGATCACACTGGAATCCGGCGCCCGACCATGGACGCGAGATGTCGCGTCCATGGTGCGGGCGGAGTGTGTGATCTGTAAGCAGGCATCCACCTGCGACGGTTCACATATAGGAATGAATGAGTGCTTTCAGACCGCGGTGGCCTTAAAAAACATAGGGGCCGCAGGTCGCATGCTGATACTTGCAGATGCCATCTGCAAACGCTGCAGATGCATCTGCAAGTGTGAAGCCAGCCTAAGAGCTGGAGCTAAGAGGGTCTCCTCGGCTGAGGGCCCAGAACAATCTCAGAAAACAGAGGGAAGGAACAGAGGCTTAGAAGCGAACCAGTTCAGAGAAGGAAACGGTACCGGAAGCCGTAACTGTGAGATTCTACACGGCTCACAGAGATCGAAGAACGGGGATATTATAAATACAAGCCCCAGTCTCCTTGAGTAAGTCAAAGCTAAAAGGGAGCCAAAAGCTAGGAGCAGGGCCACGACTTAGCTTAATGAAGGTTGCCCAGAGACCGCAAAGGGGGAGAGAAAGAGGAAGAAACGCAGCAGCAAGTCAGATTGTCTGTAGGAGCCAGACTTCACCGCCACTGGGAGGCAAGGAGAGAAGAGAAAGAAAGGAACAGAAGGAGGGTTCCATCACAGCCAGACACCCCAATTGCAGCATCCAGAGCATTTGTCATTATCCATCTTTGAAATGTTGAACTGTTTAACTTTGGCGAAGTCTTCAGTAAAGTTACCTGGTGAAATGAAGTTCCGACTCTGCTGCATCCTTTCATTTATAAACTGCTTTATTACAGCATCACTGCCCCGGTGGTTCAGTCCCGCTTGCGGGGACTAATCAATCTAAGCCGCAATACCACCAACCACCGGAGGACTGTGGCAGCGCTGGTGGGCATCACCAGACTCAGCAGGTGGCGTTACGAAGACAAAAACTTATTTCCATATTTAACCCCCTTTATTTTGTTGACCACCAGGGCCACGGCCTCGGGCAAGCCACCCGTGACATCCCCAGACCCCGAAGCCCGCCTGAGAGCTGAGTACCCGAGCCCTGGGGTGCGTCAAAAGCTGTGCAGGGGTGATGGGGGTGCCGGCTGTGCAGGTGGCATGGGTGATGCACTCTGTGAAGGGGGCATGGACGGTGCAGGCTGTGCAGGGGGCATAGAGTGTGCAACCTGTGCAGGGGGGATGGGGGGTGATGGCTGTGCAGGGGCATGGGGGAGATTACGCTGTGCAGGGGGCATAAAGAGTGCAGGTTGCGCAGGGGGATGAAGGATGCATGGTATGCAGGGGGTCACTTTTTGGGGAGGAAGCACAGTGGGGCAAGTATTTATTCAAGTGCACAGTGTGTGTGGATATTTTTTATTTAGGTACAATAGTAATGACAGTGTTATTTTTAAGGGAATCATGTTGGCATGTGCTACAGAAGACAAGTGAAGAGGGACGTCTGCAGAGATGATCTGTGGATGTCCAAAGTCCTCATGGCATTTGCTCAAGACAATGATGAAAATAAAGATGATCCTGTCAGAGAAGATGTCGTCCAATAAGATTTCCTGGATCTATGTCTGGACAATTGCTGCCTACCGGTTGTATGGAGCCAATCAGCAGTTATTTAATAGCCTGTGACTGCAGATTTGTTAATCCACATAGCATGTGCACCGTGCGTTATTCAGATTCTCCTATACTTTGCAATGTCAAATACAGACAGCACATGGATGGGACACATGGAATTTTTTTTGTCCAGACCTATAGACTTGTCTTTGCCCTTCTCATCCATGATACAGTAAACAACATATCTCTTGAGTTTTAGACGGACAAATAAACCTGTTGTATCCTTGAAGAACATGGACATCTGAATGGAACCTTAGTCTAACTTGGCAGTAGGGGGCGTAATCACTTATAGTGCCTAGGGCAGGATGAAGGCCAAATACGGCCCTGACTGTTATGTCTCATTTTTAAGGACGGAATAAAGTTTATATTTTTTAATATTTCAACTAGAAGCTGGTACTTCAATTTTTTTCTGTCTTACTTCGCGCCTCTCACAGTGGCGTTCTTTGCATGATAAACTCCATATTGAACGCCGAGCTGGTTTTGTTTTTTCTTTTTCTATTGGTGAATTTGACAAGACTCACCTTTTCAAGTCTATGGTTGCGAGAACAAAATTGGATGCCACACAGACCATTGTATGCCGTCCATTGTTGATGGACTAATTACCATTCTGAAGCATAGAACACTGTAAATTATTTTTGAATAATAGATGCCGAGGAAAAAAACGAATGTCATATGGATGTCATATGAATGCTATGTGAGAACAAAAAACATCGCATATTTGCATTACATATGAAATACCAAACGAATTTCACTCGTCCTACTTTTCTGGATAAAGATGGGACCCATTTTTATACAGTAGTGTGAGGTGAGTGACCCCTAATATGTACAAGCTCCTCTATCATTTTTTGTGCTACCCTGTTTCCCCGAAAATAAGACTTTGTCTTATATTACTTTTTTGCTTCCAAAGATGCGCTAGGTCTTATTTTCAGGGGATGTCTTATTTTTCCGTGATTCACATCATCCCTTGCAGCCCAAATATCTCCATCATCCCCTTGCAGCCTCCATCATCCCCATGCAGCCCCAATATCCCCATCATCCCCTTGCAGCCCCCAATATCCCCATGCAGCCCCCAATATCCCTGTCATTCTCTTGCAGCCCAAATATCTCATCATCCCCATGCAGCCTCCATCATCCCCTTGCAGCCTCCATCATCCCCATGCAGCCCCCAATACTGTATCACCATCATTCTCTTGCAGCCCCCATTATCCCCTTGCAGCCCCGATCATCCCCATGCAGCCCCCAATACCATATCCTCATCATCCCCATGCAGCCCCCAATATCCCCATTTTGGTACCTGCAAAAAAAAAAAAACATATCCCCCCACACACAGACACATAACACACACCCCCCTTTTCTCACCGGTTCCCCGCTGCATGTATTACGGACACTGCTTTGAGCTCTCTGCCTCAGCCATGTAAATGTACGGGAAAACGCCAGTCAATCAGAGCCCAGCAGCCGCCAGCCAATCAAAGGCCCACATGTGACATCTCTGATTGGCTGGCGGCTGCTAGGCTCAGATTGGCTGGTGGCTTTCCGTACATCTTCACAGCTGAGGCAGGGAGCTGAGAGCGGCGCTGTAATACATGCAGCGGCGGTCACCGGGACACAGGCGGTCGGCAGGCTAAGTTACCGTAATACATAGACACAGCTGCATGCCCTGATCTGTTAGACGGGCATGCTTAAGAAAAAATACACTTTGCTATGTCTTCTTTTTAGGGGTATGCTTATATTTAACAGCCTGACAAAACCCATCACTAGGTCTTATTTTTGGGGGATGTCTTATTTTCGGGGAAACACGGTATGTGTAATTACACATGTACAGTAAATTTGTTGTGCCCATTATGGTAAGCTCTGCTCATTAAACAGCTCCTTCACGAACGCAGAAACTCGCTAAAATATACACAAATACCCCTTGCTTCAAATGTAATTATTTTGACAGCAGAAATCTGAAAAAGCAGGAGGGATAAGTCCCCCACCCCCTCCAGTAATATTTTTGAGAATAGTGCATTACTGTATGTGTATTGTGCATACCTCTCAGTAGTTACCATTTATTCACTTGTTACCTGTTGTCTGTGATTGACAGGTCTTTGTTTTTTATTGTGTAATTACTTTCTAACTATTTGTTGCCTGTCATTTGTGATTGATAGGGATTTAGTACATAATTTATGTAACTGATCAACTCGGATGAGTTATGGAGAATTTATAATAATGTTTTGTTTCCCATGGTTTATATTATATGTAATTATTTCTTTATGTGGATCATTAATAATATACTAGGGATGAGCGAGTACCGTAATACTCGGTACTCGTTGCGAGTATAGCGATTCCGAGTACTACTGCAAAAGTCCTGTAAAAGAGAAGAAAAGTGGTTACAAAATAAAAAAATTGGATACTCACCTTAACCGACGGCTGCACCGGGACTGGCCAATGGACATCTATGCATGGAAAAGGACCTTTCACTCTCCCAGCCAATCAGATGCCGCCACGTCACAATCACGTGATCGCTAGCAACCACCTGATTGGCCAGATGGAAAGGTTCTCTCAGGTACACGGAGGACCTTTCCATCTGGCCAATCAGGTGGCCGCTAGCGATCACGTGATTGTGACGTGGCGGTATCTGATTGGCCAAATCTTCCCAGCTATCTGATTGGCTGGGAGAGTGAAAGGTCCTTTTCCATGCATAGATGTCCATCGGCCAGTCCCGGTGCAGCCGTTGGTTAAGGTGAGTATCCGATTTTTTTATTTTGTAACCACTTGTCTTCTCTTTTGCAGGACTTTTGCAGTGTATCTATTGATACACTGGAAAAGTACTAGGTACTTGCTACTCCCGAATAATACTAATTTACTCGGCGAGTAGCAAGTACCCAAATACCGCTACTATTTGGTGAGTAGCCGAATAGTAGCGAGTAGACTCGCTCATCCCTATAATATACCGTATATACTCGTGTATAAGCCGACCCGTGTATAAGCCGACCCCCCTACTTTTGCCCCAAAAATCTGGAAAAACCTATTGACTCATGTATAAGCCGAGGGTGGACCCCAGCACAGGTATACAGCCCCCAGCAGTGTGGTATACAGGCCCCCCCCATTGGTATACAGGCCTCCCCAGTGGTAGTATACAGCAGCCCCAGTGGTAGTATACAGCAGCCCCAGTGGTAGTATACAGCAGCCCCAGTGGTATACAGCAGGCCCCCAGGGGTACATATAGCAGCCCCCAGGAGGTACCCAGCAGCCCCTGGGGGTCCCCAGCAGCCCCCAGGGGGTACACAGCAGCCCCCAGGGGGTACACAGCAGCCCCCTGGGGGTCCCCAGCAGCCCCCAGGGGGTACACAGCAGCCCCCAGGGGGTACACAGCAGCCCCCAGGGGGTACACAGCAGCCCCCAGGGAGTCCCCAGCAGCCCCCAGGGGGTACACAGCAGCCCCCTGGGGGTACACAGCAGCCCCCAGGGGGTACACAGCAGCCCCCTGGGAGTCCCCAGCAGCCCCCAGGGGGTACACAGCGGCCCCCAGCAGCCCCCAGGGGGTACACAGCAGCCCCCAGGGGGTACAAAGCAGCCCCCTGGGGGTCCCCAGCAGCCCCCAGGGGGTACACAGCAGCCCCCTGGGGGTCCCCAGCAGCCCCCAGGGGGTACCCAGCAGCCCCCTGGGGGTACACAGAAGCCCCCTGGGGGTACACAGCGGCCCCCAGGGGTCCCCAGCAGCCCCCTGGGGGTACACAGCAGCCCCCAAATGCTGGCACTCGCCCCCCCTTTCAAGGGCCCCCCCCCGCTTCTCTTCCCATTCCGGACTTCTGATCCGCGCCGCTCCTCGGTGCCCCTCGCTGCTCCGTCCGTACGTCTTCTACATCCGGGATCCCCGGCCGTCGCGATGACGTCATATGCCTGCGACGGCCGGAGATCCCGGATGTAGAAGACGGACGGAGCAGCGAGGAGCACCGAGGAGCGGCGCGGATCAGAAGTCCGGAATGGTAATATAACCATCGGGGGGGGCCCTTACAAGGGGGTTAGAGTGCCAGCATTTGGGGGCTATATGCACTGCTTCCCCCTGCCGCTGATTGACAGGGGAAGCAGTGCATATTTAATGAGCGGCCCCACGTGACGGGGCCGCTCATACAGCAGCCCCCCCCCCCGCCTCCTGCAGCCTCCACAGCCCCGGGCACAGCCCCCCCCGTATTGACTCGTGTATAAGCCGAGGGGGAGACTTTTCAGCCCAAATTTTGGGCTGAAAAACTCGGCTTATACACGAGTATATACGGTACCTAATAATATATTCAGGTGCATCTCAATGAATTAAAATATCATCAAAAGGTTAATGTATTTCAGTAATTCAATATAAAAAGTGAAACGCATATATTATATACAGTCATTATACACAGAGTGATCTATTTCAAGTGTTTATTTATGTTAATGTTGATGATTATGGCTTACAGACAATGAAAACCCAAAGGTCATTATCTCAGAAAATTAAAGTAGGGAGGAGGAAGGTTCTAAGAGATAAAGTATCACCTAAATAGGTATCAGAGGCTTCACCTTGTGTGGTTGTGAGAGTCACAACCACTATAAAAGCATATTACAGCTGCTGCAGTCCCCAGTGTGGTGCATATAGAGTAGGGAGGGTGAAGGGTTAAAAAACATGCTGCCGTATTCCATGAGACATCAAAGGGTGAATATAATATTGATTTATTAGTCAGCGTTTCCGGGCTCATTGGCCTCTTCCTCAGAACAATCAATATCATATTGCCATGTTTCAGGGTGTTTCTGGGAGCCCTGAAACATGTTAACTAATATATCAATATTATATTCACCATTTGATGTCTTGTGGTGCAACAGTGTGGTTTTTAACCTTTCATCCTCCCTACTTTAATTTTTTGAGATAATGACTTTTGGGTTTTCATTGGCTGTAAGCCATAATCATCAACATTAACATAAATAAACAGAAATAGATTACTCTGTTTGTTATGATAATATTTGTGTTTCACTTTTTGTATTGAATTATTGAAAACAATTACCTTTTTGATTATATTCTAATTCATTGAGATGCATTAATACCTTACCAATCCATGTGTTTCTTGTTCTGATGATCCTGATCCTCCACCAGTCTTTGCAACAATATCCACTTTCCAGCTGATCTGGCTGCAGAGTTCACATGGCTCGATGGCACGTGATCAGCTGAGAAGACCAGAGACTTCATGTGCCTTTGTGGCGCCCCTATAGCTAGGCGCCACAGGGAGGTATTGCATTTTACAAAATATATGTGGTGCCTCTGTAGCTGTGGATTTAGGGTTAACCTATTGAGTCTGAATTCACACACAACACTAGGCCACCTTAGAGTAAGGGACTGATTATTCATTAGGTCTAAAAGAGGGTGGAGCCTAGGTTAGACCAGGAGACTTAAGTGAATGTTAGTGAGAGAGTTAGTTCAGTTAGAGCTGGGAAGGCAGTCAGCCAGGACGTGCCTGACAGTTCAAGCGACAGGAGGGATCCTCATCTCCAGAAAGGGGTCCCGGGACAGAAGGGGACAGACCAGAACCGGTTGGAGCCGGGAACACCGGCAACACTGGAGCCGAGGCGGTCAGCAGTTCATCCCTGGCCGCAAACCGATGAGCCGCGGGCCCTCTGAAACCGGGTAGCTGTAGGCACCACAAGAAAGTACCTCACCCCTCAGGCCCAACACTCGGTCCAAGATTACAGGAGTAACGGTCCGGATTCCGGTGGCGGTAGGATTTGCTCGGTGTAGCTCCCATCCGTACCGGTAAAGGAAAAGCCGTGCTCCACTGTATGAGACCAGGGGACTGGCGGGAGAGCTCTGCAAGGGTGGTTAAACAGAGAAAAGGACAGAATTAGACCCCGAAAGGCTTTCCGAAGGAACATCTGGAGACTCCTTGGGGGTATCCAGAACCGTCAGCTAAACCCGTTAAACCAGACTGTACCATGTTCACCTTAACATCTGCCTGTACCAGTAAGGTGGAGTCGAAGTTGAATCGCTCACTGTCTTTTTTCCCACCGGTGCCTGGAGGGCTTCAGCATCATCAGCATCTCACCGGAGAGGTAAGAACAACTACTCCCCTCATCCTCCATCACCGCAGCCCTGAGGTAAAAGCTCCACCTGTGGGGAGCTGGACCACACTGAGCTGCACCCATCATCACCTCAGCGGCCGGCCTGCAGCGCCGTAATCCAAATTACCAGGATCCACAAGAGGGTTCACATACTCTCTTTATCCCTGTAAATATCCCCCATCTAACAAATGACAGCCAGGGCACGGAACTGGGAACCCGTCCACCTGTGATTCCCCAGTTAAATCTATCAAATCCAGGCCCGGAATCCGAGTACCCCTTGCCCTGGGCTCATCACTTTTACTGTATGGGATGTGATTTGGAAGTGTGAGTATTGTATTGAATTCCTCATTAAATACACTTCTACTTTTGTATTATTTAAGTACTCTTTTCTCACAAATGGTCCTCCTCCCGGAATATGCCCTTATCCTGGTATATACAGTGCCTTGTGAAAGTATTTAGCCCCCTTGAACTCTTCAACCTTTTGCCACATTTCAGGCTTCAAACATAAATATTTAAAATTCTAATTTTTTTGTAAACAACAAACAAGTGGGACACAATCGTGAAGTGGAACGAAACTTATTGGATATTTTATACTTTTTTAACAAATAAAAAACGGAAAAGTGGGGCGTGCAATATTATTCGGCCCCTTACTTTCAGTGCAGCAAACTCACTCCAGAAGTTCAGTGAGGATCTCTGAATGATCCAATGTTGTCCTAAATGACTGGTAATGATAAATAGAATCCACCTGTGTGTAACCAAGTCTCCGTATAAATGCACCTGCTCTGTGATAGTCTCAGGGTTCTGTTTCAAGTGCAGAGAGCATCATGAAGACCAAGGAACACACCAGGCAGGTCTGAGATACTGTTGTGGTGAAGTTTAAAGCCGGATTTATATACAAAAAGATTTCCCAAGTTTTAAACATCTGAAGGAGCACTGTGCAAGCAATCATATTGAAATGGAAGGAGTATCAGACCACTGCAAATCTACCAAGACCCGGCCGTCACTCAAAACTTTCATCTCGAACAAGGAGAAGACTGATCTATTTGGTTTTTATTAAGTTGCCTAATAATTCTGCACAGTAATAATTACCTGCACTAACAGATATCCTCCTAAAATAGCCAAATCTAAAAAAAAACTCACTCCCACTTTTAAAAATATTAAGCTTTGATATTTATGAGTCTTTTGGCGTGATTGAGAACATAGTTGTTGATCAATAATAGAAATAATCCTCTAAAACACAACTTGCCTAATAATTCTGCACATAGTGTAGAGGCGGAGACCCGTACCATCAATCATAAGGCTGCGGACGGTGCAGGCAGCAAGGTGATTCAGCCACCGGCACCCAAATTGCTCTGGGGGATTACACATGTGGGCACCCATCCCTCCACCGCTGAGCTGCATGTGTATTAAACCACATAGGTCCAGGGATGGATGCCTGAGCCCCATACCAGGGACACAGCACAAAGCACTAAAGACACTCAATATTGTCCAGTACAACACTTGGATGCCCCAATTGTATAGTACCACCAACAGTAGTCCCTATCGTGTATCCTTTGCTGGGTACACGGCTAGAAGCCACCTACAGTGTACTGTATTCTCCACTGTGGACCCAACTATCAGAAATCTCTATCATGTACATAGCGACCAGCAGTCTCTATCATATATACAGCTAAGGGCCGGTTTACACATAACGATGTCCCAGCGACCCCACCAACGATGGGGGTTGCTGGGACATCATTATCTGATCACTGGTGAGCTGTCACACAGGCAGACTCACCAGCGATCAGGGCCAGCGAGAGCGCTGGTATCCAAGGTGCACAGTGGGTAACTAAGCAGAGAGCTATGCTTAGTTACCTGCTGTTTACCCTGGTTACCAGCTCCCATAATGTGCTGTGCGGCGCCGCACACCACATACTGGGAGCTGGTAACCAGGGTAAACAACAGGTAACTAAATGCAGTGTTCTGCTTAGTTACCCACTGTTTACCCTGGTTACCAGCTCCCAGCACCACACGCTGGGACCTGGTAACCAGGGTAAACAGTGGGTAACTAAGTGCAGAGCTCTGCTTAGTTACCCGCTGTTTACCCTGCTTACCAGCTCCCAGCGCCGCACAGCACACGCTGGGAACTGGTAACCAGGGTAAACAGCGGGTAACTAAGTGCAGAGCTCTGCTTAGGTACTCACTGTTTACCCTGGATACTAGCTCCCAGCGTGTGCTGTGCCGCGCTGGGAGGTCGATGATCGTTGGACTCCCTCTGTCACACACGGCGATGCTGGCCGCCCAGCAGGAGACTAAAGATTGAAAAATGGTCCTGGCCATTGTACCAATGATTAGTGATCAGCGAGCTGATCGCTGATCATTGCGTTATGTCACACATAGCGACATTGCTACGAAATCGCTGCAACGTCACAAGTTGCAGCAACATCATTAACGATGTTGCTACATGTAAACCGGCCTTAACAGCAGTCTCTATTGTGTACACAGCAGGCAGCAGTCTATATTGTGTACACAGCCAGCAGCAGTCTCTATGTTATATACAGCCCATAGCACAACAGATCTGGCCTGACAGTAAACTAGCTTAGGGAGAGAGAGACGCCCATAGCCCCACACTGCCATCGTCAATACAACCCAAATTATGTGCCCTCCCTCCCCAACAAGCATGATTTGACCACAGACACAAATGTGGCAGACGTGGCATGCCCTCCAACTACCCCCTAGCTATCTGTCATCCTACAATGGAGCGCCACAGAAACACAGACCAGCCAACATAACTTCGCAGTGCTCCCATCTCAAATCACGCAGATCCCTGGTCACCTGGTCAGTTTACTGCCACCAGACAGTGGAATGCCAAAGAAATGCAGGCCTGTCAACGTAGATCTACTGCCTTCCTACCCCCAAACGACACGGAAGCCCTCCAAACCAATAGGACAATATTTGATATAGACCTCTACAACAAAATTGACCTTGACTAAGAACACAAATATATTAATGCCCAACCCAGCTCCGGCTACTAGAGGCCCCTCAAGGATGATTAAAGAAACCCCTAGAAACCCGTCTCCTGCTGCCCTTTTGGGATGCTCCCCGCCATCAATGCTTAAGAATGCCACACCAGATCTGCATACACGAGACATCGCTAACTTTACCTCACAAGTACCGCGGTCCCCTTTCGGCATGGAGCCCACAAAAACCGGGTCCGCACATAGGCTGCCTTAGATCTTCACATACTGAAAGACCTGATCCAAGTTCTCCCTACCAAGCAGGATCTTTTCAACCTTGCCCAAAGAATCGAAACCTCCAATCAGCAGGCTATCGACAGCATCAAAGAGGATGTGGCGAAACTGGCAACTAGGACATCAGCGACTGAGGTGATTCTTAAAGACCTCTCAGATCAAGTCCTCACCCTCACAGCGAGACAAAATATCATGTATTCATGACTGCAAGACATGACTCTCCTACTTGATGACCAAGAGAACAGAGGGAGGAGAAACAACATCCAAATAAAGAGGCTCTCTGAGGGTGAGGTAGGAGATAACCTGCAATCCAAGGTGCAATCGCATTTCAAAAATGTGACAGGTCAAGCCAAAGGGGATCACTACCAGTTCGACAAAGTACACAGTGTCGCCAGGAGAGGTCCTGTGGATCCTGCTAAGTCAAGAGATGTTCTGTGTAGACCTCATTAGTTCACTGACAGGGAAGACATTCTACGAGATGCCTGGAAGTCAGACCAGATTGTTTTCAACGGCTCTCCTGTCCATATCTTCCTGGATGTCTCTGCCCGCACCCTACACATGAGGCATCTTCTTCACCTTCTAGTAAAGATGCTAGACGTCGGTGCATCATACAGATGGGGACATCCCTTCCACCTCATCGTCCGGAAGGATGACACCATGTTCTACCTCCACACTCCGGATGATCTTCCTGCTCTATTTGGTCTTCTGAATGTGGTGCCATTCCAGGTTCCAGACTGGCTGGCATTGGAGGACTTTCACCCACCTTAGCAGAAGCAGAGACGACGGGTTCATCGTCCTCAACAGCACTCTCAAAAGAATGTGGACTCGGCTCCTCCCTGATGTGATTTGGTTTTTCTTGGTCCCCTTTCTTTCAGACTTAGTCGGACCCGGGTCCCTGTTTTCTAGATAATGTCCCTCGTGTGCCTCTCCCCAGAATGCCCACTCCCTCTAAGTGGTGATCCCAACACTTCCCCCTTCTCTCCCCCCCTCTCCACCCTCCCCCACTTCTATCCCCTCACTCTCCACAAAGAACTCACAAAGCAAAGGCCATGTTTACCAAATGCTGCCGCTTCTATTACAAGCATGGCAATAAAAGTGGCAGAGCCCTTCTGAGGCAAAGGACTACGGCCTTAATGATTGACTTTTACATAACCATAATCTTTGATCTTCAATGCCAACAGGAACTTTTATATATTTGTGACATATTTCTCATGAACACTAGAAACCACTTGTATTGAACCCTAACTCTTGCCTAATATGTTGTTTTATGCTATGCTTTTGCATACTCTGTTTGATTTTTATACTTTTTTTTTTTTTAAATCAGATAAATTTTTAGTAATTAAACAGTTTCCAAACAGGATTACACAAATGCATCGAGACAACATGTCCCATTTTCACATGAATATTTGGACTACAGTCCCAGACCCCCCCCTCCCTTCCCCCCCCCCCATACCTCCCCCCCAACAGCTAGCACATTACACAGCAGCTCAGGGTGTCATTTAGTTAAGTAATCGTTAATAAGGCACAATAATTACCGTATATACTCGCGTATAAGCCGAGTTTTTCAGCCCAAAAATTGGGCTGAAAAGTCCCCCCCTCGGCTTATACGCGAGTCACTGTATAAGGGAGCGAGTCTTAGCGATTCTGAGTGATTCTTAGTGATACTGAGCGAGTCTTAGCGATTCCATCCAGCCAGTCAGACAGTCAGCAACCCACGAGGCCGTGCTGAGGGAGAAGCTGGTGCTCGAGCGTGACTGCTTAGGGGCCGAGGAGGCAGTGTAAAACCGGAGGCGGGAGCGCGCCTCAGGGAGCGGGCCATGTGGAGGGAGCGGGAGCGTGCGCCCGGAGGTACCGTGACCCCCTGATGACTGGAGCCCCTGCAGGAGAGCCGTTGCGACCCGGGACACCGGGTGAGTGCACGCCTGTGGTGCCAGGAGCAGGAAGGTGGGAGCAGCCCTTGTCTGGCATAGGAGCAGAGACTGGTGACCGGGAGCGAGGGAGCTGCATATCCCGGCGCTTTATGATGCGGTCCCTGATGCCCCGGCTTGCTACTAACGGCCACCCTGATAATAGTGCACTGCCCCAGACCCAGGGAGGAAAACAGAGGCAGAGATAGACTTCACTGTTTAGCACCACAAGCCCAGAGAGTGCGGGCACCCTTGAATATTGCACTGTATAGAGACTCAAAGCTCTCCTCCACCTGCAGAGACTACTACCTAATAAGTGCTTGAGCTTGCACGGCCCCTGCTGCTTCTGCTCCCCTAAACCTGGGAAGTGTTTAAGCATACACGGCTCCTGCAGCCTCTGCACCCCTGAACCTGAGAAGTGCTTGAGCAGGCACGGCCCTTGCAGCTTCTGTGCCCCTGGACCTGAGCGGTGCTTAGGCAGACACAACCCCAAAACTACTAAGTCTGTCACACAGGCTGATGTTGACAAGCAATTCTGAGCGATTCTGAGCTAGTCTGAGCGATTCTAAGCGAGTTTACAATCCGAGTCCTGTATACTGTACTCGGGACTCGGCTTATACACGAGTCAATAGGTTTTCCCAGGTTTTGGGGGCAAAAGTAGGGGGGTCGGCTTATACACGGGTCGGCTTATACACGAGTATATACGGTGTACCGTATTTCAGATCTTGATTTTTATACTTTAATAAAAAGAATTTTGAAAAAAATGTGGCAGAGCCTTGGCAAGAGCTCTGAGAGCCCAAAGGTCAACCACCTACATTCCCTCCATTGTTGATCAATCGGGTCAACACACCCAGACCCTTTCAGGAATAGCAGATTCTTTCAAACAGTATTACGAGGCACTCTATTCTGTCAATGAAGACATAGGAGCAACGCAACATATCGATTTTAGAGACCATATTCAAGGGTACATACGAGAATCCGGCATACCTGCTCTACCGAGGGACGAGGCGGGCACCTTAGAACAACCGTTCTCAGAGGAAGAACTTTCAATGGCCAATAAAAACACTAGGCCGGGAAAGGCCCCGAGTCCAACAGGCTTACGCTCTCCTGTTATAGATTGTTCCTACAATTCCTCTCCCCGCATCTAGTTACATATCTGAACGCTATCCCCGGGTGATCGAGGTTGCCGGTAGATTCTTTATGGGCCCACATTTCTGTCATCCATAAATCAGGAAAAGACCCCACCCTATGTCTGAATAACAGACCGATATCGCTCCTCAACGTTGACATTAAATTATTTGCAAAAATGCTGGCCTCCAGACTAGCTCCTTCCTTGCTGTCACTCATCCACTCTGATCAAACGGGCTTCGTGGGAGGCAGAGAGGCCAGAGACAATATCACTAAGGCGTTGAACCTCATTTATAGAGCAAAACTGAAATCTGTGCCTCTGCTGTTGCTTTCTACAGATGCGGAAAAAGTATTCAACAGAGTGAAGTGGACATTTATGTTCGAGACGCTCTGTTGAATTGGCCTGCTATCTAACATGCTTCCATGGATCTTGGCATTATATACGAGACCGTCGGCCAGGGTGAAGGTGAACGGTCTCCTCTCATCTGAGTTTTCTATATTCAATGGAACAAAACAGGGATGTCCACTTTCCCCCCTGATTTTCATAGTCTCGCTGGAACGGTTCATTCGAAGGATTAGGGCTAATAAGGACATACAGGGCCCCATGATTAAGGATGCATTATATAAAATTGCGGCCTATGCCGATGATTTACTATTCTTCATTGGTAACCCTCTCTCTTCTTTGTTGAACCTCATGACAGAATTTGAATTGTATGGGAGTCTATCCAATTTTAAAATCAACTTTTCGAAATCAGAGGCACTACATATCAATATCTCCCACAGTGTCTTGGTGTCTTTCATTGTGCAAACTCTTCGATTAAGTACTTTGGCTTCGTACTCCCAAAAGATACATTCGATCCAGAACCATTGTTTGTAATGGAAGAGGAACACTTTTATGTGGTTTGGGAGAATTGAAATTTTTAAAATGAATATCCTCCCAAGGATTTTATATATATTTCAAGCTCTCCCGATCACAGTTCCCTCATCCTTCTTCAAAAGCCTCATGTCAACCCAATCTGAATTTATCTGGGGAGATAAATCAATGCAATCAGCAAAACAATAGTGTTCCGCTACAAACCCGCCAGAGGGATTGCCCTTCCTAACTTCAGGTCCTATTACTTCCCCACTCATGTTTCCATAATACTGGATTGGTGCAGGAACGGTGAGATGAAAGCATGGGTAGGAGTGGAACAGGACTTTAGAGATGTCCAATTATTGGGCATTCCGTGGGTGGGTTCCAGCAGAGTTAAGCAATTGAGGGACCACCCCATGATAGGAGCAACCCTGGCATGCTGCAATAACCCATTCATTAGATCTCACATGCTGCTCCAATCATCTTCACTGTTCCTGATTTTGGGAAATCCCCTTTTTCCCCCGGGGATAGAGGATCCAGTTTTCCGCAGGTTCAGACAAGATGGCCATTACAGGGTACTACACTTTAGCAAAGGGAATGCCTGCCTGACGAGGGAATAACTCATGGACCCCCGAACACCCCGTGCACTCGACTTATGGAGTGTAAACCAGTTGACCAACTTCCTGAAAACATTGCCTCCCAGGATGCACTTCTCAGGACCTACAACACCCTTTGAGGAGGACTATCTAGGTACAGGCCCAATAAGACACACTCTCTCTAGAGCCTACCAGTTAATTAATGCGCCCTCGGAAAGCACTAAACTCAAATCTCAATCCATTTCCTTGTGTGTACAGGGGGCAAGTTTCAAGTTACTCTCTAAATGGTATAGGGTCCCAACCAGACTACATGCCATCTTCCTAGAAGTGAGCCCTTAATGCTGGAGATGCGGAGAAGAAGAGAGTAGCCTTATACATATCTTCTGGTTGTACAAACACGTTGCCCCGTTTTGGGAGAATGCACAAAAAGTAATCCATAAAGTTACTGAATTTACCACTGACTTAGAACCGGCTCTCGTGCTTTTACACCACAGTGACATCCCAATGAAACGATACAATAAATCGCTGCTACATCATTTAATTACCACAGCCAGAGCTAGTATCCTCATCTTGTGGAAAAAAAATACCCCTCCCACGATGGCTATGTGGTTCGCTAGAATAAATGAGATGATGTTACTCGAAGACCTCACCTCTATCATCCACAATTCCCAAGACCGGTTCATAGGAACCTGGTATTACTGGTCAGAATTTAAAGGATAAGGCGATTATGCCTAACTGTTGGAAACAGGTTGAGTGACACTCTGACCTCTTCTAGATACTTGTTCACCCCCTCCCCCTGCTGTTTTCCACATTGATCCACCCTGCCCCCTGCTTCCCCTTCTTCAACTTCCCTATTGCTTTTCTCCTTTCCACTCATGCCTTATCTTCTTTTTATTCCTACTTAAGTTTTAGCACCCCTTTTACCATTATGCCAGACTGGCGAAGATAAATTGCGAATATGAAGCTCTGCGCCCCTCCTGACTAGAGGTTGGCATTAGCTCTGCAGGAGCTGTTGTTTTCCGGAATTCATACTCTCTTCTCTCGCTCCGTTGGCCGATACACAATACTATGCATGCCTTAAAGTGTTATTTGTAATTCTTGAATCTTCTGTACACACTATGTTCACTGAACAGTTTATTTTGTTGTTTTGATTTCGATCTCAATAATCTTACATATATATAAAAAAAAATAATGATAGGCCCATATACACATAAGATATGTTGGCTGAATGATCTTTACACTGTCAGATATCACTCCCAACTTTCCCATACACAGAAATGCAGAGCTTGGCTGAGCGCTAATGTATTTTCTATGAGAGTGCAACATGCAGCCTATTATGAAAACTTACAACTGAGCAAAGCACAAAGTGAACAGGTCTGTAGGACCGTGATCACACCACCGAATAACTAAACCATAGAAAATACAGTATAACAAATGCATAGAAGTACTTTGCTATAATAGGTAATAATACAAGACAACTGCTAGTAAAAAACCGTGTCAAAAACAGGGTACTTAGTTGATACGTTTTTTTGCAAAAAATGTACAAAGCCGTTCTACCAACGCCAAGGTGACCACATCGGAACGGTTCCTATCTAACTAATTTAAAACCTGATCCTGTATAAGTATACCTCATGGATGCAGGATGAAGATGGGCCAGAGTCCAATATGGACACAGTGCAGCAGACTGCATCTTAATGCCTGGCTCAGAATGGAAGGGGTGGGGACTCCCTACCTTACTTAACAAGAGACTAAATGAAAAATTACAACTGAGCCAAAGCAAAAGTGAACAGGTCTGTAGGACCATGTTCACACCACACAATAAGTAGACCACAGAACAAAACAGTATAACAAACATGTAGAAGTACTCTGCTACAATAGGTAATAATAAAAAGCAAGTGCTAGTAAAAAACAGTGTCAAAAAGATAGGGAGTGCCCCACCCCTTCCATTCTGAGCCAGGTACATAAGGTGCTGTCTGCTGCATTGTGTCCATATTTGGGTCTGGCCTGTTTTCATCTAGCATGCATGAGGTATACTTATACATGATCAGGTTTTAAATTAGTTAGATAGGGATCCATTCTGATATGGGTCACCTTGGCGTTGGTAGAACGGCTTCATACATTTTTTGCAAGAAAGTATTAACTAAGTACAACCAGCTGATGATTGACATAATGTTTCAGTGCATGGTACAGGGAGAAAGCTGTCAATCAATCAGCAATGGTGAAGCAGCAGTTCATGAATATCCTGGACTAGCGATACAGCAGATAACTAGTCTACTATGAAGAAAGCTGGAAAAAAAAAGCAATGCAGTGCTAGGCTAAAGCTCCCATCACACTAAACGAGATTCCTAGCGAGATCGCTGCTGAGTCACAAATTTGGTAACGCAACAGCGACCTCAACAGCGATCTTGCTTTGTGTGACACTTAGCAGCGATCAGGCCCCTGCTGTGAGATCGCTGATCGTTACAAACCGTTCTGGACCATTTTTTGGTCGTCAGGCTCCCGCTGGGCAGCATGCATTGCTGTGTTTGACAGGGACAACGACCAACGATCTCTGACTGACATCTCACCAGCGATCCCGATAGGATGCACCAGCGATCCCGGCAGGTCGGATCGCTGTCGGGATCGCTGGTGCATCGCCAAGTGTGACGGTACCCTAAGGGTCTCAGATAGGGCAGCATAAACTTGGCAGAATCCCTTTAAGGATAATAATAAAAAAGACAAATGTAATTCCAAAAGCAACCTAATGTTCTATTTGCATAGTAATGCTGGGTAAAATGAGAGACTGTTTTTTTGTTCTTCATGTTCCAAAAATAACAAACTGATGTATGAAAAAGCATGTACATAATGAACAGACCTTGAGTAAACTCTACGCTTCTGATAAAAATAGCACGGAGGACAGGCAGACCCTATGTCAAGGCTGATCCCATTGTACAGTTAGTTTTCTGTGCTATATTTCAAAAACAAATCTTTCAACAACATTGTAAAAAGCCACGATTTACTCTCCAGGAATCCTTGACTCAAGTCAACAATTATTTCCGTATAAAGATTCCCCACCTGATCCATTGTTCTTATAATTGAGTCTTAAATTTCATACAATGCTCATACAATGCTCAATAGGGTAGGTAATGTAGGAAGTGTCAGGAAATCATATGGAAATTAGTGATAAATGTGTAAGATTAATAAATTGTACATTTTCTCAATACTTTTATAAGCTTATAGTTGAGCGTTAGGTCTCATTCAGACATCTTTTTCTTGTACATGTAGGCCGGATCTATTTCCATCAGTGTGCTGGATCAGGTTTGGTCCCTTTGTGTTACTTTTTACCATTAGTGTTTCATTTTGTATTCTCTTTGAACTTTGAACAATATCTGTCCTTTTGTCGGATCCCAAGAAATACAGGTGCATTCAATGAATTAGAATATCATCGAAAAGATAATTTATTTCAGTAATTCAATACATAAAGTGAAACGCATATATTATAAGAGTCATTACAAACAGAGTGATATATTTCAGGTTTTTCTGTTAATGTTGATGATTATAGCTTACAGCCAATGAAAACCCAAAAGTCATTATCTCAGAAAATTAGAATAATTAACACAAAACATCTGCAAAGGTTTACTAAGCATTTAAAATGGTCCCCTAGTCTGATTTAGTAGGCTACACAGTCATGGGGAAGACTGCTGACTTGACAAATGTCTAGAAGGCAGTCATTATTAAAGTAGAGGATGACTGGCACACCTACATGTGAAGGTACTAGCAGGAAAAAGACAATTTGTAATAAATGGTTATCTGCTGCACACTTAAACATTACATATGACATAATGGCTAAAGAATGAGTGACTAGCATATAGGAAACTAATGCAAACTTGGATGAGGAAAACTGACATTGCAGAAACTGCTTTAGGATACAAAATGAAAAAATGAGAATCTCAACTGATGCATTGGCCGTTGCAATGAGGCCCAATAACCATCGTCAAGGTGCTCTCATATCTATTGGGTCCCTGACCTTGTGCCTCTGTCTGCGGTACAAATATATATGGTGTATGGGTGTGGCAGGGAGCTTGACTACAGCAAGATGGTGAACAAGACATCGTAAACTAGACATGGCTGTTGGGGGAAGGGTGCTCAGTCAGAAAACTATAACAATATTAAAGTAAAGAACGACTGGCACACCTACACGTGAAGGTGCTAGCAGGAAAAAGACAATTTGTAATAAATGGTTATCCGCTGCACACTAAACATTAAATATGACATAATGGCTAAGGAATAATGACTAGCATATAGGAATGTGAGCCCGATAACCATCGTCAAGGTTCTCTCATATCTATCGGGTCCATGACCTTGTGCCTTTGTCTGTGGTACAAGGCAGTCATTGACACACTCCACAAGGAGGGAAAGCCATAAAAGGTCATTAGAAATCAAGGTCACAGAGTTTGGGGAAGAGTGGAGAGTCAACAATCCAAGCTGATTGAGGTCTAGTTGAAGTTTCCACAATCAGTGATGGTTTGGGAGCCATGTCATCTGCTGGTGTAGATCCTGTGTTTTATCAAGACCAAAGTCAGTGCTGCTGTCTATCAGGAAATTTTAGAGCACCTCATGCTTCCCTCTGCGACAAGCTGTTTTGGAGATGGAAATGTCATTTTCCAGCAGGACTTGGCACTTGTCCACATGACAAAGTACCAATACCTGGTTTACTAACCACAGTATCACTGTGCTTGATTGGCCAGCAAACTTGCCTGACCTAATACCCATAAAGAATCTATGAGTTATTGTCAAGAGAAAGATGAAGACACAAAACCCAACAATGCAAATGAGCTGAAGGGTGCTATCAAAGCAACCTGGGCTTCCATAACTCCTCAGCATTGCCCCAGGCTGATTGCCTCCATGCCACATCGCATTGATGCAGTAATTCATGCAAAATGAGCCCCGACCAAGTATTGAGTGCATTTACTGTACATGCTTTTCATTAGACCAACATTTATGAGTTAATAATATTTTTTTTCAGTTGATCTTATATAATATTCAAATTTTCTGAGATAATAACTTTTAGGTTTTCATTGGCTGTAAACCATAATCATCAACATTAATAAAATTAACACTTGAAATAGATCTCTTGTTTGTAATATTAAATATACGTAATATAATATATGCAATTCACTTTATGTATTGAATTACTGAAATAAATTATCTTTTTGATGATATTCTAATTTATTGAGATGCACCTGTATATTCAGTTTTCAGCAAGAATTCTCTTTAGTGGTGAAATTGCTTTTCT
This sequence comes from Allobates femoralis, assembly GCA_033576535.1. Lineage (NCBI taxonomy): Eukaryota > Metazoa > Chordata > Amphibia > Anura > Aromobatidae > Allobates > Allobates femoralis. The sequence goes on along the minus strand of JARQOC010000001.1, from coordinate 139,514,954 downwards.
AGGATCAAAACCAGACATGTGTTTGTGGACATTAGTATGTGTTCTATCTTATTCAGCATATGCTGAATGTTTCTTTATAGCATAAAAGGTGGATAGTGCAAGAAAACGTAAAACTAGTAACAGTCATTAATGAACACATCAGTCATTATGCGTCAGTCATTACGCATCAGTCATTAATGAACGCACCAGTCATTATGCGGATATACAAGCTTTACATAGACATTGCGCCATACATTGGACTGTCTTTTTGGACTATGTTGGTAACACTGTACGAAACTGAATTAGATTTTTTTTTCAATCACTATTCAATTTACTGTTGTACTTTATTATTCTATGCTGAATGTTATGCTATGATGAATATTTTATAGTGGATTCAAAGATGCAGGACTAAATGGATTCACACACAATGACTAAATGTAATAATACACTGCTGAAATAATGAAAATTTCATAGACGAGAATATAAATAACTTACAAGATAACAAAAGATGCACAAAGCATCAAAGATATTATCAGCCGCTAACCAGACGAGATATCACACGATGTACAATAGCAATAATCATGTAATATTCACAGCCTCCATATCAGAGGAAGTCCCATTCCCGAAGGGGTCCAAAAAAATAAACCCAAATATAATGCAATATAGCAACAAATATGTGTATGTTTATACTGAATATTCCATTTTACATTTGCGTGGTTGTTTTGGATTCTTGATGCCCCGTGGTTTCATTGGGATTGAAGATCCTTCAGGTATTTCAGTTTTGAGTTGTCATAAAGGCTCCAGCTGCACCTATTGCCTCTGGCTGTTCGCAGACGAAAGCGAGCCCATCCATTCACATTAGTTGTCATGTGTTTGTGTTACTATGAACACCGTCTCGTGTTGTACATAGCGTCATCTTATTGTATGGTGATAAGGAAAGGAAGAGTTATGGTTTCTGAAATATGATTTCATGCCTCATGGTTTCCATGTAAAAATGCGTAGATATGAATTAAAAGGGTCATTAGTTCCATACAAAATACATATACACATACAAAAAATGAGCCAAGCCTGCTTATGTTTCTTAAAAAAGCAGTAGTTATCTACTGAATTCCTTGCTCATTCAAGGCCACCTCTTCATTGCTTCTCCACGATCCTTGTTGAGAGAACTGTAGCAATGTTGTTGCCTATACAGTATGGGACCACTGCAGCCAATTACTGAGCTCAGCAGTGCTGCCCAGGTGGCCATGTAGCAAAACAGGGAACCAGCCACTCATCCATAAATTTTGTATAAAATCAATTTTTTTATTCGGACATGTTAAGAAATTATGAAAGGTCAATGGTGTAAAGGATATAACTATCTAACGCATTTTGGACTGAAACGTCCTTACTCATAGCATACTCCCCGGCACCTGGTATCCTTGCACTGCACAGAATGAATTAGAATCTACTGAGACTTGGAAGCTGTAAACTATGGGGTGAGCTGAACTGATTTTTTATTTCTATTGTCCAGGTAGCCTGTACAAGACTGGTGAGACCAGTAATTAGTTGTAGTGGTCACATATTATACATGTGAATCACCTCAGCAACAACCGATGGCAAGCAATGAAGGGGATGGACTCAAACATCAAAGGCTGACGTATTAAAGTAGAGATAAGCCAATATATTGGCATAACTCAGGTCCAACAACTTGGTCATGGACTCCATGGACACTGGATTCTGTGAAATGTCTTCTATCAGCTGCAATACGTGGCTCCACGTTTGATTAGTCAGCCTAGTGCAATGTCATGTGGGTGTCATGTCGCAAGATGATGACACATCATTAAAGGTACCTTTACACACAGCAATATTGCTAGGCAATTTCACTGGCAATTTGCTGGTTGCAGTGAAATCATTGACACATTGTTCTATTTTGTTGCCGTGTACAAATGGAACAATGTGTCCATGATTTCACTGCAGCCAGCAAATTGCTAGTGAAATTGCCTAGCAATATTGCTGTGTGTGACGGTACCTTTAGAGGGAGGTTGGATAAGTTTCAAACTTCTGGATATTAAAATTTTAGCTTCAGTAAGGAAGTGCTGAAGCAATCGGACTATTTTTCCATTACACTTTAGATGCCAAACAAATATGCAATAACAAGCTCTAGGGGAGGAGACCAAAAGTGTACAAATCCTGTAAGTCAGGTTCCTTATTTCTTTCTAAAATCTCTATTTAAAGGGAACCTGTCAGTTGTTTTTTGTCCCCCCAGCTATCACTGTCTGGACCTACAGCTCATAGTCCTATTCTAATCCCTGTCTGAGCTCATAGTGTAATATTAAAGGTGAAAAAAAGCATTTAGGCTGCCTTCAGACTTGCAGATGCATCTGCAGCGTTTTGCAGATGCATCTGCAAGCATCTGCATGCAGACCGCGGCCCCTATGTTTATAATGGTGCGCACGGCGGTCTGTAGATGCTTGCGAACCGCCGTGCGCACCCATTCACTCCTATATGTGATCTGTGCGCACGCGGATGCCTGCGTACAGATCACACTCTCGTCCGCACCAGGGACGCGACATCTCGCGTCCATGGTGCGGGCGGGAGTGTGTGATTTGTGCGCAGGCATCCGCGTGCGCACAGATCACATATAGGAGTGAATGGGTGCGCACGGCGGTCCGCAAGCATCTGCAGACCGCCGTGCGCACCATTATAAACATAGGGCCGCGGTCTGCATGCAGATGCTTGCAGATGCATCTGCAAAACGCTGCAGATGCATCTGCAAGTCTGAAGGCAGCCTTATACACTTACATTGTCTTATGTAAATGAGGCACAGCCTACATCTTGGAGACTGTAGTCTATCTGGCACGTTAATAGTTAACATTTCAGCTGAATGTCAGAACATGCTGCAAGACCTGATGTGATGTTACAACCATGTGACTATAATCGGCGGAGCTAATTCTTCATAGCACATAATAATTTGGCTTGCTTAGCTCCGCCCGTTATAGTCACATGATCATTACATCACACAGGTCCTTATGGCAAGAGAAGTTAATAGTGAGTTAACTATTAACCTGCCAGATAGATTACAGTCTCCAAGATGTAGACTGTGCCTCATTTACATAAGAATATGTAGATGTATAAATGCTTTTTTTCCACTTTTAGCATTACACTATGAGCTGAGACAGGGATAATTAGAATAGGGACTATGAAGCTACAGGGACAGGCAGTGATAGCTGAGGAAGAGGGGTCATAAGTGACCTGATAGGTTCCTTTTAATGTAATGTGAAAAATAGATGTAAATCGAAGTAACTGGCATCTAAAACAGGTGTCAAGGTGTTACTCATTGATTCGATGGAAACATGTTGGGGTGTGATACCAAAACATTAGTCTTTTATACCAAGGTTTTTTTTTTTCAATAATAACGCATGGAAATGTTTTAGAAGCCATAGATCATCTGATCTGAAATAATTTAGGCATTGAAGGGGACATGTGGCCCCTGGGCTGTTGCTGCAGTACAGGTACTGCTCCAAAATAGTGAAATACAATGTGATCAGCTGCTCCGAACTCAAGGCTCCTGTTACCCAAGGTCACACTACAGGGCGCAGTCTTCTAGTGGCAGGTAATAGCAGGCTACACTCATGCTTAATTAAATTTGAATGTTTTGTATGAGTTTTCAGCAGGGCTTTTCATATCAACAACCAGTCCTCTGTCTAAGCGACCTTACTTGTCTTCTCTGACTTCTCCTATTCCTCACTGAGGCTGCATGTATCACTGGAAGATACAGAGTAAACCTCCTCCTTGTAGCTACAGTGCCTTGTGAAAGTATTCACCCCCCCCCTCCCCCACCTTGGCATTTTTCGTGTTTTGCTACCTCACAACGTGGAATGTAACTGTTTTTTGAGGACTTCCATCAGTTTATGTAATGAACATGACTACAGCTGTGAACATGTGGTTTTCTTTTTTCGGTAATGCAAACAAATAGGACAAAATAACTGAAAACCCCAGTGCGTATAATTATTCACCCCCTGAAGTCAGCACTTTGTAGAGCCTACTTTGGTAGCAAATACAGCTGCAGGTCACTTTGGATAATGGTGGGTTTACACGCTCAGGTATCTGAAATGATATAGTTTGGAATGTCACGTGACTGCGATCGTTTTGACATCGTTAGTGCGTTGTCAAATGTAAGGATATTGTTAACGATGTCTAATTTGGCAACGCGCAATTCATTACAATTTTGTGAACAATTGGATAATGTGGCAGGAATAGGAGAATTCAGAACGATATCCTTCATCTGGTGTCACACTGAACGATGCTGCACTTCACTGGAGCGTTAATTGGATGACGAATGATAAAAGTGAGGTCCTGAGCACACTTTTGAGATGTCCGATCCAACGATTTTTCCTTCAGATATCCTGCAGTTTACACTAGCAACGATGCAAAAAAACGATATCGTTCGAACGATTTCAAAAGCGTGACGTTTTAAACGATATCGTTTCAGATATCTGAGCGTGTGTAAAGCCACCATTAGTCTCTTTGGAGCTTTCTACATCTTGCCACTGGGATCTTTGCCCATTCTTCTAGGCAAAACTGCTCCAGCTCCTTCAAGTTAGATACCGTATATAACTGGAGTATATAGCCGAGCTTTTCAGCACAATTTTTGTGCGGAAAAGTGCCCCCCTCGGCTTATACACGAGTCACTCGGTATTTGCTTGGGGGGGGGCTGTGACCGGGGGGGCTGGAGGAGGCAGGAAGGGGCCGCAGTGGCCGCTGGAGGTCATGTGGGGCCGCTCATTAGTGTAATAGATATGCATTGCATCCCCCCATCCATCAGCGGTGGGGGGAGCGGTGCATATTGCACTACACTGGCCCCAATCAGATGATATACAGCCCTCCTCCCTAGTATCTGGCCCCCATGCTGCGGCACATGTTAAAATAACAAACATTTTATACATTACCTTTCCGGCGACTCCTTGCTGGCACCGCCGCTCCTTCAGTCTCCTTGCTGCTTCCTGCTTGCACCGGTGTCATGTGACCAGCGCAGCAGCGATGACGTCATCACTGCTGCGTTGGTCACAGCAATAGAAGCCGACACAAGCAGGAAGAAGCAGGGAGACCGAAGGAGCAGTGTGCCAGCAAGGAGTCGCCGGAAAGGTAATGTATAAAATGTTTGTTATTTTAACATGTGCTGCAGCATGGGGGCCAGATACTAAGCATGGGGCCTGTATATCACTGATGGGGGGGCATGTATATCACTGCTGGGGGCCTGTATATCACTGCTGGGGGCCTGTATATCACTGCTGGGAGCCTGTATACCGCTGCTGGGGGCCTGTATACTACTGCTGAGGGCCTGTATACCACTGATGGGGGCCTGTATACCACTGATGGGGGCCTGTATACCACTGCTGGGGCCTGTATACCACTGCTGGGGGCCTGTATACTACTGCTGGGGGCCTGTATACCACTGCTGGGGCCTGTATACCACTGATGAGGGGCCTGTATACCACTGATGAGGGGCCTGTATACTACTGATGAGGGGCCTGTATACCAATGATGGGGCGCTATATACCAGTGATGGGGGGCTATATAACAGGATGGGGGTCTGCTGCATTTCTCACCCTAGGCTTATACTCGAGTCAATACGTTTCCCTAGTTTTGGAGGGTAAAATTAGGGGCCTCGGCTTATACTCGGGTCGGCTTATACTCACCCACTGGTGAAGAGCAATCTTCAAGTCTGACCACATATTCTTAATTGAATTATGGTCTGACCTTTGACTAGGCCACTCCAATACATTTACAGATTTCCCCTTAAATCACTCAAGTGTTGCTTAATCAGTATGATTTGGGTCATTGTCTTGTTTGAAAGTGAACCTCTATCCCAGACTCAAATCACTGACAGACTGAAACAGGTTTTTCCCCTTGAGTCATACTATTTTCCCTGTCCATGCTGTTTAGAAACATCCCCACAGCATAATGCTGCCACCACCATATTTCACATTGGGGATGGTGTTTTTGGGGTGATGAGCTCTGTTGGTTTAGCTTCAGACATAGCAATTACCTTTGTGACCAAGGATTCCTGTGCTCAGTTAGAACGCAGGTGGCATTACCAGACAGGCTTTGGGTGCAGGTGGAGGACCGAGACGAGCTTGAGGAGGCAGAAGCAGTGGAGGAACTTCTACATACAGAGGATTGACGCACAACTTGTGGGGATGGCAAGACTTGGACAGCAGCCCCTTCTCCTGTTGTCTTCATAGTTACCCAGATTTTTTGGCCGCTACTTACATTTTGGTGACAAATCTTACAATAACATGGGGAGACTAAAGGCTTGTGGATTTTGGAATGTGCTGCATGAAAGTCACCTCACCAACCATTTTCAGCTTGCAACTGTGGGGTAATTGATGCAATTGAAGTGGTGTCTGGGTCCACATTTTTGGGAAAAAGGAGACTCTTGTTGTAGTCCCCTAAATGTGACACAATGCTCAGCGTGTGTACGAGGCCTTCCAGATGCTGCGTTAAAAACCGCACCAAATACTCATCGCCTGCACAAGGCCTTCCAGATACTGAGGTAAAATGCACCAAATAATCATCATCTGCACATGGCCTTACAGATACTGAGGTGAAACTCAACAAATACTCATCTCCTGGACATGGCCTTACAGATACTGAAGTGAAATGCACCAAATAATCGTCATCTGCACATGGCCTTACAGATACCGAAGTAAAACACACCAAATACTCATCTTCTTGACGTGGCCTTACAGATAATGAAGTAAAACTCAACAACTACTCATCGTCTGCATGATGCCTTACAATTGCTGTAGTAAAAACTGATTTTGGAAGGGCATGACATGCCTATATCTGTGTCTTCTCCCCCTTTTACTCATCTATCTCTTTTCTTTTCGCATTTTTATATGTAGTTTTCACTTTTCCATATGTTTGTTGTATCTTCTGAGTAGTTTGTCACCTTTTGGACACTTTAGGTGTTTTGTTTGTGTTTTCTATGTGTTTGTCTGCCATTGTTTTCAGTGGGATTCAACGGTGTTCGACGAATATTCGACGAACAAACGCCCAATTCGGTGAACCGAATCAAATTAGAACAATAGGGTCGTGGCTCATCTCTAGTCACGTGGATTGGAGGCCTGAGAGTTCGGTTCACGGTACACTGTGAACAATCGTGATTGTGGCATCTGAGGGTTTCTGTGAAACCTTATTAAACATTTCAATGACCTTACGGGATGGGGTGCTTGCCGAAATGCTTTCAGGGATTTCTTCTCAGGCGGATGTTGTTGCGCTCACCTCGGTTTTCCTGGTCATCTAAGGGAGCACCATGTGCTGCATATTATTTTGAGTATCAGAAAGGCTTTTCTCCAGCGCAGTCAGTCTAGAGGAGAGGGAAGAGGAGGTGTCCTCCAATTTGGACGTGTGTATGTCCAGGAGGTCTAGGTCACTATGAAGGGTGGCAAGGGCCCTCTCCTGAGAGGCTTCAAATCTAGCCACCATGGAGTCCAAATCCTGCTTAGTAGGTAGTGCCCTAATAATGTCAAACAGATCCTGTGAGCTGCCTAGAGCAGGGGGTGTAGTAGCATAGTTCAGTGTCCTGGGCTAACAGTGGCAATCCCCTCCATATTATGTGGGATAGCTCCCTCAGGCCCCTTAGATATATTGTGGGACTGCAGAGGGGAACAGGTCTCCTGTTGGGGATTCCACTGCATGTCATGTGCAGCTTCAGTGGTTTGCTCTTCCCCCGCCTCATGTCCTGTGCTGCTGGCCGGTTCCTTTTGTGTTCCCTGGAGCTGAGGAGTATATGTGGCTGCTAGTGTGGAAGCAGTAGGAGAGGCACACGGGCCAGATCTGCGCTCTCCTCCGCCAACTCTTCCCCTCAACTTCTCCCCTGCCACGCCGCGGTCTGGCTTCCCTCCGTGCAACAGCCGCTCCAATGCGGCTTCTTGTTTCTTTGGTGGCCCCAGAGGATGGTAGGAGAACGCTCTTTCTCCCTCTAGGTATTCCTGCTCAGAGGGAACCACTCTGTGCCTGGTAATGGTAATGGATGCGGAGGAGCTCTTGAGGTAAGCGTCCTCACGCCGCCATAGTTAGGTCATGCTCACCTACAAATATATTTACTTAGAAAACTGGTAACGTGTTCAATACTTATTTCACCCACTGTATGTCACCAGGACCACCATTAGTACATGAATACATCACAAAGCTAGTACAGCATGAACCTACAACTCCCAGTGTGTCTTTAATAATGGTAAGGAGATGCCGGTAGTGGTTATAGGTCTTTATCAGAATGCAGTACCACATTATAGATGAGGCAAAGTCAGTATCTCAAACATTTATAATCAGGTACCTTATAGGTGACATCTCTGAATGAGTCATTTCTTTCATTTCATCTTCATCTTGGATCAGATGCCATGATAAGTATTCACATCCGGTTTATATGGTTGCAGTTAATATTGAAATTTCCTGATTGTTTTGGTTTTAGAATACATATTGGTGTGAGCGCATCTACCTTTATTACTTAAGTATTCACATCTATATCTCTTCTCTGTAGATTCACCTTCTCCAATCTTCAGCAGTACATCCCCACATGGTGCCATTAAAAATAAGAGTGTTATTAAAATGCCCTACTCATAAAAATATCTGCATATATTATAATTTAAATAAGATTCCTATGGTATATGGCCTCCATACTGTCTGCCCTTATGGGCTACACCAACCACACTGTCTGAATTAATGAGCTATAACCACCTCACTGTCTCTGATTATCAGCTTCGGCCACCAAACCATCTGCACTTATGATCATGGCCTACACAATAGCTGTCCTCTCTTCACAGTTTTCTCTTACTCTCTTTATATCTCCACACTGTCCCCCATGCTAACCTCTCCATATCTATTCTGTTCCTGCTTTTCACACTATACCCTCATATTGCCCAAAATGTTGTCCTCTACAAACTGTACCCCTTTCCTTACAATATCCCCTTAGATGGTATGTGTCAGGACTCTAGATCTTTTATTCACCTTCTTGTGCATCCTAGCCCTTTTCCAAGATGGCGTCTGCTGCTTCGCTCCTGTTCATGTGATCCTCCTTCCTTGCCTTTATAAATCCTAGTCTACCATCTAGCCCTGCTCGAGTATTGAGTTTGAATTCTTGGCTCCCTGATGCTTTCCTGCTAATCTGCTCCAGCTTTTCCAGCATCTGCAGTTTGAACTCCAGCAATCACACCTGCTTTAAGCTACTCTCCTGCTAAAAGCTGTTTGTTCTGTGTGTTCCTGATTCTGCCACTGTTCTGCCAGGTCTGTGTCACATAAGCCTTGCTAGCACTTGCAGCTCCTGATTGTTTACTGTACAGTAGCAACATTCTGGACTTTGGGAGTTTCTTTAAGCTGCACTGCACTACAAAGGTTCTGGACTTGTTTTTCTGAGACTTTCAATTCCCAAGCCTTTCTGGGTGTATTGTGCTCATAGACTATATTTCTATTGGCTTCTCCCTTTGTCATCTATTTCTAGAAACTTCTAGATGATACCTTATTGGTATCATCATGCAAGAAATATTTCAAAAGACTAATCAGTTTGCTGCGTGTTTTGATGAACTTGCTCACTTGCTCACTTTCTGCACATCATGTTTGTTATCTGTCGCGTGTGTTGAATACAGACTTGTTCACCTTTCAACTATGTTTCAGTGTGTCTTTTCTTCCACTGCTAATAGATTGCTGAGTTAATCCTTACAATTTATTAACAGTATGATAGTCACTTCAGCTGAACATAAATTAAGATGTCCTCCACCGTCCCATATAGAATATGGTCACCATAGCCAATATACATTAGTGAGCACACCACAGTCTCGTTTACATTACAATGCATCCAACTTGCATTGAAGTCTCTAATAAATGTGAGTGCAAGTCAAGACAGTGAAACACATTTTGCAAACTTGTGACTCTTTATGTTATATACAAAAACTATTAAAAAAAGGCAGCATCAGAAAAACTTACTATCAGCAGCCAAAAACCAACACAGTACTTAGCAGGATGCAGTCAGACCTCATTAAACAGAGCAAACCCAGGTGCATGGAGCAGATAAAATCACCATCTACCTACAAAGACATGTGGGAGGTGACTTCCTGTGCATATATTAGCTTTGCATAGGACACCATTCACATTGATGCATATGATGCGGAGTGTCCGATAGCTACCCACCGGTCCTGCACACCAGACCAAATGGGCAGTCCAGTACGATGTCTTCGCACCACTGAATGAATGGCGCCCCATGGGGCCCAGCTGTACCCCACAAAAATGATAAAAAAGTGCAAAAAGATTTTGATGATAGACAAAAAAACTTTTTTTATATGGGGCATTGGCTCATGTATTGGTCAAGACACTTAAGCTTGTAATCCTCGTCACCGATCCCCATGTTTACGAGTCCTAACAAAATATATACAAAAACTACTCAAAAAAGGGCAGCATCAGAAAAACTTACCATCAGAAAACAATTTTTTTAGAATTGTGATCTTAGTTTTTAAAATGTTTTTGACCATTGGGATGCACCCTATTGGGGTTTACAGAGAGGCCAACTTATGAAAAGTAGTATTACGGTAAGTGATCTGGCACACCAAAATGGAAAATATGAATCAAAGAATGTTGAAGAGAAATTTGTATTCTTTATTGGTAATTCACAGACAGGTGATGTTTACTTTGTCAAATAACAATTATCTAAGTCAGACGTTTCGACCGTAGTCTTCTTCACATGACATACTGATTAACATACAAAGAAAAAAAGAAAAACAAACAATATTTTGTTTACATATCAAAGTCATAAATAAGCATGTTACATCACCAATAAGAGTGCAAATACTATCACAAAAAATTATATAACATCAATTACATAAGGAAGTACCGTATATACTCGTGTATAAGCCGAGTTTTTCAGCCCAAAAATTGGGCTGAAAAGTCCCCCCCTCGGCTTATACACGAGTCACTATACAGGGGTGAGTTGGGTGGGGGCTGTGTCGGGCTGGGGAGGCAGGAGGAGGCGGGGGGAGGCTGCTGTATGAGCGGCCCCGTCACGTGGGGCCGCTCATTACATATACACTGCATCCCCCTGTCAATCAGCGCCAGGGGGAGCAGTGCATATAGGTAGATAATGCCCCACATAAATGCTGGCACACGTCCCCCCTGTTGTAAGGCCCCTTCCTGCTGAATACTTACCATCCCTGGTCTTCAGCAGCACCCCGGCGCCGGTCCTCTGTGCTCCGGTCCTCTGCGATCCCGTCCTCTGTGCTCCGTTCCCCAGCTGTATCATGTGACCGGCCGGGTCGCAGAAGCGATGACGTCATCGCTTCTGCGACGCGCGGGGACCCCGGATGCAGCCGTGGAGCGGAGCACAGAGAACGGGATCGCGGAGGACCGGAGCACAGAGGACCGGCGCCGGGGTGCTGCTGAAGACCAGGATGGTAAGTAATCAGCAGGGGGGGGCCTTACAACAGGGGGGGACGTGTGCCAGCATTTGTGTGGGGCTGCTGTATATAGGGGCTGCAATACCACTGGGGCTGCAATACCACTGGGGCTGCTGTATATAGGGGCTGTATACACCACTGGGGCTGTAATACCACTGGGGCTGCTGTATATAGGGGCTGCTGTATACACCACTGGGGCTGCAATACCACTGGGGCTGCTGTATATAGGGGCTGTATACACCACTGGGGCTGCAATACCACTGGGGCTGCTGTATATAGGGGCTGTATACACCACTGGGGCTGCAATACCACTGGGGCTGCTGTATATAGGGGCTGCTGTATACACCACTGGGGCTGCAATACCACTGGGGCTGCTGTATATAGGGGCTGCAATACCACTGGGGCTGCAATACCACTGGGGCTGCTGTATATAGGGGCTGTATACACCACTGGGGCTGCAATACCACTGGGGCTGCTGTATATAGGGGCTGCTGTATACACCACTGGGGCTGCAATACCACTGGGGCTGCTGTATATAGGGGCTGTATACACCACTGGGGCTGCAATACCACTGGGGCTGCTGTATATAGGGGCTGTATACACCACTGGGGCTGCAATACCATTGGGGCTGCTGTATATAGGGGCTGCTGTATACACCACTGGGGCTGCAATACCACTGGGGCTGCTGTATATAGGGGCTGCTGTATACACCACTGGGGCTGCAATACCACTGGGGCTGCTGTATACAGGGGCTGTATACACCACTGGGGCTGCAATACCACTGGGGCTGCTGTATATAGGGGCTGCTGTATACACCACTGGGGCTGCAATACCACTGGGGCTGCAATACCACTGGGGCTGCTGTATATAGGGGCTGCAATACCACTGGGGCTGCAATACCACTGGGGCTGCTGTATATAGGGGCTGCTGTATACACCACTGGGGCTGCAATACCACTGGGGCTGCTGTATATAGGGGCTGCTGTATACACCACTGGGGCTGCAATACCACTGGGGCTGCTGTATATAGGGGCTGCAATACCACTGGGGCTGCAATACCACTGGGGCTGCTGTATATAGGGGCTGCTGTATACACCACTGGGGCTGCAATACCACTGGGGCTGCTGTATATAGGGGCTGCAATACCACTGGGGCTGCTGTATATAGGGGCTGCAATACCACTGGGGCTGCAATACCACTGGGGCTGCTGTATATAAGGGCTGCTGTATACACCACTGGGGCTGCTGTATATAGTGGCTGCAATACCACTGGGGCTGCTGTATATACCACTGGGGGCTGCTGTATATACCAATGGGGCTGCTGTATATACCACTGTGGCTGCTGTATATACCACTGGGAGCTGCTGTATATATCACTGGGGGCTGCTGTATATCATACTGCTGGGGCCTGTAAACCACTGCTGGGGGCTGTATACCTATGCTGGGGTCCACCCTCGGCTTATACGCGAGTCAATAGATTTTCCCAGGTTTTGGGGGCAAAAGTAGGGGGGTCGGCTTATACACGGGACGGCTTATACACGAGTATATACGGTAAGTGTTAAAACAATAGAATACAAGATGAAAGAACATAACTTCATCCATTTTTGGGGAACGGAAAAATATAGAATGCGCAAAAAACGTACAAAAACGTATAATACCTTGATGCAATGATGTGTTATTATATGATGTCGTAACAGAGGCACCATACACTTGTCTATAATAAAACAATAATCAAATTAGTAATGTTCAAATGAATATAAAAGTCATCACAAGAACAAAAGAACTGTGCTGGGCCTCAAATGGCAAATATAAGCTATTCTATTAAATTATTGGTAACTCTGACTAAAACAAAGAATCATATGATCCCAGAAGATTAACCATAGTTACAAAAAGAATCCTATCAAACTCTTGCAGTCATATCTATTTCTTTCTATTTGTCTTAAAGGGACTCTGTCAGGTCATTTTTCAGTATGATATTAATATTACCCTTGAATAGTGCCTGGGCAGATCTTTTAAAAACATGCAAAAAATCATTATTGTGCCATTTGTAGTTTCCTTGTTATAAGCATTTTCAGACCCTGCAGGAAGCTTGTATATTAGTCCTGTTCATTATTTTCACAGAGGATTAGTTCGACTGCTGTATAAGTGTTATTTAAATATCCACACCCACCCAAGCTGGTGTTCTGTCTTCCCCCTCTGTGCTCAGTGCTGGGAGATGTTTTGTCCTGCACTGTTAGGGTACCTTTACACGCGGCAACTTTTCTAGGAATTTCACTGGCAACTTACTGGTTGCAGTGAAATCATGGACACATTGTTCTATCTTGTTGCTGTGTACAAATGGAACAATGTCTCCATGATTTCACTGCAACCAGTAAGTTGCCAGTGAAATTCCTAGAAAAGTTGCCGCGTGTAAAGGTACCTTAAGAGATTTCTATCATATGAATGTTGGTTTTCCTGCTCACATGTAATATGTGTACTTGCTGAGCAAATGATCAAATCTATTATATAATCACGAATGGGTTTTTTGCCCCTTTTGAGTCCGCTCGTGCTGCGAGTCAGCGTGGTCATGTGGATACGCCCGAAGCATTGGCCGCGCAGCGGCCATTGCGAGCAGTTCTAAGGCGACTCGCTATGCCCGCGCAGCGGGCATGGCGAGTCGCCTTAGCAGTGCGAAGCATTGGCCGCGAAGCGGCCATTGCGAGTCACAGACTCGCTCTTCTAGAATCCCGATGCATGTGCATCGGGCACCCAGCTAGTGTTCTTATAATCACATAGAAATATCTCAGACTGCACACACTACACACATGCCTCAGATGCACAAAATGACATGAAGAGCTGCAGCTAAGAGCAAGAGCACATATCTCCTCCCCACTCCCTTTTCCCTCTGTCTGCAGTGAATGAGTCACACAACATAACTGTGACAACCGTCCACTGCAAAGGCTGAGCAGTTGGTAAGGCAGCTCCCTGAGAACTCTGAGACCCTTTAACCTTCTAGAATTACAGCGAAGACCAGGGGGTAGTCGCCTATGGGTGAGCAGCAGACCGGAGAAGGGAGGTCGCCAGGAAGAGACTGTACTAGGGGTCAGTACAAAATCAGAATCCAAGAACGTAGTCAGCAGGCAGCGTCAAAAACTAGTAGGGCAGCAAGTACAAAAACATCAGGCAGTAGAAGGGTCAAAATCCAGGCAAAGGTCAGTCAATATAATAGAGCACAAACTAGATCACTCGTAAACCGAGAATATATCTGGCGACTTGCAGGACAGGCCCCAAGGTATGTGAAGGGTGCAGTTCTCTCTCATAGGCTGGAGTTCCCAGCCTGATGACCTCTTCCGGACCGCCCCTACAACCAGGCCAGATGGTGATGTATGACTGGTACCAACCACCCCCCTTTCTGACAGAAGAACGTAGATGGCGCCCTCCAGATGCCTCTGCAGGGACCTCTCTCCTGTCCACCTAGCGGCAGAGACAGGAACCAAAGGAGCAGGTCCTGATGAGGACATGGCTCCCCTAATAGCGGCACCCCTAGCCAAAGGAATCTGGCACCGTGTAGTGGATGGGGCAGGGAGAACAGTCATCAAGCCTGACGGTGACGTGACAATAATAGATCATCAGAAAGGCAGGGCAGTGTAATGATGACGAATGAATATTCCTTGGGGAGTTGGCAGCAGAGAGCTCACTATGATTTGCAGATGGAATGAATCTTTTATTTTGAAGTTTACAGAGGATAGGAGGGAAAAATAAATAATAGAAATACATAATAGAAAGTGCTTAGAGAAAGGAATTAGAAAATTATGTTAGTTACATATGGATTTTTGACCCAACAGATTCCCTTTAAGGAAAGGATCTCCCAAGTTACCATTCCAATCATAGTATGATCCCCTGGATTTAGGCCACGATATAATTCCCCACAGCAATCCATACAATTCATACAAGATAAAAAGCATTTGGCCTCAGAAATATCAAGCAATCTGTAAAATCATGGATAATTTTATGTATTGCTATAAACTCAAATCAATAATTTTTTCATTTTTATATTGGCAAAAATGTGCTCATCGTCTTTGAAGAAAGATGTAACGTAACCCAAAATGCTGTTTATAAATAGGTACAGGTAGATTCACACCTTGAAACTAAAACACAGCAAGAGAATGCAGTATTTTTCTGGTGTCTACAGTTATTAAAACATGTATTCTGTGACACCTAGCATGCAGCATAACTCAGAGAAATCGACGGGAATGGTAGAAAAGGAAGCCCTGGCAATAGGTAGAGGTATCACTGTGAAAAGACCACACCTGGCAGCCCAGCCCTGATGTCTCTGATACGTCGCAGTCATGTGATACTTCTACTAATACGTGATGTTCAGTACCCTCATGAAGTACATAAGATCAGCTTGGCACAGTGTTACACTGACACCCACTGTCCTCATGGGCACAGGGAGGCATGGGGAGTGAGAAAAGGTGATTCACACAACCTCCAGAAAGACACTACACTCGCTCATAACCCTGACAGGCTGGGAGATACCATATATACTCGAGTATAAGCCGACCCGCGTATAAGCCGAGGCCCCTAATTTACCCCTCCAAAACTAGGCAAACTTATTGACTCAAGTATAAGCCTAAGGTGAGAAATGCAGCAGGCTCTCATCACGGTATACAGCACCTCTCATCATGGTAAATGGCCCCCCATTACTGGTATATAGCCCCCATCATGTTATATAGTGGCCATCACTGGTATATAGCCTCCATCACTGGTATATAGTGCCCCCCTCACTGGTATATAGCGATCCATCAATGGTATATAGCTATAGTCACAGCAATTGATGCTGGGTATAAGCAGGAAGACAGGATGGAGGACGCACGGTGCCTGCAGGACTTCGGAGGGTGAGTTCAAGATTTATTATGTTATGTGCGAAGCACGGCGGCCTGTAACCAGTGATGGGGGGAGTATACATAGTATAGCGTAATATGTGCGGCTCCCCCCATAGGTGGTGGACAAGGGGATGCAGTGCATATTACACTATACTAGTTAGCGGGGTCACATGATATTCTGCTCACTCTGCAGCCTCCCCCCCGCCTCCTCCAGCACCCGGACACCGTTTCCCCCGTACTGACTCGAGTATAAGCCGAGGGGGGTACTTTTCAACACAAAAATTGTGCTGAAAAACTCGGCTTATTTCTCGAGTATATATGGTACTTTTAACTAGTACTGCCAACCCGGTAGAGCTGCCACCAGTTCCTCGTTGTATAAAAGCCTGGTCTGTTAACAGTTTATATCGGACCTGAAATCAGTCCCAAGTAGCATGTAATATTAATCTGAGAACATAGACGTGGGAATTCGTGGATTGAGATAAAAGAGCAACTCAGGATTAAATAATATATTTAATTGCCGTAAGGGCACACTAGATAAGAACACTATTTACACAATGGATATACAGATATGATAGTCAAATATGCAAATACAGGCAGTGAAAATATATGTAGGCATATATAATGATAATAATATGATAGTATTTATTCACTTATATAGCACCATTATTTCCACAGTGCTTTATATCAGAAACAATGTCCTCATTGGAGCTCACAATCTACAACATATCAGTATGTCTTTAGAGTGACTTACCAAGTCATTTACAAGTTCCTTGTTTGCTGGCAGCCACACGGAGGCACTGAGGAGCCAGGGTTTCCTTGGTTACTTCAACCACGATACACGGCATTGCCTGCCAGAAGTGAACAATTGATAATTATGGTGGACACCTTTTATCCCCTCAATTGACCAAACCCTTGATGTCCTCATCTAATATATAATTGTCTAAGGGTTTTTTGAGTCTGTCTGTCGCCGAAATCGCGCGCCACACAGAGGCAGCTCACACAGGTCGCCGCCAACCAATCAGAATAGCGGCACGCGCCATGGCGCCATATTTCAAATACACTATACTCAGTGTATTTGAAATATGGCGCCATGGCGAGCCGCTATCTTGATGGTTGGCGCTGAACGCGTGCGGCCAATCAGCATAGCGGCGCTCGCCACGGCGCCACGTGTAAAATCTGAAGTCATGGGTGGATTTTACACATGGCGCAATGGCGCGCGCGCCGCTATTCTGATTGGTCAGCGGTGAACGTGGCGACCAATCAGAATAGCGGCGCGCGCCATTGCGCCATATTTCAAATACAATATGGCGCCATGGTGCGAGCCGCTCCTCTGATTGGTCGCCGCTGAATGCGGCGACCAATCAGAAGAGTACTGCGGCTTGGCGCATGGTTTGAATGCCGCGAAGGGCACCACCGCTGCGATCAGCCTGGAGATGACTGGCTTGTGCCGGTCATCTCCCGGCTAGCTCACCGCTGACCGGAGTTTACACCGGAGCTCAGCCGCGGCTACCTGCGGCACAGAGGTCAGCGGCTCGCCAGCCAGTAAATCGTCTCCCGGCTGGCTCGCCACGGACCTCTGTGCCGCAGATAGCCGCGGCTGAGCTCCGGTTAGCGGCTTGCGCGCGCTGGGTCCACCGTTTGCCAGACTGTGTATACCTGCGGAAGCGGTGCTCATGCGGCAGCAGGGATGAGCAAACTATCCGGTAACCAGATTGCTCAGGATTACGTTCATGGATTGCTGGTTGTTTGAAGACAATTGCGTTCACCACATCCGGATCTGGATGCGGTGAACGCAATTCTACTACAAAGTGTGGCCCTAGCCTGTGTCTCATAATCTTCCTGTTCTGTAGTATTTTTTCTTATACACAGGAATTGGCTACATGGAATATTGTTTTTCCACTTATAGTAGTGTGCACTACAATAATCCAAATAGACATTAAAATCTACTGTTTTAAAGTGCATTTTTGTTACTAAATAGCTTCTTTTATGGCCAAGTTCTAGGTCCAAAAAGCTCATTTTTTTCTTTACTCATAGTGAAGGAAAAATTTATACCCCAATTATTATGGTTTAACTCATGTATCATTTTTTTCTGCTGATTCCTGGTTTCCTCTCCACAATATTATCGGATCATCAATGAATCTTCATATAAAATAATATTTTTTGCATAAACACGTTTTTCCATAGCTGATAGGGACTCAAACCGCCCCATAAAAAGATTTGCGAAACTTGGGGCGACCCGAGTCCCCATAGCGGTGCCGAGCCTCTGTATATACATTTGGCCCTGAAATTCAAAGGTATTTCTCTTTAAAATGAATTCCTGGCCAGTTAATAGAAATTCAATTTGACCTGGTGTCATAGTTGTATTGTATGCTTTTCCAAATAATATTTAACTGCTGAAATCCCCAGGAGATGTTTGAGTAAAGGGCTGGTTCATACCGGACAGCCCTGGATCAGATCAAGCCATGGTGTGAACCCAGCCTAAGACTGCTATTTACGATGCATCATACCTTTAAAGCATCGTTTTTGTCTCCGGTGAGAATAATTCGAAGTCTCCTGGATTCTTCCAGAGATATGGAAATTGGATGGCAGGCAGCTGCCATCTGGTTCCATCTGGCCCCATAGGATACTATGGAGCCAAAATCCGGTCAGGGGCTGTCTGGTTTACACCTTACAGCCCCGGATCGGACCTTACCATGGTGTGAAGCCACCCTTAGAGGGAAAGGAAATGGTCATAAAAAATCTGCAACCAGACAGGAAATGATCCTTGACCCCTGCAGCACCAAAATAAATTAAATACAGACTTGTCATAGATCCCTTAGGGCAGGAGACACCCATGACATATTATTATTATTATTATTATTATTAATAATAATATTATTATTAAAATATTTCCATTATATCAAAGATTTTTTTAAACGTTGCACCTCAGTGATTTTCAAAAAACAAATGTGACAAGGATTTTTCTTTATTACACAAATAAGGACACAGTTTAATCAGCTGCCCTGCTGGTTTGCAATTGCAGTTTGCGAAGATTAATAAAATCCCTTTAATAAGGTGCTATGCTGTTGCTGCAGTATTGCATGTCATTGAATTTACAGTCAAAATGAGTGACTATGCAGGTACAGCACCTTCCTATCTTATTTATATCTTTTAATTATTACCCACAGACTACCACTTTGATTTTCAATTTGCTTCAACACTAATGCAGTACTACAACACAATCCTGTCCCTATCTGCAATGAGTTGTGCACTCTTACCTTCTGTCCCTAGGTTAAAAAATCCTAAAATATCGCTTGGTCATCCCCCATCTTTTATAAGAGCTGTGATAGTCTCTCCTTATAGGTTGTGGTAGACCTTGAGATAGCCAAAGACCATTACGAGAAAGCCTTGATCTAATTACCCCACTCTGTTATTCTTCAGCAGTATGTGAAATGATGCTGGGGAAATTGTTTGCAGTTATGGGACCTGCAAATTTCAGGAAATTTGACGCAAAGGTAATACACTGTGGATCAATTAGATCATCTCTTTTTTCTCCCTTTAATAACCATAGCAACTCATTCTATGATATGTAACTGTCATTACTCAATTAGGGGATTTGATCCAGGGACCTCTTGCTCTGTGGTTGATAACCTATCTACTGAGCTATGATCCTTTTCTTCCCAGTCGTAATGCTGATGTTTCCTAGTGCCTTTATGCCACTTTTCTGGGCTTGATCCTCTCCAGGTGTTTTCCATTGTCCCATTTTGGTTTGCTCTACTATCACAGACTGGGCTGGCTATATACATATTCCCATTACTACACTTTCTTGCTGACTATACTTCTAGGTTGATCAGTGCTAAAGAGTTCCATCCCTTAGTCGAAAGGATTTTCCCTGCTAGGCAAACACCATTTGTATTTCTGCTGTATGTTTGTTTTTCTGCCTTCCCAACACCTTTCTTTTCTCTTCAATTAGGCTGGTGGGAAGTTATTCTTGTTTCATTTATTATACTCCTTTTTTCCACTTTTTGTGGGCATAATTTGAGTTTCCTCACCTTGGGTCCCATATACCTTTGCACATTTTCCCTCTCCTTGTTAGCTGTGTATAGCAGCCTCCCTTTTGTTTCCTCAGGAGGTATGAGAAACCCCTTGATGGCCTTTTAGATAGCCAGGTCCAAGGTGGTGTTTTTATTTGTGTGGCTAGGGGTTTTCTAGTCTGTATAGGGACCAGTATAGGGTATGTGTGTGGCTTCTCTGTGTGGTAGACTTTATTATTTCCATTAATCATATATGAGTGAGTTTCACATAACAATGAGTGACTGCATCATTACAATGAAAATGGCCTTTATTAAGTAACGCCTGCACTTAAAAAACAGTTTCATAGCTTTTCATTAGTACTCTGGTTGTGGCTAGCTGTTTCGTGCGAATACTGAATGTCTCTTGTACTGATAATGAGCAATTTATGTATAAGAAAAAAGTGATCTGACAGTATTTTCAAAATAAATTAATGATGTTAAGCCTAAGGGGATCAAAGAATGAGCGTGCCGTGTGTGAAAAGCCATTAGAACTTATATTTATCAGCTGGACTGTAGTCGGCTCTAATCGTATCAAATTGTTCATTTGCTTGAATGAACACATTATGAGGTATACTCGAGTTCAATGCAGCTTCTTCATATCAAGTATCCAGAATACATTTTGCAACATTCGTTTCAGCTCATTGCTTACAATGAATGGGATTACCTGGAAGGGATATATATACCTGTATGGAAGAAAGCCAGGGAACAATTGTTTGTTTTTGGTTAGACACGTTCAGGTTAGTGAAATTAACAAAAATCTAATTGGGCAGGTTCATACATGGAGGTTGTGGTATATGCTTTCAGGAAACAAAAAAATTATGTATTATTGCTTTGGATGAATGAAAGATCTAATTTAATTGAATGAAAACTATTACTTGACTGCATTACAAGATATTTTAAAGCTGGGGCTATATAACAACATTTTTTGTGTGACCAAGATATTTGTGCACCTTGTCTGCAACTCGCTGTTGCTTTTTATTGCAGTGAGTTCACTGTAAAAATGAAACAATCAAATCATAAATAGTCACACAAGTAATCCACAGACTTCATGAAGCTTCATGATAGTCAAATGCAACTGAAAATCCAACATATTCGGAAAAAATGAAGACTGTTGCAGTTGCAGTAGGTCACAGGTTTCAATGTGACACCATAGGACATTATTAACGGCAAGGTGACAAATTTGACACTGTGATCTCAGTGTAGCACATACATGGCTCCATTAAAGAGAACCTGTCAGCTCGTTTTAGCCCCCTATGCTATCATTACCTGTCCATGCACTTGGTAGCTGATCCCTAACCATCCCTGTCTGATCTAAAAGTGCCCTATAAAGTTTAAGAAAAATGATGTATACCTTACATGCAGTCTACATTCGTAGACTGGAAAGGCGGGCTCTGGGGCTCCATTCTCCCCTCCTCGCTGGCTCCTAGCACCCGGGGCGTCCTCATTCCTTGTGCTGTGCCACCTCTTTTTAAAATTCCCGCCTCCTTTGCTACTATGATGCGCCAGGCTGATACGTCACATCCGGCCTGGTGCATTGTGGGGGCTGATCATGTGTTCGGCCCGGCTCCGGCGCATGAAGCTGGCCGTACACGTCATAAGCCCCCATAATGCAGCAGGCCAGTTCCACCCTGGTGCATCATAGTAGCAAAGGAGTCGGGAATTTATAGGGCACTTTTAGATCAGACGTTAGATGTTAGGGATAAGCTAGCAAGGTACAGGGACAGGCAGTGATAGTATAGGGGGCTAAAATGTGTTGCATTACAACATCACATCCAGTAATTTGCTATGTCACATTGCGACTTACCAACATAAAGAGTCACTTACCATTAGCGGCCAAAAACGAAAAACCAACACAGCACTTAGCAGGATGTAGTCAGACCCCATTAAATAGAGCAAACCCACAGGGGCGGACCTACCGTGGTGCAGCTGGTGCAGCTGCACCAGGGCCCCAACCGGCTAGGGGGCCCCTAAAGCCTGCAGGGGGGCCCCCAGCCGACCCCGTAACCCGATGCCAGAGGAGGGTCAGGCAAGGGAAGCTTCCTGCTTCCCATGCCTGATCCCGCCCCTCCTCTCCTTTGCCGTCCCGTCCACCAGGATCCCGGCTCCCATACGCCCGCTCAGCATCGCAGGTAGGAGCCCCTCCCCCGGTCCTCACTGATGGCCGCCAGCTCCGAACCTCCCCCCCGTTCCTCGCCGACGGCCGCCAGCACCCCCCGGTCCTTGCCGACGACCACGCACCCTCCCACCGGTGCTCGCTGACGGCACTACCCCCGACTGCACCATGGCCATTCCTCCACCCCCCCCCGCTTCTCATGACTGGCTGCACCAGGGCCCCTGGGGCCATAGGTCCGCCACTGCAAACCCAGGTGCACGAATCAGATAAAATCACCATCTACCTACAAAGATATGTTGAAGGTGACTTGCTATGCACAAATTAGGTAAGCATAGGACACCATTCACATTGATACATATGATACAGAGTGTCCGATAGCTACCCACTGGTCCTGCAACCAGACCAAATGGGCAGCCCAGTACGATGTCTCTGCACCCCTGGATGAATGGTGCCCCATGGGGAACAGCTGCACCCTGCAAAAATGATAAAAAAGTGCAAAAAATATTTTTATGATAGACAAAAAAACTTTTTTATATGGGATATTGGTTCATGTATTGGCCAAGACACTTAAGCTCGTAATCCTGGTCACGGATCCCCATGCTTACGAGTCCTAACAAAATATAGTATATACAAAAACTATTAAAAAAAGGTAGCATCAGAAAAACTTACCATCAGCAGCCAAAAACAAAAACCAACACCCACATGTCTTTGTAGGCAGATGGTGATTTTATCTGTTCTTCAGTATTACCACTTACTTTTTCCAGCCTTTTGTTCACCTTGTTCCAATATTTTTGAGATATGTTGCTGCGATCAATTTCTAAAAGATACTTTTTTTTCAATTGAAATTGTAAAAGAGTTTAACTTTCAACCACTGACAATGTTCTATGTTCCACTGTGGATAAAATATGGATGTAAGAGTTCTCCAAATCATTCCATTCTTTTCTTCTTTACAATTTACCCTCTGCTAAAGCTCATCTGTTTAGGCCATAAACCACAAACTGCAGCAGAGCTGTTGCAAGAGATAAAAGAAAGACTGATCATTGGCTTTCCCCGTTGAACCTACAACGAGGTCTAGTAGTGTGCAATAATGGGCGGAACCTGGTGATGGCTTTAAAGTTCGGTAAGCTGGTACATGGTCCATGCATGGCTCAAGTGCTAAACTTAGTTTTACAGCTTTTTCTAAAAACATACAGTGACTTCCTGTACCTAGTTGGAAAGGTACATAGTGTCAGCAACCACTTCAGAAAGAAATCTCCTGCTTTTGCAGGTCTTGCAACGCCACAGCGGCACTTTAAATTGCCTCGCCAACGATTGATTTGCAACTTACCCACAAGCTGAAATTCAACATTTCATATATTGGCAAGGCTTAATGAGCAGCAGAGGGCAGTAGCTGAATTCCCATTGCAACATGCTCATCAGACTAAAGGTACTGTTCCACGGTGCAACTTATCAGCGATGTTGTATGTGATCTCGGGAGCGCGCTCATTTTATGGACACCTGTGCAACATCGCTGGTGAGCTGTCACACATCCAGATATCGTGGACAACTCACCAACGATATTGTGAGGAGAGATCGTTCGCAAACGCCGTGAACAATCCCTGCTCACTGCTGTGAATGGACGAAGTCGGCCGTGACATCTCTATTGCAGGTGTCACACCGAAAGATGTCGCATGTTGCTTAAGTTGAAGTTGACAGGTTTTCCTGCAAGAAGAAATACCTGTCAACTCTGACTTGAACAACTATCATTGTTGAATCGTGCGTTTACACGCAATGATGCAACAACAATGTAATTTCAACCTTGCTCCTGATGTCACTTTTGAACCATGTCGGGAACGATGTTGAAACATGTAACGGGGTCTTAACACTCAACCACCACACATAACTATTGAGTGGGTGTGGATCACTGACATTTCTGAGGTTCTTGAAAATTTTGATTACTACACCAAAGTTTTTATCTTTATGTAATATTATAGCGCTATTTATTCCATGGTGTTTTACATGTGAAAAAGGGGCTTACATATACAAGTAGAATAATTATAAACAATAGAGGGCGCAGATGATGCTATTGTCAGTGTAACCATTCCATTGTTGTCTATTGAAATGATTGATGCACAGTCTGAAAGAGGAAGGTTTGAATGACTAGCTGGTGGCTGTGGAGCAAGATTTTCCAATGGGTGATGCTACGCAGCCCCGCCCTAGCCAATATACTCAGCCCATATTGGGTGATGATGAGGAAGAGGAGGTGGAACACGATTTGTTTATCTGCACTACAGAGGGCGCTACCAACCCCAGCTTCGTATCTGTCCGATATGGATGGCCTGCAGAGGAGGAGCACGAGGAGTAAACAAGGCATGATGAAGAGGAGAGGATGGTTACTGTTTGTCCTAGTGGTGACATTGAACCTTTGGCTCTTTGTAGTTTGGCACACATGGCACAGTTCATGATCAACTGACTTTCCCAATACTCTTGTGAGATAGACATGTTGACCGACAACAAATACTGGATGTACATCTTTCTTGACAAATAGAATGGGATGGGGAACAAGGGAAAGGTCACCACCGCCTCAAGTGATCCGACTCGGGTGGTCAGCGATGGCTGGCGTCCATCAAGTCCAATAGACAAGTATAAAGGGGAAGCCAACACACTGAATCCAGTTCCACACAAAATCTTCTTTATTAAGTACTCACAGGCATATTAAAAAATGCATCTATATCAGGCACACAGGCCAGGTCATGCCTGACAAAGATGCATTTTCTTAATATGCCTGTGAGTACTTAATAAAGAAGATTTTGTGTGGAACTGGATCGGTGTGCCAGCTTCCCCTTTATACATCTTTCTTGACCCACAGTAAAAGAAGAAATGTCCTGTCATTTCAGAGTCAATAAAGGGTTGTACAATGGAATAATTCAAGAGGGTCATTGTGTGTCACCCTGTAGGGGATTGCCACAGGATCCACCGGTGCAAGGAGGGAATTACACCTTGGTTCACACAGCACAAAACACCTTCCACCCCAGACCTGAAGGGGGAGCTCTACTGGCTGCCTTAAGCCAGTTCCCCTTTAAAAGATCCAGGCCTGCGGGGAAGAGATAGTCAGTCCCAGTAGTGGGTTCCAGAGAGTCTGAGAAGAGAGCTGGAGCAAGGAGCTGGTCGCTGGGAAGGATCCAGGGCCAGGATCAGGGACCACTGACTGCTGTGTTGCATCCTAGGGAGAGGGTCGATGGCCAGAAGAGGAAGTAGGGAAATCAAGGAAAGGAACCAGTTGAGGTTTCCTTATAGTACACCCGGACACCGGAGTTCGACACTGCCAGCATCCACTGCAGCAGTAAAACCCCGGGAGAACCAGGAGGAGTTAACCCCTGAAGCAAGTCAAGCAAGAGACACTCAAACTGACCAAGTACAGGACCAGGGGCCATAGGAGAAACAGGGACCCCGCAGAAGGACCTCATAGTCAGTTTAGAGCAGGGGTCTCAAACTCGCCCGCAACGCTCCCCAGTGCGGCCCGGGGCACCATGAAAGAAAAAAGCATGCCCCGGGCCATTATACATGGAGCCGCCGCGGTACCACTTTACTGTGACTTCCGGGTACCACCGGCTCAAACAAGCGCCTTCGCGCCGGTACATTCACGCAAGCAGGCGGCCGGTGGACCAATCAGAAGCCTCCTGTGACGTCACAGGAGGCTTCTGATTGGTCCGCCGGCCGCCTGCTTTCATGAATGTACAAGTGCGAAAGCGCTTGTTTGAGCCGGAAGTCACAGTAAAGGCTCCATGTATAATGAGCCCGGGGCATTAATGAAGTGGGCTGGCCGGGCTCTCAGTGTGCGGCCGCAGCTGCTGCCCTCTCACAGAGTGGGAGCACAGCGGTGAGTGAGCGCCGGAGCTGACAGCCGTCCCGCCCCCCGCTCCTCACCCGGCCAGAGCTGTCAGCACATCGCCCCAGCCCCCCCCCTCCTCACCCGGCCAGCAAAAAGACCCCCCCTTCCCCTGGCCCCACACCTGCCACCTCAGGGCTGACAGGGTCATGCCACCTCCCGAATTAAGTTCAGCCAGCCAGCCCCTGATCAGGTGTGTATGAGTGAGTGTTAGAGAGAGAGAGAGTGTGTGTATATGTGAGTGAGTGTGTATATGTGTGTGTATTTGTGTGTATATGTGAGTGAGTGTGTATATGTCTTAGTATTTGTGTGTATATGTGAGTGAGTGTGTATATGTGTGTGTATGTGTATATTGTGTGTGTATTTGTGTGTATATGTGAGTGTGTATATGTGTGTGTATATGTGAGTGAGTGTGTATATGTGTGTGTATATGTGAGTGAGTGTGTATATGTGTGTGTATTTGTGTGTATATGTGTGTGAGTGTGTATATGTGTGAGTATTTGTGTGTATATGTGAGTGTGTATGTGTATATGTGTGTGTATTTGTGTGTATATGTGAGTGAGTGTGTATATGTGTGTGTATTTGTGTGTATATGTGAGTGTGTATATGTGTGTGTATTTGTGTGTATATGTGAGTGAGTGTGTATGTGTGTGTATTTGTTATTGAGTGTGTATATGTGTGAGTATGTGTGTATATGTGAGTGTGTATTTGTTAGTATTTGTGTGTATATGTGAGTGAGTGTGTATATGTGTGAGTATTTGTGTGTATATGTGAGTGAGTGTGTATATGTGTGAGTATTTGTGTGTATATGTGAGTGAGTGTGTATATGTGTGTGTATTTGTGTGTATATGTGAGTGAGTGTGTATATGTGTGAGTATTTGTGTGTATATGTGAGTGAGTGTGTTATATGTGTGTGTATTTGTGTGCATATGTGAGTGAGTGTGTATATGTGTGAGCATTTGTGTGTATATGTGAGTGTGTATATGTGTGAGTATTTGTGTGTATATGTGTGTGTATGTGTATATGTGTGAGTATTTGTGTGTATATGTGAGTGAGTGTGTATAGGTGTGTATTTGTGTGTATATGTGAGTGAGTGTGTGTGTGTATTTGTGTGTTTATATGAGTGAGTGTGTGTATATGTGAGTGAGTGTGTATGTGTATATGTGTGAGTGTATTTGTGTGTATATGTGAGTGTGTGTGTGTGTATTTGTGTGTTTATGTGAGTGTGTGTGTGTATTTGTGTGTATATGTGAGTGAGTGTGTATGTGTATATGAGTGAGTGTATTTGTGTGTATATGTGAGTGAGTGTGTGTGTATATATGAGTGAGTGTGTATGTGTATATGTGTGAGTATTTGTGTATATATGCGAGTGTGTGTATATATGTGTGTGTATGTGTGTGAATATTTCTGAGTGAGTGTGTATATGTGTGTGTGTATATGTGTGAGTGTGTATATGTGTGTGCGTGTATATTTGTATGTGAGTGTGTATATCTGTGTGAGTGTATGTATATGTGTGAGTGTATACCTGCGCCGCCTGAGCGGCACATTGCCGGCGGCTGGTGCCGGCTGCTGGGTGCAGGCTGGTGCCGGCCGCTGGGTTCTAGCTGGTGCCGGCTGCTGCCGGAGGAAGAAGCTGCCGGAATGAGAAGAGTGGAGTCAGGTAAGGCGCTGTTACAGCCGAAGATAGAAGCCTGGGGGGGAATGTGACCGCTGAAAGTGCCTAGGGCAGCAGGAACTCCAAATATGGCCCTATGTAAGTGTGTCAATGTGTGAGTGTGTCTGTGTATGTGTGTATGTATGTGAGTGTGTGTGAATGTGCAGGTGTGTATATATGGGCTTGTCCACACACCTGCGCTCTCAGTATTTAGCGCTTCTGTGCTAAATACTTAGGCTTTGACAGAGAAGCGCAGGTGCGTGTATGCGGCCGCTTTTAGCAGACGCTGTCCCTGGTTACCCGATGTGTATTGTGGTAACCAGTTCATACAGCAGCCTGCATAGTTTGCGCTTATCCAGAGCGCACAGGGAAACGCTGCAGGCAGGGTTTCCCTGTGCGCTCGGGATAAGCGGACAGTGGGCAGCCTGCAAGCCATGTGGCCCCCCGGTATCAATTTTTTTCTACGTGCGGCCCACCAACCCAACCGAGTTTGAGACCCCTGGTTTAGAGTATAGCCCTGAGAGGGAGAAGGAGCGGCAAGTTCAGTCACAGGCAGGACTTACCCCAAACCACAGAGCACGGAGACAGAGGAGGCTTCACAACTTTCTAAGGTGGAAGTCCCAAGTTGCACCGGGGACCTGGTTATTTCTCTGGACTGTACCTGTTACCCTGTCACCAGTAAAAGGTACCGAAACAACGATCACTGTGTGTGTGTATGCCTGCTTAACCGCCGCTAGTCACTGCATTGACTGCAGAGACGCGACTACTACTCCCCTCATCCATCCCCGCTGCCCTGAGGTAAAGCTCCACCTGTGGGGAGCTGTACCACACTCTGCTGCACCCACCATCACCTCAGCAGCCGGCTGCAGCGCTGGTATACCCATTACCAGGTACCATAGGTGGTGTCACGTTACCAGTCCCCTTATCCCACACCATTCCCCGCCATTGAGGGTCCGGTGCACGGGATCGGGGACCGACCAGCCGTGATCCCCCATCAAAGTCACCATCAGTCCCGGTACCCGAGTACCCCCTACCCTGTCAACTGCCTCAATTGAAGATTAGTTGATGAAAAGATCACCCTCAGACAAAGCTGTTGGCAGAGGTGCCTCCTCTTTTCAACACCAAAAATTACAGTGTAGGAACATGCACACTAGATGCAACACAGGTGGGCGTAAAATGTGCCAAAACTAGACCAATTTAAATAAACCATCACATCATCAAGGGCTATCTGTGGGTGTAACTATGACCATACCAGTGTCCTTCCTGATGATTCAGTGCCCCATAACTATTGTGTGTCAAACTGCACACTTGGCCCGACCTCTCCCTGTACGCCTTGGAGGTGCTGGCCTGCCCAGCAGCTAGAGTGTTGTCTGTACAGGTGTTTAGTTCCGCCAGGGCAATCATAACGGATAGCCACACTCGTCTGTCAATGGAAAATGTAGACAGGCTAACTCTCATGAAGTTCAAATAGGGTTAGATTTCTCCAAACTTTGTAAGCCCAGCAGATGTCGGCAACCCAACCTAAATTCAACCAAAATGTTCATTTTTGCAAGTTATCTTAACTTGAGATGTCAAACCTTTTAAAGTTCGGGTTTGGTTTGCCGAATGGACATATGTTTGCCGACTACATCGACAAACAGTTCGCCGAAGTACCAAACCCCATTCAAATCAATGTGTAGGCAAGGTGCTCAGAAAACCCTGCTAATTTCCACAAAAGACACCACAAGAAAGTCTCCACATTTTCAAAAATTAGGGTCATAGTGGCATCAATTGACACAGAATAAAAATGTTATAATGGTCAAGCCTGCATGCATGGCACAGGGTCTGAAACAGGGTCTTGCCTAGCATTTGAAGGTTAAACATTAATCAGGAACAGGAACACATGTAAGCCTATTGAGCAGGGGGCCCTCATAACTCATGCAACTGCTACAATAAATGTTATGCTCTGTCACCCTCAGGTGGCACAACGATAAGTTTTGTTGAATATTAATGAATTTATTAGTCAGCTAAGTCAGTTACATGTATAGGCCAATTAGGCAGGGGGCCTTCAGAAGTCAGGCAACCGCTCCAGTACATTTTATGAACCCCACCCTCAGGTGGCACAACGATCAGTTTTGTGGAATATTAATGAAAAAATTAGTCATCTTGGTCAGTCACATGTATGAGCCAAATGGGCAGGGGGCCCTCAGATGTCATGTAAATGCTGCAGTACATTTTATGCTCCTCCACCCTCGGGTGGCACAACGATACGTTTTGTGGAATATTAATGAAAAAAATCAGTCAGCTAGGTCAGTCACATGACTAGACCAATTGGTCCTTCAGAAGACTTTTTGGCACAGGGCAAGCAAAATGTGACCCCAAAAGTTTAGTTAGCATAGCATCTGGTCATTGTTTTTATTATAGAATATGCTTGCTAATAGGGACAGGTGTGCTGGCTTGTGTTTTGAGTTTTGCTACATTTCTACAAGGAATTGGCTAAGGGAACATGGAAAACATGGTTTCCTGAAGAAGATGGAATACTCAAAACGCATGGAGAATAAGCCATACTACTAATACTTTCACAGGATTCTGACTCCTTGATCGGATACACACCAGCAGCGCAGGTCACCCGCTATCTCCAAACTACCCACATTGCTACACTTTTACACATGCATGTATGATTTTGCACACATTTTTCAACAAACACAAGTGTCTTTTTTCACATGTATGATGACACATACAGGTACGCTTTAATAAATGCATTCCTAGTGTGAGGCACCGCCGGCATGATCCTCATGGCCGGGGCGCATCACATGCAGGATCAGGGTATGATCCTGTTCACACTGGCCGGTTTGACTGTGATAATGCTGTGTGAACCAACATCGAACACAAGGTTTAATGTGACTAATGAGTGGCTCATGAAATCGAGGAAGCCATGAGGAATAGGATGTAATGAGTGATTGCTGACAGCCCAGGTGGGTGTGTCAGGTGGGTGTGTCTGGAGGAATAGCAGCCCAGCAGGAGGAATCAGTGTGGGTGTGGCTGGCACGATAAGAGTCAGCCAGCTGAGTGATTGAGAGATTCATTCTGAGACCAGAAGTCATGCTGAGAGGTTCATTACCAGCCAAAGAGCCGAGCAGAGCCAGTCTGTGTGAGGGACTGGGAATGAGAGTCCAGACCACCATAAGGAACGATGGTGAAGAGAGCATGCTAGCTCTATACCGGTAGCCAGGACCGGGGTCGTTATAGCACCTGGTGTGGGAAGCCGTGGCTGACCTGGCGGACGCTGGACTGGCCGTGGGGTGAAACACGTCCAGGACGGAGCCCGTGGGGGAGGCTTGGCCGCCCCATTACCCAGGTAGCGAGACTCGGATCCGTGCCCGGTAAGACAGCAGTTCCCGTGTAATGGAGTGAGCTGTATGTGTGATTAATGCCAAGCGGGCATAACCGCCATTGGGTCCGACTAGGCAGTTGGTAAAGGACCCGTTGATGTATGTAGGGGCTTAGGCAATTGCCTGAATGTAAGATGATGACCTATGTAAGAACATTGTATAATAATGTGGGGAGAAAGTGACCAGCCTGTATGGATGATGTTGGAGGCGTTCCGTCCCTGTGGGACGAGAGGGAGGCTTGCCCTGCTGCTTGCAGAGGGTACCCGTCCCTCAACCACGGCCTCTAATGGTGTGGGTGTGCCTGTGGTGCCAGACACAGGGGTAATAGGGCTCCTAGTAGGTTACGGATGAGTTTCCCGGGTACTAAGGTTTGCCAATCCCTGTAATGGGCCATGGAGGAGCCACAGTCCATGGATGATGGGCTGTGAGCGTGTGGAAGGATGCGTGTGATCCATGGACGTTTGAATGATGGATCACATACGGTATGTAAGGACCCGGTCAGGCAGGAATCCTGACTACGGGTTAATGGTATATCATCATGCAGGGTGACTAAAGCCGGGCGGCTGGTACCGCCATTGGGACCCACAGGGCGCGTTGAGGCGTAGGTAACGAAGGTCAGAAGCAGGGGTTCAAAAGGGCTCCTAGAGTGGGGACACCATGGTTGAACCAGGTGGACTCTGACCGGGACGTAGGCGGAGATACGTCCAGGAAGGAGCCCTTGGGGATACATGACATACCCAGTACTCAGGTTGCTCAATCCCTGTTATGAACCCGGAGGGGTCATCGTCGAAGTATAACAAATGTATTTATTATAAATGTACTGTAAGATGTGTAAGTAGGCCGGAGGCCGTAGCTACCACGGCAGCAGGTGTTAGAGCTCCAATGGGGAGAGGGTCGTGGTTACAGGTCCCGGGTTATTGTGAATGTATATGTGCAATGTTCTATGTAATGTATGATGTATTTATGTAAAGTGTTTATAACCAATGTGATATGTGTCCAACATGCTACCCGGGTTATGTTATTATATGTGAAAAATAAACGGGTAGACATTGGTTAAACTTATAAACACGTGTTTTGTCGTTATGCAAGCGGGTTCCCCGGTTGCTACCTCACACTAGGCATGGAAAAATACTTTTACACATGCACCACCACACAGGAAGGCATACCTTTTTACACGTACTACTACACAGGCAGACATGCTATTACACATGTACAATTAATCACTAGCACAATCCTAAAATCCATATTTTAATGCCATTTACAAGGTAGAGCCTCCAAACACAAAAGTTAAACCTATAATGGACTCACCCTTAAACCAATAATAAATTCATAAAGTATTAAATATACAAAAAAATCTGTAAGAAATCCAAAATCATACAATTTTAATTAAAATCATAGCCAGTTAAAACAAACAGAAAAACACTGGAGCAGTGTGGTCACAAAAACACAAAACAATTATAATGTCACATCTCACCACTTGCACGTTTGACCCACTTTCATCTCACCTCATCCCCAACCTCACCACAGTCTTCATCTCAACCCTAACACATCTCTTCAACCTTTCAATAAAAACTGGTGTCTTCCCTCAACCTTTAAACATTCCTTAATCACACCCATCCTCAAAAAGCCTTCCCTTGACCCATCCTCTGTGTCTAGCTAAAGCCCCATATCACTTCTCCCTTATGCCTCAAAACTGCTGGAATGACATGCCCATCTTAAATTGTCCTCCACCTCTCCTCCTGCTCCCTCTTTGACTAGTTACAATCTGGCTTCAGATAGCATCACTCGACCGAAACTGCTCTTACGAAAGTCACAAAAAACCTACTAACTGCCAAGAGCAAGCCACACTACTCTGTCCTCCTCCTCCTGGACCTGTCTTCTGCCTTTGACACTGTGGACCATTCCCTCTTGTGACAGATTCTATCATCTCTTGGTATCACAGACCTGGCCCTATCCTGGATCTCTTCATATCTAACAGACTGGACATTCAGCGTCTCCCTCTCCCATACCACCTCCTCACCTCGACCCCTATCTGTCAGTGTTCTCCAAGGCTCTGTTCTAAGACCTCTATTCTTCTCCATCTATTCCTTCGGCCTAGGACTGCTCATAGAGTCTGGCGGCTTTCAGTATCATCACTACGCTGATGACACACAGATCTACCTCTCTGGACCTGATATTACCTTCTTACTAACCAAAATCCCACAATGTCTGTCTGCTATTTCATCTTTCCTTTCTGCTCGTTTTCTAAAACTGAACATGGACAAAACAGAACGACAACAAGTGCAATGTCAGCGCTGCCCTGGGGACCTGCTCTGCCTGCAGGGAACTGAACCATCTAACTGCATTACCATCAACCCTAGCGGTCTGACAGCAGCACTGGTGAGCATCACCAGAACTGCAGGTGGCGTCATGAGACATTTATCCCCTTTTCCTAATTTAAAATTGACTACCAGGGTACGGCCTGGGCACCAGCCACCGAGACAGCACATCCCCCAGAACAACACCCGGGTACTGAGTTCCCATAGACCCCTTGGTGAATCACATGCACTTATGGCCTTCTTAAATTTTTCATGTCCCTTCTCACTGGCACAAGATTTTCTCAAGTCTTCAGGCACATCAACCCTGCACACAAAGATAAACTCCTCAGACTGCTTCAGAGTTCTGTTTGCACTATCAACAGGTTAAAATGAGCGCCCAGCTACTGAAGAGACATTTGCAGTATCACCTCTAGTCTCTTATAGTGTTATGATACTGGTGGAACACTCACTTGAATCCGATCGCTGAAGGGCACAAACAGGGAACAGAAGGCAGTAGTAGAAGTCCTAGGAAGCAGGAGTGGACATCTGGTGATGCAATCCAGATGCAGAAACAAGACTCAAGATGGCTTTTAGAGGTTCAGCAGCATCCATCTTACTAAAGGCTTTCTCAGAACACGAAAGCAGCGTCCGGTGGTAAGGAGTAGAATTGCAGCACAATTTAGTAAAATTAATAATAACAAGCCACTAGTGGTCAGTCTGAAGAAAGACAACAGAATCGTTACACCTTGGGTGTCAGGAATTTCAGAGGTTTTCCCAACTAGGTCACCCTTTTCTGGAGCTACCCTATTTTTAATGGTCACACCATTGTTTATTCCTCTAAATGTCATTTCACTTATTTGGACATGTCTACCACTATCTTTGATCACCCTTAACTTAGGACAAAAGAAACCCCATACCCCATCAGCCTCCTGCTGTGGTGAGGCTTCCTTCACACCAGCGATCCCGACAACGATACGACCTGGTAGGGATCGCTGGTGCATCACTTTGGGATCGCTGGTGAGATGTTAAACAGTCAGATCTCACCAGCGACTTCAGCAACGATCCGGAATGATACAGAGGTCGTTAGGAATTGTCACTCTTGGGCGTAGTATTGAGATCGTTGGTTGTTGTCCCTTTCAAACACACCGATGCAGCGTTCCCAGCGGGAGCGCAACGACCAAAAAAAAAACCAGAGCACTTTGTAACAATCAGTGATCTCACAGCAGGGGCCTGATCGCTGCTAAGTGTCACACATAGCGAGATCGTTAGCGAGATCGCTGTTACGTCACAAAACCTGTGACCTTACAACGATCTCACTAACGATCTCGTTATGTGTGACGGGGGCTAAGAGCTGTTACACAAACAATCAGAGACTTCCCCCATCTCACACAATTTAGAAAAATAATTTAGAGTCTTGGTCTAATATAATTGGATGGGGTAACTCCGGGACTACACCAGTAAGCTGGAACTCCAAATCCTTGTCTGTTTTAATGCTCTAGCCACTGGATACTCTTTAGAACTCCCATGAATACAGCAGCCACCCATTCATTTTCTGGGAATTACCTGGAAAGGGTGTGTATTCCTTTCCAGGGTCACCGAGCTCCTTGAGCCTGGAAGTCTAGTCACACCTTCTCTATTCAGTTTCACAGAGCACACTCATGGCTGCTCGTTGGATGGGCACACTATATCACAGATTGTACATGTGTAGAATGGATTTCTCCTGGCTACAGTTCATCAGTTCAATAAAAAGGTGAAATATGTTTGCTGAATGTCCTGAACTCTTACATTTCCTGCAGATTATGTCCCCAAGAGATTCTATCAGTGCTACTCCCGCCACGCATTTGACTGCTCTGCCCCCTTTTGGGTATCCACCCTCTTTTGGACATCCCTGTCTAGAGGGAGTTCATTTTGCTGACTTGCCAAAGAATTCTTAGGCAGCAGTCTGCACAGTTCCTCGGTGGGTCAGGAGGTCACCCTGGGCATCCTGTGTCTACACTGAGCTCACAAGAGATTGCACACACTGATCTATTACCGCCTTGTCGCAATGCTCCAACAGATCTCTTGGTTGCTGCCACAGCTCGAGCTGCTGCCGCTGGATTTTCTAGCACCTCCTGTTCTTTCTCCTGTGGCCATTGCTGGACCTCCTGGAACGTTCAGCTGGTCTCCTGCGACTGCTCCTGCTGGACTCCTACCTGCACCACCTCCTTTAATTGCATTTCAACCAAATGCGTTGCTTCACTCATGACTGTTCTGCACCCACAGCTCTGCCTGAAACTTTGTGGACCCGCCAATCTACTGCAAGTCGTCTGTATCTTGGTCTGATTACCCCAGCGCACAGTATCACATCCGGGACCCCAAACAGAGACATGGAATATAGCCTTTCCAGATGAAAGAGAGGTCAATACCAATGGTTAATATTCCACCATTATGGTGTACTATATGTATATACAGTCATGGCCAAAAGTTTTGAGAATGACACCAAAATTATATTTTCACATGATCTGCTGGCCTCTGATTTTTATTTGTGTTTGTTTGATGTATACATCACATACAGAAATATAATTGCTATCATATTATGAGTACCAAAAGGTTATATTGACAGTTCGAATGAGTTAATGCAGCAAGTCAATATTTGCAGTGTTGACCTTTCTTCTTCAGGACCTCTGCAATTCTCCCTGGCTGCTCTCAATCAACTTCTGGACCAAATCCTGACTGATAGCAGTCCATTCTTGCATAATCAATGCTTGCATTTTGCCATAATTTGTTGTTTTTTGTTTGTCCACCCGTCTCTTGATGATTGACCACAAGTTCTCAATGGGATTAAGATCTGGGGAGTTTCCAGGCCATGGACCCAAAATCTCTGTTTTGATCCCTGAGCCATTTAGTTATCACCTTTGCTTTATGGCAAGGTGCTCCATCATGCTGGAAAAGGCATTGTTGGGCGCCAAACTACTCTTGGACGGTTGGGAGAAGTTGCTCTTGGAGGACATTCTGGTACCATTCTTTATTCATGGCTGTGTATTTAGGCAAGACTGTGAGTGAGCCGATTCCCTTGGCTGAGAAGCAACCCCACACATAAATGGTTTCAGGATGCTTTACAGTTGGCATGAGACAAGACTGGTGGTAGCGCTCACCTCTTCTTCTCCGAATAAGCTGTTTTCCAGATGTCCCAAACAATCAAAAGGGGGATTCATCAGAGAAAATGACTTTACCCCAGTCCTCAGCAGTCCACTCCCTGTACCTTTTGCAAAATATCAGTCGGTCCCTGATGTTTTTTCTGGAGAGAAGTGGCTTCTTTGCTGCCCTCCTTGAAACCAGGCCTTGCTCAAAGACTCTCCACCTCACAGTGCGTGCAGAAGCACTCACACCAGCCTGCTGCCATTCCTGAGCAAGCTCGGCACTGCTGGTAGTCCAATCCCGCAGCTGAAACGGTCCTGGCGCTTGCTGGTCTTTCTTGGGCGCTCTGGAGCCTTTTTGACAACAATGGAAGCTCTCACCTTGAAGTTCTTGATGATGCGATAGATTGTTTACTGAGGTGCAATCTTTGTAGCTGCGATACTCTTCCCTGTTAGGCCATTTTTGTGCAGGGCTATGATGGTTGCACGTGTTTCTTTAGAGATAACCATGGTAAACTGAAGAGAAACAATGATAGCAAGGACCAACCTCCTTTTAAAGTGTCCAGTGGTGTCATTCTTACTTAATCATGACTGATTGATCTTCTGCCCTGTGCTCATCAACACCCACACCTGTGTTAATGGAACAATCACTAAAACGATGTTAGCTGCTCCTTTTAAGGCAGGACTGCAATGATGTTGAAATGTGTTTTGGGGGTTAAAGTTCATTTCCCCGGCAAATATTGACTTTGCAAGTAATTGCTGTTAAGCTGATCACTCTTTATGACATTCTGGAGTATATGCAAATTGCCATTAGAAAAACTGAAGCAGTAGACTTTGTGAAAATAAATATTTGTATCATTCTCAAAACTTTTGGCCATGACTGTATATATATATATATATATATATATATATATAAACATTTTATAGAAAGACTGCTAGGTCCAATTTATCTTTTCAGGCCCAATGCACCTTGAGTATTTAGAGTTATTCTTCGGTTTGTAAAAGTCTCTTATAAGTATCTCCTCCTCTGGGAGAGGGAAGAACCTGTTCCAAGCCTGCAAAAGTCGAACACCAGGATTGCTATCATGACAATCCCTGATGTGCTGAATCAATCTTGGGGAAACTTTTCCTGTGCCAATAGAATTATAATGTTCCCGGAAACTAATGAATAAAGGTCTGATAGTTTTACCAATATAAAATCTTTTGCACGGACAAAAAACATCATATACTAACCACTTTGTTCTGCACGTAATGCAGGTTTTATGGCATAGTATATATCCTCTATATATATTTTAAGTTGAGTTTTTGCATTTGTAATTGCTTGTGTTGGATGATTTTTTCGAGCCAGGATTTAGTTGTCGTGGGTTCTAACCGGTTATGCACTAAGATATCACCCAAATTACGACTGCGTCAGTAAGTCACCACGGCGAGCGATGGAGAGTTTATTCCACTCTCTGACTCCATAATATGACAATGTTTTTAATAGATGATCTTATAGTATTAAACATTGGACCGAACTTAAAATTAAAAAAGAAACGTTTCGTGTTTTCACAATTTTTTCATTTCTTTTAATCGGTTCGTAAACAAGTGCCTTCTCTTGTTTTTTAATGCCAGTTTTGGATGGCCCCTATGCATTAACGGATGTTCTAGCTCCTCTGTTTGTGTATTGAGAGTTGTTGGATCATTATTAATACATTAAAAGAGGACCTGTCACCCCCTGGTGCATGGCAAACTAAATGAAGCTTTGAATGCAGCACGTCTGCTGCATTCAGGGAAGGGCTCCCCAAGGTCTGTAGCCCCCTTGTAAGTTGTAAAAAATGTCTTTGCGCCACCTCCTGTTCTGCTGGTTCTACCCTCCTCCTCTCCTGCTCTCTAAATAAACATAAATAGGGCAGGTTTTGCTACTGACGTCAGGCTAAATACTTTGCAGCTGCTCTGACCAAACTCTGTGCGGTAGGTTGAGCGACAGAGAGCAGGAGAGGAGGATGGCAGAGCCAGCAGAACAGGAGGCAGCGCAGAGACATAGAAGGGGGCGGAATACACAAGGAGGAGGCTGGAAGACTGTGCCAGCAGTGAAGACCTCTTAATAAGATTCCACCCATTAGACTACTTATCTGTAAGTTTTCTCATGTTTTTTTTTTTTTAAAGCTTGCAGGG
This sequence comes from Allobates femoralis, assembly GCA_033576535.1. NCBI lineage: Eukaryota > Metazoa > Chordata > Amphibia > Anura > Aromobatidae > Allobates > Allobates femoralis. The sequence goes on along the minus strand of JARQOC010000001.1, from coordinate 139,476,061 downwards.
GGACTAGTGACATTGGGGTGCCCTTCCCTGAATGCAGCAGACATGCTACATTCAGTGCTGCATTTAGTTTGTCATGCAGCAGGGGGGGTGACAGGTCCTCTTTAAGGTGCAGAAGCTGACTAAATGGCAGGGACAGTTTTGTATGGAGTGGGTGAGCACTAGAAAAATGTAAGTATGAGTTTGCTGTAGTTGATTTTTTAAAAACAGATCTCTTGATGTTGTTATTCTCGATTTGAAGTTTTACATCAAGGAACTCCAGTTCGTGGCCACCAAAAACTGATGTAAAAAGCATGTTAAATTTATTGTGTCCATTTACGGTAGATAGCGAATGAAAGAATTAAATTCACTCTCATCACCTTCCCAAATAATTAATACGTCATCCACGTATCTAATATAATATTTGATGTAATTGAGAAAAGGATTATGAGAGGAATAAATAGTGTCTTCTTCCAATACTGGAAGAAATAAATTAGCGAGGGTACAAGCAATGGGGTACCCATCACTGTACCCTAGAATTGTAAATACCACAACTAAAGAAAACTAAAGGCATTATGACTCAAAATAAACTCCAAAGCTCCACATACAAAATCAACAATGCAGTTATCAATTGATGCGGTATTAAGGATATCTTTGACTGTGGTGACAGCCAATTGTTGTGGTATCCTGGTATAAAGGCTCTCAATATCGATTGAAGCTAGTTTGAAATTTTCTTGCTAGATGACTCTATGTTCTTAACTAAATCATTAGTGTCACGCACATATGAATACTATTAAGGAAAAAACAATCAATGTATTTAGATAAGGGTTCTGTCAAGGACCAGACCCCGACACTATAGGTCTACCCGGAGGCTCGTCCATATTTTTATGGACTTTAGGTAAATAACACCAGTGTGGTTTTCTTGGATGCTCTGGAAAAACTTTTTCTGCTTCTGTACTAGAAATAACATTATTAATTTCATGATGTCTTAGAAAGGAGCGTAGTTTATTTTTATAATTATGTGTCGGATCAGGGGGTAATAACTTGTAAGTTGTACTATTACTTAGTTGTGTAAATGATTCTACGCTACCACCTTTGTCTGCCTTTTTTATAATGGTGTCTTTCTTTCAGTTAATGCTTTGTTTTCTGCTCTAGATAGATTTGAAGGGGAGACTGGGTAGATAAGCACTTGTATGTCTTTCTCTACTTGCTCTTAAAACAAATCAATGGTATTTCCTGGTGAAATTGGAGGCATGGAACTAGATTTTATACCACCTGTAAAAGGTGGTCTAGTTAAAGGGTTTTTTCTCTTTGTGTGTGCTTGGGTCATTGATACTTAAAAGATCCTCAATATCTGATTGAAATTGACCTGGTGAAGCATCACGTTATAGGGGGCCGGGCTGGCTAGCTTATGCTCCCACGCCGCCAGGCCACGGCGACGTGGGGGGTACATCCCTGATGGTATACGTATGTGTACCCACTGGACCACAGGGGGGACCCGGACCTGCCTGCACAAGGGAAGGGCAGCGACCGGGGTCTGTGGCAGCTGAGCATGTGGGAAAGGTGCTAACATGCGGGACTAGATGACACCGCACACTTCACACTTTAATCTGCATAACGGGCTGTTTTTTTTTCATTGGGTACTATGCTTTGACCTTCTTACTACCGGTGTACCAGGTGTACTAAGCGTAATGCTTTGAGTAGAGGTGTACCTTGTAGGTGTCTCTGATTCTGAGTGAGACTTATATCTGAGAGCAGGACTGGCAAGTTCACTGTGCTCAGGAATCTGTTCTTCCTGTGCTTCTTCTACAGGTGCTTCTTCCAGTTCTTCCTGTCTTGTGATTTCATGTTGCACAGGTTCAGGTACTACCACTTGAGGAAATGCTAGCATTGGGACTAAGACGGCTCCATGGTAATTTGTCCAGGTTTTATCTTCATCTTTACTAATTAGGCACAATTTTGTATTGTCAGAGTTTGATGGGAAAACAGTGTATGGTGTTTGTTCCCATTGGTCATCTAATTTGTTGTTGCGTCTTTTCCTTTTAAGCACTTGCTGACCAGGTTGCAATGGAGTTGCTGGGGCATGTTGATTGTAGGTTTTCTTCTGTTTTTCTTGAGCTTACTGGAGAATCTTTTCAAAGCATTCTTGAACTAGGCGATACTTTTGCTGGCGTAGGGTATCCCAACTGGCTTCTGGAACTTCTGAGAATTACCATTTCCAAATCAAATGGCAGCTTATTGGGTCTTGCTCTCATAAGATAAGCTGGGGTGCAATTGGTTGAACTCACCGGGACATGGTTGTACAAGTCTACCAAGTCGGGTAACTTCTCTGGCCATTGGTTCCTTTCTGATGCTGGTAATGTCTTCAAGAGGTCAATCACTATGTGGTTCATCTTCTCACATAAGCCATTTATTTGAGGATGATAAGGTGTTGTGCGGATCTTCTTACATCCATATATGTTACAGAATTCTTGGAACACCTCTGCTTCAAAGGCTGGACCTTGATCTGCTAAGACCAGTTCAGGGTAACCATGGGGTTTGCAAAAGAATGTCTGGAATGCCTTTGCTGTGGGTCTTGCCAGTAAGTACTTCACTGGCACCACCACTAGACAACGGGAATAATGGTCCACTATGGTCATGGCGTAAACATAGCCGGATCTGTTTGGTGTTAACTTGACATCGTCTAAGGCTACTAATTCCGGGGGTTGCTTGGTAACTATGGACTGGAGTGGAGCTCTCTGGCTTTTTTGATCCTTCCTTCATAGGTTGTACGGGCCACATTTTCTACACCATTCTTCAATTGATCTTCTCATGCCACCCCAGTAGAGTCTTTCTCTTAAGAGCACTTCCAACTTCTTCCATCCAAAATGCCCTGCACCATCATGATAGGCTTCCAAGACCATTTTGACATCTCTTTTGGGTACAATGATTTGCCAGACCAACTCATGAGTTTTGGGGTTGGTATATCTTCTGCACAATTTACTTTGATACAGGAACAGTTTATTTCTTTCCTTCCACAACTGCTGAGCTTCAATTGGAGCATTCTAACCAGGGTATGCACCCTCCTGCGTCAGTAATTCCTTGACTAGCTTCACAGCCGGGTCACTGTCCTGTGTCTCAGCACATTCGTAATGTGGTAATGGGTTGAGCGTTGCCTTCTGATGCTTCTGGTACACACCTGTTCTGTACTGGGATGCTCTGGGGCGGTGAAAGGCCAGTAGCTCTATTTCTTCCAGCTCCTCCGGTTCCTCTTCCACGTCTTTTAGGTGCGGCATCCGGGATAAGGCATCTGCATTTGCATTCTTTTGGCCTGCCCTTTACTTGATGGTGAAATTGCAGTTAGACAGCCGGGTTATCCATCGCTGCTCCAGCGCACCTAGTTTTGCTGAGTCCAGATGGGTAAGCGGGTTGTTATCTGAATAGATGGTAAATCTTGCAGCAGCCAGATAATGTTTGAAACACTCTGTTACAGCCCAGACTACTGCCAGTAGTACTAACTTGAAGGAACTGTAATTATCCGGGTTTCTTTTGGTAGGACAGAGCTTCCTGCTTGCAAAGGCGATTACTCTTTATTTACCCTCTTGCACTTGAGACAGTACTGCTCCCAATCCCACATTGCTGGCATCCATGTACAGAATGAAGGGTTGATGGTTAATCATGGTATGCCATAATTTCATCCCCTGTCAGGGCCCACTTCAGCTTCTTGAAGGATTCTTCCTTTTCATCACTCCACTGGAAAGGAAGTGTGTCAGATGCTCTTCATATGTCTTGGAGTAGACTATGACGTCATCCAGGTACAGTAGGACAGTTTAGAGGTTCTTATGTCCTAGGCAGCACTCCACTAATATCTGGAATATACCAGGTGTGTTGCAGAGTCCAAACAGTATACAATTGAACTCACAGAGGCCCATCGGCGTAGTAAACGCTGTCTTCTCATGGTCAGCCTCTACCACAGGAATTTGCCAATACCCACTAGTCAGATCTAAGTTGGAAAAGTAGTTAGCAGATTTTAATGCGGCTAATGACTCCTCAATCGTAGGTAACGGGTATGCATCCTTGTGTGTAATGCGGTTGATCTGCCGGTAATCTACGCACATCCTCATGGTCCCATCCTTCTTTTTCAATAGCACTAAAGAAGCTGCCCAGGGGCTACAACTGTCTCTTATTACCCCTGCTTCTTTAATCTCTTTCAGCATATCCTTTGCACATTGGTAGTGAGTGTGTGGTACGGGTCTATACCTCTCCTTAATAGGTGGATGATTACCTGTGGGTATGTTGTGTTCTACCCCTTTGATCTGCCCAAAGTTTAGTGAGTGTTTACTGAAGACCTGTTCGTACTCTCTCACTACCCGGTATACTCCATGCTTTTGATGGGAGGGTGTAGAACTGGTACTACATGTAGCTTTTGGAACTAATCCTCCAGCTTTCCCTCAAGCCATTGCATTCCGTTTGACGGTTTCAAAGGTTCAACTGTTGAGATGGCATTGTTATCAACAGTGTACAATTTAGCCATGGTAGCATACTTTGGTAGGGTCACCTCTCTTCCCCGCAATTTAAAAGGCGTATTGGCACTCTACCCCTGTGTACTTCAACTACTCCTCTGGCCGTCAGCATAGTGGACCTACTTTCTGAGTACACGGGTTCTACCAGGGCCTGATAATCCGCCCTCTAAGGCCTATTGCGGCTCTACACCAGAACAACATTTCAGTTTTGGGAGGTATCACAATGGTTATCGGGTCACTTACCCTTGCACTACCAATTTCTCCTCCAGACAAGTCTACCTGCTGTCTCATCATCAATGCTTTGATTTCTTCCACAGAATTCACTGTTGCCCGAAATTGGCATTCTTGGCAGTCCGCAGTAAACAACAATAACTTCTGCAAGACAACTTTCTATTACATTCATTCCTAGCAGAATAGTTGGATTACATTCATGCTGGTCAACATCAGCAATTATCACCCCTTGATCTTTTAATTCTACTCTCAACTCCCAACTTTAATGGTCATTTCTTTAAACCCAATTTGTGGTACCGGTTTACCATTGCTAGCCAATATGTTAAAGTCATTATGTGGACCACGCGTAATGTCTGAATCAGCCCAATACCATTTATAAAGGATATGAGGTATGGAGGTTATCTGCGAGCCGGTGTCCAGTAAGCATTCAGGAGAATGCCATCCAGCACGACAGGTATGATTGAACGTCCTCCCACGTACCTGTCCCGCCAACTTGGTGGACCTTGTGAGTTTACTTCTGGGGGTGGCCTGCTTCCCCAGGGGATCCTCATTTAAACATACTCCCTGCAAGTGGCCTGGTTCTCCACAGCGCTGACAAATGAGCTGTCCATCCGGGTGGTAGCACTCTCTAGATCATCCTCGGGTCGCTGGATACCTCCTGGGTCTCATCCTTGGGACATCCTCTCTGCTTGTAGCCAACTCGATCTTTTCCACGGGCTTGGGTCTGCGCAGCTCCTGCATAGCCTTGGCCATCTCAGCTACAGTTTTGGTGAGTGCCTCAATCTTTTGGTTTAGAGCCTCATTAGTGATGGGCTAACAGAGGTTTAGCACTAGCCCCTGACATGGCCCTGGGATTTGCACTCCCGGTTGCTGGTATACTGCAACTAAGCATTGGGCAGAGTCTGTATCATGAGGCTCTTCTGCCTGCAGTATGCGGATTGCCCTTTCTTTAAATTGTACAAAGTTTAAGCTAGGGTTCTGTATAGCCATCATCCGCAGCCATCCTCTATGAGCAGGAAATAAGGGTCCATCAACAAATTGATCAATAAGCAGTGCCACCTGTGCCAGTCTTCCACCTGTGCCAAGGCGAGTTCTACCTATTTGAGTGCCCTGAGCGCCTCTTGTAAGTTCAATGCATAGTCTCTCACGCTCTCTTGTAGTTTCTGCCGGCACCCAAAGAATCTCATTTTTGCTCTGGCATCTACACTGGTTTCAAAGTAGCTTTCACCCTGGTCATTACATGCTCCACAGTGTCTTTTTCAGTATTGACCAGGACTTTGTTTCTCGCTGCGCGTGACCAGTTAACTGTCCCATTAATATACTGACGCGGCTGGCCCTCTTTAAGGGGCACCACACCCCCCTTGTAGATAGCTTTCACTTCCCGGTCGGGGTTTACAATTTTCATTCCGCAGTGGAACAGAGTTTCTCGCCCCCACCGGATGTCGTCAGAGCGTAGGTTGGGCCTTGTTTCGCGCTCTTTGAAGGGTACCGCCCATGATGATACGCCCCTTCTGCTTCCGCACACCACGCGCAACAACAATGACGAACAGTTCAAAACACGTATTTCACACAATTCACGGCACACAGTACCTGCTTTAACAGGCACGGGATCCTGTTTGTGATGCCAGGAACTTAGGCGCCCCCAGGCTGTTGGGTACTCAGGAACCGGATCCCTGCTACTGTCGCTGGGGTGTCACAGGGTCGTGACCCGGTCATGTGGCCTGGGCGTCAGTTGAAAAAGGGGATATGTACAGGGGAGGTTGTTGTGATGCCACCCGTGGTATGTGCAGAACCTTTGGGGGATGATGGGTAGCAGCTGAGATGGGACGGCTCTCCACGGGTAAAGCCAATCCCCGGGGCAGTGTAAATAGTCTATGTGTGGGATGCAGGGTGATGGGCACAAGGGATAGGCAGACTCACTGTTTGTAGTTTTCTCAGTCCTTTACTGGAGCAGATGGTAAAAGCTGTCCACGGAGTCTTGAGAGCAATTTGGGGTTATTCTCACTCGACGGGGTTTTTGGCTCCCTTACTGCGCTTGCAATTTGGCTCCTGCTGCTGCTTAGGCTTGGCTGCCGGCCCTGTCTCGTCCTGTGAGATACCGGTAAGGCTAGGGTCACACATAAGCCCTTGGTCCGTTTTTGGCTTCATTTTTGGCATTTTTTTTTTCTAAGTCCAAAAACTGATAGAAAAATGGATTGGATGTAATAAACACCCTGTCCGTTTTTTTCTGCACTTAAAAACATTGCTATGTCCGTTTTTGAGCCAAAAACGTTGCTAGCAATGTTTTTGGGGTCCGTTTAAAAAAAAAAAAATTTTTTTAACATGGGCCCTATGGAAAAACGGATCCGTTTTTTTGGGGTGCCTTAAAAAAACGGATCCGTTTTTTGAAAATTTTGGTCAAAAATTGACTAAGTCCAAAAACGTTCAGGGGTGTAGGAGGCTCAAAAAGCACCCAAAAAAACGGATTGGTCATGGAAATCACTTCTAAAAACGGATTTCTATGTGTGACCCCAGCCTAAGAAAGGCAACTCGAGTCCTTTACTTATACCCTGTTCCCAGGTGTCAATGTCTCTGAACTCTCTCTACGTTGCTGTTTCTGTGGATTCCCAGTGTAGCTGGGAATCTGGAACTCCCATCGTCCGATATTGACTGCCGGGAGGTGTGACCCTGCACAGTCTCGGACTCCGGTGTCTGTTCTATGCGCTTTTCCTTTGTGGTGAGCACGGAGTTGATCAGCCTCCTAGGTGTGTTGGTCATCCTCTCCTCAGACCCTAGTCTTAGGCCTGGAACTCAGATAGCGACTCTGGGATGAGCTTAGCATGGCTCTCTTACACCCAGGTCCTCTTCACACTCCTCCCAGGAACTGCACTCTTCACAGCCCTCTCAGGAACTGCACTAACTAGCTCCTTTCCAGACAAGAATATATAGGGGAGCTCACCCTGAACCCGGGCTTGGTTTTCCCCTTCTGGCCTGGAGGTGTTGGAGTTGCTTGTGTGTTGCCTGTTGAGAATACCCTTTGTTGCTCTCTTGTGACACCACCACCCAGGTGGCACTTTGACCCAGGGGTGCCACGCAGACTTTAATTCAGTTATGGGGTTACAAGGGTTGCAGGAAGGGGGTGTGCAGAGGTGGAGTGCAGAGACTATGGTTGCACCATTTCACGTGTTAGCGCTTCAACGGGTCCTGTATGGGTATATGACGTCAGTTCCTCTCCTTGAAACATTCGGACCCTGCAACATTACTGCCCATGAATTAAAAGAAAGTGTTAAATCAAGAGCAACTAATCAAGAAAAGCAAAAACAGTATTATCACTTACCAAAATAAGATAAAATCAAAGCTTTGAGTTGAATACAAACATAAAAGGTAGAAGTTTTATACATGTGTGTTGGTGCCCAGATTCATCTCTATTCACACTAAAGGCCCCGTTACACATTATGATGTCCCAGCGATCCGACCAACGATGGGGGTCACTGGGACATCGTTATCTGATCGCTGGTGAGCTGTCAAACAGGCAGACTCACTAGCGATCAGCGACCAGTGAGAACGCTGGTATACAGGGTAAACATTGGGTAACTAAGCAGAGCGCTGCCCTTAGTTACCCGATGTTTATCCTGGTTACCAGCTCCCAGCGTGTGCTGTGCGAAGCTGGGTGGTCGTTGATTGTTGGTCTCCCGCTGTCACACACGCCGATGCTGTTCGCCCAAAGGGAGACCAACGATCAAAAAATGGTCCTGTCCATTCTTTCACGATCAATGATCAACGAACTTATCAATGGTCGTTGCTACGTGTCACACGCAACGATATTTTGACATCGCTGCAAGATCACAAAATCGGTGACGTTGCAACGATATCGTTAATGATATCGTAGCATGTAACGGGGCTTTAAGAGTCCATTTTTATATCGAAGAGACACACCTACTCTAATGCATTAACCCTTGTTGCACTTCAAGTCCCATAGTGAACCTTGCTATGATATATAACAGCCATTTATAATGCAGCTGGTCACCTTATCATACTTTTATACACGCAATGCTGCACTTAGTCATGCAGTTACACACATCCAGACATTTTTGGAATTGCATACTAAATGCCACAGATTTACTTGACCCAATTTAGGCTAGGGTCAGATTAACGTTTTTTTTTATCCTGATCCGTTTTTGAGCATTAAAAATGCTCAAAACCAGATCCGCAGCCCATAGGCTGCAATACAAAAACCGGATTGCGCTATTTGCAATCCGGTTACCACATTCCGGTTTCACTGCCTGCATGAAAAATCATGCAGGCAGAGTTTTTCGGAAGAACAAAGGGTTAAATGCTATTAATAGATGTGTGCAACATGTCTCTAGGGGTTGCTCACCCTCCCTAGAGACATGCTGTCCACACAGGTCGGCATGTGAGGGGTTAATTCTATATTTACCTGTTTCGCCTCTATTGTCAGCTTTTTCTATACTTTATAATTACAGCCGCCGGCTCCTGTGTTTGCAGGAGTATACTATGTAGTTTGTGTAAGCACCAGAGACCTCTCTAGTGCTTACGCCATTTGCGTAGTCTACAGGCTGCTGTCCAGGGTCCTGATTGCTAATACAGTAGTTCTATGGGCATCGCACAGCCTTAGAACTACTGTACATGATATGAGGACCCAGGACAGCAGCCTGTAGAATACTCAAATGGCGTAAGCAAGAGAGACAGCTCCTTATAAAGGATGCCGTCCTGTCTCTGGTGCTTATGCAAACTACGTAGTATACTCCTGCAAACACAGGAGCCGACGGCTGTCATTATAAAGTATAGAAAAAGCAGACAACAGCGGCAATACAGTTAAATATAGAATTAACCCCTCACATGCCGACCTGTGTGGACAGCATGTCTCTAGGGAGGGTGGGCACCCCCTAGAGACATGTTGCAATTATTTTCCTTGGCCTGTATTGGGCTGAGAAAAATCTAGCAGGTCTTAGCTCCCTGATTGCTTAACATGAGCCCCAGTGCAATGCAAGATTATCTCACATTGCACTTGTGCAAGTCACATGCTAGTGTGACTTTACCCTAAGGGTGCATTCACATCTGCGTATATAAAATCATCCAGATTCTCAGCCAGAAAACTTGATGAGTGTCAGGAGAATGTCATGTGTTTTTTTCCTCACCTAGCATCAGTGTGTCATGCAAGTGCAATGTAAGTGTGTATTTATTTCTCAACCAGAAAAAAATGCACTCGATCCTAGGTGAGCAAAAACCACTCACTCGCATGACATTTACGTGACATACAAACACTGGGTGAGGAAAAAACATATGCTACTCTCCTACTTTTCCTAACTGAGAATCTAGGTGATTTTATATATGTAGATGTGAATGTATTTTAATAGGAGGTATGAGGAGGAGTGAAAGGAGAAAGAGGGGACCCACTTTGCTGATTCCACAGGTATGTTCACACATATAAAAAATAATCGGCAGAGTTTATCATCAGTGTGAACTCTGCATATAACCTGCATACAATCAGTTTTTTTACAGCAACAATTTGTAATTTACAAGACCATTTACAGTTTCCTAAATTAAAGAATTAATAAACGGATGATATATTGTGGCTCTATATGGCATCCAGGTTTTTTTGTGTCCTCATAGAATTGAATGGGTGAGTCCTATCCAACACATGAAATAAACTAATGCTCGCTACCATTTTTTTCAGACTTTGTCAGTTTTTTTTAAAAAAGTTGCTCATCTGCACTGCTCCATTGAATAACATTGGGCCTAGTATTTTCCACAGACATCAATCAGACAGTAAATCCGATCATGTGAATTTGGCACAAGACCTTGTCAGTGCAGCATCGGAATCAGTGCTGTTTACGGGGGACGAGCTTACTGGCAGAGCAGATGGGAAGTGGTTCAGGTGCCCACAGAGAGATTCACCAGCAATGTGCAATTTTGAATCTAACCCTATTGCATATACGGTAATTACTTTTACTTTTCCAATGCCAGCATGTAGCAGGGAGTATTTGTATTCTGGTGTCATGTTTACATAAGGGAAGATAGAATTTGCACAATAAATGTTGGATCCTTTCATCTGTTGCCCAGGGCTTGCCGTGCTTCTTGTTTATTTCTTGTTGTATGGGTATCTATGGTGACCATTATGTCATCCTCATGCATAATGTGGTAACCAATTTTGTATCATCACTATGGCTTGATAAAACATTCATTCGAGAATGAAGTATTCCTCAGTGATGGTTGGAACTATGGCTAATATAATGGAATTGAATTATGCCTTTGGCATGACAGGGTGACAAAGGAAGTGACTTTCATATGTGACTGATTCTAAATAAAAATCCTATAGGTATTGCTATATTGATAGGTGTTATTAGTCTAAGTACTGTATATCACACATAGAAATTGTCAAAAATCTTAAACTACTTTTAGTTAAATTAATAGGAAAATCTGTGGACCTATCTGTAGGTAGTATAGTATTTACACATTTGATTAAAAAAGCACTCCCATCAAAGTTTTGGTCCTCTTAACATATTGTAATCATTATGCAGCACTGTATACCATAGCTACAATTACTCATTTAGCCTTCCTACCCAGTAAATTCTTCTCCTTAGGGTACCGTTACACGAGGCCATATCGCCGCGGATTACATATGCGACGCAGGGGCGTTGCCTATCGCCGGCGACAGCGCCGCTGCGTCGCCTAATGAAAAGGGGCGATTTCGGCGATAAATATCGCCTCTGAGTGGTCACCAGGTTTCACAGCAGTGCTCTGAAACCAGGCGAGCACTCTGGGGCGACGTGTAAACATCGCCCCATGTAACATGCCGATCGGCGATGCTACAGGCGATGGGAGCCATAGGCTCCCATGTTACAGCATCGCCGCTGGGGTCTGTAGACACCCCCAGTGGCGATGCCGCCTGTAACATCGCCGGCGCGTCACCGGAGGAATCGCCGCTGGTGGGGCCCCAAAACCGTGCGTGCCCTCGAGCGTCACCGGTGATATCCCCGGCGATATGGCCTCGTGTAACGGTACCCTCACTCTTCCATATGTAGCAACAGGAAGTTTATTTTCCCTGTGGGAATCAATCTTCTCTTTAACTCCTGACCTAGCTGCACTCCCCCCTGCCAGGGACTTTGCAGTTACTCATTACTTTTTCAGGTACAACAAACTTCCATGTCGCGTTCCTGGTGCGGAGGAGAGTGTGCGATTTGTGCTCGGGCATCCGCCTGCGTACAAATCACATATTGCAGTGAATGGGAGCGCACAGTCATGCGCAGACCTGCGCAGCACCGTGCGTTGTCATTCTAAACATAGGGGCTGCGTTCAGCTTGTGGATCTCCTCCGCAGGACGCTGCGGAGGGTCCGCAAGTCTGAAGCCAGCCTTAGAAGGATTCAGTTAGTCAGTTTTTAATCATGTGATGTCATAAATCTCATGAAAAAGAAGAATTAACTGGGTAAAAAGATAAAATGATCAATTGTAAGTACACAGTACTATATAATATGACTGGAATACACTAATTGAATAAAAACTATAATTGAATTACTTGTTAAAGGGAACCTGTCACCTGGATCTAAGCCCCTACACTATCACTACCTGTCCCTGCACCTTCCTAGCTGCTCCCTATCTATCCCTCTCTGAGCTAAATCCGCCTTATAAAACAGCAGAAAAATAACTTATAAACTTACAGAAGTCCCTGAGGCTGGGGACTGAAAAGGTGGCGCCAGGCTCCATTCTGCCCCTCCTCGATGCAGCAGCACACGCCCCGCTGGGCGGCATTATTCTTTCTTCATCGCCGCCTCCTCCATTTGGAATCTCCTGTCTGCTTTACACCTATCATGTTGTGGTGATGCAACCTCGATGTGTCCCCTGACTGAGACACAGCATATGGGAGATTGTATCTTCTGCTCGATAGCAGCACACGCAGGGTGAGCTGCTACTGGAGCTAAGTGCTGATTGAAATCACTGAACCCCAGGTGTGCGGGTGAATAGGAGATGATATGTGCTGCCCTGGGCTGTGGGGAGGGGGTGGAGTGTGTCAGGACAGCAGCAGGAGCTGCTGGGATTGTATGAGGTTCTACTCGGCTGTGCCCCGGTGTAACAGGCCAGACTAACCCCCCCGACCAGAATATACTCGGGGTTAAAGTGGCCTAGGCCAGATTATACCCCTCCGTATACCACAGCAGCTGTAGATCAGGGCTCCAAGCAACACATGGGGGCCCGAGGCAGCACAAAGTGGCCCCAGGCAGCAGAAAGTGGCCCTACGCAACATACAGGGGCCCCAGGCAGTGCTAGGGCCCCAGGCAGTGCTAGGGGCCCCAGGCAGTGCACAGGGCCCCAGGAAGCACAAAGTGGCCCCAAGCAGCACACAGGGGCCCCAGGCAGTACTAGGGGCCACAAGCTACACACAGGATCCCAGGCTACACACAGGGGCCCCATGCAGCATACAAGGACCCCAGGCAGTGCACGGGGCCCCAGGGAGTGCACGGGGCCCCAGGGAGTGCATGGGGCCCCAGGCAGTGCACGGGGCCCCAGGCAGCACAAAGTGGCCCCAGGCAACATACAGGGGCCCCAGGCAACATACAGGGGCCCCAGGCTACACACAGGGTCCCAGGCTACATACAGGGGCCCCATGCAGCATACAAGGGCCCCAGGCAGTATAAAGGGGTCCCAGGCAGCGCATGGGGGCCAGAGGCAGCACACAGGGGCCCCAGGCAGCACAAAGTGGCCCCAGGTGGCCCACTGCCTGGGGCCCCTGTATATTGCCTGTGGTCACTTTGTGCTGCCTGGGGCCCCTGGTACTGCCTGGGGCCCCTGTATGTTGCCTGGGGCCACTTTGTGCTGCCTGGGGCCACTTTGTGCTGCCTGGGGCCTGTGCACTGCCTGGGGCCCCGTGCACTCCCTGGGGCCCCGTGCACTGCCTGGGGTCCTTGTATGCTGCATGGGGCTCCTGTGTGTAGCCTGGGATCCTGTGTGTAGCTTGTGGCCCCTAGTACTGCCTGGGGCCACTTTGTGCTGCCTGGGGCCTGTGCACTGCCTGGGGCCCCGTGCACTGCCTGGGGCCCCGTGCACTCCCTGGGGCCCCGTGCACTGCCTGGGGTCCTTGTATGCTGCATGGGGCCCCTGTGTGTAGCCTGGGATCCTGTGTGTAGCTTGTGGCCCCTAGTACTGTCTGGGGCCCCTGTGTGCTGCTTGGGGCCCCTGTGTGCTGCTTGGGGCCACTTTGTGCTGCCTGGGGCCACTTTGTGCTGCCTGGGGCCTGTGCACTGCCTGGGGCCCCGTGCACTGCCTGGGGCCCCGTGCACTCCCTGGGGCCCCGTGCACTGCCTGGGGTCCTTGTATGCTGCATGGGGCCCCTGTGTGTAGCCTGGGATCCTGTGTGTAGCTTGTGGCCCCTAGTACTGCCTGGGGCCCCTGTGGGCTGCTTGGGGCCACTTTGTGCTGCCTGGGGCCACTTTGTGCTGCCTGGGGCCTGTGCACTGCCTGGGGCCCCGTGCACTGCCTGGGGCCCCGTGCACTCCCTGGGGCCCCGTGCACTGCCTGGGGTCCTTGTATGCTGCATGGGGCCCCTGTGTGTAGCCTGGGATCCTGGGTGTAGCTTGTGGCCCCTAGTACTGCCTGGGGCCCCTGTGTGCTGCTTGGGGCCACTTTGTGCTGCCTGGGGCCCTGTGCACTGCCTGGGGCCCCTAGCACTGCCTGGGGCCCTAGCACTGCCTGGGGCCCCTGTATTTTGCGTAGGGCCACTTTCTGCTGCCTGGGGCCACTTTGTGCTGCCTCGGGCCCCCATGTGTTGCTTGGAGCCCTGATCTACAGCTGCTGTGGTATACGGAGGGGTATAATCTGGCCTAGGCCACTTTAACCCCGAGTATATTCTGGTCGGGGGGGTTAGTCTGGCCTGTTACACCGGGGCACAGCCGAGTAGAACCTCATACAATCCCAGCAGCTCCTGCTGCTGTCCTGACACACTCCACCCCTCCCCACAGCCCAGGGCAGCACATATCATCTCCTATTCACCCGCACACCTGGGGGTCAGTGATTTCAATCAGCACTTAGCTCCAGTAGCAGCTCACCCTGTGTGTGCTGCTATCAAGCAGAAGATACAATCTCCCATATGCTGTGTCTCAGTCAGGGGACACATCGAGGTCGCATCACCACAACATGATAGGTGTAAAGCAGACAGGAGATTCCAAATGGAGGAGGCGGCGATGAAGAAAGAATAACGCCGCCCAGTGGGGCGTGTGCTGCTGCATCGAGGAGGGGCAGAATGGAGCCTGGGGCCGCCTTTTCAGTCCCCAGCCTCAGGGACTTCTGTAAGTTATAAGTTATTTTTCTGCAGTTTTATAGGGCGGATTTAGCTCAGAGAGGGATAGATAGGGAGCAGCTAGGAAGGTGCAGGGACAGGTAGTGATAGTGTAGGGGCTTAGATCCAGGTGACAGGTTCCCTTTAAATTTAGTTATATTTCCATGGACCTAGAGTTTAGGACAGCTTCACACACTTTACACTCAGCCTACCACCTTGGAGCCACCCTACCCAGTGTTCTGCTCTCTTCTGCTGCCCTTCATCAGTAGTCCTCTGTCTCCCCACTCTTCTCTCACCTGCTCTTCTTTTACTGCTCAGGGCCTATTTGCCTGGTTCCCTGAAAGCCACTACAGCTCTTCTGCTGAGTGCAACTCAGATAAGTGAGTACGCTGACTCTCAGAAAAAACAAGCCCAGTAGCCTGTTCTCCAGCCAATGCCCAGTATTCACACTCTTCTGAAGAACTTCTCCAGTCTCCAGTGCCTGAGCAAAAGCTCCATTTGGTAAAGTGCTCTGCTAGCGTGATATTTGTTCCTGTTACATTGGCATTAAATCTGGCTTCTCTATCTATCAGGAGCCTGCACTGGTCCTCTGACCATATTCGCTAATGTGTGAGCCCATCTGACGATGCTTGGTACCATGTATTGAACTACTCTCTAAAAAGCAACTTGGGGGCAGTGAAATCCATATTTTTGTAACAAAGTTAAAAAGGTATTCTCAAGTATGAAAGTTATTCCCTATCAATGGGATATAGGACAACTTCCCAATTGCTGGGGCTCTTATCCAGAAGACTGGCGTGCTGAAAAGCCCCATGTGGATAAATTATAGGTCAATCATGTAGACAACCACTCTATACATTCTTATGGGGGTGCTGAACACTAACAGAGGATAGTGCTTGGCTATCTCTGGCCATCACATAAGAATAAATGACGCATATGACAAAGCACTTCTCCATTTACTTGGGGGTCCCAATTCTCAAAATTAGCATTGGTCAGATCCTCCACAATTAGCAACCTATCATCTGTCCTATTAATATGGGATAACTTTCAAAACTGAGAACACCGCTTTAAAGGCTAAATACTAGAGGATTCCCTAGATTCTGCTTCTCAGTTTAGCAAATGTTATGTTATCAATCCAGAGGGTTCACATCTACACAAGTAGGCTCTTTGAGGATTTCTTCTGTTCAGTAGAATTTTAGGGGGCAAGTGATGAAGCCTAAACTTTCTTCTGTAATATATCTACATAAAACCAGCCAGGGATGGTGTTACCACCCAGCACACTTGGGCAAGTGCTGGGGGCCTGCACAGCCAGGGGTCCTACTTGTCGTCGGGGACACCGTGTGCGTAGCTTGCTTGATGGTATCCCCAACACTTCATGGCTTTCCCCTTCCTGCACTGTGCACTGAGCGCAGTGTTTGACTGTTGGTGGCTTATGTATTGTAACATGGCAGCAGCCGCCCTATCACTATACCTATAATATAACTATAATATCACTGGTCCCTGCCAGGCAAAGTGACAGAGATCCGCTGCCGGCTTATTACAATGCATAAGATGCCAGCAGTCGGTTGCTGAGATCAGCGCACAGCGCAGGATGTAGCGGACATGCACAGAGGGGAGAGACACAGCACACAGGGGAAAGACAGGCACAGGATGGAAAGACAATGCAAAAGGTAGAAGACAATACATGGGGGGGAACAGAGCACACAGGGGCCCCATTGCAGGGTGCAGAGATACAGCTCACACAGGGGGAAAGGCACAGGGTGGAGAGACACAGCTCATATGGGATGAGACATGGTGCACAGGGGGATTAAAAAGCACACAGTGGGAAAGACACAGTGCACGGGGTGGTGTAGGATCACAGCGCATGAGAGTGATTATATTTAAATTAATTTTATTATATATATAAAGACAGCATACAGCCTATATATATTACATGCATACAGCCAGCAGCCTCTATATTATATATACATCCACAGCCTCTATATTACATATGTATATATTCAGCCAGCAATCTATATTATATATATATACGGTATACAGTTGCAGCCGATACATTATATATATACAGCCAGTATGTGTCAGGCTGTGTTCCCATGATCAGTGTTTGCAGCTTTATGGACACAATGTGTTTGCACTGCGTACATAATGCTGCATTGTACAGCACAAGCACAGTCTATGATGTCATTTACAGAAATATCATGCCCACTGTGCAGGGATGAGCGAGTACCATAATATTCGTACTCGCTATTCTCGCAACGAGTAGGTACCGGTACTCGGTACTTGTTGCGAGTACAGCGAGTACGAATACTTTCGCAGTGTATCTATAGATACACTGTGAAAGTAGCCTAAAAGTGATTAAAAGTTGTTAAAAATAATAAAATTACATACTCACCTGTCCGACGCCTGCACCGAGACCGGCAAAGAAGACATCCCATCGCAAGTCTTAGGTGTACTGTCAGGACCTTGCAAACTGGACAATCAGGTAGCCGCTAGCGATCACGTGCTTGTGACATGGCGCCATTTGATTGGCCAGATCGCTATTGGCCGTCTGATTGGCTGGTAGTCACAGGTCCTTGTCCAGCGATGGGATGTCTTCTTTGCCGGTCCCAGTGCACGCGTCAGACAGGTGAGTATGTAATTTTATTATTTTCTATAGATCGATCTATAGATACACTGCGAAAGTATTAGGACTACTCGCTACTCCCGAGTACACATAAGATACTCGGAGAGCAGCGAGTAGCCAAATACCACTACTATTCGGCGAATACCGAATAGTAGCGAGTATACTCGCTTATCCCTACCGCAGTGCTTTATTCCTCTGCAGCGTTACCAGACATGTGGGGCGGCTTCCTGGCCGCAAGCATGTCAATTTATGCGGAGTTGGATGCAATCTGGGCAAGTGAATGCAGGAAAAAGCCTCCGCACCTCGAACACTGACCGTGGTCACAGGGCAGCTACGTACACCCGTGGAGATAATGGTTTCCCGCAGGAGAGGAGGCACTACATCCAGGATGCAGTGTCTCTGGATCATGTGCACATACCCTTAAGGGACCCCACTGAGACTCTTTCTTCCAGGGACCACAAAAGCCTGGAGCCAAGCCTGTACTTGCAGTTAGTAAAAAGTCTCAGTTAAGCAAACCATTGGTCATCCATCATTGATGACAGGGATTTAAAACTGTTTTTTTCTTCCTCCAGTGTTGATTCCAAAAATATAATTTTTGGTGTTTTAATATTATGACTACAGCATTGTTTCACCTTAAGAAGTGTACTTTGTGTACACAGACACGATATGAAGAAGGTGATGATGACCTTGCTCTATTGATTTTCTAATGTCTACATGCCCAGTCATTCTCAGCTATGTCTGTCATTGTCCAAGAAACAAAGGTTAATCCAAGAAACCAGATACTTTATTTAACCAATTGAAATCTGGCAAGACATGCATTGTTTAGTGTAGATGCTAAAGCCAGATTGCATTCAGCTCATAATATAAACACAGCTATGAATGTGGACACATATCCGCGTCCCTGTTCTTGCTGCCAGGCATATCATCTCAGTAGGGGGCTGCTTGCCCTGGAGACACTAACATATACAAGGATTACTGCTTTCTGTCAGCAAACCTAAGAAGCCACGGATGTATCCTTGACCCTTTCTAAGGGTGAAGACTAAACAGAGAACTAGTTCAAAAACAGCAAACTTGATTTTAAAGCCAGTATGTTTTGTCGTTTTCTTCCTTCATTAATAGTGTATGTTTAAAGAGAATCAACCAGCAGAATTTAGGGCTATAAAGTGAAGCCAGTGTCTTACAAGCCTAAGAGGGTGGGGGGAGGGTTTAGCTTACAGCCGAAAGGCATGCCCACAGAGGAAGAAAAAAAAAACAACTCCAGTGATACACATATCAATCATCTGCTGCCCTGTTTTCCAGGAGTTTTATGACACTTTTCTCTGCAAGCAAACATGGAATCATTCAAGTAAAGGTATGATTGCATTCAGCATCCCAGTGCCTATAAAGCACTGGCTTCACTTTGGTGGTTGGTTCCCTTACCTTTCATGATGCAGCCAATTTTTATTTTTACATTTTTGTTTACCCTCCCTTCTTCAAGAGCCATAACTTTGCTATCATTCTGTCTAATAACATGAAAAATCCTTGCAGCACACAGCTACTACCAATGATGTACAAGTGCTACAAGCCATATGTGTTTGAGGAAAGTTTAAAAACTTACGTTTTTTCAAAAAACTCAATAATCTATCTTTATTCTGAAGTCTTAGTACAAGCATTGGCCAATGCTGTTTGCTCATCAACTGCGACAAAGTATTCAGGCATGATGATCTACTCTAATATCTATTTCTTGTCCACCCCATTTTCAGTGGCAGACACCATCTATACCTCGATCACTGTAGGTAATGAGGGTGCACATTGCAGCAAAGGAGCTGCAACTCCATATAATAAATAACAAGAAAATGCACAGCACTCAACAGACTAGTGTGAACTGGTGCAAGCATCTTTGCTTGCACCAGTTCACACTAGTCTGTTGATCTGTGCAGTTTTTCTTGTTATTTATCATTCTGTCTATATAGACATATGAGGGCTTCTTTTTTGTTGGACAAGTTGTACTTTAAAATGACATCGATCATTTTATGACATAGTGTACTAAAAATGTGAAAAAATTCGAAGTGCGGTGAAATTGTGAAAAATATGCAATTCTGACATTGTTTATTTCTAACGGCTTACACTATGTAGTAAAATGCCCTCACATGAGACTCACATGCCTCATCCTTCAAGGCCACCCAGACAGGAGCATGGAGCTGCATATGTTAATATTCAGCTTACACGCTCCTGTCCAGATGGACCCAGCCGTTACAAGTAAAGCATTGGAGTCCCATGCGAGTATCTCACATGCGTCTCGCTCAGTGTGTCTCTGGCCTAAGCACAATTACAGCAATACCAAACATGTCCACATTTTTTTTGTTGTTAGCGGTGAAAGAAAAATCTCAAGTGTGTGAAAATAGAAAAATTTGAGGTTGTGTCACCATTTTCTTCGGCCAGTAAAGTTTTCATTTTTCAGTTGATGGAGCCATGTGATGGCTTATTTTGCGAGTCAAGATAATGTTTTTATTGATACTATTTTGGCATAGATATGATGCTTTGATCGCTTGTTGTTTTATGGTATTGCAACAACCAAAGGAATGTCATTTTGCATTCTTGAATTCTTTTTGTTTATGGTGTTTACTGATCGGGTTAATTATTTTAATATCTTGATTGATCAGAGTCTTTTAAACGCGGCGATAGACGTGTTTTTTTATCATCTTTATTTTTAGTAATTAAAGGGTTAACTTTCATGCTTACCTTTTTATTTTAACAATTTTACTTTTCACTGTATGCAGGGTTTCTAGGAGCTTCGTAATGAAAATATGGATGTTTTCACAACCCATTAATGCCTCGCTATCACTACAGAATGGTGCACACTGTTACATTTAGCAGGTTGACAATTGCACTCACGATTATTAGAGGTAGGTCTTGGCTGTAACACAGCCACACCCATACAGCCACCATTCATATTCAGCAATGTAAATTATGGCAGACTAATCACACTGTATAGACACCATGGTAAGCTCATGAGCACGATCTGCTCACTTTTATTGTTGGGGTAAGGAGATCGGTTGATCAATTTTGGGGGGAATGTGGGTGGATGAGGCAGGTTTGGGGGAGGTGTGGGAGGCAGGATTGATACGTATAGTGGACATACATACACACACAACAGACAAACACTCAGCTTACAAGTAAGAACAGTTAGTTACTATGCCCGGGCAACACCGGGCTCTACAGATAGCATTTTTATAAAGGAGGTATTGATATGGATTTGTCACCAGATATCGGTAACAATTAGTGCCTACTCTTGAATGCACTCGATTCAATATAATTGAAGCATTTTCTGGCAGACACCATTGGAAGGATGGGGAGACTGTAAAAATGCATGGGGAACATACTAGACACAGGTTGGTGCTGGGAAGTAAAAAAATTAAATCATTTTTTTTTTTTTAAAGTGTGGCATACAACCCTTTTTGGAAACCAGCTAAGGCAAATCAGTGAGAAATTATGGATTCTCTGAGGAGGCTTCTATCTTGCGCAACCAGTAGTGCATCACCTTCATGAAGTTGTTGGGTATTTGGAAGCGGCTCACACCCTGGCCATACCAGAACCCAATATATCCCTCCCTGACCAATATTTGGGAGGGAGAGATAAGCTTACGGTTTTCAGAGAGTCCTGTAAGTTAAATTCAGGCTTTGCCCTTGTTCTTTGGTATTGAGGAACAGCATGTGGGCATTATACTCTCCCTTCTTAACGGGCATCCCCAGGCCTGGGCCTTCTCTCCACCAACCAAAACTCCATCTATGCGGTCGGCGGACAAGTTTTTTGTGGCTCTGGCCCTGGTGTATGGTGATCCTAATGGCGTCTCCTTGGCTGAGTCAAAGCTGCGTAAGCGCAGGCAGGAGTACAAACTGGCCGAGAAGTATTGCTCTGAGTTCAGAAGATGGGCTACTGACACTCAGTGGAATGACCATGCTCTCAGGAGTCAGTTCTGTCTGGGTTTTTCAGATCGGCTGCAAGACTCTATGACTTAGTACACTGCTCAGGAGTCGTTGGATGCTGCTATGCCTCTTGCTATAAGGTTGGGCAGATGCCTGAGAGAAAGATCTGAACCAACCTGCCCCGGTGGCCATCCGTGCTGGGGAGGTTGCAAGTGTGGGTTCAGATGTTCCATAAGCAGTTGTGGAATGTAACTTCTCTTACTAGCCGGCTGCTGTTCATCAGGTTTGGAGGTCTTGTTTCTTTTGTGGTCAAGCTAATCACTTTATAAGGGTCTGTCCACACCACTCTAAACAAGCTTCTCAGCCACTGAAGTCCTTTGAGGGTAAGTGACTGAGTACTACTGTCTCTATCACAAGAAAACAAGAAAAAATAAAGGCTGCAAAAAGAATCCTGTGTGCGACTCCTACTTGTTATTGAAACTACTGTCTCTCTCATGTTGGTCAGTCCTGCTTCTATGTCTACAGCGAAGGTGGTTAAGCACCGACTGGTGAATAGGGGTAAAACCCAACCTACACCTTAGAATGATGCTGGAGCCAGGTGTTATCCTAAGAACAGTGATAGAGGGAGGGAGGTGACTTCCACTAAGTCATGTGGGAAAGTCTCCTGAGAAGGGACAAATATTGTTTGCCTCCCTGAGAATGTACCCTTTGTCTGTAAGTGCATGAATGGTAATAAACGTCCAGGTCCAGACCTAAGTGTGGATTATTTTGTTAGGTTGTTGTGCAAACACGTTAGGTGGAAGTGCGCGCTGGAGCTCCTATTTCTGGAATTATTGGTCCATTTAGGATATCAGCCATTTGCAACCCTGTGTTGTTTTAGCTCAAACTTTCTTCAGTGCTAAATACCTGTAATAACTTCCACAAGTCATTGCTCAGGAAATTTACACCATTACCGGACTTGCCAGGTGTAGAGTCCAGAGACCTCTCATAATGGGGGTGGGGAGTACTGTCACATGTTAACTGCTTTCGATCCATGTGTTAAGCTGCTGTTTAATCAAAGTTTATTTCCTTTGGTACATCCGGAGTTAATGCCAGAAAGCTGCTGCAGTTTATGTTATGTGTTCAGCTCTGCATGTGAAGGTGTGTGTGTGTGGGGGAGTGTCAGAGCACTCAGATCTCCACTCCCTCAGCCTTTAATTAGCTCCTGTTCCTTCCACTGGGTGTCACATATAGAGTTTACTTTTTACTTGGACACCGTTCATTGAAGACGTGCGTGCTGTGCTCTTCTGCTGCTATTCCCTTCCTTAGGAGTTGCTGTGTTTTCCCAGTCTGTGGGTGGAGATAAGGGCTCTTAGTCTTTGGTTTTTCAGGAGGGAAGGGCAAGGGTGGTGACCCAGACCTCCTCACCATCCGGGGTATCTCTGGGAGCAGGGTAAACAGGGACTCCCAGTCTAAGGGTCAGACTAGCTCCTCTGAACACCTCTCTCCATCTTACCATCCTGCTTCCTGATCCACTATCCGCCCCTTAACAATTTGTAAGAGAAGGTAAGTGCCAGTCAGAATGTTGGTAATGCAGCTGTTGTGATTTATCTGGACTTTGCAAAGGCATTTGATACTGTGCCACATAATAGCCTTATGCTGAAGCTCCAGAAGCAGAACTAGGGGAACATATATGTAGGTGGATAAGGAAAATTGGCTATAAAGAAGGAAACGAAGAGTTGTCGTAAATAGTACATTCTCTAAATCGAAGAGATGGTACATTCTCTAAATGGGATATAGTTAGCAGTGGGGTACTGTAGGGAACCTATTAAGGACCTATTAAGTAGTATAGTTGCAGGGGGTCAAAGGGGGCGAGAACCCTGAGCAAAGGGGTTAGAGTAGTGTGTGAGGAAGGGAAGAAGAGGCAAGAAGGAGATGAGAGTTCCTGGGTTTGGAGCTGCTGAAAGCTCACTCCATGCTTACACGCTGAGAGCAGGACACCAGAGTCCTAGGCCGCTAGGGATTGCAAACTCTGGATGCAGAATCTGGAGACCAGGAGATTGCAGGTCTGCTGGTCACCCATGTAGGTCCAGCAGCACAGCATTACAGAGAGCTCAGAGCTGTGACTACCGCATCAGCTTGCAAAGGGCTCGCAATGCCTGCTGGCTGGAGTAGTTACAGAGAAGAGAAGCAGAGAGGACAGAGCAGCTTGCAAGCTTCTGAATCCTCAAACAGACAAGCATGGATGGAAGGTTTTTTCTCCCCACTTAGTGGAGAGGACTCCAGTTGCTTCTGGACAGACTGGACCGTGGACCTGGTGGAAGTACCCTGGATTCAACTTGTTATAATCCATCAGTAAAAGTAAAAACTGCATTCATCTACCTCCTTGTCTTTATGTGCTGCGCCTCTCACTACAAGCCCCATCATCAGCCCTACACCCTTGCTATCCCAGGGGCTTGCTCCTACTGAAGGGAGTTTTCCATTCAGTTTCTCCCCATCTATCCCCTGAGGACCCCATAAGCAGCAATGACCATCCCTGGCCAGATACCTCAGCTGGCATCATGGATTATCCATGAACTATTATCCCTTGTAAATATACCCCCTTTTACTTGTTTGGTTAGGGCCACAGGGCTGGGCAATCGCCACTGTGATATACAAACTGACTGTCTGCCTAGCTGCTGAGTACCTCGGCCAACATGACCACAACAGAGGCAGAACATGGAAGAGGGTGATTTTACATGTGTGGGGCTGCTTGGTGAAAGCAGCAATTTGTATATTTGGGAGTTCATGCTATGGGCTGTGCAGGAAAGGTTACCGCCATAGAACACCATGAGAAATGAGGGGACATTACTTGCTTGGAGTTGAATGCTGGAGGACAGATGTAACATGGATGGGGAAGGACAAAGTTATGCTCTGTGGACTTACGGCTGGGGAGGGGGCTGTATGGTGATGCACTGGCCAAGGCACCAAAACGTGCATGGGAAATCAGGATCATAGCAAGATGATGTCATGGCACTGGGACTCTGATGTTCTGTGCGTGCATCAGTGCTATGACAGCACATTGGTCAACCCTAGTCTTGCCGGTGAACTTTCCAGAATCCTGGATTAGAGTATATGATGTTTTAGATTTAAATTTAAAGATTAGATTTAATTAAATTTTTTAATTAAAAATTGTGATGTGACTGTGGGAGCATCATAAACAGTAGTGGATCTTCATACAGTGTGGAGAACCTCATATAGTGTGACAGGCCTTCATAGAGTGGGGTGCCAATATGCAGATTGGGGGATAATGTGGGGATCATTACACAGCATGGGAGCTAATGCTGGACCATTCTACAGCTTAGTGTCTAATTTGGAGTCGATTATGTAGTTTAAGGGCTATCATGGGGTCTTTATACAGTTTGGGGGCTATCATGGGGATCTTTATACAGTTTGGGGCTAATGTGGGGGCCATTGTACAGTGTGGAGCTAATGTGTGGACCAATATACAGTTTGAGGCCTACTGTGGAGGCTCTCATACAGTGTGAAGGGCTCTCATACATTGTAAGGACATCTGTGAAGATCCTCATGAAATGTGGAGGCCATTATACAGCGTGGAAAATAATGTGGAGGGCATTATATAATTTTGGGCCATATGGCGATAATTAAAGTGTTTGGTCTTTGTCTAGCTATTTATTTTCAGTAACAGCCCACTCATCTGCTGAAGTTATCCTATACCCACTGTTAAGGAGTGCTACCGTAATTGTAATCAGGGTTACTGATCCATTGGCTACGTCTCTGGACCAATTTTTTAAAATCTTTTTATAAGTGCCCTTGTGAATGGGATTGGGAATAAAATGTGAGTCTTTGCTGATGACACCAAACTATGTAGGATATTAAAAACTGACCTTGACAGTACAATATTACAAAATGATCTGGATAAAATGTCTGAATGTACCAATCCTTGGCACATGATGTTTAATGTTTAAATGTAGAGTAATCAACTTGAAATGGTAGTGAAACTGGACTACAGAGAAGGAGAAGGACTTGAGCATTCTGGTTATAAGCTGAGCAGCAGTACTCAATGTCAGGCAGCAGCTGCAAAAGCAAGAAAGATTTTAGGGTTATAAAAACAGAGATAAAATCTAGTGATGAGCGAGTATGCTCTGTGCGACTCGGTACTCGCACGAGTATCTCGGTACTTGGGGTGCTCGGCGAGCACCGAGTACTGCCGAGATGCTCGGACTGCTCGGTAATAAATAGCGATCTGAGACACATACACTGCTCCCTTCAGTGCACACAGTGAGCTGGCACAACACAGGGAGCAGATTCATTGTTAGGATACCTCTGGGGGCCACAGCAAGGTGTTGTATGTTGCAGCGATTTCAAAAAGCCCCCTCCCGCCCTTTCCCAGAAATACTCGTTTTATAGCCGGAAGTCTGTGGGCGGAGCCTGTCACTCATTGACTTACATTGGGCTCGGTGCTCGGCCGAGTACAAGAGTATCTTGAGACTAGATGGCGGCCCGATTCTAAAGAATCGGGTAGTCTAGAATCCATATATAGTTTATTTACTAATAGTTAGGGGAGTGCGGTGAAATGAATTGTGTGTATACAGGTGGCTCAGTGGTTAGCACTGTATATGGTGGCTCAGTGGTTAGCACTGTATACGGTGGCTCAGTGGTTAGTACTGTATGGTGGCTCAGTGGTTAGCACTGTATATGGTGGCTCAGTGGTTAGCACTGTATATGGTGGCTCAGTGGTTAGCACTGTATGGCGGCTCAGTGGTTAGCACTGTATATGGTGGCTCAGTGGTTAGCGCTGTACACGGTGGCTCAGTGGTTAGCACTGTATATGATGGCTCAGTGGTTAGCACTGTATACGGTGGCTCAGTGGTAGGCACTGTATATGGTGGCTCAGTGGTTGGCACTGTATACGGTGGCTCATTGGTTAGCACTGTATACGGTGGCTCAGTGGTTGGCACTGTATATGGTGGCTCAGTGGTTGGCACTGTATATGGTGGCTCAGTGGTTAGCACTGTATATGGTGGCTCAATGGTTAGCACTGTATGGTGGCTCAGTAGTTAACACTGTATATGGTGGCTCAGTGGGTAGCACTGTATGGTGGCTCAGTGGTTAACACTGTATATGGTGGCTCAGTGGTTAGCACTGTATACAGTGGCTCAGTGGTTAGCACTGTATATGGTGGCTCAGTGGTTAGCACTGTATACGGTGGCTCAGTGGTTAGCACTGTATACGGTGGCTCAGTGATTGGCACTGTATGGTGGCTCAGTGGTTAGCACTGTATACGGTGGCTCAGTGGTTAGCACTGTATATGGTGGCTCAGTGGGTAGCACTGTATGGTGGCTCAGTGGTTAGCACTGTATATAGTGGCTGAGTGGTTGGCACTGTATACGGTGGCTTAGTGGTTAGCACTGTATACGGTGGCTCAGTGGTTAGCACTGTATGGTGGCTCAGTGGTTAGCACTGTATGGTGGCTCAGTGGTTAGCACTGTATATAGTGGATCAGTGGTTAGCACTGTATATGGTGGCTCAGTGGTTAGCACTGTATACGGTGGCTCAGTGGTTGGCAGTGTATATGGTGGCTCAGTGGTTAGCACTGTATACGGTGGCTCAGTGTTTGGCACTGTATATGGTGGCTCAGTGGTTGGCACTGTATATGGTGGCTCAGTGGTTGGCACTGTATACGGTGGCTCAGTGGTTAGCACTGTATACGGTGGCTCAGTGGTTGGCACTGTATATGGTGGCTCAGTGGTTAGCACTGTATATGGTGGCTCAGTGGTTGGCACTGTATATGGTGGCTCAGTGGTTAGCACTGTATACGGTGGCTCAGTGGTTAGCACTGTATGGTGGCTCAGTGGTTAGCACTGTATGGTGGCTCAGTGGTTAGCACTGTATATGGTGGGTCAGCGGTTAGCACTGTATGGTGGCTGAGTGGTTAGCACTGTATATAGTGGATCAGCGGTTAGCACTGTATATGATGGCTCAGTGGTTAGCACTGTATACGGTGGCTCAGTGGTTAGCACTGTATATGGTGGCTGAGTGGTTGCCACTGAATACGGCGGCTCTGTGGTCAGCAGAGTACGGCGGCTCTGTGGTCAGCAGAGGACGGCGGCTCTGAGGTCAGCGCAGGAAGGAGGCAGAGTGGTCAGCGCAGGAAGGAGGCAGAGTGGTGAGCGCAGGAAGGAGGCAGAGTGGTGAGCGTACGACGGCGGCTCTGTGGTCAGCAGAGGACGGGGGCTCTGTGGTCAGCAGAGGACGGGGGCTCTGTGGTCAGCAGAGGACGGGGGCTCTGTGGTCAGCAGAGGACGGGGGCTCTGTGGTCAGCAGAGGACGGGGGCTCTGTGGTCAGCAGAGGACGGGGGCTCTGTGGTCAGCAGAGGACGGGGGCTCTGTGGTCAGCAGAGGACGGTGGCTCTGTGGTCAGCAGAGGACGGTGGCTCTGTGGTCAGCGCAGGACGGCGGCAGAGTGGTGAGCGCAGGACGAAGGCAGAGTGGTGAGCGCAGGACGGAGGCAGAGTGGTGAGCGCAGGACGGAGGCAGAGTGGTGAGCGCAGGACGAGGCAGAGTGGTGAGCGCAGGACGGAGGCAGAGTGGTGAGCGCAGGACGGAGGCAGAGTGGTGAGCGCAGGACAGAGGCAGAGTGGTGAGCGCAGGACAGCGGCTCTGTGGTCAGCAGAGGACGGTGGCTCTGTGGTCAGCAGAGGACGGCGGCTCTGTGGTCAGCGCAGAAAGGAGGCAGAGTGGTCAGCGCAGGAAGGAGGCAGAGTGGTGAGCGCAGGACGGAGGCAGAGTGGTGAGCGCAGGACAGAGGCAGAGTGGTGAGCGCAGGACGGAGGCAGAGTGGTGAGCGCAGGACGGAGGCAGAGTGGTGAGCGCAGGACGGAGGCAGAGTGGTGAGCGCAGGACGGAGGCAGAGTGGTGAGCGCAGGACGAAGGCAGAGTGGTGAGCGCAGGACGAAGGCAGAGTGGTGAGCGCAGGACGGAGGCAGAGTGGTGAGCGCAGGACGGAGGCAGAGTGGTGAGCGCAGGACGGAGGCAGAGTGGTGAGCGCAGGACGGAGGCAGAGTGGTGAGCGCAGGACGGAGGCAGAGTGGTGAGCGCAGGACAGCGGCTCTGTGGTCAACAGAGGACGGTGGCTCTGTGGTCAGCAGAGGACGGTGGCTCTGTGGTCAGCAGAGGATGGCGGCTCTGTGGTCAGCGCAGAAAGGAGGCAGAGTGGTCAGCGCAGGAAGGAGGCAGAGTGGTGAGCGCAGGACGGAGGCAGAGTGGTGAGCGCAGGACGGAGGCAGAGTGGTGAGCGCAGGACAGCGGCTCTGTGGTCAGCAGAGGACGGTGGCTCTGTGGTCAGCAGAGGACGGCGGCTCTGTGATCAGCAGAGGACGGCGGCTCTGTGGTCAATAGAGGGCAGCTCTGTGGTCAGCAGAGGACGGCAGCTCTGTGGTCAGCAGAGGAGGGCAGCTCTGTGGTCAGCAGAGGACGGCGGCTCTGTGGTCAGCAGAGGACGGTGGCTCTGTGGTCAGCAGAGGACGGCGGCTCTGTGGTCAGCGCAGAAAGGAGGCAGAGTGGTGAGCGCAGGAAGGAGGCAGCGTGGTGAGCGCAGGACGGCGGCTCTGTGGTCAGGAGAGGAAGGCGGCAGAGTGATCAGCGCAGGAAGGAAGCAGAGTGATCAGCGCAGGAAGGAGGCAGAGTGATCAGCGCAGGAAGGAGGCAGAGTGATCAGCGCAGGAAGGAGGCAGAGTGGTGAGCGCAGGACGGCGGCTCTGTGGTCAGCAGAGGACGGTGGCTCTGTGGTCAGCAGAGGATGGCGGCAGAGTGGTCAGCGGAGGAAGGAGGCAGAGTGGTGAGTGCAGGAAGGAGGCAGAGTGGTGAGCGCAGGAAGAAGGCAGAGTGGTAAGCAGAGGACGGCGGCTGTGTGGTCAGCAGAGGACGGCGGCTGTGTGGTTAGCAGAGGACGGCGGCTGTGTGGTCAGCAGAGGACGGCGGCTGTGTGGTCAGCAGAGGACGGCGGCTGTGTGGTCAGCAGAGGACGGCGGCTGTGTGGTCAGCAGAGGACGGCGGCTGTGTGGTCAGCAGAGTACGGCGGCTCTGTGGTCAGCGCAGGAAGGAAGCAGAGTGGTCAGCGCAGGAAGGAGGCACAGTGGTGAGCGCAGGAAGGAGGCACAGTGGTGAGCGCAGGACGGCGGCTCTATGGTCAGCAGAGGACGACGGCAGAGTGATCAGCTAAGGAAGGAGGCAGAGTGATCAGCGCAGGAAGGAGGCAGAGTGATCAGCGAAGGAAGGAGGCAGAGTGGGTGAGCGCAGGACAGCGGCTCTGTGGTCAGCAGAGGAGGGCAGGTCTGTGGTCAGCAGAGGACGGGGGCTCTGTGGTCAGCAGAGGACGGGGGCTCTGTGGTCAGCAGAGGACGGGGGCTCTGTGGTCAGCAGAGGACGGGGGCTCTGTGGTCAGCAGAGGACGGGGGCTCTGTGGTCAGCAGAGGACGGGGGCTCTGTGGTCAGCAGAGGACGGGGGCTCTGTGGGGTCAGCAGAGGACGGGGGCTCTGTGGTCAGCAGAGGACGGCGGCTCTGTGGTCAGCAGAGGACGGCGGCTCTGTGGTCAGCAGAGGACGGCGGCTCTGTGGTCAGCAGAGGACGGCGGCTCTGTGGTCAGCGCAGGAAGGAGGCAGAGTGGTGAGCGCAGGAAGGAGGCAGAGTGGTGAGCGCAGGAAGGAGGCTCTGTGGTGGTCAGCAGAGGACGGGGGCTCTGTGGTCAGCAGAGGACGGCGGCTCTGTGGTCAGCAGAGGACGTCGGCTCTGTGGTCAGCAGAGGACGTCGGCTCTGTGGTCAGCAGAGGACGTCGGCTCTGTGGTCAGCAGAGGACGTCGGCTCTGTGGTCAGCAGAGGACGTCGGCTCTGTGGTCAGCAGAGGACGGCGGCTCTGTGGTCAGCGCAGGAAGGAGGCAGAGTGGTCAGCACAGGAAGGAGGCAGAGTGGTGAGCGCAGGACGGCGGCTCTGTGGTCAGCAGAGGACGGCGGCTCTGTGGTCAGCAGAGGATGGCGGCTCTGTGGTCAGCAGAGGACGGCGGCTCTGTGGTCAGCAGAGGACGGCGGCTCTGTGGTCAGCAGAGGACGGCGGCTCTGTGGTCAGCAGAGGACGGCGGCAGAGTGATCAGCGCAGGAAGGAGGCAGAGTGATCAGCGCAGGAAGGAGGCAGAGTGATCAGCGCAGGAAGGAGGCAGAGTGATCAGCAGAGGACGGCGGCTCTGTGGTCAGCAGAGGGCGGCGGCTCTGTGGTCAGCAGAGGGCGGCGGCTCTGTGGTCAGCAGAGGACGGCGGCTCTGTGGTCAGCAGAAGACGGCGGCTCTGTGGTCAGCAGAAGAGGGCGGCTCTGTGGTCAGCAGAGGACGGCAGCTCTGTGGTCAGCAGAGGACGGCGGCTCTGTGGTCAGCAGAGGACGGCGGTTCTGTGGTCAGCAGAGGACGGCGGCTGTGTGGTCAGCAGAGGACGGCGGCTCTGTGGTCAGCAGAGGACGGCGGCTCTGTGGTCAGCAGAGGACGGCGGCTGTGTGGTCAGCAGAGGACGGCGGCTCTGTGGTCAGCGCAGGAAGGAGGCAGAGTGGTCAGCGCAGGAAGGAGGCAGAGTGGTCAGCGCAGGACGGCGGCTCTGTGGTCAGCAGAGGACGGCGGCTCTGTGGTCAGCAGAGGACGGCGGCTCTGTGGTCAGCAGAGGACGGGGGCTCTGTGGTCAGCAGAGGACTGGTCAGCAGAGGACGGGGGCTCTGTGGTCAGCAGAGGACGGGGGCTCTGTGGTCAGCAGAGGACGGGGGTTCTGTGGTCAGCAGAGGACGGAGGCTCTGTGGTCAGCAGAGGACGGGGGCTCTGTGGTCAGCAGAGGACGGGGGCTCTGTGGTCAGCAGAGGACGACGGGTCTGTGGTCAGCAGAGGACGGCGGGTCTGTGGTCAGCAGAGGACGGCGGGTCTGTGGTCAGCAGAGGACGGCGGCTCTGTGGTCAGCAGAGGACGGCGGCTCTGTGGTCAGCAGAGGACGGCGGCTCTGTGGTCAGCAGAGGACGGCGGCTCTGTGGTCAGCAGAGGACGGCGGCTCTGTGGTCAGCAGAGGACGACGGGTCTGTGGTCAGCAGAGGACGACGGGTCTGTGGTCAGCAGAGGACGGCGGGTCTGTGGTCAGCAGAGGACGACGGCTGAGTGGTCAGTACAGGATTGAGTGGTCAGCACAGGATGGAGGCTCAGTGGTCAGCACAGGATGGAGGCTCAGTGGTCAGCGCAGGAAGGAGGCTCTGTGGTCAGCAGAGGACGGCAGCTCTGTGGTCAGCGCAGGCTAGGTGGGCGGAGCCAAGGCGGGAGTCCCGCGAGGTGGGCGGAGCCAAGGCGGGAGTCTCGCGAGGTGGGCGGAGCCAAGGCGGGAGTTTGAGAGGTGGGCGGAGCCAAGGCGGGAGTCCCGCGGGGTGGGGGAGCCCCGCGATGTGGGCGGAGCCATGGCGGGAGCCCCCGCGATGTGGGCGGAGCCATGGCGGGAGCGGTGCAGCGGGATGGCGGCGGGGTAAGTATACTGGAGTGTGTGTGTGTGTGTGTGTGTTTTGTGTGGGTGTGTGAGTGTGTGAGTGTGATGTGGGTGGGATGGTGTGTGTGTGTTTGGGAGGACTGTAGTGAGAGGCTGTGTGTGTGTGTGTTTGATGAGACAGTAGAGAGGGGCGAGCGGAACGTTGAAACGCCGGTGCCTGTAGCTGCACGGAAAGTTCCGTGCGGCTACACCGCACTGTGACGTCAGCAGCATGGTCGGAGGCCGTCACGGAAGTAACCCTCCGGGTTCTCCGGAAGTGGCCTTCGGCTTTTATATAATAGATGCTCGGCCAGAGCACCGAGCACCCGAGCATTTTAGTGCTCGCTCATCTACTTATATAATCGGGAGTTGGGATTTCGGGCACTGTAGCCCAATCCCAGACTCCTTAGCGGCACTGCGAGTGATGACGCGCAGTGTCATCACGAGCCGCAGCCGCTCTACAGTTAAAAAAAAAAAAATCCTCACCTCTCCCCGAGCCCCCGGAGTCTCCCGCCGTCTTCCGCCGTGTTCCGCTAGGCTCCCGGTGGCTCTGCAGGCTCCCGGTGCCTGCAGTGGTCTTCTATCTACTGCAGTCAAGGACCTGTGGTGATGTCAGAGTCACGTGACACCAGCTTACTCCAGGCAAATCGCGGGTCACGTGACTCTGACATCACCACAGGTCCTTGACTGCAGTAGATAGAAGACCACTGCAGGCACTGGGAGCCTGCAGAGCCACCGGGAGCATCCGCACCTCTCCTCACCCCCTCCTCCATCCGCACCTCAACTCACCCCTCCTCCAGCCTGACCTCTCCTCACCCCTCCTCCAGCCTGACCTCTCCTCACTCCTCCATCCAGCCTGACCTCTCCTCACACCTCCTCCAGCCTGACCTCTCCTCACCCTCCTCCATCCGCACCTCACCTCACCCCTCCTCCAGCCTGACCTCTCCTCACCCCTCCATCCAGCCTGACCTCTCCTCACACCTCCATCCAGCCTGACCTCTCCTCACCCCTCTTCCAGCCTGACCTCTCCTCACCCCTCCTCCAGCCTGACCTCTCCTCACACCTCCATCCAGCCTGACCTCTCCTCACCCCTCCATCCAGCCTGACCTCTCCTCACCCCTCCATCCAGCCTGACCTCTCCTCACCCCTCTTCCAGCCTGACCTCTCCTCACCCCTCCTCCAGCCGCACCTCACACCTCCATCCAGCCTGACCTCTCCTCACACCTCCATCCAGCCTGACCTCTCCTCACACCTCCATCCAGCCTGACCGCTCCTCACACCTCCTCCAGCCTGACCTCTCCTCACCCCTCCTCCAGCCTGACCTCTCCTCACCCCCTCCCCCAGCCTGACCTCTCCTCACCCCTCCTCCAGCCTGACCTCTCCTCACCCCTCCATCCAGCCTGACCTCTCCTCACCCCTCCATCCAGCCTGACCTCTCCTCACACCTCCATCCAGCCTGACCTCTCCTCACACCTCCATCCAGCCTGACCTCTCCTCACACCTCCTCCAGCCTGACCTCTCCTCACCCCTCCTCCAGCCTGACCTCTCCTCACCCTCCATCCAGCCTGACCTTTCCTCACTCCTCCTTTAGCCTGATCTCTCCTCACCCCTCCTCCAGCCTGACCTCTCCTCACCCCTCCTCCAGCCGCACCTCTCCTCACCCCTCCTCCAGCCGCACCTCTCCTCACCCCTCCTCCAGCCGCACCTCTCCTCACCCCTCCTCCAGCCGCACCTCTCCTCACCCCTCCTCCAGCCTGACCTCACCCCTCCTCCAGCCTGACCTCTCCTCACCCCTCCTCCACCCTGACCTCTCCTCACCCCTCCTCCAGCCGCACCTCTCCTCACCCCTCCTCCAGCCACACCTCTCCTCACCCCTCCTCCAGCCTGACCTCTCCTCACCCCTCCTCCAGCCTGATCTCTCCTCACCCCTCCTCCAGCCTGACCTCTCCTCACCCCTCCTCCAGCCTGACCTCTCCTCACCCCTCCTCCAGCCTGACCTCTCCTCACCCCTCCTCCAGCCTGACCTCACCCCTCCTCCATCCTGACCTCTCCTCACCCCTCCTCCAGCCTGAACTCTCCTCACCCCTCCTCCAGCCTGAACTCTCCTCACCCTCCTCCAGCCGCACCTCTCCTCACCCCTCCTCCAGCCGCACCTCTCCTCACCCCTCCTCCAGCCGCACCTCTCCTCACCCCTCCTCCATCCGCACCTCTCCTCACCCCTCCTCCAGCCGCACCTCTCTTCACCCTCCTCCAGCCTGACCTCTCCTCTCCCCTCCTCCAGCCGCACCTCTCCTCACCCCTCCTCCATCCGCACCTCTCCTCACCCCTCCTCCAGCCGCACCTCACCCCTCCTCCAGCCTGACCTCTCCTCACCCCTCCTCCAGCCGCACCTCTCCTCACCCCTCCTCCAGCCGCACCTCTCCTCACCCCTCCTCCAGCCTGACCTCACCCTCTCTCCAGCCTGACCTCTCCTCACCCCTCCTCCACCCTGACCTCTCCTCATCCCTCCTCCAGCCTGACCTCTCCTCACCCCTCCTCCAGCCGCACCTCTCCTCACCCTCCTCCAGCCATACCTCTCCTCACCCCTCCTCCAGCCTGACCTCTCCTCACCCCTCCTCCAGCCTGACCTCTCCTCACCACTCCTCCAGCCTGACCTCTCCTCACCCCTCCTCCAGCCTGACCTCTCCTCACCCCTCCTCCAGCCTGACCTCTCCTCACCCCTCCATCCAGCCTGACCTCTCCTCACCCCTCCATCCAGCCTGACCTCTCCTCACCCCTCCATCCAGCCTGACCTCTCCTCACCCCTCCATCCAGCCGCACCTCTCCTCACCCCTCCTCCATCCGCACCTCTCCTCACCCCTCCTCCAGCCGCACCTCACCCCTCCTCCAGCCTGACCTCTCCTCACCCCTCCTCCAGCCGCACCTCTCCTCACCCCTCCTCCAGCCGCACCTCTCCTCACCCCTCCTCCAGCCTGACCTCTCCTCACCCCTCCTCCACCCTGACCTCTCCTCATCCCTCCTCCAGCCTGACCTCTCCTCACCCCTCCTCCAGCCGCACCTCTCCTCACCCTCCTCCAGCCACACCTCTCCTCACCCCTCCTCCAGCCTGACCTCTCCTCACCACTCCTCCAGCCTGACCTCTCCTCACCCTCCTCCAGCCTGACCTCTCCTCACCCCTCCTCCAGCCTGACCTCTCCTCACCCCTCCATCCAGCCTGACCTCTCCTTACCCCTCCATCCAGCCTGACCTCTCCTCACCCCTCCATCCAGCCTGACCTCTCCTCACCCCTCCATCCAGCCTGACCTCTCCTCACCCCTCCATCCAGCCTGACCTCTCCTCACCCCTCCATCCAGCCTGACCTCTCCTCACCCCTCCATCCAGCCTGACCTCTCCTCACCCCTCCATCCAGCCTGACCTTTCCTCACTCCTCCTTTAGCCTGATCTCTCCTCACCCCTCCTCCAGCCTGACCTCTCCTCACCCCTCCTCCAGCCGCACCTCTCCTCACCCCTCCTCCATCCGCACCTCTCCTCACCCCTCCTC
Organism: Allobates femoralis; assembly: GCA_033576535.1. Taxonomy (NCBI): domain Eukaryota; kingdom Metazoa; phylum Chordata; class Amphibia; order Anura; family Aromobatidae; genus Allobates; species Allobates femoralis. The sequence goes on along the minus strand of JARQOC010000001.1, from coordinate 139,440,498 downwards.
CAGCCGCACCTCACCCTCCTCCAGCCTGACCTCTCCTCACCCCTCCTCCAGCCGCACCTCACCCCTCCTCCAGCCGCACCTCTCCTCACCCCTCCTCCAGCCTGACCTCACCCCTCCTCCACCCTGACCTCTCCTCATTCCTCCTCCACCCTGACCTCTCCTCATTCCTCCTCCAGCCTGACCTCTCCTCACCCCTCCTCCAGCCGCACCTCTCCTCACCCCTCCTCCAGCCACACCTCTCCTCACCCCTCCTCCAGCCTGACCTCTCCTCACCCCTCCTCCAGCCTGACCTCTCCTCACCCCTCCTCCAGCCTGACCTCTCCTCGCCCCTCCTCCAGCCTGACCTCACCCCTCCTCCATCCTGACCTCTCCTCACCCCTCCTCCAGCCTGAACTCTCCTACACCCTTCTCCAGCCTGAACTCTCCTCACCCCTCCTCCAGCCGCACCTCTCCTCACCCCTCCTCCAGCCGCACCTCTCCTCACCCCTCCTCCAGCCGCACCTCTCCTCACCCCTCCTCCATCCGCACCTCTCCTCACCCTCCTCCAGCCGCACCTCTCTTCACCCCTCCTCCAGCCTGACCTCTCCTCACCCCTCCTCCAGCCGCACCTCTCCTCACCCCTCCTCCATCCGCACCTCTCCTCACCCCTCCTCCAGCCGCACCTCACCCCCTCCCAGCCTGACCTCTCCTCACCCCTCCTCCAGCCGCACCTCTCCTCACCCCTCCTCCAGCCGCACCTCTCCTCACCCCTCCTCCAGCCTGACCTCACCCCTCCTCCAGCCTGACCTCTCCTCACCCCTCCTCCACCCTGACCTCTCCTCATCCCTCCTCCAGCCTGACCTCTCCTCACCCCTCCTCCAGCCGCACCTCTCCTCACCCCTCCTCCAGCCACACCTCTCCTCACCCCTCCTCCAGCCTGACCTCTCCTCACCCCTCCTCCAGCCTGACCTCTCCTCACCCCTCCTCCAGCCTGACCTCTCCTCACCCCTCCTCCAGCCTGACCTCTCCTCGCCCCTCCTCCAGCCTGACCTCACCCCTCCTCCAGCCTGACCTCTCCTCACCCCTCCTCCAGCCTGAACTCTCCTCACCCCTCCTCCAGCCTGAACTCTCCTCACCCCTCCTCCAGCCGCACCTCTCCTCACCCCTCCTCCAGCCGCACCTCTCCTCACCCCTCCTCCAGCCGCACCTCTCCTCACCCCTCCTCCAGCCGCACCTCTCCTCACCCCTCCTCCAGCCGCACCTCTCTTCACCACTCCTCCAGCCTCACCTCTCCTCACCCCTCCTCCAGCCTGACCTCTCCTCACCCCTCCATCCAGCCTGACCTCTCCTCACCCCTCCTCCAGCCTGACCTAACTCACCCCTCCTCCAGAATCACCTCTCCTCATCCCTCCTCCAGCCTGATCTCTCCTCACCCCTCCTCCAGCCGCACCTCTCCTCACCCCTCCTCCAGCTGCACCTCTCCTCACCCCTCCAGCCTCTGCTCTCCTCACCCCTCCAGCCTCTGCTCTCCTCACCCCTCCAGCCTCTGCTCTCTTCACCCCTCCAGCCTCTGCTCTCCTCACCCCTCCAGCCTCTGCTCTCCTCACCCCTCCAGCCTCCCGCCACATCATACTCTGCTATCCACAGAGCCACCTGTATACTCTGCTACCCACACAGCTGCCTGTATACTCGCCTCTATGCTCTGCGACCCACACAGCCGCCTTTATGCTCTGCGACCCACACAGCCGCCTCTATGCTCTGCGACCCACACAGCCTCCTCGATGTTCTGCTACCCACACAGCCGCCTCTATGTTCTGCCACCCACACAGCCGCCTCTATGCTCTGCCACCCACACAGCCGCCTCTATGCTCTGCACCCACACAGCCGCCTCTATGCTCTGCCACCCACACAGCCGCCTCTATGCTCTGCCACCCACACGCCGCCTCTATGCTCTGCCACCCACACAGCCGCCTCTATGCTCTGCGACCCACACAGCCGCCTTTATGCTCTGCGACCCACACAGCCGCCTCTATGCTCTGCGACCCACACAGCCGCCTCTATGTTCTGCTACCCACACAGCCGCCTCTATGTTCTGCCACCCACACAGCCGCCTCTATGCTCTGCGACCCACACAGCCGCCTCTATGTTCTGCTACCCACACAGCCGCCTCTATGCTCTGCCACCCACACAGCCGCCTCTATGCTCTGCGACCCACACAGCCGCCTTTATGCTCTGCGACCCACACAGCCGCCTCTATGCTCTGCGACCCGCACAGCCTCCTCGATGTTCTGCTACCCACACAGCCGCCTCTATGTTCTGCCACCCACACAGCCGCCTCTATGCTCTGCGACCCACACAGCCGCCTCTATGCTCTGCGACCCACACAGCCGCCTCTATACACACAATTCATTTCACCGCGCTCCCGATGCAATTGCATCGGGCCTTTTTACTAGTCACTAATAAAATCCTGTAATACTAACGTATTGTTACCTCTCTATAAATCACTTGTAAGGTCACATCTAAAATATGGGATATTCAGAAGTCAGTTTAAAGGCGGCAACTAGATTATTACAAGGGATTGAAGGGCTACCTTATGATGAGGGGTTGGAAATGTTGGGCTTGTTTATCTTAGAAAAAAAGACGTCTCAGAGGAGATCTCATTTATATGTATAAACTAGCTGAAGAGCCCAGCATTGCCCAGGCATAATGCCGATATATGGTCGTAGTGCTCATATATGGTAATATTGCCCATATATGGCAAAATCACCACTATATGGTAATGTATGTATGTATGTATCATGGCCCCGCCCCTCCCAGTAGCCATGCCCTTTCATAACTTTGCCCCTATCTCATAGCAAAGCTCCACCCCTTCATAGCTCCACCCCTTCATATAGTCCCAAAGATGGGACTATGTGGAGATGCAGACTGCGAAGTGAGTGTTGCTGTGGAGTGGGCATGGCTGTGTGGAGTGGGTGTGGCTATGTGGAGTGGGAGGGTTATGTGGAGTGGGCAGTGCAATACATACACACATACATTCACTCAGCTTTATATATTAGATATATGTGTGGTCAATACAAAGGACTGGCACTTGACTAATTCCTTCCAAAGACAATACTAAGGACAAAGGGGCATTCACTGCAGGTGGAAGAAAGGCGATTCTGGCAGCTAAATAAGAAAGGATTCTTTACAGCTAGAGCTGTCAGACACCTACTGTAAGAGGTAGTAATGGCAAATATTATAGCTGCTTTTAACCCTTTCACGACATTACTATTTTTTCACTTTTGTTTATTTCCTATCATTCTTCCAAGTGCTATTATTTGTTATTTTTCTGTTAAGATAGCCATATAAGGGCTCGTTTTTTTGCAGGATAAGTTGTGCTTTTGAATGACATCATTCATTTTACCATACAGTGTACTGGAAATAAAAAAAAACTCCAAGTTCAGTGAAATTGCAAAAAAAATATTTACCATATTCACTGTATTGCAAAACTGACCTGGCAGCATGTTCTCCTGGTCAGTAGAAGTACGTAGATAAAAAAACATGTGTATTTATTTTTTTCATTTAAGTGGTGAAAAATATTTTGAAATTCATTAAAAAAAATTTTGCTTTTGGCCCCATTTTCCAAAAACCATCATTTTTTATTTTTAGGGATGTGATGCTAGGTTACAGCTTATTTTTTGTGCCCTGAGCTTTTACTAACACCATTTTTGGCTGGATACAATGTTTTGAACGTCTCTTAATGCATTTTATTGCAATGTGTGGTGGCCAAAAATCCCGTAATTCTGGTGTTTTTAATTTATTTTTCATTATACTGTTTACTGATCAGATTAATGTATGGTATACTTTGGTAGATTGGACATTTCTAAACACAGCAATACCAAATATGTGCTTTTTCATTGTTTTATTATTAGTGGGCGAAAGGGTGGTGATTTGCACTTTTGTGTTATTTTTCAATTTTTTTTCATATTTTTTAAGCTTTTTATATTTTATCACTTAAGGGACTTGAATCTGCGATTGTCCAATTGTTTCCAATATACAGTGCAGTGTGTGAGCTGCGCATACTGGTCTGGAAAACAGAAATCACAATCTTTTTTGAATGCCAGCCTCACAGCCGGCGTTCACAAGAAGAGCACCATGACAGACACAGGGGTCATCTGTTGATCATTGGCTGTCATGAGAACCCATCGGCACCCTGTGATGACGTTATGGGAGAGGCGATGAGAACAGGAAATGGTGCGATGGTCGCCAACGCATGGTAAATCTCAGCTTTAAAGGGATTTAAAGGGAACCTGTCACCCCAAATCACCCTTGTAAGCTGTAAATACATGTCCCTGAAGCATTACACTACAGTCCTACACATCCCTTTGTGGTGTTTTAGTTCAATATGAAAGTGCACTTTAGTCGTTTGCAAACTTACTAAATCCATGCCAGTGGGGCGTTCCCAAGCCTCCTTGTCTGCGAGGCGGTTCCCCTGTGTGCCGCTGTATTACGCCCTAATGGGCGTTTTTTCAAACTTTCTAGTGCGGGCACGATTCATAATCTCGTGCCCGCATCGTCACGGTCATGTGATGCCGTGACGCGTCATTTCCGGGCGGCTGGGTCGCTGCTGTCTGACGCGCACTGGCCAACTTCAGCGCATGCGCAGATCGCTTGCTGAAGTCGGCCGGTGCGCGTCAGACAGCAGCGACCCAGCCGCCCGGAAATGACGCGTCACGGCATCACATGACCGTGACGATGCGGGCACGAGATTATGAATCGTGCCCGCGCTAGAAAGTTTGAAAAAACGCCCATTAGGGCGTAATACAGCGGCACACAGGGGAACCGCCTCGCAGACAAGGAGGCTTGGGAACGCCCCACTGGCATGGATTTAGTAAGTTTGCAAACGACTAAAGTGCACTTTCATATTGAACTAAAACACCACAAAGGGATGTGTAGGACTGTAGTGTAATGCTTCAGGGACATGTATTTACAGCTTACAAGGGTGATTTGGGGTGACAGGTTCCCTTTAACTTGTTAACAGCCACAGGCAGATCTCTGATCAACCGCTATTGTTAGAGACACATGACGGATCATCAATTCAGCTGACATGTGCAGGGAAGGATGCAAGCTCACCATACTAGCCTGCATCAAAGCAAAGAACACAACCTAGGATGTACAAGTACGTCATACGCCGTAAAGGGGATAAAAAAAAGGCTAGTTGATTTCCTCAGTACACATGTGATTGTAGGTTGTAAATAATTTAATACAAAAAAGGTTTAATTGGAGGAATGTAGAACTTGATGGACCTAGGTCTTATTTCAACCTACGACAAGTATATGGTTCCAAGGCTCGGAAACAAATATTTCTTGACTCTCATGTAAATAATGCATATCCTTTCACAATATGAAAACAAAATACATTTTTACCAATAGCCATAGGATGCCCACAGGATGAATATTTATGCACAGATGCATACTGACAAAGCTCTTTGTAGATAGATACTGTATATACGCACTACAAGGCCTAAAAATGCACATAAATCACATCAGTACTCTACTCATGCATTTATTTATTGCAGTTTACTCACCATTACCTCCAGACAAAATAAGGGGGGTAGTGTATGAGTAGAACTGGACTGATACAACCAGGCAGATTATGTAGAACAAGATCTTCTATTTGGCTTCCAGTTCCTCATGTTCCAAAAGAATTTGCTTTAAGCTACACAAAGCCATGACGAACATAGAGTATGTCTGCATTTTCTGTTCTCATACTAGATATTAATGTAAAAGGTAATATCCAGATAAATTTAACTCCTTTACGACCGGGTTATTTCTTTGATTTTGCGCTTTTGTTGTTTCCGCCTCCTCTTCTTCCACTTCTTCTTCTTCCAAGAGCTACAGTCATCAGAAAAAGTTTGGGCACCCCTCTTAATCTTACTCTTTTCTTTTTGTTTAAAATTGTTTTTTTGCAACAGCTGTTTCAGTGTGATATATGTAATAACTGATGGCCACAGTAATATTTCAGGATTGAAATGAGGTTTATTGTACTAACCGAAAATGTGAGATATGCATTATTTCAAAATTTGACAGGTGCAAAATTATGGGCACCCTTCTGATTTTCATGATTTGAATACTCCTAACTAGTTTTTACTGACTTACTGAAGCACTAAATTGGTTTGGTAACCTCATTGAGCTTTGCACTTCATAGCCCGGTGTATCCAATCATGAGAAAAGCTATTTCAGGTGTCCACTTGCAAGTTGTTCTCCTAGTTGCATCTTCTCTGAGGAGTGGCATCATGGGCTCCTCAAAACAGCTCTCAAATGATCTGAAAAAAACAAGATTGTTCAACATAGTTGTTCAGGGGAAGGATACAAAAAGTTGTCTCATAGATTTAACCTGTCAGTTTCCACTGTGAGGAACATAGTAAGGAAATGGAAGACCGCAGGGACAGTTCTTGTAAAGGCCAGAAGTGGCAGGCCAACAAAAATATCAGAAAGGCTGAGAAGAAGAATGGTGAGAACAGTCAAGAACAATCCACAGACCACCTCCAAAGATCTGCAGCATCATCTTGCTGCAGATGGTGTCACTGTGCATCGGTCAACAATACAGCAATACAGCGCACACTGCACAAGGAGAAGCTGTATGGGAGAGTGATGCGATAGAAGCCGCTTCTGCAAACACAAACAGAGTCACCAGAGGTATGCAAAAGCACATTTGGACAAGCCAGTTTCATTTTGGAAGAAGGTCCTGTGGACTGATGAAACAAAGATTGAGTTGTTTGGTCATACAACAAGGCATTATGCATGGCGCCACAAAAACACAGCATTCCAAGAAAAACACTTGCTACCCACTGTCAAATTTGGGGTAGGGTCCATCATGCTTTGGGGCTGTGTGGCCAATGACGGCACTGGAAATCTTGTTAAAGTTGAGGGTCGCATGGATTCCACTCAGTATCAGCAGATTCTTGAGAATAATGTTCAAGAATCAGTGTCAAAGTTGAAGTTACGCCGGGAATGGATCTTTCAGCAAGACAATGATCCAAAACACTGCTCCAAATCTACTCAGGCATTCATGCAGAGGAACAATTACAATGTTCTGGAATGGCCATCCCAGTCCCCAGACCTGAATATCATTGAACATCTGTGGGATGTTTTGAAGCAGGCTGTCCATCAAATCGGCGACCATCAAACTTAACTGAACTGTAATTGTTTTGTAAAGAGGAATGGTCAAAAAATACCTTCATCCAGGATCCAGGAACTCATTAACAGCTACAGGAAGCGACAAGAGGCTGTTATTTTTGCAAAAGGTGGATCTACTAAATATTAATGTCACTTTTCTGTTGAGGTGCCCATACTTTTGCACCTGTCAAAATTTGAAATAATGCATATTACACATTTTCGGTTAGTACAATAAACCTCATTTAAATCCTGAAATATTACTGTGTCCATCAGTTATTACATATATCACACTGAAATAGCTGTTACAAAAAAACTATTTTAAGCAAAAAAAAAGAGTAAGATTAAGAGGGGTGCCCAAACCTTTTCATATAACTGTATAACCTTGTTTTTTCTGCTGATATAGCCATATGAGGGCTTATTTGCAGGATTAGATAGTTTTAAACGTCACCATTAATTCTACCATAAAATGTACTGAAAAACAGTAAAAAATAAATTCCACTGAGTGGAAATGGCGAAAAATGCGATTCTGCCATTATTACAGCGTTTAGTGGTTAAAATGACTAGAAATATGATTGAAAAAGAGCTGCCACTGCCTAAAATCAATGTTCTAGTAAGGCCACATAATATTTTAATGCTATTAAAATTGCACTGCCACAGTCTTGGCTCTAGACATAACTATATTTGAATAAATGTTGATTTTATTTTGCTCAAGAAAAAAAGTAGACTGCTCATAGATAAATAAGTCATCTCCTGAAAATAATCATTTGGAGCAAAAAATAATATAAGTCCCTGTCTTATTTTCAGAGAAACAGTGTACATACACAATGTGGGCCAATGACTTCGGCAATCAAAATTCAAGAACAATGTGTGATCACTTGATTTTTTCAGACAGAATGTACCGTATATACTCGTGTATAAGCCGAGTTTTTCAGCCCAAAATTTGGGCTGAAAAGTCTCCCCCTCGGCTTATACACGGGTCATATACGGTACATGGAGTGGTGGGGGCTGTGTCCCGGGGCTGTGGAGGCTGGAGGAGGCGGGGGGAGGCTGCAGTATGAGCGGCCCCGTCACGTGGGGCCGCTCATTAAATATGCACTGCTTCCCCCTGTCAATCAGCGGCAGGGGGAAGCAGTGCATATAAGCCACCAAATGCTGGCACTCACCCCCCTTGTAAGGGACCCCCCCCCGCTGCTTATATTACCATCCCGGTCTTCTGCTCAGCGCCGCTCCTCGGTGCTCCGTCCTCGGTGCTCCGTCCTGCTACATCCGGGATCTCCGGCCGTCGCAGGCATATGACGTCATCGCGCGACGGCCGGGGATCCCGGAGGTAGCAGGACGGGAGCAGCGAGGACGGAGCACCGAGGAGCGGCGCTGAGCAGAAGTCCGGGATGGTAAGAGAAGCAGCGGGGGGGGGGCCCTTGCAAGGGGGGGCGAGTGCCAGCATGTGGGGGCTGCTGGGTACCCCTGGGGGCTGCTGGATACCCCCAGGGGGCTGCTGGGTACCCCCTGGGGGCTGCTGGGTACCCCCAGGGGGCTGCTGGGTATCCCCTGGGGGCTGCTGGATACCCCGTGGGGGCTGCTGGGTACCCCCTTGGGGCTGCTGGGTACCCCTGGGGGCTTCTGTATATACCCCTGGGGGCCTGCTGAATACCACTGGGGCTGCTGTATACTACCGCTGGGGCTGCTATATACTACCACTGGGGCTGCTGTATTCTACCACTGGGGCTGCTGGGGCTGCTGTATACTACCACTGGGGCTGCTGGGGCTGCTATATACTACCACTGGGGCTGCTGTATACTACCACTGGGGCTGCTGTATACTACCACTGGGGCTGCTATCTTCTACCACTGGGGCTGCTGTATACTACCGCTGGGGCTGCTATATACTACCAGTGGGGCTGCTATATACTACCACTGGGGCTGCTGTATACTACCACTGGGGCTGCTATATACTACCACTGGGGCTGCTATATACTACCACTGGGGCTGCTGGGGCTGCTGTATACTACCACTGGGGCTGCTATATACTACCAGTGGGGCTGCTATATACTACCACTGGGGCTGCTGTATACTACCACTGGGGCTGCTATATACTACCACTGGGGCTGCTGTATACTACTGCTGGGGCTGCTATATACTACCACTGGGGCTGCTGTATACTACCACTGGGGCTGCTGTATACTACCACTGGGGAGGCCTGTATACCACTGGGGGGGCCTGTATACCATATTGCTGGGGGCTGTATACCTGTGCTGGGGTCTACCCTCGGCTTATACACGAGTCAATAGGTTTTCCCAGATTTTTGGGGCAAAAGTAGGGGGGTCGGCTTACACACGGATCGGCTTATACACGAGTATATACGGTAATCTACATTGATCAACATATAATAATAATTTTATTTAGTTAGCACCAACATATTCCGTCGCACTTTACAGTTCAGAGGGGGATACAATACCATACTAAATAATAATAGAATACAATACAACATAGACAATATATGAGAAAAAAACATATTCAGATACCGTGAAGAGTGAGGTTCCTGCTTGCAAGCTTACAGTCTATGGGGAAATACGTTAAGCACAAAAGGTAAATGGTAAAAAGTGCCATTATATATGGTTCAGTCGTCAATATAATAAATAGGGGATTCACATAGCACTGCATGAACCGGTCACCAGCCAGGATCTGTACAAGTACAGATAAAGTGCTATATAGTGTGTGGTGGGTGTAGACAGATGGCCAGATTTGGAAAAAAGACAGAATGTGAATAGTTACATAGATGAGATGAGGTGGTAAGATAAGATAAGATAAGATAAACTTTATTGATCCCGGAGGAAATTACAGAAGGTAATGGTAATTGTAGGCTAGTATAAAGAGATGTGTTTTTAACGCTTGCTTAAAACCATGGATATTTGAAATTAATTGAATTGTTCTTGGTAGTCCATTCCAGAGAATTGGTGCAACTCATGAGAAGTCTTGGAGATGGCAGTGGGAGGTTTGGATTGTAAATGATGTCAGTCTTAGGTCACTTGCGGAATGGAGGGCACGTGTAGGGCGATAGACCAAGATGAGGGAGGAAATGTAGGGTGGTGTAGAACTGTGGAGGGCTTTGTGGGTGAGAGTGATAATTTTATATTGTACTCTGTAGCAGATGGGCAGCCAGTGCAATGGCACAGGATAGAGGCATCAGTAAAGCGTTTGGAGAGGAATATGATTCTGCTTGCTGAATTCAGGATGGATTGGAAAGGAGAGAGTTTAGCAAGAGGGAGACCAATTAGTAGAGAATTACAGTAATCTAGATGAGAATGAATAAGGGCAACAGAGGTTTTGCAGTATCAACATTAAGGTCGAATTCTAGAGATATTTTTGAGGTGTAGGTGACACGAGGGAGTGAGTGATTGGATGTGGGGAGTGAAGGAGAGAGCTGAGTCAAATATAACTCCAAGACAGCGGGTGTGCTGGGGAGTAATGATAGAACCACACGATGAAATGGCAATATCAGGTTTCGGAAGATTAGTAAAGGGAGGAAACATGAGATCAGTTTTTGACAAATTCAGTTTAAGGTAGAGAGAGGACATGATGTTAGAGACAGCAGACAGGCAATCAATGGTATTTTGTGGTAATGTGGGTGTAATGTCAGGAGACGATGTGTATAATCGTGTATAGTCAGCATAGAGATGGTACTGAAAACCAAAACTACTGATGGTTTGTCCAATAGGGGCAGTGTATAGAGAGAAAATAAAGGTACATTGGACTGAACCCTGAGGAACCCTGACAGTGAGAGGAAGAGGAGAGGAGGAGGAGTTGGCAAAAGATACAGTGAAGGAGCGGTTAGAGAGGTAGGAGGAGAACCAGGAGAGAGCGGTGTCCAACATTTGAAGGTTTTTGTGTAAGGGGTACACCATGCCACTAGAACAGTGATTTCCAAAATAACCAAAGTTTGCTGGGCGAGCCTTCCGATACTCATGCAAGTATCTCACATGCATCTCGCATAGTGTGTCTCTGGCCTTATCCTATACTCTCTTGCATTTGTCTTTCGAGGGCGACCATACTTCTTGGGGGACTTGAAGGAGTTTGTGATGTTGTAAAGATGCAATATTCTAGAAATCACGGACTTGAAATGATCAACTTCTGTTTCTATGGCTGATAAGGGCACCCCTTTGGCCTTCATCTGGACAACCTGCTGCCGGAGGGTGTCAGTCACTTTGGAGGGGCACACCATTTTTTCAAAGTGAGTGTAAACTGGAAAGTTAGGCTGCCAGTTAAATAAGGTTTGCCAGATAGTTAAGTAAATTTGTATCAGGTGCCAGATTAACTTGCAGGTATCTGAAAGTGTTCTCTAATTTTGTTCAGTGTTCTTTTTCATTTATCTAATTTACATTTTTATTTTGTGCTTTAAAATATATTCAATTCTTGAAATAAGCTTAAAATACTGATAATTTACTCATGCTAGGATATTTTCACACAGGACAACACAATGACCTTAACATTAAAGGGATCCTGTCATCTCCAAAACGCCTCCTAAGCTATCAAAACATGTCCCTGCAGCATCCCATCACTAATCTCACACTCCTTTTGTCTCCTAAAAGCATCCTGTGAAATTGTATAAAAACATTTTAATACTCACTTATTAGTGATTATAATTAGCAGTGACTATATTCATAGTCACCAAGGTGGGCTGTTTTGCAGCTCCAGGGATCCACCCTGTCTCTGTGTGTTTGCTGTGATGTGCAGGCATTGCCCTCCCCTCTCTCTATCACTCACAGAATGCAAATCATTAGTCCTGCCTTCAGTTTCAGTTTCACTTAAGCACAGACAGAGAGAGGCTGGATCCTCGAGGCTGCAAAACAACATGCCCTGGTGACTAAAGAATATGGCCCCTGCTAATTATAATCACTAATGAGAGAGTATTAAATCGTTTTTATGCACTTTCACAGGATGCTTTTAGGAGACAAAAGGAGTGTGAGATTAGTGATAGGATGGTGCAGGGACATGTTTTGATAGCTTAGGAGGCGTTTTGAAGGTGACAGGATCCCTTTAAGGAAATTGTGTGTTGTTCTCTAATTTTGATCGCTTGTGAATGCTACACAGTTGACACCCAATTTTAGAAATCAGGGATAGGGAATGAGGGAAATACGCTCACCTTAGCCTCCCAAGATCCGATGCAGGTGCATGTGCAGTGGCTGGTATCCACCTGTTCAATATTGAGTGCTTCAGAATACAAAAGGCAGCAACCGCTCCAGTATCAATGATAATTTTCTTTATTTTGGTTAATCACATAGATTAAAATTGCATCTCGTAAAGTCTTCACCGCAGAAACGCGTCTGACAAGGCACCGCACATTATGCCTAATGAGATGCGATTTTAATCTGTCTGTGATAAACCGAAATAAAGAAAATTATCGTTAATACTGGAGTGGGTACTGCCTTTTGTATTCTGGACACCCAATATTAACTGCAGTATTTGGAGCTAGCATTGATCAACACAGTTTAACACCTTAAGCCCCCTTCACCTCACGTTTTTTGTGGATCCGTGGCTATCCGTAAAATGGATAGCCACAGATCCGATTTAGCTCCCCATGTACCCTATGGGCATAGGTGAGCATGGATTGGTCCTTAATGGTCATCCGTGTGTGCAGAGATCCGATTATGTCCGCTTTTTTCACGTCCCCAAAATAGGAGACTGCTCCGAATTTGAGCTGCCTTCAAAAAAATTAACACAATCGGACAGAATCAGACAGCATCAGATCCGACGCTGTCCGATTCAAATAACATGGGGGTCTATTGAGCTCGGATCCGGGAAAAAACAGGATTGTTTTCAAAACTGCTCTGTTCAGTGTAATTTCACTTTAGCAGTGTATCTACATATGTCATGTAACATATCAGCTAATTGGGTTGCCGCCCTGCCCAGTCAGCTGATTCAGGTCCTTGCAGCGATCAGACATGAACATCTCGCATCGTGGGACTCTCGTCGGAGAGGTGAGCATTTTTTTTTAACATGTTTTCTTTCGCTTTCGCAATGTATGTAGATACATTGTGAAAGTGAAAGTACAGCCCCACTTGTCTGTGCTTTGCAGGCTCGGCTCCAACCAGCTCTGCTCTTTCTGTGTTTGGATCCCTCAAAATCACAGATCCTGGGCACAGAAATGGCATCCGGAATTACCAATCTGGTCCTGTGTGTTCCTGTCCATGTGGTCTTGCAAAAAACAGGATCTGCACGAACAGGAAAAAAATGTCATGTAAAAAGGGCCTAAGATGCCATTGTTCCCAGGAACTGCAGCATCTAAATCACTAAACAGAGGAGAAAACCCCTCATTCACTCAATTACTTTACTCCTCTCACAATGGTGCATTGCTGATGGTCTTGTCATTGGAACTGGTGACCAACTGAACACCACAGTGTGTTATGCTGATTCCAGAGGTATCTTACCGATCGCTTTAGAATCCAAGCTTGACAGAGGAAATCATATAAAATGCACTCAGCAAGTGTTCTCTGTAAGGCTACCTTCACATTACGATTTTTGAGGGAGCCGATGCTGTCCGATAGAACGGTCAGCAACGGCTCCCTCTGATGCCTGGAATCGGATGCCAAATAGGCATCCGATTCCGACATAAAATCGCCCCCTCCGGGCTGATAACTAAAAAAAAAACTGTATGCTCACCTGTCCCCAAGGCCCCTGCCGTCTCCCGCACAGTCCCGCAGGCTCCCGGTGTCCTCGCGGTGTCTGCAGAGGTCTTCTTCTTCATAACAGGACCTGCCATGATGTCACAATCACGTGACCGCCTGAACATGGTGTAACAGGCAGTCACGTGATTGTGACATCACGGCAGGTCCTTTTCAGAAGAAGAAGACCTCTGCAGATACCGGGAGGACACAGGGAGCCTGCGGGACTGTGCGGGAGAAGCCGGGAGCCTCGGGGACAGGTGAGCATACAGTTTGTTTGTTTTTTTAACCCTTGCTGCTTTAAGGAGCAGTTTTACTGTACTGAGCATGCTCAGTACAGTAGAATCGGGTCCGAGGACACATCAGATGTTTCCTCGGACCCTGCTCCACAGGGCCCCATGTTGAAAACATCGGACAGAATTGGATGTGCACTAAATGCCATCCGATTTGGTCCAATCCGATTTAGTCCAATTTTATTTTCGGTGCAAAAATCGGAGCATGCTCCGATTTTTGCACTGATAAAAAAATCGGACAGAATCAGATCGGACTAAATCGGATGGCATTTAGTTCACATCTGATTCAGTCCGATGCCCATAGGGCTGCATGGGGGCCAAAATCGGTCCAATGCTGTCTGGTTTTTATCGGGCAGCATTGGAAAAAAAAATTCCGTAGTGTGAAACCAGCCTTAGACATTCCCTAAATAGCCCTGAGTGTCAAGATAGGACTAGGAAGTAGAAACCACTCAGGTCACTGACAGCATTGTAACAGCAGCAGTGAGATATGTGAAGTGAGTATTGCTTCCAAGTCTATTGAACCATTTTGAGCACTTGGTAAAAAAAAAATTACTCAATGGGCAACCCTTTAATGTTGCCATGCAAACATTGTTATATCACACTGGAGCTTCCAGTTGTTACGTGTTGACTGCTTTGCAATCCACATGTAATGCTGCGGCAATTTTATCAGAGTTAATTTCCTTTGGCACTTCCAGAGTTCAGTCTCTACTTAGACCCCATGCAGGAGGACTTGCTGTGCTGCTTGTATTTCCTTCCATTGGAGATGCTGGGTTTTCCTGGTCAGTGGGTGGAGGAAGGGGCTATTAGCCTAGGGCTGGTCAGGAGCAAAGGGCAAGGGTGGTGCCCTGGACATCATCACCTTCAGAGGTAACTCCAGAAACAGGGTGAGCCAGGGACCCCCATTCAGGGGTAGACAAGTTCCCCAGTTCACCTTTGTTCATGTTACCATCCTACTTCCTGATTCCCCATCCACTACACCAACCCGTGACACCAGTCCTCCAGTTGTAATAATATGTCCAACTCTTAAAGGGGTTGTCTGTTCTTAAGCTGCAAGTCTGTAGCCATGTGACTGCAGAATTGTGAATCCTCACATCACATGAACTGTGCACTATGAGGATTCTCCAATACTGGTGTGGCGCCTTTGCGGATCCAGTCGCCACATCAGTACTGCACCCCTATTGAGGTGTAGTAGCCCACTCTCGGGTAAGGGGAGCACAGACCAGTATCAGGACACCCAGGCCACGCACAACACTAGTCCAGGTCAGGGTTAGGGTTTGCTTCTACGGGACAGCACAGTCCCTGATCCTGTCTAGAAGGAGGAACTAGGGTAGTTGGGATGGGTGGAGAGGAAGTAGTTAGGGGAACACCCAGGAAGGAGTGAAATCAGGGAGAACACACGTAAATGACATGGGACATGTGACAGAGGGTATAAATAGAAAATGGATAGATCTGGAAGTCAGTTGAGTTGGCGGGAAGCTAGTGAAAGGAAGTCTGTCAGAAGAGGAGTAAGAGCTTGAAAAGTGTCCAGAGAACTGGAGCCAGAGAAGCTCGTCCTAAGGCCTGACTGGGGAGCAGAAAGAGAGAACCGGGGTGCTCCAGGATGAAGAAGGGGTCCCAGAGGTATGGGTAGTGAGTAATCCACCCGTGGGGCTCGTATCCATTGCCAGTCGCAGGCTGTGGAGGGACCAGGCTGCAGAACAGGGAGCCGTAGACTATTGGAGAACAACCAGGCTCAGCTAGCAACCCGGAGGCTGCAGTATTTCCAAGGTGCCGCAGCCGATACCGCGCATATCCGCTGAAAAGGTGTCCAAAAACAATTCAGGGAAGGACTACGAAATAACCCTAGGAAGGACCCGCGATCACTGGCTTGTGGCTCTGTGTGAGCGAGGCGCATTGCACGAGGGCGAAGAAAGCGCAGTGTGAGATGACAATGAAAGGACAGAGAGAAAGTGTACCGGTTGACTGTCATCCCACTACCCGGGAGTAGCTGGATCCCTTCCTCCGAGGACTCAGCGCTCAGTGGGCTGTTGCACAGTGACTGTGAGTAAACATCTTGAGACTGCAACCCGCTGTGTCTGTGAACTTCTTGACTCATCATCAGCCTTGCGTTGGAACATAGCTACCAATTCACTCATTACCATCTGCTGCACTGGGGTTAACCCTACCCGTGGAGGGTGTACCAACTCTGCTGCATTGTCAGTAGCCCCAGAGGAACTTTATAACAGTGGCGGCCATCACTAGCCACAACCTACGGGTGACGTCGCGAGAAACAAGAGTAATCCCCAGATCCTACGACCAGAAGATCCCTTAGAACAGACTTAGTAAAATTAATTCCCCCTTTTTTTTTACCGCTCCGGGGCCACAGACTGGGTAACGCCACCGTGACATCCCATTCCACTTCTGACCGCGACACCGTCAGGCCTGGTTCCGAATACCCCACGGCCCCCATAGGGCGAGTCACCGGCACAAGGAGCAGGCAGTCATCTGACTTTATGTATGCAATTTGCTACATTCCTACTAGACTGTTACTGGCATTTCTCAATACACTTACATTGAGCAAGACCAGATGCAGTCTACTCAGCACATAACCGTAAGTCACATACTTGAAGAAATGTGCCCGTCGATACGTGAAATGTGGATTCACAAGTCTGCAGTCACAGAGAGAGAATGCAAACTTGTAGCTTAAAAGTATTGTCACACGCAGCAATTTTGCTAGCAATTTCACTGGCAATTTGCTGGTTGCAGTGAAATCATGGACACATTGTTCTATTTGTACACGGCAACAATATAGAACAATGTGTCCATGATTTCACTGCAACCAGCAAATTGCCAGTGAAATTGCTAGCAAAATTGCCACGTGTGACGGTACCTTTAGACTGAGTAATCCCTTTAAGTATATTGTAACTACAGTAACATATGATGTCATGGTTATACCATGTCCAGCAGTAATGACATGACTTAGGGTACACCCCTAGGGACACGAGCTAATGCAGTCACTTAGCCATATGATGACTGGGCATGGTAACACTGGACAGCACGTCAGTTAGAGTTTTAATAAAGGTTTGTAGTCATTTACCTTTGTTAAGTCCCTTATTTTAAAAAAGCTGTATGGGTATTTATTAAAAAATATATTGTCTCAGAAAATGTGACTTACTTTAAAGAAAAAAATAGAAAAGTCCACAACCCCAATTTACCTCAGCTGTCTAAACAAAAGCCTATCTTGTCTAGTGTCAGCTTTTCTCCTCTAATTGGCATTGTGCTGTGGCAACGTCATCGTTCTTGAAGTATATTATTAGTATAAGATGTATCACTGCTATACAAATAGACCGTAGTTCATAAGTAATGTCAATAGAGTAGCTTTGCTGAGCTGTACTTGTCACTTTAGTTCAGTGTGGGAAGGATATTATCATGTTACTACAGCTTAATAAAACCGATTATTTCAGCAATGATGCTAATATAAGTTGAAGAGCAAATCCCAGCACGAGTTCAGGGCACTGTTTTATTATTTTGGTATAATTTCTTTCGGCTTTGATCATAAGTTACTGCAGTATGCATGTTTACCAATATGACTTTTTATTAAAGCAGGAATTTACTCAGAGGCTCCAAGACATAGGAACATTCCCTTTATTAGAATTTGTATACATGTTTTATGCTCATTTAATAATACATTTAAGCTACACTCCCTGACAGAAGTTATGTCGCTTATCCATGTTATGTATGGTAAATAAAAGCTTATAACCTGACGTTAAATTCATCCATTGGTTGTATAAATTACTCTTTTGAAAGCTGAAACCCTGCAAAATGTGGCTTTGGTTAAGAAAATAAATTGGCATCAATGCTGAAATATTGATCATTTAATAAACACAGAATGCTCAGATTTTGGCAAGTCAAAAGTTTTGTCACCTGGTCATATAATGCACCCAATCCTAGTTTACATCCTCACCTGTGCTCCGTATGATCGGTTAATTAGTGGGTGTGTCTAAAAAGAAATCCAGCACCCCAGACCTTCACTTGAACTGCGACTTGAGCTCTGACAACATGCCAAAAATCCATCCTGCGATTAAAGCCTTGATTATCAAGAGGCTGAAGACCAGATCCACTGCAGAGGTGGCTGGCACCTTTAATGTGTCTCAGCGTCAAGCACAAAGAATTAAAAAAAGATTTGAAGAGACTGAAGATGTGTTTGACAAGCCCAGGTCTGGTAGACCCTGCAAAATCCTGCAACAAAACTTCTGTCAGGGAGTGTAGAGTATAACAGAGCCTGGCAGGAACACAAGACGCACATTTTGTGAATTGTATACTTTACATTGTGGCTGTTAATAGGCTCACCTGATGAGTTACAGTTAGGTCCAGAAATATTTGGACAGTGACACACGTTTTGCCACTTCAGCTGTTTACTAAAACATATTTAAGATACAATTATATAACAATATGGACTTAACATGATGCAGACATTTAGCTTTAATTTTAGGGTATTCAAAATCCTAATTGGAGTAAGAATTTAGTTATTACAGCTCTATGACATGTAGCTGCCTCTTTAATAATGGACCAAAAGTAATTGGGCAGTTTTCTCTAAAGCTCTTTAATGGGCTGCATGGCCATTCCCTCACATATCCATCATCAGTTAAACAAATAAAAGGTCTAGAGTGATTTCAGGCATGGCACTTGCATTTAGAAGCTGTTGCTTTAAGCATACAACATGCGGTCAACAGAGATCTTAGTGGAGGAGAAACAGGCCATCATAAAGCAGAAAAAAAGAAGAAATCCATCAGAAATGTTAGAAGTTGCCAAATCAACTGCAAAAAATAAAAGAATGCACAGATGAGCATTTAAAGTAAAAAAAGGCTTGGATGTTCATGGAAGACAACAGTGGTGGATGATCAAAGAATCCTTTCCATAATGCAGAAAAATCCCTTCACAACACTTACCCAAGGGAAGTAGGTGTTTCAGTATTTAAGGTAATGATAAAGAGAAGACCTCATAAGAGCAAATAAAGAGGCTTGATGGTGCAAACCATTAAGCAACATTAAAAATAGAAAGGATAGATTCAAATTTGCCAAAAAAAACACTAAAGACGTTAGCCCAGTAGTGAAAAAGTGTTCTTTTGACAGATGAAACTGAGGTCAACCTGTTACAGAATGATGGAAGAAAAAAGTATAGGCTTGGAACAGATCATGATAGAAAGCACAGCACATCCTCTGTAAAACATGGGTTACCCATGTATATTGATGAAATATCTGCAGTCGGATGAATTCTGAAGTGTATAGAGTGACTATCTGCTCAGATTCAACCATTAGCAGCCAGGTTGATTGGACGGCACTTCACAATATAAAAGAACAATGACCCAAAACCTACTGCCAAAGCAACCCAGGAGATTATTAAGGCACTGAAGTGGAATAATCTGCAATGCCCAAGACAATCACCAGATCTCAACCTCATCGAGCACGCATTTCACATGCCTAAGACAAAACTTAAGACCCAGAAACCAGCAATAAATGGAGTCAGCTGCATTAAAGATCTGGAAAATCATCACAAAGGAGGAAAACCAGCATTTGGTGACATCCATGACTTCCAGACTTCAGGCAGCCATTACCTTCAAAGGATTCTCTACAAAGTATTAAAAGTGAACATTTTATTTATGGTAAAGTTACTTCTGACCCCTTGAATTGAGGAGGTCTTGATAAAAATGGTTGCAATTCCTAAATGCGTCACAGGATATTTTTGTTCAAGTACTATAATTAAAATTGAATATCTACACTTCCTTTACATCTTAAGGCCCCCTTATACGCTATGATATCGTTAACGATATCGTTGCAACGTCACTGGTTTGGTGATGTTGCAGTGATGTTAAAATTACATTTTTGCATGTGACATTTACCAACGACCAACGATGAGATCGTTCATCGTTGGTTGTTGGTAAATGACCTGGACCATAAATTTAATGTTGGTCTCCCACTGGGCGGCCAGCTTCGGCGCGTGTGGCAGTGGGAGACCAACGATGAACAATCTCCCAGCGCCGCACAGCAAGCGCTGGGAGCTGGTAACCAAGGTAAACATTGGGTAACTAAGTGCAGCGCTCTGCTTAGTTACCCACTGTTTACCTTGGTTACAAGCGTTCTCGTTGGTCCTGATCATTGGTGAGTCTGCCTGTTTGACAGCTCACCAGCTATCAGATAACGATGTCCCAGCGATCCACATCATTGGTGAGATCGTTGGGACATTGTAGCGTGTAATAGGGCCTTTAGTTTTTATTTTAATTATTATGGCATGCAGAGCCTAAGGGTCCTGTTACACCTAACGATGTCCCAGCGATCAGACCAACGATCGGGTTGCTGGGACATCGTTAGCTGATAGCTGGTGAACTGTCAAATAGACAGACTCAGCAGCGATCAGGACTAGTGAGAACGCTGGTATCCAGGGTAAACAGCAGGTAACTAAGCAGAGCGCTGCGCTTAGTTACCCAATGTTTACCCTGGTTACCAGTGACTCACCGAGGCCGGGTCTTCATGTCGCAGGCGTTGGCTTCTCTTGTCACGGTTCCGTGCCTGCGGCTGTGGGGCCCAGTGGTCCAGATCAATAGGGGATGGCTGAACAGAAAAGGGTTAATTATTCTTGTCGTGACGCCACCTGTGGGATTTCCGGTGATTTCACCGACGCTGCTTGGGCCTCCGGGGGATGGAAGGCAGCAAGATGGGACGCTCCCCACAGGACGAGCGGGAGTTCCCGGGGCCAGGGGCTGCACTTGGTGGTATATGGCAGCTTTTGCAGTGCTGCGAGTTAGTTCCAGGAATAATGCGCTGACACACACACAGTCTTTTAGGTACCTTTACTCGTGGCAACAGGTACACTCGGACCAGGTGATGAGGCTGACACTCCTGGAGTTTCCACAGCAAGCAGTGTGTAGGCTTCCTTTCTCTATTGTTCTGGTTGGGTCGGGTGGATATGGAATCCTGCCGGACCGGGTTATACGTTCGGTGGAACGTGATTCACCTGGGTTAGCTGCACTGAGGGCACTGTTAAAGGGGTGAAGCGATATCTATCCTCTTCCCTGGGCTCCCATCCGTGGGTGCTTCAGGGGAACAGGGGGCTAGACTCCCTGCTAGTGGTGCTGGTACTCAGTGGTTGGCGTGGTAGCTCTCACAGCTCGGCTCCAGTAACCGGATGGTGAGGGAGAGTTAGGGTAACTCTTATGTCCCTGAGAGGTGCTTTCTCCTTTCCTATGACCCCAGTTGCAAGGGTCTCTCACTTAGTGGGTGTGCTAATTGGGCCTAGTATGACTCCAGTACCAGAGGTTGCACTTTTCCTGCAGCTCTCCTAGCGTCTGCACACTCTGGAGTTTCTCCCTCCAGGACCCTATTTATAGGGGGAACTGGCTTAAAGTGACCAGTGGAGCTCCCCCTAGAGGCCTGGGGTGAAACAGGGTGTTAAAGGTGTTTTAAGTGGTTGTGAGTGCTGCTTGCTGTTGCCACTCCATTTGTGTACCAAGGGTTCTGTGGTGCCCCAACCAGGGTGCCAGGTTGCCACACCAGCTCCCAGCGCTTGCTGTGCAGCGCTGGGTGCTCGTTTATCGTTGGTCTCCTGCTGTCACACGCGCCAATGCTGGTCGCCCAGCGGAAGACGAATGATAAATTTATAGTCGAGGTCATTTACCAACAACCAACGATGAACGACCTCATCGTTGGTCATTGGTAAATGTCACAAGCAACAATGTCATTTTGAGATCACTGCAACATCACCAAACCGGTGACGTTGCAAGTATATCGTTAACAATATCATAGAGTGTAACGGGGCCTTAAATCTCAAACATAAAGTCGCTGTGAGGGGGGCCCCGGGCAGTGCCAGTGTGTGCCAGTGCCAGGCTGCCACAAGCTACCGTGCATCACTGGCAGCAGGTGAGGGGGGCCCCGGGCAGTGCCAGTGTGTGCCAGTGCAGGCTGCCGCCAGCTAAGGTGTGTGACTGTGTGTGTGACTGTGTGGGAGTGTGTGTAAGACTTTGTGTGTCTGTGTGTGTGCGTGATTGTGCGTGACTGTGTGTGTGTTTGACCGTGTGTGTGTGACCGTGTGTGTGTGACTGTGTGTGAGACTGTGTGTATCTGTGTCTGTGAGTAAGTGATTGTTTGTGTGTAACTGTGTGTGTCTGTGTCTGTGTGACTGTGTGTGTGCATGACTGTGTGTTTGACTGTGTGTGTGTGTGGGCTGTACAGGGGGCAGTGGGACTGAGTGTGGGGGCTGTACAGTCAGCAGTGTGTCTTTGTGTGTGTGGGGAAGGGCTGTACAGAGGGCAGTATGACTGGGTGAATGGGGCAGGTTGTACAGGGGGCAGTGTGACTGTGGGGAGGATGTATGCTATATGGAGAGCTATGAGGCTGCATTATTATGTTATACTATATGAAGGGCTGTGACGCTGCATTATATGATATGAAGGGCTGTGATGCTGCATTATATTATCTGGAGGGCTGTGATACCGCATCATATTATCTGGAGGGCTGTGACGCTGCATTATATTATATGAAGGACTGTGATGCTGCATTATATTCTCTGGAGGGCTGTGATGCTACATTTTATTATATGAAGGGCTGCGACGCTGCATTATATAATCTGGAGGGCTATGAGGCTGCATTATATTATATGAAGGACTGTGATGCTGCATTATATTCTCTGGAGGGCTGTGATGCTAAATTATATTATATGAAGGGCTGCAACGCTGCATTATATTATCTGGAGGGCTATGAGGCTGCATTATATTATCTGGAGAGCTATGAAGCTGCATTATATTATCTGGAGAGCTATGAGGCTGCATTATATTATCAGGAGAGCTATGAGGCTGCATTATATTATCTGGAGAGCTATAAGGCTGCATTATAATATCTGGAAGGCTATGATGCTGCATAATATTATCTGAAGGGCTATGATGCTGCATTATATTATATGGAGGGCTATGAGGCGGCATTATATCATCTGGAGGGCTATGAGGCTGCTTTATACTATAATGGAGGACCATATATACCAGGATAAGGGCATATTTCAGGAGGAGGACCATATACAGTTGTGGCCAAAAGTATTGACACCCCTGCAATTCTGTCAGATAATACTCAGTTTCTTCCTGAAAATGATTGCAATCACAAATTCTTTGGTATTATTATCTTCATTTTATTTGTCTTCAATGAAAAAACACAAAAAGAATTGTCCTAAAGCCAAATTGGATATAGTTCCACACCAGTTGACATGGATTAAAGTTGACTCAACCTCTGTCCTGTGTCCTTGTGTGTACCACATTGAGCATGGAGAAAAGAAAGAAGACCAAAGAACTGTCTGAGGACTTGAGAAACCAAATTGTGAGGAAGCATGAGCAATCTCAAGGCAACAAGTCCATCTCCAAAGACCTGAATGTTCATGTGTCTACCGTGCGCAGTGTCATCAAGATGTTTAAAGCCCATGGCACTGTGGCTAACCTCCCTAGATGTGGACGGAAAAGAAAATTTGAAGAGAGATTTCAACGCAAGATTGTGCGGATGGTTGATAAAGAACCTCGACTAACATCCAACCAAGTTCAAGCTGCCCTGCAGTCCGAGGGTACAACAGTGTCAACCTGTACTATCCTCCGGAGTCTGAATGAAAAGGGACTGTATGGTAGGATACCCAGGAAGACCCCACTTCTTACCCGAGACATAAAAAAGCCAGGCTGGAATTTGCAAAAACTTACCTGAGAAAGCCTAAAACGTTTTCGAAGAATGTTCTCTGGTCAGATGAGACAAAAGTAGAGCTTTTTGGGCAAAGGCATCAACATAGAGTTTACAGGAGAAAAAAAGAGGCATTCAAAGAAAAGAACACGGTCCCTACAGTCAAACATGGCGGAGGTTCCCTGATGTTTTGGGGTTGTTTTGCTGCCTCTGGCACTGGACTGCTTGACCGTGTGCATGGCATTATGAAGTCTGAAGACTACCAACAAATTTTGCAGCATAATGTAGGGCCGAGTGTGAGAAAGCTGGGTCTCCCTCAGAGATCGTGGGTCTTCCAGCAGGACAATGACCCAAAACACACTTCAAAAAGCACTAGAAAATGGTTTGAGAGAAAGCACTGGAGACTTCTAAGGTGGCCAGCAATGAGTCCAGACCTGAATCCCATAGAAAAACCTGTGGAGAGATTTAAAAAATGGCAGTTTGCAGAAGGCACCCTTCAAATATCAGGGACCTGGAGCAGTTTGCCAAAGAAGAATGGTCTAAAATTCCAGGAGAGCATTGTAAGAAACTCATTGATGGTTACTGGAAGCGGTTGATCGCAGTTATTTTGGCTAAAGGTTGTGCAACCAAGTGTTAGGCTGAGGGTGCCAATACTGTTGTCTGGCCCATTTTTGGAGTTTTGTGTGAAATGATCAATGTTTTGCTTTTTGCTTCATTCTCTTTTGTGTTTTTTCATTTAAGACAAATTAAATGAAGATAATAATACCAAAGAATTTGTGATTGCAATCATTTTCAGGATGAAACTGAGTATTATCTGACAGAATTGCAGGGGTGTCAATACTTTTGGCCACAACTGTATGATGGCCTACAATATGTTTGTGATGTTATTGACAATGTTCATTTGGCATGGTTAAGGTAGTTTATGTGGATTGTATGTTTTGTGTCCATATTGTTTGTATGGGGTTTTGTTGGCCTAACTATGTTATTGTATGTTGTGTGACTGTTGGGTATTTCAGAGGGGTCTTGGCCACTACTTTGTATTTGATCCTTGTATGTGTAGCATGTATGTAGGCAAGTCAATATTGTATGGTTTAGATGAGTTGTGACATGTAAGTTAGGACTTACCCTTATTTTTTAAACATTTCCCCAGGGGTTGGTTCATCTGCTCATCATGGATACTGAACGGAGGCTTCTCGTGGCTCTTGCCTTGGTGGATGAGGACTTGTGGCTGGAGGAAAAAGCTGAGAGATGGCGGGCTCGTAGACCACGTCGTGTGTGGTCTCAGGAGTGGCTTTTGCAAAGAGACAACCTGAGCCACATGCGGCTGCTCTGTCAGCTGGAGGACAGGAGTCCGCGTAACTTCAGGAACTATCTCGTATGTCTGAGGACTCATTCAAGTTCCTATTGGATTGACCATGGATAGCCCGGGAGGATACTGTAATGCGTAGAGCTGTGCCACCTGACGAGCGGTTGGCTGTAACTTTGAGGTTCCTGGCAACAGGTCGATTGATGATGGACCTGCAATACTCTACAGCTGTGTCACGACCACTGTTGAGCCGCCTCTTACCCGAGACGTGTGAGGCCATCCTGAGGTGCTTGGTGCCAGCCCTTTTGCATTTACCAACCACCCCCGCAGAATGGATGAATGTTGCCAGTGGTTTTGCTGATCGCTGGCAATTTCCAAACTGCGGTGGGGCATTGGATGGTAAACACGTGAGGATCACGCAACCCCCCAACAGCGGGTCTTTTTTTATAACTATAAAGGCTATTTTAGTGTGATCCTCATGGCCATTGTGGATGCTCACTATGAGTTCCTCTACGTGGATGTTGGCATGAACGGGCGTGTGTCAGATGGGGTGTGTTTGGGCACAGCTCCTTTGGCCAAGTGCTGAGGAGAGGTGCTCTCAACTTGCCCTCAAATGATGAGACAACCGGTCATCTCAACTTTGCTTTTGTGGGGGATAATGCCTTTCCACTTCATGCTCACCTACTTCGGCCATATCCCCAGAGGACTGTTACTTCTGAGTAGCGCATTTTCAATTACGGGCATCCCGGGCACGCCATGTGGTTGAAAGTGCGTTCGGGATCATGGCCAATAGATTCCGCATCTTTCATACGCCTTTGAATATGAAACTGGAATCTATGGATATAGTAGTGCTGGCATGCTGTGTGCTACATAACGCCCTGCGTCGTATAGATACTGCTTCATACACGCTGGCAAGTTATGTGGATTCAGTCAACTCCACAACAGGGCATGTCCGACCCTTGTCTGACGCCACTCCAGCCACTAAGCCAGGGTCAAAGTCCGCATGATGCTAGGAGCAGCAGGGACAGCTACTGCTCCTACTTCAATGGCCCTGGGGCAGTGGCCTGGCAGCAACAACAGGTGTAGTGGGGCTGGGTTTGTCACCCAGCACCAGTAGGAGGAGGGTGTAGTCAGCGGTGTGTCTGCAGCCTTAATTTTTTAGATTTTCATATGTTTTCACCTTTTAAATTTTTTTTTTTTTTTTGTATTTTAAAAATTTCATATAAAAACATGAAATGTTAAAAGTATGGACATTGTTTACGCTGACCTTTCAGTTATGTGTGTGATGTTAAACTCTTCTGTTTTTGTTCAGTATGTTGTTGTATTTTATGTTAATGTGCACAAAATCGAAAAAAAAAAAATCTGATTAGAACTACCTGGGTCTGTCTTTACTTTTCACTACAGGGCAGTTGCACATAGCATTAAGCTGTGCAGAGAGGTATGTGAGACCACAATGGTGGTTATGGGTCACAGCAGCATTGTCTGCTAATGTCCAGTACACAGGTCCAGGCCATTGGCCAACAATGTATGCTCAGACTGTGTCTCATTCACCATATTATATGGATTTATACATGGGTATGTGTCAACACACATGCACATTTGTATTGTGTTTGTTGAGGATGGAGGTCAACATCAGTAAGCACACACACACATGTCTGCACACACATAGTTCAGCCTGGACCACACACAATCCATGCAGATATGTCCAGAGAGTTGTTTTGAGCTTACCTACGTAAACAACAGACGCACACATAGCCATTCATGGTGTACTCCACAGTGCTACAGACGAGCTGTCCTGTGTGGCATTTTGTCAAAGGCAAAGTGTCTTTTTGAACCCGCAACACATGACAGTAGCATGCAGTAGCGAGATAGTATAAAGGGCAAATGCGTCATGTAGTGGTCAGACTTCCTGACAAGGCTGACCAATGGTGACGCAGTTGTGTTGGCCAATCGGAGTGGTAGGGGTGCGGTGTACAACACTCTGGCATGCCTGTCTCCTGGCTGTGCTCACACTCTACGCCCACATCGCTGATGAGGTGGTGGCGTGTGACGCAATGATTTGGTGGTGAGGTAGGAATGTGAATTTGCTTTTTCTCTGCGCCAGGCGATTTCCGGAACGCAGGATCGCCGAACATCGCACACGAGATGTCTATGTGTGACAGGGCGACGGCGATGTGCAAAAAAGTGCCTGGAATGTGCGCGCTCACGTCAAATTGCCAGCCATATGGCGGTGATATTGCTACTTCTGAAGGTACCTTAAGAGAGAGAGCCACCCACACCGAACTTTTAATGACACCGCCAGAGTCACGGAGATAAGTCTTGGTCCCTGTGATCCAGGGGCTGGCTGGCACATTTCAACCTGGGGGCAATCACAAGGTAGTGGCCCTCGAGTTGCGGCGGCGGCCCACCTTTAGCCAGTTTATCACTGGCCGCTTCATTAAAGCAGCAGAGGTAAAAGGATTTAAAAACAGGCTGATACATATAATAGATATGGGAGCAGAACCAAGCTTACTAAAGAGATAAGGGAGCAGATCCAAGCTTACTACAGAGATAAGTGAGCAGAACTGAGCTCACTACAGAGATAAGGGAGCAGAACCGAGCTTACTACAGAGATAAGTGAGCAGAACTGAGCTTACTACAGAGATAAGGGAGCAGAACCGAGCTTACTACAGAGATAAGTGAGCAGAACTGAGCTTAATACAGAGATAAGGGAGCAGAACCAGACTTGCTTCAGAGATAAGGAAGCAGAACCGAGCTTACTACAGAGATAAGGGAGCAGAACTGAGCTTACTACAGAGATAAGGGAACAGAACAGAGCTTACTACAGAGATAAGGGAACAGAACAGAGCTTACTACAGAGATAAGGGAACACACCGAGCTTACTACAGAGATAAGAGAGCAGAAACGAGCTTACTACAGAGATAAGGGAACAGAACCAAGCTTTCTACAGAGATAAGAGAGCAGAACTGAGCTTACTACAGAGATAAGGGAGCAGAACCGAGCTTACTACAAAGATAAGGGAACACACCGAGCTTACTACAAAGATAAGGGAGCAGAACTGAGATTACTACAAACATAAGGGAACCGAACCAAGCTTACTACAGAGACAAGGGAGCAGAACCGAGCTTACTACAGAGATAAGAGAGCAGAACCGAGCTTACTACAAAGATAAGGGAACAGAACCCAGCTTAATACAGAGATAAGAGAGAAATAAGGGGAATCAGACTGGCCTTCTCCTCTCACTCTAATTGCGGCCGCCAGCCTTTCACACAACAGTAATGGCACCACCTGTCTTCACTGCGCTCCGCTCTGGAGGGTTCCGACAGAGGCGTGCTGACGTAGCACGCTGTACATGACATGCCTCTGAACCCTGTCTGAACCCTGGCTCATCCAATCCCGGCCTGCCGCCGGGTGCCATAACAACGCTGCTGCCTCCCAAGTCCCTGTCAGCAACTGACTCCCGCCTGCTGCATCCCACTGTCAGGTGAGTGCGGCCGCACCATGCCGGCAGGTGGCTGCTCTCCCGAGCTACCGCGGGCTGCAGCCCAATGATGATTTCACTTTCACTTTCATAGTACACGTAGCAGGGTGGCCCTGAACTGATGCTAATCCACCGGCCTGGGGGGCAAATGTCTCCTGCCACCCGGCTCAGTCCGCCACTGCTGTGATCCCCAGGAGGAAGCCTCAAAGAAACACGGTTCCGAGTATGCTAAGGCCCTGGAGGGGTGTGTCATCAACATGTTGTTTTTCAGGTTGTACCCAGTGGTTTCCCTTTTGGTTTCTTTTTGTGGTTTCTGTGGTTATCAGATCTTTGCAAAGCGATAAATTTAATAACAATGTAAAGGGGCAGTCACACGCTACGATTTTGTGAGCGATCTCACCTACGATCTCAGGGGTGCGCGCTTGTGGACAACATTGTTAGTGAGGTGTCACATGTCTAGATATCGTTCAAGACGCAGCAACGATGCTGTGAGTAGGTATCATTCACACAACATCTGCAAGGAGTTTGTATGTTCTCCCCGTGTTTGCGTGGGTTTCCTCCGAGCACTCCAGTTTCCTCCCACATTGTAAATACATACTGAGGATGTTTAGATTGTGAGCTCCAAGAGAGACAGCATTACTGATGTATATAAAGTGCTATGGAATTAATATTGCTATAAAAATGAATAAATATTATATTATATTATTATAATCCGTGCTCCATAGAGCTCCATTATAATTTCAAACTGATACCAACAGATCCATGTCTGTCTGCGATTTTCGAGGAAGCCCAGGAATAGAACAGTTTCCGTTTCTGGGAACATGAAGAATGCGGACACCAACGGATCCATGACAAAAGGGAAGCACATGGATGGCCACTTTAGGACCAATGTCATTCCCACAGGAAGGCTGCATAGCAGAATGGAGGGAGCCAGGCTGTGGGCGCGAAATTTAATTTCAAGATGATAAAGGATGCTGGAGGCTGCAAACCAACAGGCACAGGGGGACTATTGCATATAGCCCCCACTTCATTATCATCCTAATGAGTAAGTATAAAACGTTTTTTACTGTATTAAAAGTAGACATTTAGCAGAGAGAGGGATAGTTATAATGGTAATAGGAAGGTGCAGGGACATGTATTGATAGGTTAGGTGGCTTTTCGGAGGTGACAGGTTCCCTTTAATAAAAAGGTGAGCCATTGCATACCATTCACAAATATGTGGCAAAATGTCACTACTTTGGCATGCATTAAGTCCATAAAAGTCTATTGAAACTTTGATGTATCTTTCTGGAGCTTCTCCCAGCACATAAGGATTTGAGAAATCGTTAATAGCTCTACAATTATTTTTTAAATTGTGAAATAGATGAATAAATGAATAATAGATGAATAAATAAGATACAGAGGTGTAAAATGTGTAAAAATGTACAATAAATAACAAGTGCGAAAGTACAAATATGACGTATCAGTTTAGAGATGAAGATAAATCAAAGAGAACAAAATGTGGAAAAGATAAAAACAGCATCCAAGTAACAAACCCATGAATTAAAATAAATGAGGTGGCCAAATGTTTAGTGAGCCAAGGAGGACAAGCAGAACCAGAATGTGACAATGCAGAGCAGAGATGGAACCCCACACTTATCATAGTGGCATCCTCAGGGGTACAGAATCTACCGGAAAGGAATACTGGTTTATATAAGAGCAAGCTGGAGACATCTGAGAGACCAGTATCAGTTGAAAGAATGGGAACCAATGAGAGTTTGTTGCAATAGCACTGAAGGGAAATAACCTTACATGACATGCAGTGAATCAATGTCCGCAAGCACAAAAGTCATTCAAATATAACCAAATAAATGAAAGCCAAAATGAATTAACTGTATAAGTGTATAAGACTATACAACTCATACACAGGTGTGTGGATACACTTAAAGAGTGACTGTCGTTTTAATTTTTATTTCATGGCTTGATAAATGCCCTGCGTTGGCTGCATATATTGCGTTTGTTCTGTTTATTTAGTGTATGAAGGGATCAATAAAGTAATTAATTTTTAGTTAAAGAGAAAAAACTTTAGTGCTTTAGACTTTGTCATATCTTCTACCATTTTACAAGTAGCATGAACAGTAGAGTTGTGCACGGAACACAAACATATATGACAGGAGGAGGAGGAGCTATATGCAGAACTCTACCCCTCCCTCCTCTTCTATCCACATAGAATATCATCCTTAATAACTGCCATCTCCTATCTCAGTAATGGGAAAGTCTTCACTGAATACAGGTTTCACCTTAGAACTGAGAATTTTGATAATGACTGATCAATTCTAGGAGAGAAAGAAGAAATTTGTCTGATAAGATTTATTACAAAGTTAATTATATTCATGTGTACTATTCATTTCTGAAATAAAAATTTAAACTTCTGGCACACTTTAAACAACCAATTGGAAGAAAGCGCATAGTGTAGTTAGCTGACTCTGAGGGCAGTGCATACACATAAGAAGAATGATGTAAATGCAATGAGGTCAACATATGAAGGCACATCCATAAAGCACGTCCATAAGCATAAGCAAATGGATGAAACAAACTTAATATGTTATCTCATGAATAAAGAAGCAATAAAGTATTTACAAGAAATGAAAAAATATACTGTGTGCACAATTATGAGGCGAGTATTTAGACCAAATTATTTTTATGCATATTTTCTATCTTCAACCTGTATAAACTTGAATGCTTATTGGTTTGAAGCAGGTCAGGTGATGTGTTTTTGTATAATTAGGGATGGTGTGGCCTCAAATGTGTGCAGAATTATTAGGCAGTTGGTTTTTCCTCAACAAAATGGGCCAAAAAATAGATTTAGTTGTATCTGAAATGTCTTACATAAGGATGCACCATTCTTGAAATTGCTAAGATATTTTGGCAAGATGGCTGAACCATCAAATGTTCTGTTGAAAATAGTCTATAGGGTCGCATAAATACGTGTTGAAATAAAAAGACGCACATGAACTGTAAACACTTAAGGAGATTGAAACATGAAGCATTCAGGAACCCATTATCCTCCACTACTGCCATATTCCAGAGCTGCGACCTCCCTGTAGGGCCCAGAAGTACAAGATGTTCAGTGGTCATAGACATGGCCAATGTGAGGAAGGCTGAGACCGACCTCCAGTGAACAAGCCACAGTAGGTGAAACGTCATGAATGGGCAAAGAAATATCTGAAGAAAAGTTTTTCAAAGGTTTTATGGACTTATGAGTTGAGAGTGACTCTTGACTGACAAATTAGATAAGTCCATGGCTGGATCAGTAATGGGCAAAGACCTCCACTGTGACACCAGCAAGATGGAGATGGGATATTGGTATGGGCTGGAATTATTAAACATGAGCTAGTTGGACCTTTTCAGGTTGAAGATGAACTATTAATCATCTCCAAAACCTAGTGCCAGTTATACACTTTCTTCAAGTGGTGGTACCAGAAATAGTCTGCATCTTTCAGAAAAGGCATGATTGTTATGCAGGACAATGCTCCATCACATGCATCAAAGTTCTCTATTACTTGACTGCAAATAAAAGGACTTAGGGTGGTTTCACATTGGCAGAACGCTGCGGAGGGGAACCGCCATGTGAGCGCAGCCACTGCAAGCCCCTATTTTTATCATGGGGATGCACAGTGCTGCACTTGACTGCGCATGACCGTGCGCTCCCATTCATTTGCCTGTGTGATTTGTACGCATGCGCATGCTTGCGTAGAGATAATACATTGTCATCGGCACCATGAATGCGACATGTCACGTTCCTGGTGCGGACGAGAGAGTGTGATTTGTACGCAAGCATGCGCATGCGTACATATCACGCAGGCAAATGAATGGGAGTGCACGGTCATGCGCAGTCAAGCGCAGCACCATGCATCACCATTGTAAACATAGGCACTTGCGGTGCCTGTGCTCACATGGTGGTTCCCCTCCACAGAACGCTGCGGAGGGGAACACAAATGTGAGGCCAGTCTTAAGGAATAATGACACGGACCTATCTTCACTGGACCTAAACCCTATTGAGAACTTGAAAAAGAGGGCATTTAAGGTTGAGGTCAATGGATTTATTTTAGGTTAATTCATTTAAGGTCAAGGAAAACAGTACACCTCTCTAGTGTCTGGGAGGCTGTGATTGGTGCTGCCCAAAACTTTGTCAAAAGATTAAGAAACTGATAGACATTTAAAGTTGTTTATTATTATTCTCACATTAACAGATAAAAGTAAACAATTGAAATTTGAAAATGTACATTATATATTTTCTTGCACAAGAATTCTGCCCACTAATATTTGCCCAATAATTCTGCATACATAGATATTCTAAGATAGGCAAAATCTCACTTACACTTTCTTAAATATTCAGATTTCAGTTTTATTAAACTTTAGGATTGTCTGACAGTGCTGTAGTTGTTCAATGAAAAAATAATAATTATTAAAAATACATATTGCCTAATAATTATGCACATAGTAGATGGAATATAACATTCAAATTCAAGACAGACTCATGTCGGTAGAAAGATTACACAAAATAGAAATACAAAAACTGTGATAATGCAATAATGACTGCAATCATATTCAAGGATTAAAGAGGTTGTCCAGTCTAAAGTGATAATTCTGCAGTCACTGTGTGTGACTGCAGACCTATCAATCCTCCCAGCACCTAGACTATGCGCTGTGAGGATTCGCTGGTTTCTAAGGCCCCTTTCACATTAGCGTTTGTTACAATTTGCAGCAGATGCGGCAGATTTACCGCATCTGCCACCTAACAGCCACATTTGCTTTACACTTATAGCAAGCCCCATGCATTGTCTATGGGGCTTGCGGCAAGTAAGGTAAAGCCGCGGTTTCGGCACTTGCAGCCGTGAAAAAAAAATGCCGCTGACCGAATTTTTTCTCACTGCTGCAACTTCCGCAAGTGCCGGAACCGCGGCTATGTGGCGCCCTGGGACCAGGAGGCCACAAGAGGGAAGTGCAGCCAAGTAAGCAAGGTTGAAAATACACCCACACCGCACAAACACTGACCCTACGCCTAGGACTCTTAGGATGGGAAAGGGGTGGCAGGGTATAGCACAGTAGGTGGAGTGTAGGCAGGACACTGACAAAGTGGGAGGAGTGACTCAAACAAAACCCAGGAACACACAGGGGTAGAGCAGACGGACACAGAAGAACAGCAGAGCAGAAACAGAGACTTCCCAGAAAGTTTCGGGCTCCCTGGAAGCGCAGAATCCTGTGAGGCACAAACCCCTGGAGAGAAAACCCGCTCCACAGCCAGGGATCGAAGGGAAGGGGAAAGACTGGAAAGAGACCCCACAGCTAAGGACGGTGGGAGGACAAGAACCCGGCAGCCTGAGACCCGTGCTGCGCGGAGTAACCCTTAGCACAGTGACAGAAAGAAAGAGCCTGGTGTGCCCAAAGACAGCAACCTGGGACACTGGAGGGCTAGGCTGACACCAGAGAACCGGCTCTGATGAAGTGACCGGGGATTCTATAGCCTAATCAGGAGACACACCAGTGGGGGGCAGAGACTTTATGTGCTGCAGCCTAACTTACCACTACGGCAGAGGAACAAAGTTGTCACAATAGGATTGCTGACCCTGACTTTAAGGGAAAATTCTTCACCCGTGAGTCTGAGATGGCCAGACCAAACCCGTGAGTGAGCTACTACGTTTATACTGAGAGAAGGGCCTGAAAGGACTTTGAGGGATCAACACAGAAAAACTACCTGAGCTGCACAGTGTGGGTAACCCAGAGCAGTGCTGAAGTGTAAAGTGTTAACTGGAAAGAACTGTAAGCTGTACTGAAAGAACTGTGACCGTTGTAACTGCTACTTAAGACTGAGTAAAGAACCTTGCGAGCTCATCTGTGTGTGGAAATTGGATTACTTTCACTCCTGCTTGAAACTGCTTTGTTTTCAGCACTGAGACACCCAGCACTGTGGAGAGCTGCAGCAGCAAATGTTGCAATTGAATCCCACCTGAGGAGCTACAGCCTGTCAGCCCTGCACACTGGCTGGAGGAGCAGCAGCAAAGTAAGTGACTTGTACCCAGCACAATCCCTCACAAAGCCCCCTCCATCATCACCGCTACTCCTGTCCTGGGGACCCTCCGCCCTACCCGAGGAGGGCTTACCATCCACGCTGCCCTAAGTCACCCTCCCCAGCAGGAATACGGCAGCGGTGGTTCTACTAACCACATAACCCGGTTGGCATCATGACAAATCCCCTGTAAATACCCCTTTTTGGACTGATCTCAGACCACGGGACCAGGTCACGACTACCGTGATCCCCAGAGATAGCACCTGCCTGGTTCCCGAGTACCCCATAGCCTGGGGGTGCATCAGCTATACCGCACTTGCCGCAAGCCCCATAGACAATGCATGAGGCTTGCCTTAACTGTAAAGTAAATGCGGCCGTTAGGTGGCAGATGTGGTAAATCTGCCGCATCTGCCGCAAATTATAACAAATGCTAGTGTGAAAGGGGCCTTAGCCAGGAATGTGCCACAGTAATGCAGTATGCATATTCCCAGCTAGAGCCCCTGACCAGTGAGTGTGGTCTTGCTCAATACAAGTGTATGGAGCAAGGCCACACCCACTAAACAGCTGCTCCCACTAGTCAGACATGCCTGTTCCATACATTTGTATTGCGTGAGGCCACACCCACCAGTTATGCTGTTGCTTGGAAAATGCATACCGTATAATTGCGGTCTATTCCCAGATTACAAAATGGCAAATCCTCGCAGCATTCAGTGCGGGCACTGGGAGGTCTGATAAGTCTGCAGACATATAGCGTGACTTCAGAATTATCAGTTTAGACTGGACAACCCTTTTAAATATGGAGACTAAATTGAAGTAGCCAAAACATATAGCTACCCAAGGAGGGAAGTGATTTGAAACTAGGATAAAAACTAGAGGAAAAATGTATGGTTGCAAGTTCCAAGTGAAAAATTTGTATAGAAGATAAGTTGATAATATACACAATGTTAGTACCGTAAGTAAAAAAGTGAGCCAAGTGATAATACATGTGAAAAATAAACATGATGTATAATAAATTTAAATACAAATAATATCAACATGTGCATAAAATATGTCAATGAAAATAATGACCCAGGAAAAGCAGCATGGACCAGTCTTAATGAAGGGTCTCGCGTATGTCCTTCTCATCTGTAGTAGATTAAAATCAATATTACAAACTCGGAAGAAACAAGAAATCAGCCAATTACCATTTGTAAAAAATAATGAACAGTAACTCTTCATTAAGTCTTTTAGAGGTGAGTGGATTCAAAATGTAAATCATTTTGGACTCACAGGAGAGTAATTTAGGAATAACATCACCACCCCCAATATTGATATGGATAACCTCAAGCCCAACCTGTGTAACCCTTGGACTTATGTGGTGCCCCAAGGTCCGGTTGCCACAATACTAAGCTTGGAAGCAAAGAAAGGTACCCACCTCAGGAAACGCACACACACAACACCCTCCAACTCCAGGCCAGAAGGGGAGCTTTAAATCCTGAGTTCAGGGCAGGTCACCTATAAATTCTGGTCTGGGGGCGGGGTTAGACAGTTCAGTTCCTAGGAGGACTTTGGAAGACATCCTATGGACAGGAGCCATGCTAGGCTCGTCCTAGGACACTAACTAGCCAGTGTGAGTAACCCGTAGGTGAGGGTCTGAGGAAGTGGATGAGTAGGTGTGGGGAGTGGAGCAGTGCCAGCTCACCCCAGCACTGAGCCAGGATGGACACCGGAGTCTGAGGTTGCAAGGGACTTTATTCCCAGCAACCAACACCAGAGGGCAGGTGATTCTAAGTTGCTCACCCACCTAAAGGCCAGGAGACACAGCCACAACAAAGAGCTCAACGAGGCGCAGTGAGAGGAGAGTAAAGTAAATAGAGCTCAAGCTGCCTGTCATACGGCCAAGGCAGAACAAGAGAGGAGAGGATCGCAGCAAAGTTTCAAGCAGCCAGGGCCCACAAAGAACAGCGCGGTAGGGAGGCCTCAAAACTTGCCAGGTGTGGAGAACCTGAACTTGCTTCCAGTCTCCAGACCCCTAACACCACTAGTAAATTGTGCCCTCAATGAACCTGCTACGTACATCAGTAAAAGGTAAAGGAGACTGTTATCCCTGTGTCTGTTGGTTATTTCATACACTATTTCCTGCACCCCCAATGAATTTATCACATCCACAGACTATACCGTTGCCCTGGGGACCTGCTCTTCCTGTGGAGAGCTGAATTATCCTTGCTGCTACTCCCATCATCCTCATCCCCAGAGGTCCCAACTGTAGCAGCGGCTATCCCGGCCGCGTCCCACGGGCGGCGTCACGACAACACAAACTTTTATTTTTGCTTTTATTTTAATTTCAGCCAATTGTCAATTCCCTTTATAACTGATCACCCAACGAGGGGATCACCGACCGGGTCACGGCACCGTGACATCCCGCAGCCCAGACGACGACAAGAGGGCCCGGTTCTAAGTACCCCACGGTCCCTACCCGGGCGAGTCACTTACATGATGTGGGCATCAAATGTGAAACCAATAGGGTCAGTATCTTTTCTTTTTGTTGATAATTTCTTGCTTTTACAGTGTTAGAAATGTGCTGCTGTATTCTTCTACAGAATTCTTGTGTGGTTTCACCTACATAAATCTTGGGACATTTGCACTTAAGTTCCTAAAACACGAGTTATGACCTGTAAGGAAAAATCAAAGGATCAAGATTTCTTGGTGAAATCAATAAAGGGTTATCTATGATGGTTGATAGAAATGGAATCCTTGAAAATCTGAGATTATTTTTTGTAGTCTTGGTTCACTCAAAAGGATGTTGCACTTCTTGTGTACGATATTGTACACATCTCTCTATTAGGTATTAAAGGTGGTGATGAGGTTAATCCCAGGATGGCTTTTTTAGGTCTTAGTTTAAAAGGTCCCCTCTGTTTCTACCCAATGATTGTCGGAAAGCTTTCACTAGAATTAAGTGATGACATACTCGGGCCTTAAATCTTCTTGTGCCTGATGGCCAAAAAATTACCAGTCCTGCAGTTGCATCTCAACCAGAAGAATTGACTTAAGAGTATTGTTATGCAGGTGAGCTGGATGAAAAATGGAAATGTGAAGTTCATTGTTACAAGTCATAGCTTTGCCAATAAAAAGATGGTCTTCTCTAATAGAGATCTTCAGGTGCAATCAATCCAAAGATGAAGATGAAGATGAAAAATGAGAGGTGAAATATATCAATCCTGCCTAGTCCCATGGTAACGCAAGGATTGTAACTACAAAGTGTCTACTAGGGTCTTTCTAGATGTTATTCTTTTGTGAATTAGCTATATTTCTCTCTTTCACCTTTTTCCAATAATTAATTGGGGGAATTCTGAGCCCACGTTTTGCATTAGATTTTTACATTATTTGTGGAGTGTTGTTCTCTAGGGTGTATTTTCTAAGTTATATTTAATAAAGTTATGTGTTCAATGGGTTGCCTCGTTTTCCTATAAGGTCTTCTCTAAATAATTACCTGTTGACCTTGTCAGGACCAGCAGCTGGATCAACCATCAGCAGCTGCAGTAGATATGGGGGCATTGCATTATACTACTGTCATGCCCCATGCTGTGGGACTGATCTCCACTAGGCTAGGAGGTCAGTGCCCATCACGTAGCTCTGTGTACCCTGACTGCCTTATGGTCACCACAGAGCCAGTCTCCACTAAATAGGGAGATTGGTGCCCATCACATGGTCCCGCTCAGTCTGCTTATACTCACTCTCCAGTTACTTACCCAGCGCCACCTCCCAGCACTCCGTCCTCCTCCTTCTGAGGTCTGCATCCTTCTTGCAGAGCCTCCAGGAGCAAGCTTAGATCATGTAACCTGCCCTCTAACTCCTCCTAAAGGGCCAATACCCGTTCTTAATTTCTCCTCTAATCACCTTTCCCTCAGGTCCCTGTCCCATTCCCTGTCTAAGCAATTGTCTTTGGTAATACCTATTAATCTATACTTCTTGTCTCGCCTAGAGCCTGCTACGGCTGCCTGAGGACTGACTCACTTGTATGCTACCTGTCCTTCCTGCGGAGCACCTGCCACGTTGAATCAGAGCTCACTATACCAGTACTTGCCAGTCCCGAGGTCAACTGCATCCACTGTGCCTATTCCATCGGCCAGGTGTGCCGATTTTCCAGCACCTAAAAGAAAGGGGTAGACAAGGGCACAATGGGTCTAAACCATTTGTAGGATATGTATGTGCAGTGTAAGAACTGCTCACCTTAGTCAGTTGTGAGACCCACAACTGGTATATGCACGTCACAGCTGCAGCAGGATCCTCCACCAAATGGATAGTCCTCGGTGATCTCCAAAAATAGACAGAAAGTTTCTAATCCACGCTGCTGTTCAATAACAAGACTTCCTCTGTGCTTTAAATAGTGGATCTTTATTCCTAAATGTTTCGAGATCTTCCTGATCTCTTCCTCAGGGATGCAGGGACTCTTTTGTATGCATCCCTGAGGAAGAGATCAGGAGGATCTCGAAATGAGTAGGAATAAAAATCCACTACTAAAAGCACAAAGGAAGTCTTGTTACTGAACAGCAGCACGGATCGGAAACTTTCTGTCCATTTTTGGAGATTCTCCAGCACTGGCATCTCAACTCCTAGACTACCTCTCAATTGCCTTGCTGCTCTGAGCTTTGTGCCTGCTCCTCATTGTCTGTACTTAGTTGTGTGCATTGTATTGGTGAGTTTTCTCATTAAAGACTTGCTTAAACTCTACCGGCATCTCCATCTTGTTCCTACCTACGGATCAGCCTCCACTTCAGTGGTCTAGTGGGTCCACATCTCCACTCCTACACCTCCATGTGCCTAAAATTTACATTGGAGACAAAAGCAGATGCTTTGGCTTTGCTTCAACTCCCCATTCTCGTGCATCCAGAGTAGGAGATTGGGTTGGTCTATTTCTCTTATATCTCAGTGAGGTGAAGAAGAAAGCCAAAGAAAAGTCTTAATGAAAGCCAATCTCAAGTTTGATTTAGGAAAAATGAGCTGCTGAATCATTTTCAACATGAACAAAGTAGAAAATCAATTTTGTAATTAGAAATCTATTACAGTAAATGGGACCTGGTACTGCTGTTGTGACCTGTGAATGTACAAAGCGGCTATATAATTGAGGTTTTATGATAACATTATGATAACATTACAGATCCCTGGGCAGACATCTGTCTTTTTTCCACTGTTGTAGATTTACGATCATGTTCCATTTATTACCTTTTGCAACTCCATCTCCAGGAGATGTTTTGACAGTGACCTATAAAATACATGGCGTGTTTTCTAAGCCGTGTTCTGGTAAGGACTCTGGGTATGAAATGTCAGTTTGAACCGGCTAAAAGAGCAGATTTGACCTGAAACCAAAAGAATGCATTGTAATAATTCACAGCCCAGAGACCTCTATTATTGTGACAAGATTAACCCTCCGAACATAGAACTAATATTGTGTCTGTTGGAAAATGTGCAGCCATGAAGCTTTTGTGCATGGACCTATGAAATAAAAAGAATATAAAGTCCATTTATTATTTCACCCTTTCATACCTTGGGTTTGTTACAACATTATTTTATCTACAGTTTTCTGAAAACTATGATTAATATATTAGACTTAAAAAGTTCGCTACCAAAATATTTTAGGCATTTGTAGTCTAATATTGATTGCAGGTAGAAATAAATACA
The DNA here is from genome assembly GCA_033576535.1 of Allobates femoralis. NCBI lineage: Eukaryota > Metazoa > Chordata > Amphibia > Anura > Aromobatidae > Allobates > Allobates femoralis. Next base: position 139,400,237 of record JARQOC010000001.1, on the reverse strand, counting down.
TTAATCTAAATAAATTATTGCTCTTTCAGTAGGAAAAAGAGGAAAACAGCTGCCAAACCTCCCTCTTTGGCCTATTGTACATTCCAATTCTTTCAAGAAATCCATTGTATATTCACAGCAATAGATGACTCAGACCCTATATAATGTTCTGATATATTCAATGAGCATGTGCAAAGGTCACTGGGAAATGAGATACTACAGGGGGGGGGGGGGTTGGCATTTATATGGATACACCTAAATAAAATGGAAATGGTTGGTGATATCAACTTCTCGTTTGTGGCACATTAGTATATGGGTGGGAGAAAACTTTTCCAGATGGGTGGTGACCATGGCTGCCATTTTAGATCCAACTTTATTTTTTTCTATGGGAAGAGTCATGTAACACATCAAACGTATTGAGAATTTCATAAGAAAAACAATGGTGTGCTTGGTATTAACGTAACTTTATTCTTTCATGAGTTATTTACAAGTTTATGACCACTTATAAAATGTGTTCAAAGTGCTGCCCATTGTATTGGATTATCAATCCAACCCTCTTCTCCCACTCTTCACACACTGATAGCAACACTGCAGAAGAAATACTAGCACTGGCTTCCAGTATCCATTGTTTTAGATGCTGCACATCTCGTATCTTCACAGCAAAGACAATTGCCTGTGGTATATGGGGTACATATACCCTTTACTTTCAGTGCAGCAAACTCACTCCAGAAGTTCAGTGAGGATCTCTGAATGATCCAGTCTTGTCCTAAATGACTGGTATTGATAAATAGAATCCACCTGTGTGTAATCAAGTCTATGTATAAATGCACTTGCTCTGTGATAGTCTCAGGGTTCTGTTTCAAGTGCAGACAGCATCATGAAGACCAAGGAACACACCAGGAAGGTCCAAGATACTGTTGTGGGGAAGATTAAAGCCGGATTTGGATACAAAAAGATTTCCCAAGTTTTAAACATCTCAAGGAGCACTGTGCAAGCGATCATATTGAAATGGAAGGAGTATCAGACCACTGCAAATCTACCAAGACCAGCCGTCCCTCTAAATGTTCATCTCAAACAAGGAGAAGACTGATCAGAGATGCAGCCAAAAGGCCCATGAGCAATCTGGCAGAACTGCAGAAATCTACAGCTCAGGTGAGAGAGTCTGTCCATAGGACAACAATCAATCAGTGTACACTACACAAATCTGGCCTTTATGGAAGAGTGGCAAGAAGAAAGCCATTTCTCAAAGATATCCATAAAATGTCCCATTTGAAGTTTGCAATAAGCCACCTGGGAGACACACCAAACATGTGGACTAAGGTGCTCTGGTCAGATGAAACCAAAATCAAACTTTTTGGCCACAAGGCAAAACGATATGTTTGGCGTAAAAGCAACACAACTCATCACCACTCTCAAACATGGTGGTCGCAGCATCATGGTTTGGGCCTGCTTTTCTTTAGCAGGGACAGGGAAGATGGTTAAAATTGATGGGAAGATGGACTAAACCAAATACAGGACCATTCTGGAAGAAAATCTGTTGGAGTCTGCAAAAGACCTGAGACTGGGACGAAGATTTAACTTCCAACAAGACAATGATCCCAAACATAAAGCAAAATCTACAATGGAATGGTTCAAAAATAAACGTATCCAGGTGTTAAAATGGCCAAGTCAAAATCCAGACCTGAATCCAATCGAGATTCTGTGGAAAAAGCTGAAAACTGCTGTTCACAAACGCTCTCCATCCAACATGTTCTCAACATGTTCATCTCGATGTCCAACTCCATCCCCCCCTCAGAGTGTTATCTACCAGTACAACTCCCTTCTGACCCAGGTCCTGGCCGAACAGCTTCAGCTGTATCCACAAGATCCTCTTCACAGTTAGTTGGCTGTTGTTGGTGGCGGTAAGGAATATTACTCGATTGTCTTTGGGAACTACCGATTGGCTAAAGTGTTGCTACAAGACCTTGAGAGAAATAATGGTACATTCTGCTGCCGTGTTGGCTAGGCACCTTATCTTTCACCCCTCAAACTCTGCTTCCAGCACATGGCTGCATGCGTACAAGTTGTGTTCCTCCCACCGAGGGCCTTGTGTGGGAAGGGCCACTGCTGGTCACCCACTCACGGTGGAGGGTTCTCTGAAGCTGTGGAAGTCCAGCAGTATTCAGATATATGACCCCTCCGCCCACACTTCCAACAAATGACCCTACCAGGGGACGAGGATTCAGGACAGCACCAGCATGGTCCCAGGGGCTGTTCGGATGCAGAACCAGAGGGGTTAATGGGGTGTTCCCTCAAAGGAAAGGAGATTGCCCCACCCCCTGATTTTGGACACCTCTAATTTTAGCTCCTTCAACTCAGCATGCAGAACTTGCACAGCCTACATCAGAGTTCCCGACTTCCTGTTCTATGCACAGTTTCCTGCACTCCAACCACTGTCCCCTCAACTGCCGAGGCTGACTCATTCTCCCTTTTCACGGCAGCCCAGTACACCTACCAGAATAACAGATCAGGTGAGACTTAAGCCATCTCCTGTAACTTATCACAGAGAAGTCTGTTGGATAGAACAATAGTAATGAACTGATCCCGTCTATCTCCCAGAATGCTCCCATGACCTTTGGGTCCAGATGCCAATCTTCATTCAGTGTCTCCTGAAGGGTGATAAAATACTGCATCAGCGACTCATAATCCCTCTGCGGCCAGTTAAAGAAAAGGGCCTGGAGGTGTGCCACTCTGGCACAGCCCCCAAGATTCCCTTCCAACGGTTCCAGAATTTTCTCTAAGGTGTTTCTTTCGGCTTCTGGAAGCAACATTACCATATGCTTAGTGACTCTCTCCAACTCATTCAACACTAACTCTGCCCACAGCTCAGGAGCCAAATTACACATCTGAAAATACTGTGCACCCCCCTCAGTCCAATCCTGCATTGTCATGCTCCACCTGTCGTACTTGGGTAGCTGCTGAAGGAGAGCTCCTACCGGTACATACCTTCCCAAAGCCACCAAAACTACCAGAGAAGGGCCCACTAACAGTAATAGGGCTGGTGATGCGAAAGGATCAGTTTTGTTCCCCGTCACACTGAATCCTGCCAATTACACCAGAAATGTAATGACCATAGGTCCAATTAGGATTTAGTGGTCCACAATCAGAGACAGCCAAACTTAGTGGAAAAGGATTCTTTACTGAACGGATGACGATAGGGGGGTCTAAAGTAAACATCAGATATTTGCAGTCATAGATAATTCACATACACCCGGCCCAGAAAGCTGTGTGTCTAGTGCACATGTAACAGAGCTGTATGTGTCTATATGTGCGTATAGCAGAGCTGTATGTTTAGTGTGCATGTAGCAGAACTGTGTGTGTGGTGTGCATGTAGCAAAGCTGTGTGTGGTGTGCATGTAATAAGGTTGTGTCTATACCTGTGTCAATGGGACTGAATGAAAAATATGAATTAACTGATGTAGCTGTATATCTAAGAAATGTTGCCTCTATGGAGTATGTTTCAGAATGCTACATGTTGGCTTTTCTCACCATATGTAATGGTTTCTGTTTTTTTACAGCAGCCGTGAAAATTATGAGGGATCCAAATGAAAACATGAATCCTTATGGGCCATATACATTTTTATTTGTCTTTCAGGCTTCTGGGTTTTATGTTATTGGGTAAACTAGCAGTACAAGAACTATTCTAGCATTAACATAATGCTCTCTTAAAACTTGTTTTATGGGGGCGTGTCCTGACACAGGCGATGCAGGACGCTTGATCAGAGAGCTCCGGCGAGGGTGAGCTTCCCTGAGGTAATTAGCGGCACAATACCGCCCAAAACAACTTTCTCTTAAAGACCGCGACTTCCCCTACCACTCGGTATGCCCAGGCTCGGGTCTCGGTCCCGTGCGGCCTCACAGAGGGTGACGGACTACTTCACCCCTGAGCGCCCTGCTCCCTCTCCGTCCAAAATGGCGCCGGCGCCGGCTACAGCTTCCCGCTCTGCTCCGGCCCCTTGCTCCCCCCGCGAGCAGGCTGAGCGGGACCATGGGGAACAGGCTGGCAATGAACCCACAATTTCATATGCCTCCATACAAGGACTGCTTGACAACCTACGCCGTGCCATGAAGGAAGACATGAGGGATGTGGTGCGTGAACTGCGGGCAGACATTGCAGCTATGGATGAGCGCACTAGCCATCTAGAAAACAAGATGGCTGAATACACTGAGGCACATAACGCTATGGCAGACGACTTTCATGACATGGGAGCCGATATGAGAGACTTAAAAACATCTATGTGGGCTATGGAAGATAAACTTCGCCAGGGAAACCTAAAGATCCGGGGAATAGCGGAGATAGAAGACGAGGAGATCTCTGAGGCGACGGTTTTACCCTTTTTCCGTATTTATAGCACCAGATGCAGACTTGGCAGACCTCAAGGTGGCAAAGATTTATCGCCTACCACGTTCCCCTAAGATAAACAAAGACGTTCCTAGAGATGTCATGGTCCACCTGGGGGCCCCGAGGATGCGGGATGTTCTCCTACATAACTTCCGCCGGAACCCCATCAAAGAACGCCCATATGACTCTTGGTCTCTGTTCCCAGACCTATCCCCAGGGACACTAGCGCGGCGCCGCGAATTTGCTCCCTATTGTGCAGTTCTAAGGAACAATAACATTCAGTATGCCTGGGGGAACCCGGTGTACGTCACCTTTCGCTACAAAGGCTCCCGCCATTCGTTTACTTCCCCGTCTAAACTGAGGAAAGCACTTGTGGACTGGCATATGAGAGGAGCAGAGGAAGCGGCCTCGCCGAGATCCCACACCCCTCCAGAGCTGCAAGATCGTAGTGTGAAACGTACCTGACGGGACTATAATATCTGATGAGGTATCTGGGGGTGCTCGCCCTTGCTGATTATTGGGCCTTCCTGTAAAGACTATCAGGTGCACTGTTTGGGTAACACCTGATTAGATCTGTAGTAACCCACTTAACCCTGATTCCCACCTGATTGTGGGTCTTGGGGAAATGCTGAAAGATCACATCTCTTCCACGTGGGTATACTCCCCCCTTAGCTCACATTTGTGAGCAAATGCAGGTTTACATTAATGTTGTTGAACTACTGTGGATTGTGTATTCGATTCTCTACTGCTCTATTCTCCCTTGTCTGTCTTCTCCCTTAACCCCTGATATATCGGTTCTAATTGTTTGACCCTAAATTTTAGGTACTACATATCTGTACCCCTCCTTTCACTGTTCTGTTTACCCCTGTGTAACCGTATAGTCCTCCAATTTTCTTTTTGCCCTTCTGCCCTTTCCACTGTCTGACTCTCTGGTAACTGTGTCCTTCTCCTTACTTTCTCTTTCAATCCATTTCTTTATACCCCTTATTCGTTTCTTTCTATGATCTAGCTGTCATACTGCTCTCATCTTAGCCATCACTTACACGGCTGGGTACGACCGCATTTGAGCTGTTTACACCATCGTCTCCCACGAATTCGCTATGAGTTTCAAGATTGTGTCCATTAATGCCAAGGGCTTAAACTCCCCGGCAAAAAGGTCGTTCCTGTGGAGGGAGGTATCCCGGTCACATGCAGACATAGTATGCGTACACGAAACACACCTGCTGGAAATAGATAACAGACGAGTGTCTAACCCAAGGTACCCCCATATCTACTTCTCTAATCACGTCACAAAAAGGGCAGGGGTCTGCCTGATGGTTAGTGCATCCATACAATTTGAACAGAGGTCAGTCCTGGTAGACCCGGCAGGCAGATTCATAGTCTTGCTATGTGACATCTCTGGCGTCTCTTATACCATTGCGACAGTATATGCCCCAAATCAGGCTCAAGGGAGGTTCTTACGGTCCACCTTTGCCAAGATTCGGGATGCAGCGGTCGGACACCTCATAATAGGCGGTGATTTTAACGCCGTAATGGAGGCACGCCTGGACTCTTCGGCCCCGGCGGTTCGAACACGTGGAGACCTCCTCCCGCTGGCCCGGGAATTCCACCTCCACGACATCTGGCGCTACCTCCACGCAGCGGAGCGGGATTACACGTTCCACTCTGGCCCCATGGAACCTACTCAAGGATTGATTTTTTCCTGGTGGGGGACAGTTCCATGGGGGTATGCAGAAATGCTGACGTGGGGGTAATTACATGGTCAGATCATGCGCCGGTGACGTTGGAGGTGGCCCTGGGAGGTGGGAGGACAGCACCGAGGAGGTGGCGTTTGGGTCCGGACCTGCTTCTGGATCATGAAGTGGTAGGGTGTATTGAGGAGGAACTTAAGTCCTTTTTCAAGATTAATGATAACAACGAGGTATCTGACTCGACATTATGGGAATCCCATAAGGTGGTTATGAGAGGTCTCTTGCTTCAAAAAGCAGCGAGACGGAAGAGGGACAGAGATGCACAGCGCAAGTCGTGGGTTGATCAAATAGAACAACTAGAAAACATCAACAAGTCAAACCCGTCCCAGACCTTACTGACCCAAATAACGAATTTACGCACACAATTACGCTCCCTCTTACTAAAACAACATGAGACAGGCCTGCGTAAATTGAAAATGAATTATTATGCAATGGGCGACAGAGCGGGCCGTCTCCTGGCGAAACGCATACAGAAACGTTCAGCTAAATCCACCATAAATGCCATGAGAGACTCTACGAACCAACTTGTTTGAGACCCGAGACAGATAGTAGCAACATTTGCCATGTATTACGCTAAGTTATATAACCTGTCTGGGGATCCCACAACTCGACAACCCTCTGCAGAGTCAATTGCGGAATACCTAGATGAGCTGAGACTGCCAGAGATCCCGTCTGAGTCCCTGGAGGCTCTTAATCGTCCCTTCACTCTGCAGGAGGTCGATCGAGTCATCTCCTCCTGAAGTTAGGTAAAGCCCCAGGACCTGACGGGTTTATTAACGACTATTACAAGACGTATAGAGCCATTCTAGCACCGTATCTCCTTCGTCTGTTTTCGGCATGGAGAGATGGTGGTAGTATCCCGACGCTTGCGTTGGAAGCAACCATTGTAACTATCCCTAAGCCGGGAAAAGACCCAGAGAAACCGGAAAGCTATCGCCCGATCTCATTGTTGAACTCGGACCTAAAGATTTTTGCAAAACTTCTGGCGATGCGTTTGGTGGAGGTGGTCCCCTTGGTGGTACGGTCGGATCAGGTGGGCTTCATGGCTCATCGCCAGGCGAGGGATGGCACGAGGCGAATACTAGATCTGATGGAACTGGCGGAGAGGAGGGGTGCCCCCAGCGTATTCCTGTCACTAGATGCGGAGAAGGCGTTCGACAGGGTACACTGGGGGTACCTGACTGAGGTTTTGAAGAGATTTGGGCTGAAAGGCCCGATCCTCTCCTCGATCATGAGTCTGTATTCAAATCCCTCCGCCAGGGTGTTTGCCTCGGGATATCTCTCGGATCCCTTTTCGATCACGAACGGGACGCGACAGGGGTGTCCCTTGTCGCCCCTCATTTATGCTCTGGTGATTGAGCCATTGGCAGTGTCCCTTCGTGCTGACTCCATCTTGAGGGGAATCACGGTTGGTGAGAAGAATCACGTCGTTGGTTTGTATGCCGACGATGTGATTGTTACCTGCTCTGATCCGGGGGTATCACTCCCGAGGGCCTTGTCCTTACTAGGCGCATTCGCGGAGGTGTCTTACTATAAATTAAATGCCACGAAGTCTTTAGTCTTCCCTATTAATGTCCCACAGGATCTAACTGAAACATTATCGAGATCCCTTCCTTTCCGATGGGCGCCGGAGGGTATCCCCTACTTGGGGATCATTCTATGCTCCTGCACCACGATAGTGAAAAGGAACGTGTCTTCCTTCTTAAAGGCATTGGGAGAAGCGTCAGACCAAAGATTACTAAAACCACTTTCTTGGATAGCACGGATTCAGGCGTTTAGGATGGTGTGGTTACCCAGATTGCTGTACATGTTCAGGTGCATACCCCTGGTATTCTCCCTGCGCCTACTGAACCAAATACAAAGGGGAGTGAACCGGTTCATCTGGGCGTTGGGAAGACCTCGGGTGCATAGACGGATAATGTATAGCAAACTGACAGGGGGGGGGATGGGGGTACCAGACGTGATCTCATACTTTCGGGCTTCGATTCTGGAGGTGATTCGTGTGTGGAGAGGGGATGAGGAGCCTCCGGCCTGGTTGGAAGTGGAGGAATCACAGGTACCAGGGGGCTCTCTTAGGAACCTTCTGACTGCCGAAACACTGGAGCCAGTGACATGCCATGGCTGTCCAGCGACAGTGGAGGCTTTGGTACGGGTCTGGAGGCGTGTGCCGGGAGACTGGTTGCGGCTTCCAGCCTCAGAGATCCCCATTGAAGCCCTAAGGTTACTCATCCCATATCTAAGGTTGGCGGACTGGAGGGCACATGGACTCAGCACACTCTCCGATTTACTGAGGGATAGGGGCATTCTTTCTAATGAAGACTTTGTGGCCAAATACCCGTCCCTCCGACACACGTGTTTTCAGCTCTGTCAGATCTCTCACCTTATGGCGGGCTGCCGTCACAGGATCGCATGGACTTCTCCCCACCCCTCCCCTTTGCGCTCCTTATTGACAACCACACAAACACCTCCCAAGGGACTAGCAACGATTTACGCAGGCCTGCTAATAGAAGAAGAATCGAGAATGGGTTTTACCCACAGGACAAAATGGGAAGGAGACCTGGCTTTTACAGCCACAGAAGATGACTGGGTTGGAGCGGTTCGGGTGGTAACTCAAGCGACAAAATGTATCAATCACATCGAGCAGCTTAAAAAGATGCACCTGCGGTGGTATTTACCGCCTGTACAGGTGGCGGCGTTCGGAAGCGGATCTTCGCCTTTGTGTTGGAGGCTCTGCGGCCACAGAGGTACGCTGGCGCACATCTGGTGGACGTGCCCGCGTATCTCCCAGTTTTGGATCTTGGTGGAGGGACTGATGAGATCTGTTATGCAGGTTTCGGTCCCCCTCAACCCGCCAATGGCACTCCTGCACATCGGTTTGGAGGGTTTACCCCCAGTCTCACGATATGTCGCCACCTTTGTACTGATAGCAGCTAGACAGGCCATAGCGGCAAAATGGAAATCCCCAAACCCCCTGCACTGAACGACTTAACATCCCGGCTGAACCTTATGTTCACATACGAATACTATCTGGCAATGGACTTTGGACACAAAAGATACGTGGGAGACGCATGGGAATGCTGGGCCTCTCATCCCCTAGCATCCCCCCTCCATGGAGGGCAGGGGAGATATAGGAGAGAGGCGATTGGAATTACAGCTCAGTCAGCGACGAGTAATGTATAGTTGATTGACAGCTCTCTGCTCTCTTTTTTGTACTTTCTCTTCCCCCCCCTTTACTCCTACACGCTCTTTCCCCCCCACCCTTTTTCACCTCTATGTGATTTCTCTTAGATGTTTCTGCTCACCTTTTGATTTATTTTTATACCTCTTATTCCCCCTTCATGTATTGACCTTGTGATTGTATCCTGATGTACGGGATTATCGTTATTCAGGGGTCTGTTTATCCCCTTTATATGCATATTCAGATGTTCAGTTTGAAAAAGTTAATAAACATCATTTATGACAAAAAAAACTTGTTTTATAAAATGAGACATTCACCAATGCCTTCATATTGGTTTTGCAGTAGCCATTTGGGACCACACAGCAATAGTTTTAGCAATTTTCTATCAAAAAGGAGCAAAATTTAAACATATTCCAATATAAATAGAATTAGAGATGAGCAAATAAATTTGAGTGGAGGTGAATTCTACTCAAATTTATAAAACTCCACATTTGGCAAAATGCATATTTTTTGTAATTAGTTTCTGTGTGGATTCAGCAAAATACGTCCACTGGATGCTATTTTTCTAAACAGTTAAAGGGACACTGTCAGATAATTTTTCAGTATGATGCTAATATTACCCTTGAATAGGGCCTGGGCAGACCTTTTAAAAACATGTAAAATCATTAGGGCACTTTCACATTGGCATTTGGTACCGCAGCGTAGGTCTGCGTAATCTTTTTTTTTCATCTGCATGCGGATTGCGGACCTATATTTAGCATTTAACATTGCGTACGCATGTACATGCGAAGGCATCAGTTTGTATGCATATGCGTTCGTTCGCGGTGTTTTGAGGTGCCCGGCGAACGCAACATGTTGCATTTTTTGAGGCTCCAAAAATGCGCAGACGTGCGCATGCGGATGATTGTGGATGAACCATGCATTGTTGTCTATGGGAACAAAGGAGCATGCGGATGGCTGCGCTTGGTGCGCTTGAGTACATCTCAATGCGCATGTCCAGGAGCTGATAAGAAGGCCTTCCCAATTCCACTCCCAATTCCCAGCTGTATAAAAAGGGGGTGTTGACATAGGTGTGCATGTGGATGTCAGAACCCTGGATGACAAGATGGAACGCATGCGCATTACAACCGCAAATGCAAGCACAAACGCATTCAAACGCATACTTGTGCTGCGTTTTTTTATATTTTGCGTAACATCATGCGTATGAAAAACACAGCATCAGTATGCGATTGCAATGCATTTGACATGCGTTTGTGGATTGAACGCTGCGCACTGAAACGCCAATGTGAAACTGGCCTTAGTTCTCTCCATTATAACCAAACAGGAATAGTCCGGGTGCTGTATAAACTGTCATGTAATCATGCACTCCCTCTCAGCAGCTCTCTCCTCCCTCCTCCCTATGCTCTCTGTGCAGTGTAGTTTCAGTTCCCATAGGAGCTTCTGTTCTGATGAGGACAAGGTGGGAGGGAAGAGAGCTATTGCTGATCTGACTCATCTAGACTCCATCTGTTTCTGTAAGCAGGAATCCCAGCTGTGACAGTTTCTGTGTGTATATCACCTCTTTCTTGGCTGTAGACACAGGGAGCAGAGAGGAGAATACAGCCCCCCACCCACTGATCTCCTGTGCAGTGATGTGGTGTGAATATGTGACATGCATATTCATCTTATGAGGAGAGGACAGCAGAGAACTAAGTGGATCATTCACTGTGAGTGACAGATGGAATGCATCTCTTTATTTGAAGTTTACAGAACATAGGAGGGAAATATATAAATAAAAGAAATACATTAATAGGCCTTGTTCACACATACCATCCGTTTTTGCCTTAAATACGTTTTTTGGAACATTTTGGACTGTTTTTTTTCAAAGTCCAAAAACGCATAAGCGTTAACGCATGGTGCACTTAAGTGTCAATGCGTTTTTTAACAACACATGCGTTTTTGTTCAGCATCCCAAGAAACACTGCATGCAGCGTTTTTGGGTGCTGTAAAAAAACACATGCGTTTTTTTAAAAAACGCGTGCATTTTTTTTAACATGGGGCCCTATGGGAAACGCATGTGTTTTTGCATGTCACATATTGGCACCATACGTTAATGCATGCGTTTTTGGTGAGAAAATGACTAAGTCCCAAAAGTTCCAAAAAACATTCAGAACCTCAGGGGACACTAATGGCACCCTTAGAAAAACTGATCTGTTTTTCTAAGGGCTTAAAAAACGGATTGGTATGTGTGAACAAGGCCATAGAGAGAGTTTATGGCGAGGAATTAGTAGATGATAGCAGTTACATATGGATTTTTGACCTGACAGTTTTCTTTTAAAGAACATGAAAAGTAAAAAATACTTATTATTATGTCTGTAGACCCTACACTCATCACATCACTCGTCTGATCCTTTTTGCATCGTCTTACCTCAGCCAGTTGCCTGATCTTAACTATGCGCATAGGGTGGTCATGGTGCATATCATGATGTCATGACAATTGGTCCTTTTGTACATATAGACAAAACCCTCCCAGGCCTCATCAGAGCTTTAAGTCCCAGGCCAGTGAGATTAGACTTTCAGCGCAAGCTCTTGGTTTCAGAATATGCAATGAGGTCTGATAAGTGATAGTGAGGAGCTGAGGGACCAAAGAAGTGAATGGTGAGGTGAGTATAAGGAGAGACTGCAGAACATAATAGGGGTGTTAAATTAATAATAACACATAACTTCACTTACTAACAATCATCTAAATCCCTTGAATAAATATAAGACTCCTTCATAACACAACAGCAAAGTATTACCATCCCTTCAGCTGGTCATACATACTGTATATGCTACTCAAAGCTTGGACTAGGTTTTAGACTTAAAGGGAACCTGTCACCTGGAATTAAGGCCCTACACTATCACTATCTGTCCCTACACCTTCCTAGCTGTCTCCCTATCGATCCCTATCTGTGCTAAAATGGCCCTATAAAAGATTAGAAAAATGAATTCTAACTTACATAAGTCCGTGAGTAAGAGGACTGAAATGGAGGTGCCAGGCTACATGTAGCACTCCTCTATGTGGCTGTGCACGCCCGTTGGGCGGCGTTATTGTTTCTTCCTCTCTGTCCCTCTATTTGGAATCTCCCGCCCTCTGGAAGCTTGTCATGCACCGGGCTTAGTCACTTCCGGCCCGGTGCATTATGGGGCCGATCACGTGACCAGCCTCAGTGCATTATGGGGCCGATCACGTGATCAGCCCGGCTTCAATAAGCGCGTTGCGCATGCGCAGAGTCGGGTCGATCATGTGTTCGGCCCCATAATGCACGGAGGCTGATCATGTGATCGGCCCCATAATGCACCGGGCCGGAAGGACGTAGGTGACCGATAAGTACCGCCCGCATTATGCCCATCATGACAAAGGCTTCCAGAGGGCGGAGGGGATGATTACCAAACATCAGAGAACGGAGTCTAGAGGGAAGGAAAAACAATAACGCCGCCCAGCGTGTGTGCACAGCCGCATAGAGGAGTGCTACATGGACTTCTCAGTACCCTTACTCACGGACTTATGTAAGTTAGAATTCATTTTTCTAATCTTTTATAGGGCCATTTTAGCACAGATAGGGATCGATAGGGAGCAGCTAGGAAGGTGTAGGGACAGGTAGTGATAGTGTAGGGCCTTAATTCCAGGTGACAGGTTCCCCTAAATTCTAAAATACCTTACGTTGACAAATGAGATATTCTAGTGACAGTCATAACAGAAGAAAAAGCTGATATTAGGATGACTAATATTTGACTTGTCAACAAGTTTCAGACAGAAATAAGCTCACCAGTTTGGGCTGCAATGCTTCTCCTGCATTACCTGGTGCTTGTACTGCACATCATTATTGTATCTGATATGAAAAGCCTAAAGCTAAACACAAACAGTCATTAAGTTAGAAAGAGCAAATACTAGCTGATCACTAACTGTCCACTGTCTAAATATATTCATGTTTTAATTAGCGTTCTGAGAATATGTAATTCCTGGAATCATCACTGCACCACCTGCTTTGGATAAACTTTCACAGGGCAAACGACCAATAAACAAATACTTCAGTAACTGGAACTTCCTTGTGAGTTTTTGAGGAGTTTTTAATTTCCTGGAATGTTTCTTGAAATGGTTTTGGAAGAGTTTTATATACTGTAGTGTCTTTGTTTTTCTTTTTTTTTGCAGTCTTTTTATTAAGGGTACGGACGCACTGGCATGAAAAACGGACGACTGCAATGCGTGATTTTATAGCATTGCAGACGGACCCATGTTAGCTAATGGTATAGAACAGACTAGCATGTGTGGGACACTTTATTCTCATCCAGATTCTGAATGAGAAAAAAGTTGCAACATGCTGCGACAGTACGCAATTCTTGCCTGAGAGTCACCAAAGCAAGTCCATGGGTCTGACAAAATCACGGACAGCACACGGACAGCACAGGGACAGCGTAGGGAGAGCGATTTTAGCATGGTGTTTCTCATGCTGAAAAAAGAATAGACAGGATAGAATAGCTAGATCAGGTTCACCTGTCTCCTGCTGCTACTTCCAGGGCCACCTATTAAACTAATTGCATATTCACTGCACTGTCAGACAAACAGCCAATCAGAGAAGCTCACACTCTGATAGAGCTTCTGTGATTGGCTGTTGTAGTTAGACTGGATTTCCTAAATCTGGACAGTGACTCTGCTTGGCTGCCATACACATTCGTGTATAGCAACAAACCTGGCATTATAGGGTGTTAAATAAAAAAATAAAAAATGCGTTGGGATTCGCAGAGAATTTAAGTCTAGCCCGATGAAAGCAGACAAACTGTGAGCTGCCATCCTCAGCTGCCTAATTTTCCCTTGGCTGGCAAAAAAAAAATGTGCGGGCTTCGCCCTATTTTTCATTGCCAGCCAAGGTAAAACTAGGCAGCTGAGGGCTGGTATTCCCAGCAGGTTAAGGGCCCATTGTTATAGGGCCCCTCACACTAAAAAACCTCAGCCTTCAGCCGCCCCTGAAAATGGCGCATTAATAATAAACGCCATTTCCAGGCTCCTCCAGCGACCCTGGTGGCGGTGGCATGCTGGGTAATAAAGGGGTTCTCAGGCTTAATTCCAGCTTTGTTTTACCAGCTGGTATTAAGCTTGAGATTCTTAATATCATGCCGTGCTGGGTAATAAAGGGGTTCTCAGGCTTAATACCAGCTTTGTTTTACCAGCTGGTATTAAGCCTGAGATTCTTAATGTCATGCCAAGTTAGACCCAGCCATTAAGAATCTACAATAAAGGGTTAAAAAAAAAACACCACACAGAGAAAAAAATATTTATTAGAAATAAAGAGACAGACACGCTTAGGGACTCCATAGTATCAAAAAAGACAGTGCCTCACTGGTTTGTATTGTTCAAAACCTCACCTTTAATCTGCCCCCATGCGACGTTTCGATCTATCAGAGATCTTTATCAAGCATCTCTGATAGATCAAAACGTTGCACGAGGGCAGATTAAGGGTAACGTTTTGAACAATACCAACCGGTGAGGCGCTGTCTTTTGTGATAAAATGGTCATGTGATTTCCAAGATGGACTCCTTGGAAGATGGCGTGCGCCTTAATTGTGGGTAATTGTTGGATACCCGGTGCTCAAAGTCATTTATGATACGCTTATGGACTCCATCTGTATTACCCCCACGCAGCCCTCCAATGATTGTGGTCTGCTGTCTTCTCTCAACTTTGTTCTGTCTTCTTTCTTCTGTCTTCTTTCTTCTACAAATGATTAAGCTCTGCTACATCACAAAGCATTCTTCCACCCCCTGTTCTGTGATCACTGAATGAGCAGAGGCAGCAGCTGGTAAGCGGTGACATCATTGTTGACACTATTGCCTTAGTAACCAAATAAGAGTTTACTATAGCAACAATGCCCATGGCGAGTTCACAGCAGCTCTTGAATGAGCCAATTCATACAGGAGCCTCAGGAGTTAAGGTCCTGGTTATTGGTGCTGCTTACCAACAACAGCCACGGTGGCAAGCAGGGAGTTATCTCTGCTGTCACTGCAGCTGCTCCATGTGCTACTCATACTGGAGCCAGCAGAGTTAACAACAAGTGCAGTGCGCCAGCGTGATTGACACAGAGCAGGAGAAGAGGAGGGCGGACCCAGTAGAAGAGGTGGCGGCAGACACATAGAGGGGGGGCGGAACACACAAGGAGGCATCAGGGAGGATTGTGCCAGCGACGAGGACTTCTTTATCAGATCCAACCCACGGGACCTCTTAACTATTTCTAAAGTACTTTTTAAAGGTTACAGGGGGGCTAGAGCCATTGGGGACCCCTTCCCTGAATGCAGCAGACATGCTGCATTCAGTGCTGCATTCAGTTTGCCAAGCACCAGGGGGGTGACAGGTCCTCTTTAGTAATCTAACGCCTTTTCTATTGTACTTTGATTAAAAATTCCCTAATCTAACTTCCTATCTGTATTTTTTTTTCTTACTTTCGATGAGAATTTGTTTGGATTTCCAAGTATGCAGTGGGTATTCTCAGATCATCATCAGGGTGCTGGGGCTGCTGTCACTCCCGCTGCTTGCTTTTCCGACCTGAAATGAAGTATCCTCAGAGGACCACGCTGCCGTCATGTACCACAGCTGAAGTGACCACAACTTCTCTCATGTTATCTTGCATCTACCACACTGATTTTGCCCCAATTGTCCCTCATCTTCAATCGACACTGGCACTGTCCCTGCCACTTCCTTCATTCGTATGAGACATCAGGAAGCGGTGATAGAAGCAGGATAAGTGACAGTAGTTCTGCCATACAGCTTTTATCAATGAAAAAAATCACCATCAGGGGGTGTTGCTTCTCTCACTCATCCTGCTTCAATCACTGTCCCTGATAACTTCTTGTTTAAGTGAACGAAGAGGCGGGGACAGAGTTGATGTGGCCAAAGATGTAGTGTGGTGTAATAGAAACTGCAGTCATTTCTCCATCAGGATGTAATGGAATGTCATCAGGGTACAGTAATAAAAGCTGTAGTCAGTGACTGGAGCACCACCCTGATGAAGCTTCATTTCAGATCGGAAAAGGAAAAGTTGGGAGGGACAACAGTCCCAGCACCCTGATAATAATGTGTTTAAGAATGCCCAGGGCATGCTGTGAAACTCAATTAAAATCATCATTGGACTTAAGAAAGAAAAAAAACTTTTAGTTGAAGTACATGATAAAAGTGGTTAGATTATAAAAATAAACAGACATATAGCATGAAATTCATTTAGTTTCGGACAATCCTTTTACATTAAGGCTAGGGTTACTTTTACAGTTTGACCCTAGCCTACCAGATTGTGGTTTAAACATAGTACTTTTCTCAGCACCGCATAGCGTTACCGTACTATGTTTAAACCGCAATCCGGTAGGTTAGGGTCAAACCGTAAATGTGACCCTAGTCTAAGTGTAATCTCTTTTTCACTAGAATTCTGCCCCTGAAAAAGTGCTAACTAAACACAAACAGACAAACAAATGAACATATCCATTTCTACGCTTAGGACTTGCTATTCAAGTTATAAGCTCAGTGATTGGCTGCATCGCTGTCAATGTGGCATCACATTCAATATAGACATATGAAGGCTTGTTTTTTTGCGGGACAAGTTGTACTTTCAGAAGCAATCATTTATTTTACCATATAGTGTACAGGAAAATGGGGAAAAAATTCCAAGTGCGGTGAAATTGCAAAAAAGTGCAATTACATGTTTGTTTTTTTGTGTTTTTATTCACTATATTCACTATATGGTAAAACTGAAGCGTCAGTATGATGCCTCGAGTCAGTATGAGTGTGTAGATACCGAACATGTATACTTTTACTGTAATCTAGGTGGTAAAAAGAATTCTGACGTTTTAAAAGAAAAAGAATTGCACTTTTGTGCCATTTTCTGCAACCCGTAGCGTTCTTATTTTCTGGGGCTGTGTGACGGTTTATTTCTTGCGGCTTGAGCTGACGTTTCAAATTTTTTTGGGAAGATGCGCAGTTTTGATTGCCCATTATTGAATTTTATTGCAATGTTGCGCCAAACAAAAAAAGGTAATTTTGGCATTTGGACTTTTGTTTTACCATTACACAGTTTACAGGTCTGATTAATTGATTTTATAGTTTGATAGATTAGGCATTTTTGAACACAGGCATACCAAATATGTCTATTTTTTATTGTTTTATTTTCAATGGAACAAAAGAGGGGTGATTTGAACTTTTGTGTATTTGTTGTTTTTCATACTTTAACATGTTTTTCTTATATCGTACTTGGCCCACTAGAGGGCCACAGCACTCCACTGTCTGATTGCTTCTCTTGTCTTCAGGTGGGCTGCAGCCTATTTGAGCACAGGGAAATTGATCACTCCCTGCTGGTGATGTCACTGGGTCATCGTCAGCAAGAAGTGAGTCAGGAAAGCTTCTGAGGTCATCAGATGACCCAGGCTGTCCAGGTAACAGTAGAGGTCTTGTGATTCACTTAATGAGACCTCCTGTCAATTTAAAAAAAATAATAATTTATTTAAAGCTTTTAATAAATTAAAAAAAAATGTTATTTTTTTTTTCATCTTCAGCTTTTAACCATTATCTGAGTATTAAACAGTTTTTATACCGTTAGTATTTTTCCAAAAAGGATTTTGCTTCTTATATATTTAGTTTTTTATAGATTTTTCATATTTTCCAAAATTACCTTTTAAAAACACTTTTATGCAGCTGTATATATTTAAAAAAAAAATGTTTTACTGGCATCCCCTAATTTTTTTTACTGGTACACTGTATCCCCTAAGATGTTAACCTCAGAAGATTCAGACATCCTCCATAACTGGAGATACCATGGATACCCAGAAAAAAACTAAACATTCATTCATTACTATTCAAAATTAGTTATTTTGACATTGCCTACATGAGTAAACATTTTGGATATCAAGGTGGGAAGACACACAAAGATACTTTATAACGTGCCATCATAGCTACCAAAGTCACAATTAAAGTACTATTTGAAGTTTAAAACCTATACACTTACACATATATTAAAGAAAGCATAGACTTCTATACAGGAAGCACATAAATCTTCTATATATCTCTTTATAGGAATAATCGCACCAAATGACCCAATAATGAATAATCCATGATGAAACATTATAAATAGTATAGTAATGCAAGACACAGGGAATACTATAAAATATCAAAAAGAAGGAATTAAAACACTTCAGAAACGATAGATTCATTAATCACTTTATTAAACATCAGAACACATTTAACAACATTGACATGATGCAGTAGAATACCCTAGACCAATATTGACCAATAGCAATGAACTAGCAGGCACCCAGATGAAGAAGGCCGCTAGCCTTTCAAACATGTTGGTGTAGCGCCCCTACGACCAGGGCGGCCACAGGGTGAACTGCAGCCAGGTACGGTAGAGACAGTTGACTGACAAATACATCCACACCGGTACACACACCGACCCTACGCCTAGGAATCTAGATTAAGCAAGGGGTAGCAGGGGTTAAGAGTAGTGTGGGTGGAGAGTAGAGCAGCACTGATCCAGTGGGTGTCACCGTAGATAATAACACAGGAGCACCAGTTGCAGGGAGGAGAGTAGAAGAAGACGCTAATTAGAGAGAGGCAGATTCCCAGGAGGACAGGTTCCCTGTAGGACGCAGAATCCTAGAGGCTACATTCATAGGAGAAAAAGATGGAATCCCCAGGTCGGCCCTATTGGACACCGGGTCACAGGTTACCACCATCCCACATATCCTTTACAAACAATTTTGGGCTGATACTGATCTTAGACCCCCAAACCCTACGTTTGTCATTCTTGCAGCTAATGGACTGGTTACCTGTTTTTCCCATTTTTCCCTGTTTTTTGTAAATTTTATTTTGAGACTCTGTTCAAACTTCAAATGTAAATAGTAATGTTATGTTATGTTTGTTGGAAAATGTTTCAGTCCCGGAGGACTGAAGCTAACTAGGGGGGAATGTGGCACCTCTGCGGGGGATTGCCACAGGAACCACTGGTGCAGAGAGGGATGTACACCTTGGCACACACAGCATACAACACCTTTCACAACAGACCTGGAGGGGGAGCCCTACTTTCTTGCCTTAAGCAAGATCCTCTATAACGATCCAGGCCTGAGGGGAGGAGTCAGTTAGTTCCAGTCAGTCTGCAGTCGGCAGAAAAGAGAACAGTTAGTAGAAGGAGATGGTTGCTGGGACCAGGAATCTAGACCCAGCTGTGCTGCGCCCTAGAGAGAGGGACGGAGGCCAGTGGAAGAAGTAGGAGAAAGAAGAAGGGAACATATCTGGTATCCCTTTAGCTCACCCGGACACCGGAGTCCGAAGTTGCTATTCATTTAAAGGTAGCAGAGAAAGCCTGGACAGACTAGGAGAATCTAGTCCCCCTGAAGCTAAAGAACAAAGGACACCAAACCTGACCAAGCACAGGACAAGGGACCTTAGCAGAGAATAGGGATCCCACAGGAAGGTCCTCATTGTTGGTTGTGGAACAGCACCCTGAGAAGGAGAAAGAGTGGCAGGTTCAGTTACAGGCGGAACTTACCCCAATTACTGCACACACTAACAGAGGAGGCCTCACAACTCACTAAGGTGAACGTCCCAAACTGCACTGAAACCTGGTTACATTCCTGGACCGTACCTGTTACCGGACATCAGTAAAAAGGTACCAAAACAAAGACTATTATGTGTGTGTGCCTGCTTCACCGCCGCCGCCTGCAACGTTCACAGCAGAACCGCTACTACTACTCCCTCATCCACCCTGCTGCCCTGAGGTAAATCGCCGCCTGTGGGGAGCTGTACTACCAAAGCTGAATTTCCATCACCTCAGCGGCTGGCCGCAGCGCTGGTGACCCTATTACCAGGTACCACAGGTGGTGTCACGTTACAAATCCCCATCATCATCACCCCCACCCCCGCCACTGAGGGTCCAGGGCACGGAATCAGGAACCGACCAGCCGTGATCCCCACCGAAGTAACCCCCTGCCCCGATATCCGAGTACCACCTACCATGTCGACCGCCTCAAATGCAGAGCAACATAATGGAAACATACAATGACAATACAATGTCAATTTAAAGCCAGATACTCAGGGCACTAAGCGGTGCTGAAAGTCAGGTCCGGGAGAACTTCCCGTTAAGGCGGATCCACTACCGGTGGTGCGCAGCCAAAGCACAAATCAAGATAACCAGGTATAAGAAGAAGCGGCACTCACCGAGGTAGTATAGATGGTCCTTTATTCCACAATTCTAGAAACGGACAGGGTGCAGGGAGGAGGCCACGGGGGGCCAACGGACGACGACGCTGTTTCGCGACAGCTGTCGCTTCTACGGGTCCGGAGCCGTAGAAGCGACAGCTTTCGCCGAAACGGCGTCGTCGTCCGTTGCCCCCCGTGGCCTCCTCCCTGCACCCTGTCCGTTTCTAGAATTGTGAAATAAAGGACCATCTATACTACCTCGGTGAGTGCCGCTTCTTCTTATACCTAATGACAATACAATACTGTTTGATTCCCAAGTTGTGGGACATGATAGTTGTCTGTCTCCTCACAAGGCAATTAGAGGTATGGCCAGCTGATTGTGCTGTGAGATTTTCTTACCTTTGTATCCAAATGAGGAGCAGACAGGACCTGCGCAGACTCAGCTTCTGTAGACTCAAATTTAGAGCCACAACATTGGTACAAATAGAACTTGGTTTATTTTAGCCGGGATACAGTAAGGCTACTTTCACATTACGATTTTGAAGGGAGCCGATGCTGTCCGATAAATTCGGACAGCATCGGCTCCCTTCTGATGCCTGGAATCGGATGCCAAATAGGCATCCGATTCCGGCATAAAATCGTAGCCTCCGGCTTAAAAAAAAAAAAAAAATTAAAAAAGTTTATGCTCACCTCTCCCGAGTTCCCGCCGTTATTTTTTTAACCCCTGCGCTCCCAGTTTGGAGCATTTTTACTGTACTGAGCATGCTCAGTACAGTAAAATCGGGTCTGAGGACACATCCGATGTTTCCTCGGACCCTGCTCCATAGGGCCCCATGATAAATTGATCGTGGGTTACACCCGCGCCGCTCTGTAAGCTTCAATGACGCGATTCACGTCATACAGCCCCACACTTCGGCGCGCCCGGCTGGAATAGAAGAGCGGGGAAGCGCGTTTGAATGTGAGTTGCAGATCACGCCTATTGAGTCGTGATATTAGGAAGAGGGACAGCCTGCCTGGGTGACTATGCATACAATAGTCACTCATTAACATCACTAATGAGGTAGTTTAATAACATTTATCTTCATTTTCAATATATGCATTTGGAGCTAAAAGGAGTGTAGGATAAGTGTTACTATGCTCTAGGGACATCTTTTAATAGCTTAGGAGGTGTTTTGGGGGTGACAGGATCCCTTTAAATCTGTATCCACAAACCTTATCCCCAATCTAGAAAGTGTCCCACTGATGGTTCAGTTTGGTATAATGGTTCCCATGTTAGAGCCACGCTTCCTAACCTTGCACAGACACTTTCTATCTCTGAGTAGTGTACTCATACTGCGCATGTTGCACTTCACCACTGACCTCTATGGGCTCTACGTCATTATGAGCTGTAACTGAATACCTTAGGTCTGTTTCACATCTAAGGTTGGCGTGTGTTTTGCTAATTTGTATTTCTGGCGTTTTTACCGCTAAAAACGCATAAAAACGCTAGTGTTTTTGCCCCCATTGATTTTAATGGAAACGCATGTAAAAACGCATGCAAAAACGCACGTGCGTTTTCAAAAATGCAAAACGCATGAGTTTTTGCAAACGCCGCACAAAACGTCAAGAAATGAGTCTAGTGCGGTGTTTGCAAAAACACGTGTTCTGCGTTTTTGCATGCGTTTTTACATGCGTTTCCATTAAAATCAATGGGGCAAAAACAGTAGTGTTTTTATGCGTTTTTAGCGGTAAAAACGCCTAGAAATGCAAATTAAGCAACCTTAGATGTGAAAACACCATAGGGTACCTTTACACGCGGCAACTTTTCTAGGAATTTCACTGGCAACTTACTGGTTGCAGTGAAATCATGGACACATTGTTCTATCTTGTTGCTGTGTACAAATGGAACAATGTCTCCATGATTTCACTGCAACCAGTAAGTTGCCAGTGAAATTCCTAGAAAAGTTGCCGCGTGTAAAGGTACCTTTAGTTTTCATCTCAACAAATAGATATTGGCTGGGCAGTTACAGGGCATATTGTAAGAGGGGGTCAGGTCCCTTCCCCTTAAGCCATAAGCATGGTGCATTATGTATATATAATTCTATAGAGTGATAAGATGATGTTTGTAATGTATATGGTAATGTATGAGTGCATCCATCTAGTGGCTTGTCTTAGGTAGTGCTCATAAATGTAAATACTAGATTCTGCTTAGCAACAAGAAGGAAACAGTTGAGCTGTGGGAATAGACCACAAGGGGAGAAGATAGTCCCAGGGACCAGGCTGACTCCATCTTAGTTACTCAGTGTGTTAGAGGTAGGGCCTGAGTTTGGTCAGATCTGTCCTCTTCTGGCGGACAGGACCCCAAAATTCCCAGCCGTGAAAACGTCTGAACATCTAAAGCTTAAGAACAGGGCTGGTGTTAGTAGACACCTGAAAGTCCCCCTTCTGTATAGGGGAAATGAGACAAGGAGTCGGCAGGTAGGAGAGTCATGGGGCCCGAAGCTGAAGAGACTGGGCTGGGATTTGCCTCAGGCAGTAAACAGGAATAGTCCAGGTGGTAAGCAGGAACAATATGAATGTACATTGTGCCATGAACATAGTCACTGGAAGATATTATGGCTCATGTACTGTGAAGATATATGATGAAACAGGAATGTTGAGTAAAATTATCGTTAAAGAGAAGTCTCTGGTGTCCACTTAATTATGTGTGATGGCTACCAAAGCTGAGGAAGGGGAAATGTTGCGCCCCAGGGTGAGGGGTACTCGGGTATCAGGCGGCAAAAGGGTTAATCGTATCACGGGGAATGGCACGCGCCTGATCCCGTATCCTGGGGGCTATGCTCTTGAAAAGGGGAATTATTTACAAGGATTATGTACAAGTTTGTCGTGACGCCACCTGCAGTACCTGGTGATGTTCACCAGCGCCGCCACAGTCCTCCAGTGGTCGATGGTATTGCGGCAATGATGGTGTAGTCCTCAGCAGGCAGGACTGGACCGCTGGGGCAGCGATTCTGTGGAAAAATTCAGTTTGTGCAGAGAAAGATGCAGCAGAGTCGACAAGTCACTTCACTGGGTACTTTACTGGAACTCAGCAGTCATTGCAGTTCACTGTACAGTATGATGTTATCAGACAAATGGTTACGGGTGGCTGCAAGTAGACTTTTTTGTAGGTAGACGGAACCCTCGTATATGCCTTTCTTGTTCCTCTTGTTCCCTCGCCTCCCAGTAGCGGTGTGAAGCCTAACTTCATAAAGACTCATTCTGACCTCCTGCTATCTCTCTTTACTTCCCTTTGCTCCTGTCGGGTGAACCCTCTCTTGATCACCGCAGTCGACCACCACGGTGTCTGATTCCCCTCTAATGAGTGCTTTAGGAGTCAGGGCTGTATCTGGAGATACCCTCGTTCAACGGATTTTCTGCAGGCTGTGAAGGTTCCTGCAGGTGCAGGCTCCGGTACCCAGTTTCTTACTTGAGTGAACTCCCGCCCGAGCTTCTTACTCCTTTCTCTCCTCAGTCTGGGATCTGTACTCTCTTTCCTTGGATCCCTCAGCCAGGGTGACCCTCCTTCGTGCCGGTTGAGCCTGTCCCAGATGCACCTTATCTGGTCCAGACCCATCGTCTATCTCACCGTCCACCAACCTTACTAGTTCCCCCTAGGGACTACTATATACCCTCCCGGGTTCCCTCCCACTGACTCTTCTAGTGTGGGATGTGGGTTTTTGGTTCTGCCTACAAATCCACTTGCAGTGGGGTGACTACACCGCTTTTATGGGTGTAGTACCCCTTTGGAGGCACCTACATGTTGGGGCCTCACATACCCCCTTGATGGAACATACTCGTCCGCGAGTATCACACTTGTCTACGGGAAGTGAAAACATTTATATATATATATATATATATATTATATATATACAGTTAGGGCCAGAAATATTTGGACAGTGACACAAGTTTTGTTATTTTAGCTGTTTACAAAAACGTGTTCAGAAATACAATTATATATATAATATGGGCTGAAAGTGCACACTCCCAGCTGCAATATGAGAGTTTCCACATCCAAATCGGAGAAAGGGTTTAGGAATCATAGCTCTGTAATGCATAGCCTCCTCTTTTTCAAGGGACCAAAAGTAATTGGACAATGGACTCTAAGGGCTGCAATTAACTCTGAAGGCGTCTCCCTCGTTAACCTGTAATCAATGAAGTAGTTAAAAGGTCAGGGGTGGATTCCAAGTGTGTGGTTTTGCATTTGGAAACTGTTGCTGTGACCAGACAACATGCGGTCAAAGGAACTCTCAATTGAGGTGAAGCAGAACATCCTGAGGCTGAAAAAAAAGAAAAAATCCATCAGAGAGATAGCAGACATGCTTGGAGTAGCAAAATCAACAGTTGGGTACATTCTGAGAAAAAAGGAATTGACTGGTGAGCTTGGGAACCCTAAAAGGCCTGGGCGTCCACGGATGACAACAGTGGTGGATGATCGCCGCATACTTTATTTGGTGAAGAAGAACCCGTTCACAACATCAACTGAAGTCCAGAACACTCTCAGTGAAGTATGGTGTATCTGTCTCTAAGTCAACAGAAAAGAGAAGACTCCATGACAGTAAATACAAGGGTTCACATCTAGATGCAAACCATTCATCAATTCCAAAAATAGACAGGCCAGAGTTAAATTTGCTGAAAAACACCTCAAGAGCCAGCTCAGTTCTGGAAAAGTATTCTATGGACAGATGAGACAAGATCAACCTGTACAGAATGATGGGAAGAAAAAATTTGGAGAAGAAAGGGAACGGCACATGATCCAAGGCACCACCACATCCTCTGTAAAACATGGTGGAGGCAACGTGATGGCATGGGCATGCATGGCTTTCATGGCACTGGGTCACTTGTGTTTATTGATGACATAACAGCAGACAAGAGTAGCCGGATGAATTCTGAAGTGTGACCGGATATACTTTCAGCCCATGATTCAGCCAAATGCTGCAAAGTTGATTGGACGGCGCTTCATAGTACAGATGGACAATGACCCCAAGCATACAGCCAAAGCTGACCAGGGTTCTGAGTGCAAAAAAGTGGAACATTCTGCAATGGCCAAGTCAATCACCAGATCTTAACCCAATTGAGCATGCATTTCACTTCCGACTTAGACGGAAAGACCCAACAAGCAAGACCTGAAGGCTGCGGCTGGTAAAGGCCTGGCAAAGCATTAAGGAGGAAACCCAGCGTTTGGTGATGTCCATGGTCCAGACTTAAGGCAGTGATTGCCTCCAAAGGATTCGCAACAAATATTGAAAATAAAATATTTTGTTGGGTTTATTTATTTGTCCAATTACTTTGACCTCCTAAAATGTGGAGTGTTTGTAAGAAATGTGTACAATTCCTACATTTTCTATCAGATATTTTTGTTCAACTCTTCAATTAAAGTTACAATCTGCACTTGAATTCTGTTGTAGAGGTTTCATTTCAAATCCAATGTGGTGGCATGCAGAGCCCAACTCGCGAAAATTGTGTCACTGTCCAAATTTTCTGGCCCTAACTGTAATATATATATATAACAACATTAATACCAATAGGTAACTATGTACAGTAAGCAAGCTTACATTTCTTCTCATCTCTGTGAGGCGCATGACTTCTAACGTTGCACATATAAACATACACATTATTCACTTCGGCCCTACAAGACCGGTACTAAGTATGCAGGCCCAGCGGTCATCTCTAGTCCAGGATAGTCCAGTATGTCATCGCCGCTGGGCCGCTATTCATGGCACACATCATTGTTCAAAAGGGACAGTTCAATATAAGAGTATTTAGGGTCGACGGGGACACACTCTTCATTACAAGGAAAGGATGAAAATAAAGGGGCATGGTTGCTATAAAGGTGAGGGGCTATTCACAGGGGCAATGTCTCACAATGGGAGTCTATTGCAATAGGAAGAGTAATTATTCAACGCGGGCGATACGAATGGCGAATCAGCCTAAAGGGCCAGGGTAACGCTCATAAGTTACCTGTTCTCCTCTGTAAAGATCGCGGCGGGGATGTCCTTTTCGCAGGAACGACTCTACATCCGCCGGGAAAAGAATACATCATCAAAAAGTCCTGGTTCTCTTAGGAAGCCCCATCCATCTTCTTTATAAACGGAGACAACAGTTCCAGATTTCTGCAGTTCAATGGGAAGTGGGGGTTGAGCTCAGGCTTCATCCCGTAGCCTCCTTGTGGCTGGTTTTCTTTGGTACCAGTCCTCACGTCCCATTGCATCACTACCTGGTCTCTTTTGTCCAGGGCTGGCCGGGTGCTCTGTAGCGACTGGTACTGTGGGGCGGTGAACTGCTGCTGGAAACTCTCGGTGTTGTACACATCTCCACAGAACTTAGAATGGCGGGAACTCCTTGCTGGTGCCGCTGCCATGTGGTCCACCAAGCTGCGTCTGGAGTGCTCCCTCCTGAGGCTCCGTCCAGCTTCTCAACTTCCACGTCCGGTGCTGTGGGTGGTTGGGGTGCCTCCAGCGGAGACAACTGCTGGCCTGGAATGGTGGTGTTGGAGTCGGGGGTTCAGTTTGGGTCCCCGAGTCCCGGGTCTGGACGGGTGGTGGTAAGGAGGTGCGGTACTCCTCTACCGCTCTTTCTGCAATTGCTGCCTCCTGTGCCTCGCAGGCCGTCCTCCTAGCAGACAGCTCGAAGGTCCGCTCGGCAGTGTTTGCTCCATCTCTTGGCGGAGCCGGGTGAAAGCATCCCGCCAGTAATCAGCATCGCCTTCGATCCACCTCTGCTGGATCACCTTGCTCGGTGGGGTCTGCTCCTCCAGCTCTCTCACTACGTTCTCTCCACCGGGGTGCTGCCATGCTGCCGGGTACGAAGGAGTCTGATGGTGTCTGTCCTTCTTTTCCGGTTTGTCCAGCTATAGGCGGGCACTCCCTGGGAACTTCCTGTGGGCCGCCCCCCTGATTGATTGATTGCAATCAGGACAGCCAAACATTTTGGCGCCTCTGTCTAGGCCCTCCTTCTTCTAGGGGCTGAAGCACGCCCCGGGCCTGCACATGATGTTTAGTTCATGGCTACGGCACCATCTTGGGTCCTCGTGCGATAATGGCGGGAACCCATTTTTGGCACCTAGCAAAGGCAGAAAAAGTCAGTTTTAAGCACAAGGCCAAGTCCAAGGCGCACAGTACCCGGTGGTACTGGGCACGGGATCCTGTTGTGACGCCAGAATGGCCAAAGAGATGGGGACAGTGGAGACTTCTGGCCCACATATGAGTACTGTGAATTACACTACCCTTAACATTATTCCCCACCCCGTGAGGATGGAAGCGATGTCGAAGAATGAACCCTGGTCACAACTACCACTCCAGGCCACATTTCACCATCATGGCAGGAAATGCAAACAGCCTGATCATGTCTCCAATACAGAACATATAAAGGAGGCATTTCAGAAGCTGAAAGTACTTTTGCTGGGAAAAAAAATTAGTTCCAGTTTCTAAGCTGGGGTAAGATTTTTCATGCAGAGTCCATGGAGATAGGAGAATGATAATAGGGAGAACCCAAGCAGGGCAATAAGGGGTGTTCTGCTACTTCCAATATTATTTAATATAGCTCCTGTGAGATGGGTTAATATTAAGTACATATATGGGCTTTTCTGTACATGGCTAATGTTATGTTGATGTTACCATCCAGTTCTTAAGAGGAAGGATAGCAGATGACTAGCACACAGTTCATTAGAATTAGTAATGGTATACTGGGCTGACTTCTGTGTGACTTTTTGCACAATACACCATGTCTGTGACGAGCATTCCTTGCAATTCTGGTATTAATAATGAGCATAAGCAGAAAATGGCCATAACAAGGATCTCTGCAAGCTGAAACGTTAATGCAGATAACATTGATATTTTATAATTAGTCATACCCTATGGGTGGTATATATGGAGTGCTGTCTATTTGTAGTCTATGCCGCTACGCTGATTAATGCACAGACATTATGTCTACATATCCATGTTGTCTAATTGTATTTGGGAGCTTGAAGGAGATCTCCCCTAGAGATTATATGGTTGCCAGGATTCATGTAAACCAGAGCGAGATGACCTTTCTGACTATGTGTCAGCCCTGCAGCTGAGTGCCAATCAGTGACCTTGTACCACACAGAGGGGCTGCTGAGGCAAGATGGTTAGGAGAGGATATGACTGCAGTTCTCACACTGAGTACTAACCACTAGAACTGAGCAGTTCCCAGTACAATGGTTTACCCAGTGCCAGTATCACTGAGTCATCGTGAGTTTAAGAAAGAACTTCAAGTGTTATTTGACTAATGCACATCCGACAGTACACTAGCAGTATATCTGCAATCCGCTCACCCACATGGGCCTCCTATTTTTATCGAGTTAATTATAACCTAAAGCAGGGATGAATAATCTTTTCCGGTCTGACTGCCACATTGTCACACTGAACATCAGGCATATTATTATCTGAGAATTTATCAAAAAATATGTCATATATGTCTGATAGTGTCTTTTCCATTTTTTAGGTCTCCTGCCAATTGGGAAAATAGGGGCCCCCATTTCCTTATCCTTCAGGGGCTGGGTGACAGGGTGGTATTTGCCCCCCAGGCCGGTGGATTACTAACACTTCAGGGCCACACATCCGCCCCGAAAGTGAAATAATCATGCAGGGCGGTAGCTCAGGAGTCGGGAGAGCGGCCGCCTGCCGATGTGGTGCGGCTGCACTCACCTGACACAGCGGGGGAGGGGTTGGGGTTCAGTGCAGCATTGGTTCCGGCACTTTTCCAAGTATCACAGCGCCGCCGCACTTCCGGGTTCAGTGCAGGGGTCATGCCAGCGTCACGAGGTCTCCTCACTCTGCCACCGTCTCTGCAGAACGTCGCACAGAGGAGAAGCAGATGCAGGTGAGTCGCTGTGTCAGCCGAATATAAGAAGCAAATCCCTGGGGGGGCTGCAGAAGAAGACTTGTGGGGGCTGCAGAGGAAGACATGGGGGGCTACAGAGGAAGACATGGGGGGCTGCAGAGGAAGACATGGGGGGCTGCAGAGGAAGACATGGGGGGCTACAGAGGAAGACATGGGGGGCTACAGAGGAAGACATGGGGGGCTATAGAGGAAGACATGGGGGCTACAGAGGAAGACATCGGGGGCTGCAGAGGAAGACATGGGGGGCTACAGAGGAAGACATGGGGGGGGCTGCAGAGGAAGACATGGGGGCTACAGAGGAAGACATGGGGGAGATGCAGAGGAAGACATGGGGGCTACAGAGGAAGACATGGGGGGGCTGCAGAGGAAGACATGGGGGGCTGCAGAGGAAGACATGGGGGAGCTGCAGAGGAAGACTGGGGGGGCTGCAGAAAAAGACTGGGGGGCTGCAGAGGAACACATGAGCAGGGGCTGACTGGTGCCTCTGGCCCCGGGTGGTAGTTTAGGTCTGCCAGCCCTGAGTTGAGGAGCGGGGGGGTGCTATCAGAATTTTCGTATGCCTGGGGGGGTGCTATCACACCGCAGCTCACTTACCATGTCCGCCGCCGTATGCTGCTGCATCGCCGCGCCGGCCGCAATGCGCCACCGGCCGGCCCATTTCTGTGGAGGGCCGGCCATAGATGTGGGCTATACACTTGCCCCCCTGCCACCTGGGCCAGTCCGCCCCTGATTGGCGGGTCCTGGCTGCCTGTAGCTAAGCTGCGACCCTCTCCTCCTGCGTACAGTCTCTTGTCCGTATGACATGCAGCTCAAGCCCTCTCTGGCTTACACTCCTCTGGCCGCTCTCCCTGAGCTCTATAGTGCTGCTTTGTCTCCTAGGCTTCGTTGTGGACGAGGGACTTGGAATCTCCCACCCTCTGGTGTTGGCTGCTGGGTCTAGAGTCCCTCACAACCTCGGACTCCAGTGTCCACTCTGGCGCTCTGCACTGGGGTGAGCCTGGCAACTGGCTCCACTCCCCAGATCTGCTTCTCCACTTTCTCAGACCCTCTCCTACGGCTCCCTCACGCTGTCCCTGTCCCAGGACAAGCCTTATGCTGCTCCAGTCCACGGGACCTCTTCACAGTCCTCAGGAACTGAACTGCCTAACCCCGCCCCAGGACCAGAATTTCTAGCAAGGGACCTCCCCTCGGACTCGGGTTTCAGAGCTTGCCAGGAGAGGCGATGCCATCGTGGCAGCCGGACTCTGAGTTGCCACACATCATTTTCAGGTAGGTCCGCTCCGTGGAAGCAGGTTTGAAAAACAATGTCTGATTTTCATTTGTTCTTTTTCATAGATTTTTTATTTATTATTACTTTTGTGAGATTAAACTTATTTCTTTGACGATTGTGGATTTCTTTAATTAAATGAGGGGTACCAACAATTTTGACCACGTGTGTATACATACCCTTACGGAGGGTATGTGCAAACACTAAGAAATTATTGTAGACATTTTTTGCATTAAAATTGTTTAAATTAGTAGGAAAAATGCTGCATAAAAAATGTGTTTTTGGGGGCGTGGCCTGGAGCTCAAGAAGAATGGTCGCTGTTTGCTGAGCTCCTCTCCTCATGACTGGAATCTACCAGACAGCAGCCCTCCTAGGAGTCATCCATCCATGATTCCTATAGGGAATCATCCACTTAATCTTTAAGAATGATTTGAGCTTGTTTTGATCTACTTTAACCCGAAATCTTGGCTTTGAGGCCCCTGTGACTATTTACCTCACGGAGCGGTCTGTCTGGCCTCGGGCGGACCCTGTTACCATCGATTACCTCAGAGCGGCGCCTGACTGTCAGTACCGACGCGTTATGACTGGCCTGGAACGGGCCCTGCTGCCATCAAACAACTCCAAATAGTGTCTCTCTGCCTGATTTGGCGCGGTCTGACGGGCATCGGTCAGTACCCGCTGCCATTAGTCGTCTTCAGGCATTGCCTGGCTGCCAGATCTAGCACGGTCTGTCTGGACTTGGATAGTCCCTACTGCCAGTATTCATCTCTAAGTGACACATGGCTACCTGAGCTGACAGGGTCTGAATAGCCTCTGTCAAAACCTGTTGTCATCAATTATAAGCAGCACCTGACTTTCCAAGGTCTGACTGGCCTCAGGCATATTATTTACATTATTTTCTCTGAGAGGCACTGATTACTAGTGACACCTTGATCTGACTGTTCACCAGAGGTGGGGAGAAGCAGCCTGATATACCAGGAGGAGAAGGAGCGAGTTTTTTTTCTCCTCTCCAAGCTAGAAACATTCATATAGTTGGGAAAAAAACAGAAGCGACTCTGCTACATTTGCTGCCAATTTGAAAGGAATAATCTGTCAGCCAGAGGTGTAAACTCGCGCCTTTATCTCTCACTGCAGCTCACAGACTTGTTCTTCAGACCGGAAAAACGCATCTTTGAAACCGCAGACCCCTCAGTACGCAGATATCTCCACAAAACAACACCTATATGAAGAATTCCTGGACTTCAAAACCTATTACAAGTCTAACCTGGAGTTGTCTGGTATTTATGTGAATTACACCTGCTTATCTACTTTGCTGAAATCTTTCCTTGTTTTACCTTATTTCCTCTCTCACTTCTTTTCTATATAACCCTCTCCCTAACTAAATCTCCTAACCAAAAGTGATTCTCGAGGTCATCAGAGCTGAGCACTCTGAGAACCATCGGATTTATACTTTCTAACATCTCCTAAAAATATCTTTCTTCTCTTATTCACACTAGATACCTCCTCTATTTCCCCCTCTTTGTCTCTGTTCTCTGCGCCGTCTTCTAACCCTCATCACTATTTTATAAAAGTAATCCTCATCTGATCTACCTCAGGTCTCTTCCCTGTCCTTAATATCCTCATTTCCTTCTTTCCTGTCCTCTAACAAGTGTATAATATGATTTTTACCAAATGTGTTTTTGTTTAAATTGAAGATTGTATTACCGAGATAACCTACAGATTGTAATATCTCTATTATTTGTAATACTTTTACTGGGCCTTTTGTCAACTGTTCCCGGCTTTATCTGGGCCCTCATTATAAACTTTTCCGATCTCCACGTACTCCCCCTTTGTTCATATAGTCCTAGTCGAATCTAAGTGTATCTTTCTTGTACTCAAATCACCTCATATATCCTTCTACTAGGAGACCAGTTTTTTGTTTTTTTTTATGATAATGCCAAACACAAAGAACAAAAACTCTAAAGGAGGGTTGGATTCTGAAGGTCAAGCCATGGAGACTAATTCAGGGAACATGACAAGAAGAGATAGATCGAGATCTCCTAACACATCTGTACACTCTGACCAATGGTCGGATTCTACTGATAATAATTTAGATGAAACTTCTCCTCTGGATACCTCACAGAGAACAGGTAAAAGAAAAGAACCCGACTTGACCACATCATCTAGGTCCAAATCTCATAACTCTAAAATCCAATTAAACTCTGACGGAGATAAAACCCCAACATCTAGTCCATTAAGACGACGCCACAAAGCTGAGTCAAATCCAGAATTAAATCAAATTTCAGACGGAGATAAACCTCCAGGTAAAGATTTCTTCCTGGAAATTTTCAGTAAATTCAAATCAGACCTTGATAGTCGCTTTGATTCCCTAGAAAACGCTATGGCATCTATTTCCATACGTACTGAAAAAAATGAGGATGATATCAAAATTATCACAACCTCGGTTCAAAAAATATCTGAAGTACAAAAAACACTCAAAGGAGACCTCTCTGTGGTGAGGGCTAAGATGATTGCTATGGAGGACAGGGACAGGAGGCTGAATTTAAAATTCCGAGGAGTACCGGAAACGATCAAATCTCATCAAATCGAACAACACATTAAAAAGATTCTTAAATTAACTCTTCCAGAATTATCTGAACTTGACATGACCCTTGTCCGAGCCCACAGACTAAGCAAACCTACTCACTTGAAACCAGAAATTCCTAGAGACATTATAGTTAGATTTCATTTTTTCCACACGAAAGAGCGCTTCTTGAAATATATAAAAATGCATAAACATCTTCCCAAACCATACGATTCCCTAAAAATACTTATTGACCTCTCAAGGGAGACATTGATTCAGAGGAAAAATCTTTCTGGAATCACCGAAGTTCTCCGTAGAAAATCCATCCTTTACACTTGGGGCTTCAACCCTGCCAAGGTCCTGTTCACCTACAAAGACAAGCTTATAACAATTGATGACTCCACAGAGGGACAAAAAACTCTACGCCGACTCAATCTAATCATTTCTTAAAGTTCAAGTTCTAGACCAGTTATTAGGTTTTAAAGGCTGTAACAGTAGCCTCCCAGGAGGTTTATTCACTTACGAAACCCTCCGTGTTGGGATTCCTCTATTTTATTGTTTAATAATTTGTTCAATTTACATCCCTCACTAGTTGACACTTTGCTCTTTGTGATAACTAATCCACGACTGGAAATTGCCATTCTCTAACTTTCAACTTCTAACCCTTCCTATCTTCTGCCTGAGAGACTCAAAACTACCTGACTTCCCCATGACCTTTTATAAGTATGTTCCCTACACTCCGAGACATATAATTAATCAAAACCAAATATTTAATGTCCCTTAAGTTCCTCTCCATCAATGTCAACGGCCTAAATTCCCCCCAACGCAGGTACCACACTTGGAAACTTATTAAAGAATCCAATTCGGAGATTGTTTGCCTGCAAGAGACAAGAATCTCATCAATTAATCCCCCAAAATTTGAAAACAAAGTCTTCCAGAAATACTACTTCTCCTCAAATGAAAAGAAAAAAGCAGGTGTAGCTATCCTTATTAAAAACTCTATATCCTTCGAGGAAATTTCCCTGACCAGTGATCCTGAGGGTAGGTATTTAATTCTAGTGTGCAAAATCAACAATTACACTTATACTATAGTGAATGTTTATCTCCCGAACAAGAGTCATATTACATTCCTAAATAGACTCATGAATATTGTAAGTGATAAAAAGAAAGGTGAATTAATCATATTAGGTGATTTTAATGTTGTCCCAGACCCTATCCTTGACTCATCCACAAAATCAAGACATTATACTAAACCCCTCAATCCTTGGCTTGCCCGCACTGAGCTATATGACGTTTTCAGATGTATTCATGCAAACTCAATTGAATTTTCTCACTACTCGGGCAGATTTAATTCTTATGCAAGAATAGACCTGGTTCTGACAAATGTCTTTTCACTCCACAAATTTCGAAAAATTAACATAGGACCACGAACTTGGTCTGACCACTCCCCCATACTCTTTGAATTCTCCCCATCTCCAGTTTCTTGCCCTGAAAAATTATGGAGGAACAACAGCTTTCTATACTCACACCCACAATTCAAGACTGACATAGAAAATACTATTAAATATTACTTTGCAGAAAATGACACTCCTGACATCAACATCTCGACTTTATGGCTAGCATTCAAATCTGTCTTACGAGGGAAACTAATTCAACTAAATTCTAGATTAAATAAGCAAAAACGTGAAAAAACCCAGAATTTAATAGACAAAATACAAAATCTAGAAAACATTCAAATCAATAATCCATCCATTAACACCTCAGAAGACATTTTCAAACTGAGAACAGAGCTAAGATCTGTATTAACCTCAAATTATGCCAAGATGATCCAACAATCCAAATCTAGATTCTATTTCTCAGATAACAAACCGACCAAATTTTTTGCAACAAGAATCAAAATTCTCAGACAAAAGAATAGAATTTCTGAGATAAAAGACTCAACAGGGAAAAGTAAATTTCACCCCAAGGATATTGTTAACACTTTAGCCGACTATTATGACTCCCTTTATAATCTTAAAAATGACACTAATACTCAGATTCCTTCCATCGAAAGTATTAAGAATTTTTTTAGATCCTCTCAAATTGCCCTCTCTCTCAGATCTTGAGATAGAAAATCTTAACGCCCCATATTCTCTTTTGGAAATCAACTCTTTAATTGCAACCTTAAAAAAAGAGAAAGCTCCAGGTCCTGATGGTCTGCAAAACGAGCTGTATAAAACTTTCACTAAACATCTCTCCCCTTTTATTCTAAGACTGGCGAATTCGATAGCAAAATCGGGCTCCCTTTCTCCAGAGATGTCAGAAGCAGTGGTGATAGTTATTCCGAAAGACAAAGGAGATCCCACTGAACCTAAAAATTACAGACCTATATCCCTCCTAAACAGTGACACCAAAATCCTCGCCAAGCTGATAGCAAATAGGCTCCAAAAGCATATTAGTAAACTAATTAAAAAAGATCAGGTGGGTTTCATCCCAGGCAGACAGACCTCAGATGCCACCAGAAGAGCCATAAATCTGCTAATCCACTCTGAAACTTCTAGGATCCCGACTGCCTTCTTGGCCCTTGACGCCGAGAAGGCATTCGATAGAGTCAATTGGAACTATTTATTTCTAACCTTACATAAATTCGGATTTCGAGGTAATATATTTAATTCAATTTCGGCAATGTACTCCAATCCCACAGCCAAAATTTACTCAAATCAAGCAATCTCCCGTAAAATATCCCTTTCCAATGGTACTAGACAGGGCTGCCCCATGTCACCTATCCTTTTTGCCATTTTTATTGAACCATTAGCAGAATCAATTAGACAAAATGAAAATATCAGAGGTATCCACATAAATTCACAACGGCACAAAATTACACTTTTTGCAGATGATATACTTATATCCGTTACAAATCCGCTTAAATCCCTACATCACCTTTCCTATGCTATCAAGACCTTCTCAAGTATCTCCCATTATAAGATAAATACTAATAAGTCACAAATTCTAGAATTCAACATCGAGAAAACGTTCCTATCCTATCTAAAGAAGCAATTCCCCTTTTCTTGGAAATCTAACTCAATTTCATACTTAGGTATCCAATTAACGAATCCCACTTCAGATATCACTAAAAAAAACATATTGAATCTACAAAATTCCTTCAAAACAGACATTGCAAACCTATCTAAACTCCAACTCTCCTGGACGGGTAGAGTGATTGCTCTAAAAATGAAGATACTTCCAAAGTTTATTTACATGGTCCGAGCGATTACTCTCCCCGTCTGTAAAAATAATCTAAATGGTCTTCAACATAAATTGAGACAATTTATCTGGCAAAAGTCTAGACCTAGATTATCTGGTACAATTTTAGAAAAACATAAAAGGAGAGGAGGAATGGGGATTCCTAACCTTCACGCTTACTATCTTGCTTCCGTGTTGAAACTATCCCAGAACTGGCTCAATATTTCATTAAACTCCCCAGTATGGGTTGAACTTGAACTAGAGTTAATTAAATCTAATAATCCATCAGCATTAATAATTGCGCACCTATATAACCCAACAAAAATCCTACCTGCAATCCCAACAATTAAAGCTACATTACAAGCATGGATAGCGCTTCTTAAAAAAACAAACCATCTTGCTTCTGACCCACCCTCTAAGAAAATCCCGTTAGAAACCCTTGAATATATCATCCCAGGCTTAGATCTTTCTTCTTGGTTGGCCCGGGGTATTCGTTTCATAGATGACCTGTTGTCCAGAGGGAAATTAGTACAATTTCTAGTCCTGGAACAGAGATATGGTCTCACCTGGTTAGACAGGTCGGCTTGGAGATTGATTAAATCATCTCAAGTGGATTTTGACTCTGTCTTCACAGTCCCTAGGCCTATCACAGAACTTTTAGAAAACCCACAAAGAAAGTCGACTTGGATGACTGGTCATATTTATCGTACCCTGATTGACGACCTCACTATCCATAAACTTCCCTATATAATAGCATGGGAAAAAGAGTTGGCATTTAATATAGAACCGGAAGAATTAGCTAAAGCAATAGATCACTCTTATTCAAATACGAACTGCGCTTCCATCCAAGAAACCTTCTTTAAAATACTAACGAGATGGTATTGGACTCCTTCCAGAATGCATCACATAGACCCTCTTAACTCTCCGAATTGCTGGAGAGAATGTTCTCAAATTGGAACATTAACACATGTATTCTGGAGGTGCCCAAAAATTCTCAACTTCTGGTTGAGTGTTCAAGATTTAATATATAGGACTACCAATTTTAGGCTCATTCTCTCCCCTCAACTGGTTCTCCTCTCAATTGGCATATCAGACATTCCCCACACTCTTAGATTCATAGTATCCCAAGTTATTCTCACAGCTAAGCTACTTATAGCCGCTAAATGGAAGTCCTCAGAAATTCCCACCATTGCAGAATTAACAGACAGAATTTCTAATCATTGTTCTTTTGAATTTACTTACGCAGTTAGAGACAACACATATAATAAATTCTTCTATAATTGGGAACTATGGATCTCTACACAATCCTTGAATCATCTGACCAAGGCTGTTGACAAACAACCCCCCTAACCTCTAAACCTCAATGACTAATAATTAACATTTAAATGCCTCGGATACATACCTATTACTACAGATTATAATAGGATATCCATGTGTTGGTCACCTCAGGTGTTCTTTCTTTCCTCTTTGTTGTTCTATTTATGTACATTACCTTTGCAATATAGACTGATGAGCGCATCTCATCCTATGTTTTTGATGTATTTAATATATGCAGTTTGTATCTTCATCGAATCGACCATTGTTGGTCAAATTTTTTGTCAAAGACATTTATTTCTACCAAAGTTATTGGAATTTTTTTTTTTTTTTTTTTTTTTTCTCTTTTTGAAATGTTTATCTGTTTGAGATAGGCAATTGCCTAATTTTATGTTATCTTACTTCTATGTAACCATCGTACTATCCCAATGTTTTTGTCTTCAACCTTGTTTTGTATTACTGTCTGTAAAGTCTTCACCCTGTAAATACCCCCATATAATCAATAAAAAAAATATTTGAACAAAAAAAAATGTGTTTTTGATGCATATTTTTTCTCAACCATTATGACCTGCCCCAGGGCCATGGGGTATTTGGTTCCGGATGTTGATTCACGGGGGATGTCACTGGGGCCTGTGCCTGATCCGGTGGCCCTGGTGGTCGCTGAAAAGAGTCAATAAAAATAATAAAAGTAGTTCATGACGCCACCTACGGTATCGGTATGGTTATCGGTGCTGAGGGTCAGACCTCCAGGGTGATTTTTGGGCAGCAAGATGGTTACGTTCCCTGTAGGTGGAGCGGGATCTCCAGAGCAGTTTTAGTCAGGGGCGGACACAGACTGCAGGGGTGCCCCAGTGCAAGAAATCTTTCTGGGTCCCCCACATACTGCAACAAAGTTATGTAAATATATAAATATATACTGTATATGTTGTACCATTTATTACTTGTTTAGGACACAACTATCACATTTAAACAATAAATTAATTCTATATGTAACAACTGAATATAACACAAAGCGGTTATGCAATTGATATGTCATATCTGTATCTGCTTATCGCATACCTGTGACTTAGCATTTTCTCCTAACTTCCTATCTATTTTATCCCTATAATCTAAGCTATTTTCTAATATACTTCCTTTAATAATTCCCTACAGTTCCCTCTCTACACTATCCAACAAATACTGGGTTTTTTCTTTCTATTTTCTGCTATGATGACGATTCCTCTTAGTGCCCTAGTGCATGCTGGGAAACTCACACCAAACATCATCATGGCTGGGGAAGAGGCTGCAGTCACTTCCTCAGCCTCTGCCCCTACCGGAAAAAACCATCATGTTAGGGACACTACTTTCAGGGGTGGGATTGTCACTGTTGTGTACACGAGGGTCTCAAGCCCCCCCTTCCTCCTCCCGCAATGTGGTGTCTCAGTCCCCTGTGCAATGAGCACACTGTCCTGGACTGATGTTGGCTTACAGTGTTGGCCAAAAGTATTGACACCCCTGCAATTCTGTCAGATAATACTCAGTTTCTTCCTGAAGATGATTGCAATCACAAATTCTTTGGTATTATTATCTTCATTTAATTTTTCTTCAATGAAAAAACACAAAAGAGAATGAAGCAAAAAGCAAAACATTGATCATTTCACACAAAACTCCAAAAATGTGCCAGACAAAAGTATTGGCACGCTCAGCCCAATACTTGGTTGCACAACCGTTAGCCAAAATAACTGCGATCAACCGCTTCCGGTAACCATCAATGAGTTTCTTACAATGTTCTGCTGGAATTGTAGACCATTCTTCTTTGGCAAACTGCTCCAGGTCCCTGATATTTGCAGGGTGCCTTCTTCAAACTGCCATTTTTAGATCTCTCCACAGGTGTTCTATGGGATTTAGGTCTGGACTAATTGCTGGCCACCATAGAAGTCTCCAGTGCTTTCTCTCAAACCATTTTCTAGTGCTTTTTGAAGCGTGTTTTGGGTCATTGTCCTGCTGGAAGACCCATGACCTCTGAGGGAGACCCAGCTTTCTCACACTGGGCCCTATATTATGCTGCAAAATTTGTTGGTAGTCTTCAGACTTCATAATGCCATGCACACGGTCAAGCAGTCCAGTGCCAGAGGCAGCAAAGCAACCCCAAAACATCAGGGAACCTCCGCCATGTTTGACTGCAGGAACCATGTTCTTTTCTTTGAATGCCTCTTTTTTTCTCCTGTAAACTCTATGTTGATGCCTTTGCCCAAAAAAGCTCTACTTTTGTCTCATCTGACCAGAGAACATTCTTCCAAAACGTTTTAGGCTTTCTCAGGTAAGTTTTGGCAAACTCCAGCCTGGCTTTTTTATGTCTCGGGGTAAGAAGTGGGGTCTTCCTGGGTATCCTACCATACAGTCCCTTTTCATTCAGACACCGACGGATAGTATGGGTTGACACTGTTGTACCCTCGGACTGCAGGGCAGCTTGAACTTGTTTGGATGTTAGTCGAGGTTCCTTATCCACCATCCGCACAATCTTGCGTTGAAATCTCTTGTCAATTTTTCTTTTCATCTAGGGAGATTTGCCACAGTTCCATGGGCTTTAAACTTTTTGATGACACTGTGCACGGTAGACACAGGAACATTCAGGTCTTTGGAGATGGACTTGTAGCCTTGAGATTGTTCATGCTTCTTCACAATTTTGTTTCTCAAGTCCTCAGACAGTTATTTGGTCTTCTTTCTTTTCTTCATGCTCAATGTGGTACACACAATAGGACATAGGACAGAGGTTGAGTCAACTTTAATCCATGTCAACTGGCTGCAAGTGTGATTTAGCTATTGCCAACACCTGTTAGGTGCCACAGGTAAGTTACAGGTGATTTTTCTAACAGTGGCAATACTTTTTTCCACCCCTTTTTTTATGTTTGGTGTGGAATTATATCCAATTTGGCTTTAGGACAATTCTTTTTGTGTTTTTTCATTGAAGACAAATAAAATGAAGATAATAATACCAATTTTCAGGAAGAAACTGAGTATTATCTAACAGAATTGCAGGTGTGTCAATACTTTTGGTCACAACTGTATACACTTCTTCCTCTGACCTTACTCCCGCTCTAATAAAGAACACCAATGACTGTCTAACAGCAGTTTCCAACATCATGTCCGCTCTCTATCTGAAACTCAACCTTTCCAAAACTGAACTTCTTCAGCTCCCACCCTCCACTAACCTCCCTCAATCTGACATCTCTCTCTCTCGGTGTGCGGCACCACGATAACGCCTAGTCAACAGGCTCGCTATCTGGGTGCTATGTTTGACTCTGATCTTTCCTTCACCCGACATATACACTCTCTCGCCCGCTCTTGCCGCTTGCACCTGAAAAACATCTCTAGAATTCACCCCTTTCTCACCTTGGAAACCACAAAAACCCTTACTTTGGCCCTGATTCACTCCCGCCTTGACTATTGTAATTCTCTTTTAATTGACCGCCCCCTCACTAGACTCTCCCCTCTCCAGTCCATCCTTAATGCAGCAGCCAGGATCATCTATCTAGCTAACCATTACTCGGACGCTTCTCCTCTAAGCCAGTCATTGCACTGGCTGCCTATACACTATAGGATCCAATTCAAACTGCTTGTTCTCACCCACAAAGCCCTTCACAGTGCATCACCTCCCTACATCTCCTCCCTCATCTCTGTCTATCAACCCACCCGTTCTTTTCACTCTGGAAGGGACTTTAGACTAACTTCTGCATTAATCTGGACCTCCCACTCCCGGATCCAAGACTTCTCCCGAGCTGCACCAATTCTTTGGAATGCTCTACCCAAAGAAATTAGGTGTATCCACAACTTACATAGTTTCAGGCAATCCCTAAAAACACATCTTTTTAGGGCAGCCTATCATGATCCCTAGTCAGTCATCTGGACATAGCCTATTTGCGCCACCAGTCTCAGCTGCATCACACATAATGGTTGGTGGCCACTTATACTGCTCCTATCTGTTCCCCATAATCTCAAGTTGACTATACCACCATTGTAAATAAGCACCTATACTTTGTGTCACCCCCACCTCATTGTTAGATTGTAAGTTCTTATGAGTAGGGCTGTCATTATTTTGCTCTAATTATTGTATTATATTATGCTTTGTACTATAGTGTATTGTTTTTGCATTGTATTGTATTTTCTAATAACTGTTTCTTATGATTGTTTAAACATGAACTCTAAATTGTGAAGCGCTGCGGAATATGTTGCCGCTATATAAATAAAGATTATTATTATTATTATTAATAAAAAAGGGTGACAGCATCCACAAGGACAAAAATCAAACAAAAAATGACAAACTATGGCCAATAAAAAGGATTACACTCTAAATATATTTCTCGATCAGCAACTATACGTTTTGCAGAGTATTGCAAGAAAAGCTAGTGAGGTAAGTCAGTGACCTGTTTAGGCTGTGACGTAGCGACCGCAGATCGGGTTGGGGTTCACTCACTTGGCAGCAATATTCAATAACAGCAACAGTCTCTCCATTTAAATAAGTTCATGTCGGTTTATTGTCTCAGCATAAACCTCCCTCCAGCATATAAACAGGAGCCTTTCTGCAGCTCACAGAACATATTGCCCAGTATAGTCTGTCTTTACCTCACATACGGCCTGTAGCCAGTCCACACTGGCCTCAAGGACCTGAGCTCTCCATGCTCAGTCTCTGTCTGTCTTCCACATGTCAAACACAGACTCCATTAAACATCCTGAGACACACCCACATCTCCAGCAAGTTGCAAGCTTAACTTTGCTATGCTGTTAAGCAGCCTTGCTTCCAGGTACTGGCAAGACATTCATAAAATCAGTGCAGCAGACTTCTGCCTGTGGGAAACAAACTGGCCATGTATAGTGCCGCCATTCAGACCATGGCTGCCTGCCATATCACAGAGCCTACTGGACCAGATAAACTCAGAGCTCATGCAAGCACTCTCATCAATGTTATGCCCCGCCACACACATGCAGGCATAGCTTTCTTTGAGAAGTAGTGGTGACTGGGCATCTGGTAGTGGGGCACTGCGATGTCCACAAGGTCTCGAAAATCTTCTGTATCCACCAGCCAGAAAGGCAGCATTTTCTTAACCAACAGCTTGCAGATGGTGAAATTCAACCTCTTAGCTTTGACATGGGTAGGAGGAAATGGTCTTTTACTTGTTCACATCTGATGGACCAAGGACTGGCTGTGCTAAGACAGGGTTGAGTAGGGTGTCCCAGACAAACTGCTGGTTTGTGAGGGAGGTGCAGGCGGACATATTATGTCGCATTCATAAAAAGGTGGTGCTCTTGATGTCTGACAGCACTCAACGCCAGTAGGTGTTTACACTTCCAAAACAGCTGATGACCTGTCAATCACACTGGCTGTTGCGGTAAAGAGGTGGAAGTTCTGCGGCTGAAAGCCTGTGTGACAGCTGTCCTTACAATCACAGAGGATGAAGAAGCCGCAGATGCACTTGATGTGCCAGATGGTGGTTGGCCAGGCCTGCTAGGCCACATTGTAGCACAGTGAGGTTCCCACTGTGACTTATGCTTCATGTCCATGTGACGGTTCATGCTTGAAGTACTCAAACTATTGATTTTTTGGCCTCTACTCAGATTTTGTTTACAAATTTTGCAGATAACATGAGTTGGGTCATCTGAAAAAAGGTCCAGGCTAGGCAAGGCTTAGCACCCAATGCGACTTGCAGAGCCACAGAGGCAGAGTTGTGGCTAAGGACGCAGCTGTTGACGTGCTTCCATGACTCTGTCTCTGTCCAGGAAGCCACAACCTAACCTCTCACTAGCGTCCTCCTTGACCTCCTCTGCTGAGCTCATCAACTGCCTGCCTGTGGGTTGACAGTAATTGGGATCTCCAACCTCATCATCACCCTGTGTGTTCTCACACTCATCATCCTCAGAGCCAACCTCTTCCTGCCCTGAGCGCAAAGTCAAGTTGTCGTTCCAGTCAGGTATCTGAGTCTCATCATCATCTGCCTCATTGTCTACACCAACAGGGGTTACAGTTTGGGAATGAGAATCTACATTATGCTCGGATCCTTCTTCATCTGGGCCTGGATCCAACTCAAAAAGATTTCAGGCATCGGTGCAGATATTTCCTTATCTTAACTCAATGAAGCTTTGGTGCAGACCTCTGATTTCCAGGCTATAGTATGAGTGAACAGCTCTGCAGACTCGCCCGTCTATGTTAACCCATAGTCACTAGGGCCAGTGGCGTAACTTCAGGCCGTGGGGCCCCGATGCAAAAGCTCCAACAGGGTCTCCAA
Organism: Allobates femoralis; assembly: GCA_033576535.1. NCBI lineage: Eukaryota > Metazoa > Chordata > Amphibia > Anura > Aromobatidae > Allobates > Allobates femoralis. The sequence continues at coordinate 139,356,254 of JARQOC010000001.1, read as the reverse complement.
TTATTGCAAATCTTTAATAGTATTAATCTTTTTCTATGGGCCAAAGGGATCCGAACAGACAGTGACATGAAAGAATCCCACAAAACAATTTATCACGAGTTTACAGCATCCTATGAGCCTAATTAGCCCTATTGCGAATCCTGACTGTCAATGGAGGTAGATCACCGTAGACAATAGGGTGCCCCCATTCCACAGTGGCTGCCCTATTACCACCCTGGTATAAACCAAAGACAAAATAAGGAGGGTAACAATTGAGCCCAACCTAACTCAAGGTACAAGTGCTGTAGTTCATTGTTAGAGTGAGATTCAATTAGACTAAAATTCTCTCCGCGAACTTGACGCGTTTCACCCCTACTGATAGGATGGGCTCATCAGAAGTATAGAGAGAAGTCTTTTTTGCCTGAAAAGACAATAATATAAGTGTATGCAAATAAGTGAGGAATCCAATACCTAGTCCTAGTTTGGTATTACTCTTTCAGCAACCTTTATACTATTACCAATTATATTCTTTACTCTGAAAAACCTATATGTTGTTAAATGGCAGGGTTTTTGTCTGAGCCTATTAATGTAAGACATGGCAGCTTGAGGCTGACAATGTATTTTCGGAGCGGACAAACCCCAATAATACTGGTGGTACTGACCTAAAAAAAAACTTTAATAATCTATATGGTTGCTACAACAGTAATATAAAATCCTGGTGAGAAGTGCAGTCCCTTAACAACTATATCAAACAGGGAATTATCCCTAAAGGACTTAGAATACCTATTGTACCAGCTGAGAGGTCAAAAAGCCCACAATTGTTAGAGCTGTGGGAGAAGGAGTCAAGGGCAGCCTCTATTCATTTTATGCATTTGTTGTTGTCCGAAGAGAAGTTAACTTTGGACAAAACTACAAAAGATCTGACTGATCAGATGAAGCACTCACTTAAATTCAAAAATGACCCAGGCTTCCCCGAAGGGAGGGGATCTTACAGAATTTGTAGAGCGTTTCCAATCTAATTTGAAACAAGGGAAACATAACAAATTTATAAAAGATTTGGCGGAATTTAAGGAGAACTCTGCATACTCCTTTTAAAGGGCCCTTCAATGAGACCCTCTTCATTAGAGGATCCCCTTGACTCGGATACACCCCAAGCTCCCTTTCTTCCCCCTCCTCCAAACAAGCCACCAAATAAAAAGAAAAAGAAAAAACAGAAACCAAAAAGATGGCAGGATCCAAGACTCTTCCTTCATAACCTATGCCCCTAAAATGCGGCCTTCTTTTCTTATAACCACGCCTTTCCACATGCCCTCTTTTATTTAGATCAGTGAGGTCACTCCCTAAACCATACACTTGAGGTCCAGGACAGGCCCAGTCAATGGACGAACAGGGAGGGATCTCGTAAATCAGATCATAAATCTTTCCTCATACACCTTATCTATATATGAAAAGGAGGTGTTAAGGAAGGGTTTGACGTTTGTACCTACTGAGAGATTTGATCCATTTACATGGATAAAAGACGTTGCTCTTTTCTGTCATAAATTAAAATTAAAAAAAAAATTCTTACTAATAAGGAAGAGGATCTTTCAACATTTGGCCTCACTACTGAGGACAGAGAAGCCCTCGAGGATCTGTGTGACCTCTGGGAAGACAGCAGGATACCTGTTGGCCTTGGCCCTTTTACGTCCTTAAAAAATAACAGTAAAAAACTGCCACCCTCGGAGGTTTTTGACTCCATTGATTTTTATGAAGTTGGTATCGGATGAGATTAAAATACCCTTCAACAAAGGTGGCTATTCCTCTAATTTATCTTCCGAGGAAATGAATGCTTTGGTCCTCCTATCCAGGAATAAACAAATTGTGATAAAATCCTCTATAAGGGTGGTAACATAGTGCTACTGGATCATGAAAATTATCTAGAAATGTGTCTATCTATCCTGAGCGATACTCGCTTTTACTGTGTCTTAGAATCTGATCCCACCACCACTTTTTCTAATACCATATATGACATTCTAGTGAGGGGCCTATAGTAGAGAATAATATAAAAAAATGAAATGGAATTTATGACGCAACAGCATCCCACTACACCTACGTTTTATGATCTACCAAAAATCCATAAGGGAACATCACCTTTGAAAGGTAGAATACCTTTAGTTGCAGGATAAGGTTCAATATTTTTGAAATGTGCGGCAGTCTATATAGAAACACATTTTGCGACATTATGCACTACCCTCCACTTCGCCTTGCGGTAAACGCCATGCAAAGTATAGGCATACTTGCGGCAGGTGCGGCAGCGAAAAAGACCGCGGCTGACCGCGGTTTTTTTCGCTGCCGCACCTGCCGCAAGTGCAAAACCGCACTTGCCGCACCTGCCGCAAGTACGCCTATACTTTGCATGGCGTTTACCGCAACCGCGCCGCAAGTGGAGCCGGTATGCGGTAATTGCGGCAGATGCGTTTTTTTCACCGCATCTGCCGCAAATTTCAAAAAACGCTGATGTGAAAGGGCCCTAAATTCAATTTCTCAAAATGTAGGAATCTATATAGACACTCTCTTGAGACCTTTTGTCACTTCACTCTCCTCCTATATTCGCGACACCAGTGACCTAATTAGGAAACTGGATGGTTTAACCATGGAGGAGACTGTGTTCTTTGCATCTATTGATTTGGAATCCTTGTTTAGTTCCTACATCATGGCATAGGGTTGAGGGCAGTTGAGCATTTCTTGAAGATGAGAGGTAGTCACCTAACACAACACAATTTGTTCATTTTGGAACTTTTGCGGTTTGTTCTATATCATAACTACTTCCTGTTCAATCATAAGTACTGCCACCAACTCAGGGGCACAGCAATGGGGAGCCCTTGTGCTCCCTCATATGCTCATTTTCTCCTGGGTTGGTGGGAGGACAGTATTGTGTTTAGTGAATCCATGTGCCATTGGACAGAGAGGATCCCCTTTTGGGGTCGTTATGTGGACGATGTTCTTGTACTCTGGAATGGTTCTGTGGAATCCTTTGGTGACTTTGTAAAAGAGCTTAACTCTAACACCATTGGTCTCTATTTTACCTTTGAGATCAATTATAAAGAACTGGCTTTTCTTGATGTTTATTTATCGCGAGACTTTTAGATGTCGAATCTGTACTAGGATCCATCGGAAACCCACAGCAACAAATAACCTACTCCATTGGACAAGTCACCACCCAGCCCATTTGAGGAGAGGTAATCCCAAAGGGCAATACCTCAGACGCTATTGTTCTGATTTGAATACATTCCATAACCAGGCAAAAGACCTGGAGAGACGTTTCCTGGATCTGGGATATCCACAGTACACTCTTAGCAAAGCCTATAAAAATGCTCTAGGACGCACTAGAGACTCTCTCTTGATACCAAAACCTAAAGATAAATTACATAAAAAAACAGAATCATTGGGATTTCGACGCAGAAATATTGAGATATCAAATATTCTTAAAAAACATTAGGGCATCCTTTTGGCTGACCCAGATATTTGCGAATTCATTTTCCGTACCCTTCAATTACATTTTGTAAAGGTAGATACATAGGCGATTGTCTTGTACATAGTTTCTACCAACCCCCCGTTGATAGGGGTACATGGCTGGAGGAGAGAAGGACCACAGGACCTACAGGTGTGGACACTGTAAGGTGGTCCTGGATTGTGCCAAGCAAAGACTCTGTTTGTGCTAGGACTGGGCAGAGCTACACCTTGCGTTCCTTTGCAAATTGTAGCACGAAAGGCATTGTCTAGCTCATCACTTGTAGTTGCCCCCTTAATTATGTGGAAAAACAATTAGGGAGTTTAGAGAACGTGTAGGTTTAACATCTTGGCGATATTAGGAATCGCAGGGATACTAGGTATCACGCCATGTCCAACTATTCCACAAAGTGATCCAAAGTCACTTAGTTTCAAGGTCCTTGAGGTTATTTTTCTCTCCCCCAGACAGTGGCGACCTAAATAAGGATATTGTTGACAAAAAGAAGCTAGATGGATTCACCAATTCAAATGTATACAGCCTGACGGTATGAATTAGCAAATCACTAATGGATGCTTTCTATAATTTTTTATCTCCTGGCCTGGGCAGTCTTTGACTATACTTAGGTTCTGACAATTTACCCACAATATGCCTCTGTGACCAAAATTACCCAAATAAGTTTATGTCATTTTAATGGTAAGTTATCTAGATCACTATTAAATATTCATATTGAAAAAAGATCCCCACTATATGTTTTGCAAGTTCCCATATGGATGTTTATGACATTGCCTAGCAAATTTTGTGACCCTGGATCTTATCATACATTCAACCTGCCCTAACTTAGGCCGGAGCGCCGGATTGCGCCCTATTTCGGGTTTGTGTTCCTCCGGTCTGCATCATGTGACCGGTGGAACGCACGTGTCACTTCCACCTCTGCTATTAACACAGTGGATGTGACGTTGTGCGCTCCACTGCTTTGCGCGCAAGCGTCACTTTCGGCGGCGATATACCACATTCTCATCTGCGCTCTTAGAATGGTGTCATTAAAACAGGCTTCCTCAGGTGGGTGGAGATAAAGTATGTACCTCTGTGCCACCATAGGAGCAGTTTAATTGGGCATATTAGAGACAGCTGTCCATGGTTGTCTGGGGCTATATAGCAGGCAGAAATTAATACATCCACTCGCTTCTTCTGGCTGCTTATCCCTGGAAAGTCCATTTGCTATGTATGTACTTGGTGGCCTGCGGACCACATTCCTTTATGATTGGTGAACCTGATGGAATATTCTCTTATAGGGCAGTCACCTAAGTTTCCCCATTGGATACTTTTTGTCTTTGTCCTACTATTAAGTGGACATCACTGCCAGTATTATGTGAGTACTTTTTGCATAATATTCCTATACAGACTTACTAATCTTATTATGGATGGTCACTATGACTTGCTATTATTTTTGCGATAGATTTGTATCTATGAACCCTATCTAGACAGGCCTCCAGGTAGAGGTGTTCATTTATCCTGGTGTTATCTTGTGAGTATACACTAGGTATTTTTATCCTGCCTGTCTTACATTTATTTGAATACCCCTACTGACAACAATTTTATTAATTTTCTAGTATGCACTAGTCTATTTTGCCCTAAACATACTGTATCTGACTCTGAAAACTAATAGCGGTGTCATCCACAAGTATATATAACCAATCTATGAGGTATTTTCCGATATTTGTATCCTTTGTAAGGTATTGGATTCCTGGCTTGTTTGCATATACTTATATAGTTGTCTTTTCAGGCAAAAAAGACTTCTCCCTATACTTCTGATGAGCCCCTCCTATCACTAGGGGTGAAACGCGTCAAGTTTGCGGAGAGCTTCGAAAATACATTGTCAGCCTCAAGCTGCCATTGTCTTACATTAATAGGCTCAGACAAAAACCCTGCCATTTAACAACATATAGGTTTTTCAGAGTAAAGAATATAATTGGTACTAGTATAAAGGTTGCTGAAAGAGTAATACCAAACTAGGACTAGGTATTGGATTCCTTGCTTATTTGCATACACTTATATTGTCGTCTTTTCGGGCAAAAAAGACTTCTCCCTATACTTCTGATTAGCCACTCCTATCACTAGGGGTGAAACGCGTCAAGTTCGCGGAGAGAATTTTAATCACATTGAATCTCACTCTAACAATGAACTACAGCACTTGTACCTTGAGTTAGGTTGGGCTCAGTTGTTACCCTCTTTATTTTGTCTTTGGTTTATACCAGGGTGGTAATAGGGCCAGCCACCGTGGAATGGGGGCACCCTATTGTCTACGGTGATCTACCTCCATTGACAGCCAGGGTTCGCAATAGGGCTAATTAGGCTCATAGGATGCTGTAAACTCATGAAAAATTGTTTTGTGGAATTCTTTCATGTCACTATCTATTCTGTTCCTTTCATATATTTTGTACAATAAAGTTGTTGTTTTATCGGAAAACCTTTATACTAGTACCAATTATATTCTTTACTCTGAAAAACAATCAGCTCAGCACCTACATCTGGGCCCAATAGTGCCTCCTGCACCTACTACCCAGGTGTGACATATATTACATCTAAGATTTTGGCAATGACTGTCTGGCAGTGTACGTGACATTAGTCGCCCTTGTCACCCTGCTCATCATCTCTAGCTGGGCTTGTTTCAACTGCCAACTGTCATCTCCCCTGGTTAACATAGTGACCAGGCTATAGAGAATATTGGTTAGACGTCCTCCTATACTGTCAGCTGCCATTACTTATACCACCACTTGCTGGCCTCCAGTGGTATTAACAAGAAGCAACTTACATTTAATTTGACAGTAACACCAGACAATACATTAAACCATTAATTCATCTACAGACTCCTGTGAATACGGAACCTTTAGTAATGGCCCTTTCTAGAGCCCCATCACACATAGCGAGATCGCTAACGAGATTGCTGTTGCTTCACAGGTTTTGTGACGTAACAGCGACCTCACCAGTGATCTCGCTATGTTTGACATGTAGAAGTGACTGGGCCACCGCTGTAACATCACCGCTCGTGTCAGAATGGCACGGACCAATTTTTGATCGTTGGGTTCCCGCTGGGCAGCATGTGTGTTTGACGATTTAACAACGACCTCGTTGGCAACTCAGAACTCAGCCACGTAGGTCTGAATCATCAGACTAGCTGCTGTGTAACAGGGTCCCAACGACCACCGAGGTCGTTATACGGGTCGCCGTATCATTGCTGCGTCGTTCAGTAGATCTGACTGTTTGACATCTTACCAGCGACCACGTAGCGACGTTCCAGCAATCCTTACCAGGTCGTATCATTGTCCGGATCGCTGGAACGTCGCCAAGTGTGATGGGACCCTAGATCATTACATATTCATCAGTAGATCAATCTGCCCCTACAGTATCACGTTATCAGCAGCACTGCTGCAGTTTACACTGGAGATGTGCTGCTGAGAACAATGATTTTTGTTCCACCATAAACAATGCAATTAATGGGCAACATTTTGTTCATTCTTTGAGTGGCTGCAGAGATGTTTACACCTAGGAACTCTTGTCTGAGCTGCCAGGATTTATCAATGTGGATACATACACACTAGGGATGGGCAAGTACCGTACTATTTGGAATCGCTATACCCGCAACGAGTAGGTCTCGGTACTCGCTACTCGTTGCAAGTGTAGCGATTCCGAGTACTTTTGCAGTGTATCAATAGATACACTGCAAACGACCTGTAAAAGAGAGGAAAAGTGGTTAAAAAATAAAAAAGTCGGATACTCACCTTAACCGACGGCTGTACCGGGACCGGCCGATGCACATCTATTCATGTTAAAGGACCTTTCACTCTTTCAGCCAATCAGATGGCTGGGACAGATCTAGCCAATCAGATGCCGCCACGTCACAATGACGTGATCGCTAGCGGCCACCTGATTGGCCAGATGGAAAGGTCCTCGGTGTACTAGAGAGTCAATAAGAAGAACATTTTCATGGCATCATCTACTTAAATTTAATATTTAATAAAGATCCTATACAATTCATACTAAAGGCCGTTTTTACATGAAGAAGGTAACATTTGCATTATTAAGCCCCATTCTGGTGGTCTTGTATTGTTCTGGGGTCACTAGTGGAAATGTTGACCTTTTAATGTCTTACAAGTTCTGCCTCCCTGATAACGGTCTACAAATTTAAGAGTTTTTAGGAGGAGCCCTAACCCAAATTACATTTTAAACCTATCATGAACTTATGAACATTGAAGCTTGCGGAGGATGTGGTTGAGGGGGGCTCTCTTGATGGCTATTACAAGGATTTTGTTGGAGCCTGACCCGATTAGGGAGGTGGTCCCTTACTGCTGATCCGTATGAGCTGCGTGACCACTCTTTTTTCCCCTCTCCTTTGTCCTTTCATGTGTGCAGTCCCTGGTGCTTAGGGGGTTAACCCCTTCCCGACCCATGACGCAGCATATGCGTCCTGGAAACAAGTTCGTTCCCGACCTTGGACGCATATGCTGCGTCCTCGCCAGTTTCCCGTCCTGCGGCTCTATTAACCGCGGTCACTAAGGGGTTAATAGAGCTGCAGGTACGGAAGGACCTGCACTGTACCCCAGGGGGGGTGGCTTAGCCCCCCCGGGGCTAGGACCGCTCCGATTGGCAGTGAAGTGAAAGTGAAACTGCCAATCGGAGTGAATGTAATATCTCACCAATGAAACATGGTGAGATATTACAATCCAGCCAAGGCCTGATGCTGGATAGCATCAGGCATTGGCTGGATAAGGGGTCCTGTGTCACCCCCCCTCAGATTTGATTGGAGAGAGCGTCTCCCTCCAATCAGATGAGGGGGCGGCATGACCGGCGGGTCCCCTCCCTCCTAAGCCGCCGCGATTGTGCCGCCGATCCCGGACCCTCTGCTCTCTCCCCTGGCTGCCAATGTGCCCCCCCTGCCCTCCGGATCTCCCCCGCTGCCCTCTGATCTCCCCCCTCCCCTCCGGATCTCCCCCCTCCCCTCTGATCTCTCCCCCTGCCCTCCGGTCCACTCCCCCCGCTCTCCGGTGATCTCCGCTGCTCCTTCCGTTCTCCCCTTCTCTCCAGGCCGCTCACCTGTCTTCTTTCTTCTCCTCTGTCCTCCGATCTTCTCCCTCTTTCCTCCGCTCTTCTTCCTCTGTCCTCCGGTCTGCTCTGTCTTTATCTTCTCTGTTGCTGTCCTCTTCCTGTGCCGTCCTGCTGCTTCTGTCGGCTCCTCTGCACACTCATCTCCCAGCATGGAGATGAGGGTGCAGAGGAGCAGTGTCACAGCCAGGGCACAGCATCTGTGATTGCTGTGACCTGGTCTGTGATAACCCCCTAAGTGCTGTGATCTCATGGATCACAGCACTTAGTTTCCATGGTGATTGGATCCACTATCGCCAGAGACTTACAACAAGGGAGCACTTGATCCCTTGTTGTAGTCTCTGGGATCAGCGTCATGGTGCACAGTATGGCAGATCATTGCCATACAGTGCACCATGACACTGATCCCAGAGACTACAATAAGGGATCAACTGTTCTCTTGTTGTAGTCTCTGGGATTAGCGTCATGGTGCACTGTATAGCAATGATGTGCCATACCGTGCACCATGACGCTGATCCCAGAGACTACAACAAGAGGACAGTTGATCCCTTATTGTAGTCTCTGGGATCAGTGTCATGGTGCACTGTATGGCAATGATGTGCCATACCGTGCACCATGACGCTGATCCCAGAGACTACAACAAAGGAACACTTGATCCCTTGTTGTAGTCTCTGGGATCAGTGTCATGGTGCACAGTATGGCAGATCATTGCTATACAGTGCACCATGACACTGATCCCAGAGACTACAACAAGGGATCAAGTGTCCTCTTGTTGTACTCCCTGGGATCAGCGTCATGGTGCATGGTATGGCAATGATGTGCCATACCGTGCACCATGACGCTGATCCCAGAGACTACAATAAGGGAGCACTTGATCCCTTGTTGTAGTCTCTGGGATCAGCGTCATGGTGCACAGTATGGCAGATCATTGCCATACAGTGCACCATGACGCTGATCGCAGAGACTACAACAAGGGATCAACTGTCCTCTTGTTGTAGTCCCTGGGATCAGCGTCATGGTGCATGGTATGGCAATGATGTGCCATACCGTGCACCATGACGCTGATCCCAGAGACTACAACAAGGGAGCACTTGATCCCTTGTTGTAGTCTCTGGGATCAGCGTCATGGTCCACAGTATGGCAGATCAATGCCATACAGTGCACCATGACGCTGATCGCAGAGACTACAACAAGGGATCAACTGTTCTCTTGTTGTAGTCCCTGGGATCAGCGTCATGGTGCATGGTATGGCGATGATGTGCCATACCGTGCACCATGACGTTGATCCCAGAGACTACAACAAGAGGACACTTGATCCCTTGCTGCAGTCTCTGGATGTAGCAGAGGCGATCGAGCGTCGTGGGATCTTCGTTGTGGACTACGTCGGAGGCGATCGAGCGTCGTGGGACCTTCGTTGTGGACTACGTCGGATCTTTACAATAAAGATGGAGTCCGAATTTTGTTTGTGTTTTTTTTTTTCAAATAAAAAGATTTTTCTCTGTGTGTATTTTCTGACTATTTACCAGAGATTCCTAATGGCGGGTCTAACATTGGCCCTATATTATGAATCTCGGGCTTAGTGCCAGCTGCCAATAAAAAGCTGGCATTAACCCCTTTATTACCCAGTTTGCCACCGGCACCAGGGCAACTGGAAGAGCCTGGGTACAGCGCCAGAAAATGGCGCTTCAATGAATGCGCCATTTTCTGGGGCGGCTGCGGGCTGCAGTTCGCAGCATGGGGGGCCCAGAACGCTTGGGCCTCTCTATGCTGAGGATTCCAATCCCCAGCTGCCTAGTTGTACCTGGCTGGACCAAAAATATGGCGGAGCCTATGTAATTTTTTTTCTAGAAATAATTCTAGAAATAAAAAAAAATAGGCTTCGCTGTATTTTTGGTTCCAGCCAGGTATGACGAGGCAGCTGGGGGCTGGTGGCAGTCCGTAGCTGCCAAGTTGTACCTGGCTGGACCAAAAATATGGCGGAGCCCTATGTCATTTTTTTTCTAGAAATAATTCTAGAAATTAAAAAAAAATAGGCTTCGCTGTATTTTTGGTTCCAGCCAGGTATGACGAGGCAGCTGGGGGCTGGTGGCAGTCCGTAGCTGCCAAGTTGTACCTGGCTGGACCAAAAATATGGCGGAGCCCTATGTCATTTTTTTTCTAGAAATAATTCTAGAAATTAAAAAAAAATAGGCTTCGCTGTATTTTTGGTTCCAGCCAGGTATGACGAGGCAACTGGGGGCTGGTGGCAGTCCGTAGCTGCCAAGTTGTACTAGGCTGGACCAAAAATATGGCGGAGCCCTATGTCATTTTTTTTCTAGAAATAATTCTAGAAATTAAAAAAAAATAGGCTTCGCTGTATTTTTGGTTCCAGCCAGGTATGACGAGGCAGCTGGGGGCTGGTGGCAGTCCGTAGCTGCCAAGTTGTACCTGGCTGGACCAAAAATATGGCGGAGCCCCATGCCATTTTTTTTTTTACTTCTACCAATAAAATGACAAGGAGCTTTGCCTTATTTTTGGATGCCAGCCAGGTACAACTTGGCAGTTGGGGGGCTGCAATCCTCATCGTGGAGAGACCCAAATGTTGTGTCCCCCCCACGCTGCAAATTGCAACCCACAGCCACTCCAGAAAATAGCACATTAGAGGCGCTGTACCCCAACTCTTCCAGTTGCCCTTTTGCTGGTGGCAATGCTAGTGGCACACAGGGGTTCTCCATACGCGACATGGAGTCCGCTAACAATTCCAATTGTTAGTGGACACCATGTCGCGTATGGAGAGCCCCTGTGTGCCTAAACATTGGAGCTCCCCCACAAGTGACCCCATTTTGGAAACTACACCCCCCAAGGAACATATCTAGATGCATAGTGAGCACTTGAACCCCAAGTGGTTCACAAATTGATCCATAAAAATAAAAAAGTTCTTTTTTTTTTCCACAAAAAATTTATTTTTTCATTTTTACGGATCAATTTGTGAAGCACCTGGGGGTTCAAAGTGCTCACTATGCATCTAGATACGTTCCTTGGGGGGTGTAGTTTCCAAAATGGAGTCACTTGTGGGGGAGCTCTAATGTTTAGTCACACAGCGGCTCTCCATACACAACATGGTGTCCGCTAACAATTCCAATTGTTAGTGGACACCATGTCGCGTATGGAGAGCCCCTGTGTGCCTAAACATTGGAGCTCCCCCACAAGTGAACCCATTTTGGAAACTACACCCCCAAGGAACATATCTAGATGCATAGTGAGCACTTTGAACCCCCATGTGCTTCACAAATTGATCCGTAAAAATGAAAAAATAATTTTTTTGTGGAAATAAAAGTACTTTTTCATATTTACGGATGAATTTGTGAAGCACCTGGGGGTTCAAAATGCTCACCACCCATCTAGATAAGTTCCCTGGGGGCTCTAGTTTCCAAAATGGGGTCACTTGTGGGGTAGCTTCAATGTTTAGGCACACAGGGGCTCTCCAAACGCGACATGGTGTCCACTAACAATTTGAATGGAAAATCAGCTCAAATTGTTAGCGAACATCATGTCACGTTTGGAGAGCCCCTGTGTGCCTAAACATTGGAGCTCCCCTACAAGTGACCCCATTTTGGAAATTAGACCCCCCAGGGAACTTATCTAGATGGGTTGTGAGCATATTGAACCCCCCAGGTGCTTCACAAATTAATGGAAAAAAAATAATTTTGTGGAAAAAAAGTACTTTTTCATTTTTACGGATCAATTTGTGAAGCACCTGGGGGTTCAAAGTGCTCACTATACATCTAGATACGTTCCCTGGGGGTCTAGTTTCCAAAATGGGGTCACTTGTGGGGGAGCTCCAATGTTTAGGCACACAGGGGCTCTCCAAACGCGACATGGTGTCCGTTAACAATTTGAATGGAAATCAGCTCAAATTGTTAGCGAACATCATGTCACATTTGGAGAGCCCCTGTGTGCCTAAACATTGGAGCTCCCCTATAAGTGACCCCATTTTGGAAACTAGACCCCCCAGGGAACGTATCTAGATGGGTGGTGAGCATTTTGAACACCCCAGTGCTTCACAAATTAATCTGTAAAAATGAAAAAAGAAATTTTTGTGGAAATAAAAGTACTTTTTCATTTTTACGGATGAATTTGTGAAGCACCTGGGGGTTGAAAGTGCTCACTATGCATCTAGATACGTTCCTTTGGGGTCTAGTTTCCAAAATGGGGTCACTTGTGGAGGAGCTCCTATGTGGAGATGCACAGGGGCTCTCCAAACGCAACATGGTGTCCGCTAACAATTTGAGCTCATTTTGCATTCAAATTGTTAGCGGACACCATGTCGCATTTGGAGAGCCCCTGTGCGTCTCCACATTGGAGCTCCTCCACAAGTGACCCCATTTTGGAAACTAGACCCCCCAAGGAACATATCTAGATGGGTAGTGAGCATATTGAACCCCAGGTGCTTCACAAATTGATCCATAATAATGAAAAAAGAAAATTTTTGTGGAAAAAAAAGTGCTTTTTCATTTTTATGGATGAATTTGTGAAGCACCTTGGGGTTCAAAGTGCTCACTATGCATCTAGATATGTTACTTGGGGGGTCTAGTTTCCAAAATGGGGTCACTTGTGGGGGAGCCCCAATGTTTAGGCACACAGGGACTCACTAAACACAACATGGTTACAGCTAACAATTTGAGCTGATTTTTATTCAAATTGTTAGCGGACACCATGTCGCGTTTGGAGAGCCCCTGTGTGCCTAAACATTGGAGCTCCCCCACAAGTGACCCCATTTTGGAAACTAGACCCCCCAGGGAACATATCTACCGTATATACTCGCGTATAAGCCGAGTTTTTCAGCCCAAAAATTGGGCTGAAAAGTCTCCCCTCGGCTTATACGCGAGTATATACGGTATATATAAAAAAAAAAAATCTCAAGGGGTAGTACACAGCAGCCCCAGGTCCCCCTCACTGTTTGGCGCCCCCACCGCTGCGCTCATACATTACCGGTCTAGCAGCTGTCATCCTCCGGTGGCGGATCGCGGCTCCCGGCTCCGGCTTCCATCTTCTTCTGTGTCTTCCTGCATGTCACATGACCGGCCGGCGTCGCGATGACGTCATCGCGATGCGCCCCGGTCACAATGCAGGAAGACACAGAAGAAGATGGAAGCCGGAGCCGGGAGCCGCGATCCGCCACCGGAGGATGACAGCTGCTAGACCGGTAATGTATGAGCGCAGCGGTGGGGGCGCCAAACAGTGAGGGGGACCTGGGGCTGCTGTGTACTACCCCTGGGGCTGCTGTGTACTACCCCTGGGGCTGCTGTGTACTACCCCTGGGGCTGCTGTGTACTACCCCTGGGGCTGCTGTGTACTACCCCTGGGGCTGCTGTGTATTACCCCTGGGGCTGCTGTGTACTACCCCTGGGGCTGCTGTGTATTACCCCTGGGGCTGCTGTGTATTACCCCTGGGGCTGCTGTGTATTACCCCTGGGGCTGCTGTGTATTACCCCTGGGGCTGCTGTGTATTACCCCTGGGGCTGCTGTGTACTACCCCTGGGGCTGCTGTGTATTACCCCTGGGGCTGCTGTATATACCCCTGGGGCTGCTGTGTACTACCCCTGGGGCTGCTGTGTACTACCCCTGGGGCTGCTGTGTACTACCCCTGGGGCTGCTGTATATACCCCTGGGACTGCTGTGTACAACCCCTGGGGCTGCTGTATACACCCCTGGGGCTGCTGTATACACCCCTGGGGCTGCTGTGTACTACCCCTGGGGCTGCTGTGTACTACCCCTGGGGCTGCTGTAAATACCCCTGGGACTGCTGTGTACTACCCCTGGGGCTGCTGTATACACCCCTGGGGCTGCTGTATACACCCCTGGGGCTGCTGTGTACTACCCCTGGGGCTGCTGTGTACTACCCCTTGGGCTGCTGTGTACTACCCCTGGGGCTGCTGTGTATTACCCCTGGGGCTGCTGTGTACTACCCCTGGGGCTGCTGTGTACTACCCCTGGGGCTGCTGTGTACTACCCCTGGGGCTGCTGTGTACTACCCCTGGGGCTGCTGTGTACTACCCCTGGGGCTGCTGTGTACACCCCTGGGGCTGCTGTGTACACCCCTGGGGCTGCTGTGTATACCCCTGGGGCTGCTGTGTATACCCCTGGGGCTGCTGTGTACACCCCTGGGGCTGATGTGTATACCCCTGGGGCTGATGTGTATACCCCTGGGGCTGCTGTGTACTACCTAAGGGCTGCTGTATACCACTGGGGCTGCTGTATATACTGCTGGGGCCTGCATACCACTGGGGAGGCTGCTGTATACTACCACTGGGGAGGCCTGTATACCACACTGCTGGGGGCTGTATACCTGTGCTGGGGTCCACCCTCGGCTTATACACGAGTCAATAGGTTTTCCCAGGTTTTGGGGGCAAAAGTAGGGGGGTCGGCTTATACACGGGTCGGCTTATACACGAGTATATACGGTATATGGGTAGTGAGCATATTGAACCCCCAGGTGCTTTACAAATTGATCTGTGAAAATGAAATAGTACTTTTTTTTTCACAAAAATTTTCTTTTAGCCTAAATTTTTTCGTTTTCACATGGCAACAGCATAAAATTCATCCTAAAATTTGTTGGGCAATTTCTCCTGAGTACACGATACCTTATATGTGGTCATAAACCACTGTTTGGGCGCACGGCAGGGCTCAGAAGTGAAGGAGCGCAATTTTACTTTTTGAATGTAAAATTAGCTCCAAAATTCAAATTGCGCTCCTTCACTTCTGAGCCCTACCGTGCGACCAAACAGTGGTTTATGACCACATATGAGGTATCGATGTACTCGGGAGAATTTACACAACACATTTTAAGATCCATTTTATCCTGTTACCTGTGTGAAAATGAAAGAATTGAGGCTAAAAGAACATTTTTGATAAAAAAATTAAAATATCCATTTTTTGTTTCCACTTTGCTTTAGTTCCTGTGAAGCACCTGAAGGGTTAATAATCTTCTTGAATGTAGTTTTGAGTAGCTTGAGGGGTGCAGTTTTTGGAATGGTGTCACTTTTGGGTGTTTTATCTCATGCACACCCTCAAAAGGACTTCAAATGTGATGTGGTCACTAAAAAAAATGGTTTTGTAAATTTTGGTTGAAAAATGAAAAATTGCTCATGAACTTTGAACCCTTATAACGTCCTAACAAAAACATTTTTTATTTCCAAAATTGTGCTGATGTGAAGTAGACATGTGGGAAATATTATTTAATAACTTTTTTCTGTTACATATCTCTCTTGTTTATCAGAAAAAAAAATAAAAAATGTGAAAATTGTGAAATTTTCAAAATTTTTGCCATATTTTTAAATTTTTCACAAATAAATGCAAAAATTATCGACTTAAATTTAATACTAGCATGAAGCCCAATATGTCACGAAAAAACTGTCTCAGAATCGCTAGGATCGGTTGAAGCGTTCCTGAGTTATAACCTCATAAAGGGACACTGGTCAGAATTGCAAAAAAGGCCAAGGTCTTTAGGGTCAAAATAGGCTGGGTCCTGAAGGGGTTAAAGATTATTTTTTTTGTTTTATTTTTATTTCAATGGTGAATAAAAATTCAGAAATTTGTCAATAAATAAATAAAAAATGTGCTTTAGTCGCCATTTTCCGTTTTCTTTTTTCAGCATGTGGGGCTATGGGAGGCATTACTTTTTGCACCCTGAGCTGGCATTTTTACTGACATCGTTTAGAGGCAGACACAATGTTTTGATAGCCTTTTATTGCATTTTATTGTAATGTTACGGCAGCCCAAAATAACCTAATTCTAGTGTTTTTTATTTTGTAGCCATTACACTACACTATTTACTAATTGGATTAATTTACTTCATATTTTGATAAATTAGACTGTTACAAATGCAGCGATACCAGATGTGTTTGTTTTTTGTTTTTTAATAATTTTTTTAATGTTAATATTAATACTTTCAGTGTTTCTCCTGTTGTAGACCATGCGGGGCCCAAAGGGAGTGGGACCCTGGGCAATCACCCAATCTGCCCCCACTTCCTCCTTAACGCTGGCCCTGGCTAAATACAAGACTTGGGAAAGGGGGCTTAGGTTTATATCAGTACTCCAGCAGTGAAAGAAAAACAGAACACTGGAGTAGTACTTTAAGGAAATAGTGTTTAAACTCTTAATGGTGTATTACAATTTAATGTATGGCAGGTTACTGTGGCGCCCCTGCGTCCAGGAGGCCACAAAAGGGAACTGCAGCCAGGCAGGTAGGACATTGTTGCACAACAACACCCTCACAGCCCACACAACCCACGTGTCAAAAGGAGGTTAACATCCAGCCCTGAGATTAGAACTCTATGAGATTGAGGGGTGGTGGATCAGAGGAGTGGGTTGGGCACACCAGAAGTCAGGTGACTGACAGTATATAGGAAGGGGGAGGAGTGAAGGAAGTTAGTAGGCCCAGGGTGCCGAGCTGAAAAGACTGAAGGAAAATCACACGTTCTGTGAGTGCAAGGCTAGGAGCGCAGAATCCGTACTGAGCCAGTGTGAGCCAGAGGGGAGAGAAAGCCCATCCGACGCTGATGCCACCAGGAGTGTGACAGAACAGAGAGGGACGGTGGAACCCGTGCCCTAGACAGCAGCTAAAGCTACTGACTGCAGGCAGAGAAGTCCCTCCTATGATACTGGAAGGAACAGAAAGGAGAGAACCTGGTAGAGCCTCGTGCTGAGGACTGCTGGAGGCTGGGCTGAGCAGAGTGTCGGCTCTAAAGGGGACCGCAGTTTACCCGGAATCCCCAAACAACACGACGGGGGACCACAGCTCCACGTTAGGGTCCCCAACCCAAAGGACAGGCAGCTCAGTGACTACCAGGAGGGCCCACCAGGGGTCCGAGTCACCACCATACTGTCCAGCGCACCACACACCACCCGGACAGACGGAGACCGTAGACAGCCCGGAAAGGTCACTAAAGACTGTGTGAGGGGTCACAGAGAGAGAGGCCTGGCTGCAGGGAGCAAAGGGAACCCGGAGAGGGAGAATGTGCCCGTGTACTTGAACTGTGTACTGAGAACTGTACTTAACCTTGTAAGAACTGCAAACTACCTGTGAACTGTTGGAACAACTAAGAGTAAAGCTTTGGAAAACCCTGGAACAGTTTCCCTTGTGTCTCTGCGTGCAAGCTATTCCCTCCATACACAGCCTGTCAGCACCAGCCAGGAGGAGAGATCCCAGCAGCCTACAAAGCAAGTGTCCTGGACAATTCCACAACCCTTAACCCTTACTGCCCTGGGGGATACAGTTCTTCCCACTGGAACTACACCATCTCCGCTGCCACTCCATCACCCCCGGAGGTTCTGCAGCAGCGGCGGCCCCCATCACTGGCGCATCAAGTGGGTGGCGTCACAGTGACATTTCCCCTGTAAATATCCCCCTTCTATTTGCCGAGCCAGGGACTCGGTCCGGACCAAGCCACGCGTGACTTCCCCGGCACCGTCCGGTCCGGTACCGAGTACCCCCGTCCCGTGGGCCCGACATTACCGTACATGCATATGACATACTATGATCTGTGTGGGGCAAACCTTTGTGACCCCGAGACTTTGGAGAATAAGGAAGACCCTTTAACCACACAGGTGTACTTCTTTCTCCCTGTTTTGCAGGAAATACAGTACAACTTTATTCAAGCTAATATATTTCTCTGCACACCAAGCCAGTGTCGGAACCAAAAAGTCCAGTTGGTGTAGCAGCTTGCTCCTAAGAACTGACCTATATAGATCAGTAATGGAGTTGAGCAAAAAAAATGGCAGATGTAGCAAATGTAGCCACATTGGTAACCTGTTGCTATGAACCAGAACACTGTGAATCTCCTACTGCCTGTGATATCTATGGCACCTCTTCTGATTAGAAGGTCAATGAGGTTACTTTGCAGGGCAGGATATGCATTTTCTCATGGTGTCCTACTAAGAGGCAGCGGAAATAGTGGTAGAAGGGTCTCAGTGCTCTGGACCAGCACCGACAACAACTACTGACATGGCCCATAGGACCAGGGCCCTGCAAATCAGTTTGATTAACTGTTATAGGATGTTTCTGGGATATGTGATCACAAACTCACTGCATGGTAAAATGTCTCTATATGTGTGTATGCCAATTGATATGGATAATATTTTGAAATATTAATAAGTTACCTGCCCCTGTCCTAAAAGATATGGACCAAGTGCCAGCGTGAAAGAATGACACCAGACACACAGATCAATACAAAAAAGGTGGGGGAACAAGAGGCGCAATAGGAAGGTGCCTGGAAGGGCACCGAAACGCGTAGGAAGGAATAAAGAAGTATACTGCAACAACATCTTGCATCCCAGGTGATTTTGTGGACTCAGCAGCGCGGACCGTGGTACACCTTGCTTCCCATATTTTCTGACCAGACACACAGAGTCAGATGTACACTCTCTTTGGTCAGCTCCAAAATGTGGCTCCAAGTGAAGTTCATTTGAACAGGCATGAACTTATAAAACCTCAATAAGGGGCTCGGCCAGCTTTACTCACATGTATTCATTGGTTAGTGGGTTGGATAATGGGCTAGTCCATGGGCGCATCCATGAGGTCATCATGGGGTGTGGCCTTGGTCAGCTATCTTTAGATGATGGGTAATTCTGCGATTGGTCAGTCCTTTTATGGAATTCAGCTTCCTTCAGGAACTTCTTATTTGAAACAGGATGTAGTCATAGATCAGTCACCATCATACATATCAGGGCGTGGTGCGATGAAACAGGAAATGGCAGCCAAGCTTATGCAATGTAACATAATACACTTTATGGGTCGTTTCTCTCATGTATAATATAATCTTTAATAATTCTATGAAATGTACCGTAATAGAATCAATTGATGGTGTTTGCCTTTGAAAACATGCCAAAGTGTTGCACAAATTGCAAATAGCTCATAGGAAGATGGCATAGGGAAAATGAAAAGTCTGACAGCTTATTATATGCAGTGTGTTTTTAATTCTTTATAAAATATTCACAGGTCAGCTTGAGCTGTAGATGTTTAGTACATGGTGCAGGCACTGTGCAACTCTGCTGTACGCCGTGTACTGGTCTGTGCCTTCAACAATGGAATTTTCTTAGAATTTGTCCTTTAGCCATATAGCGCTGACACGATAAATACAACACAACTGGGAAATGAGGTGTTTTGTTTTTGGTGGGAGTGAGAATCTTTATCACATCTGGTGCACCTGGCTAAACTGTGTCTGTGGGTTCTAGACACTATTCCCCTTACAGAAAAAACACCAATGTTAAAGGAAAAAAGTTGAAATGACCATACTTTAAATACAAAATAAATAGTTGTTGCCATTTTAAAACAACTTTTACACATATTAGTGGTTTCAGACTGCAATATTCATTCCTTAATTCACTTTTTAACCTCGTAATATGCAATTTGTAGTCTATACACTAGTATAGATCAATTAGGTTTAGACTTCCCAGTAAAACATGTTACATGTGAGGTCCCTGAGGATACCATTTTATTCCAGCTTTTGTTTAGTTGCACAGCTATATTTATATATTGCTTTCCATTTCTTATACACTTGCTTGCAGCACGCGCTCTTTTTTGCACGCAGCTCTCTTTCTCTTTCTAACTACTGCCATGAATTCTGTACGTGTGATCTGCTCTCACTGACGATTTGAAGGCTTTCTCCTCTCTACACACTATAAGGCCACGTGCACACGTTCAGTATTTGATACGTTTTTTACCTCAGGATTTGTAGACAAAACCAGGAGTGGATAATTAAATATAGAAGCTCCACTCCTTGGTTTTGTCTACAAATCCTGAGGTAAAAAACTCATCAAATACTCAACGTGTGCACGTGGCCTAACACTAAAAGAAGGGAAAGGGGAAAGGCCCCGTGCACACGATGAGTATTTGGTGATTTTTTTACCTCAGTATTTGTGGCCAAAACCAAAAGTGGGTGATAAATACAGAAGTCGTGACATGTTTCTATAATACTTTTCCTCTGATTGTTCCACTCCTGGTTTTGGCCACAAATCCTGAGGTAAAAATCTCACCAAATACTGATCGTGTGAACATGGCCTTACAGAAGGATCCTTCAAAGCCAGTGTGTATTCCTCAGAACCAGCCAGAAAGCCAGTGGGTACAGGAGTTGCATAGACTCTACAAGAGCAAATCGCCTTTTTAATAAAGAGTCTTAAAAAGATGTCTAAATAGCTTTACCGCTTTTAGAAAAGTGCACCCCAAACTTTTTTAATGTATGATAAAATCAGTACTCAATGTTCTTGGGTCCAGCTCTCCGCTGCTTCAGTTGCAGTGTTTTGCTGGAGCAGTGGCCTCATATCGACAGCCCACATTGCTGCTTCAGCCAAACACTAGGCTTGGCCTTATTGTGCCATTTAAATCGGCATAACCCAGAGTCCAGACGTTGACTGCATTGGTCATGTGTGTACTCTTGGCATTACTGCTACTGCCGAGTCAGCAGCAGAGGAGCACTGTAGTAGTAGCAGCAGACAAAGATCAATTTGTTGTCTGTGAACTGTGTAAGACTGTAGACTGAAAAGGTAAACCTATAAAAGCTCTTTAATGTTGCATTTAAGATTAATTTCCAAATGTTTTTTCGCGGCCGCACCTGCCGCAAGTGCCAAAACCGCACTTGCCGCACCTGCCGCAAGTCCGCATATCACTGTATGGGGCTTGCGCAACTGTGCCGCAACTGTGCCGCAACCGTGCCGCAAGTGCAGCCGTTATGCGGCAATCGCGGCAGATGCGTTTTTTTCACCGCATCTGCTGCGATTTCAAAAAAACGCTGATGTGAAAGTACCCTTAGGCTGGTTTCACACTGCAGTTTTTTCCCTGATCAGGTTCAATCCGGTTTGTGTGCCAAAACTAGGAGAGGAACTTGCAGAGAAAAACTATAATTGAAAGATTGACACCTGTTCTGGGTTTCAGAGCTACTCCTGGTTTTGGCACACAAACCGGATGGAACCTGATCAGGTAAAAAACTGAAGTGGGAAACCAGCCTAAGGCCACATTCACACATTGCTTTTTTGCTGCGTATTTTTAAGCACAAGCTCATCACAAACGAGGAGTGGGTGATTAAACATATAAGTGGAGCACTTGTTTCTATTAGACCTTTCCTCTGAGTGTTCCACTCCTGGCTTTTTTTGAGCTTGTGAGTAAAAATACGCAGCAAAAAAAGCAGTGTGTGAATGGGGCCTAAGGTTTTCCGGGACTTTTATTTATTTCCTCATGGGGCTAAGGACTGACAGGCAGGAAGTTGCTAACTATCTGCCTGTTCTGCACAGCACCGGCTCAGAGCCTTCATGGACCGCTCCTGCCAGCAATTCTGCTGCTATGTTTGACCTCACATTATCAGAGCAGTTCTTCAGGGCTGCTCTGTTAATAGGGCATTACTGCTGAGATCTAGCTGTCAATTAGGATGGTGTGGCAGTCACAACGTAGCTGCTCTGTCTGCTCGTCATCACCAGAAGTTTCAGGAGCAGCTTATGATTGATCTGTGCCAACGAAGGTCAGCGCCACACAAAACAGGCAGGAAGTTAGGAATTATCTGCCTGTAGGTTCTTAAGCCCATGATAAAAAAAAATTTTTTTCGCTATCCCGTTTGGAGTGGGATGATTTAGAGGCAGAGAGCCTGATTCCAGCGATGTATCACTGACTTGGCTGCTCATTACACCACTGATTGACAGCCTTCTGTGTACACAGCATTAAGCAGCCATTCATTGATGGGTCAGAGCTCTTGAATATTAAGGGCTACATGCCAGCAGGTTTACTAGCCCTATAGTGATAATCTCCTGCTGATAAATCATTTTTATCAAAATTACAGCAAACCCAGTAAGTGTCACTGCTGGAATCAGGTATTCTGTCTATTCATCATGCTGCTTTTAGAAAATGTGGTAAAAACCTTGTGACATACTTTAATTTTGTCATGTGTCTTCAGTATGTTTTTCTACACAAATGTACCGTTTGCAAATGGCACCCCATAAGAAATGATCAAATTACTTTGTGACTTCTACAAAACAAGCAATGTCTAGTTCATTCCAGGTAGGCCTTTGTTGAGTGGGTTGTCTAGTTGTGGCTTTCTGCAAATTGGATGCATAATTGATCATTCTTAGTAAAGCTCGGTGTTCTTATTATATTACCAGAGTTCAAATTCAGGTTACATTAATTACACAGAAAAAAAAAATGATACAAGACTTTTGGCTTGAGGCTTAAAATACCAAGTGTCGTTTTGCAGTGTGAGTCCTCACAGGTGAACTCTCCTCAACGTATCTCAGCAGTTTTCTCATTCTAGCAGTAATCACTAAAGAATTTGCCCCCAGCTTCTTGCTGTTATTGTCCTAATGTGGGGTAAGAGAGAATATTGTAGGCCTGTAGACAGGACACGTCAGAAAGACCTTTTAAATGTTAAATTATACCTAGAAATATGTGTCTCTTTCTGCAAGAGCATTCCCCCTACCATCCAAGAAATCTTCAGCCTATAGAAATGCTCTTCCTCGTGGTTACAAACACGTATTCTGATATTTTTAGTTACATCTTCTGCGAAAGATTATTTTGACTGTCATTGCAGTTTGCAAAAGAGTCGTGACCCATCTTGATAGTCAACTGTATGTCATCTGCCTAGTTATGCCTCAATACACCGTGCCGGATTAAACCTTGTGCAGGCCCCTAGACAGTCAAAAAAATTGGACCCCCCCCAGCCAAATATTTCCAAATACTTTTTAAAATTTTACCTACAATGATTTAATATAATTTAAACATATCAAACAGAACGAATATATTACATACAGTCATTACACACAGAGTGATCTCTTTCAAGTGTTTATTTCTGTAAATGTTGATGATTATGGCTTACAGCCAATGAAAACCCAAAGGTCATTATATCAGAAAATTAAAGTAGGGAGGATGAAGGGTTAAAAACCGCACTGCCGTATTCAAAGAGTGAAAATAATATTGATTTATTAGTCAATGTGTTTCTGGGCTCCCAGAAATCCCATGGCAAGGACAAGAAATGACATGGCAATATGATATTGATCTCTCGTGAGGAAGATACCATGGAGACCTAAAACGCGTTGACTAATGAATCAATATTATTTTCATCCTTTGATGTTTTGTGGAAAATGACCGCGGTTTTTAACCCTACATCCTCCCCACTCTATTTTTAAACCGTGCTGGGGTCTGCAGCAGCCGTGATATGCTTTTATAGTGGTTGTGACTGTCACAACCACACAAGGTGGAGCCTCAGATACCCATTTAGGTCATATTTTATCTCTCAGACCCTTCATCCTCCCTACTTTACTTTACTTTTCTGAGATAATGAACTCTGGGTTTTAATTGGCTGTAAGCCATAATCATCAACATTAACATAAATAAACACTTGAAATAGATCACTCTGTAATAACTCTATATAATATACATTTAATGTTTTGTATTGAATTACTGAAATAAATTAACTTTTTGATGATATTCTAATTCAATGAGATGCACCTGTACTCATCTGTGTTCCCTAAGCTTCTACTCCATAGATGTTCTGTTATGATCCAAATCTCACAAGAACTCGTGGTCAGTTAGTTATGTATACTCCACTCACACTCCCCATTCTGGCCAATCACATAGTTGCCATGTGATCACATAGATGACCCTTTACTACTACTCAGGATTTCTGGAATATATCTGACAACAGACCAAACATCATTTGTCTACTGTTGGCTGTAATGTTCCGTTGCTCCAGCTGGCCTCTATAGTCAGCAGATGGGCCAGCAAGCTTATTGTAAATTTCATTAATATCAAATCAAAATTATTTTTCATCTGTTGAGTAGGGCCCCCATAATATTTGGTGCCAGCTTTGCCTAATTAGTAATCTAGCACTGTCAACCCATGATTAGCATGTACGGTATATATTGTAGAATCACATCCAAAATAGACAGTTTTACCATTCAAATTTGTTCATAGAAATGGCCTTTCACAAACGATGTATAGCGGATGACGGAATGGAAGCAGGATGGTAAAATGGGCAAGTAAACCTGGGTAGCTTGTCTGGACCTGGACTGTGGCCCCTGGCTAGCCCTGTACCCAGAGGTATGTCAGATATTGAGGAGGTCTGGGCCACATCCCTTGCCCTCTGCTCCCCAAACAGCCCTGTGCTACTCCCTCTCACCTTCCACCATGGACAGGGATACACAGCAACCTCCGAAGGAAAAGCACCAAGATGCTTTGGCACAAGTGCAAAGACGTCTTCAGCTCACACAGTCAAAGGCAGCATGAAACTCTATCAGCAACGTAAGCTGGAGGAAGAGACTATTTAAAGGCCAGAAACATGGTCACCTGACAAACCTACAACTTGCCACCTGTAGAACCGAAGAAAATGTACTCTGATTTAAACTGCAGCAGAGCATTTCACATGGACTGCAGAGCAGTCAACACATGATATGCCTCTAATGCACCACCCATACTACTTAAAGTTGAGAATATATTAAGTATATATTGTACCCATACTAGGGAACGTAGAGGCTCCATGCCCATTGAGAATCATAACTAATATCTTATGCACATGGCAATGCTGTGTGTGCCCCACCATACCCACAGCACACAGTCCCTGGGGCTCTTTATTATGGACCAACAGTCTCCAAGTGCCACCAAATGGTGCTGCCAAGGGAAGAAAATGTTTGATATGGCGGTATATGAAGGGTATGTCACAGTTGTTTACATATCATCAGACTCTGGCAAATTGGCATTAAGCCAAAATGTCTTAGACTTTTAAAACAGATGATTGGGATTTGATAAAATTTGTCATTTTCCGAACTTTTCTGGTGACTTTTTTAAATTTTGGAAAAATCTTCAATAATAGCGCAAAACTTGTATATGGAAGAGGAAAATACAATTTACAGAGAGAGGTTTCAGACATTGAGTTCTATTACCAGACACGTCAGAGCCTGTTTTCTGAGAAACCTGTTCACGTTGTAGAATATTTACTTGTCACTTGTCAAAGGGCAAATCAATTACACTATTTACCAGCTAGTATGACAAGATTACGGGCTTTACCCAAAACATGGGACAGTTTCATTAGGCATTGTCATATAATAAAATGATTTAATCTACTACAGTGCCTACAAGTAGTATTCAACCCCCTGCAGATTTAGGTGGTTTGATAAGATGCAAATAAGTTAGGGCCTTCAAACTGCAAACGAGAGTAGGATTTATTAACAGAAGCATAAATCTTACAAACCAAAAAGATATGTTGCTCTGTTGAATTTTAATAAATTTTAAACATAAAAGTGTGGGTCAATTATTATTCAACCCCTAGGTTTAATATTTTGTGGAATAACCCTTGTTTGCAATTACAGCTAATAATCGTCTTTTATAAGACCTGATCAGGCCGGCACAGGTCTCTGGAGTTATCTTGGCCCACTCCTCCATGCAGATCTTCTCCAAGTTATCTAGTTTCTTTGGGTGTCTCATGTGGACTTTAATCTTGAGCTCCTTCCACAAGTTTTCAATTGGGTTAAGGTCAGGAGACTGACTAGGCCACTCCATCACCTTGATTTTTTCCCCTCTTGAACCAGGCCTTGGTTTTCTTGTCTGTGTGATTTGGGTCGTTGTCTTGTTGGAAGATGAAATTACGACCCATCTTAAGATCCTTGATGGAGGAGCGGAGGTTCTTGGCCAAAATCTCCAGGTAGGCCGTGCTATCCATCTTCCCATGGATGCGGACCAGATGGCCAGGCCCCTTGGCTGAGAAACAGCCCCACAGCATGATGCTGCCACCACCATGCTTGACTGTAGGGATGGTATTCTTGGGGTCGTATGCAGTGCCATCTAGTCTCCAATCGTCACATGTGTGGTTGGCACTAAAGATCTCGATCTTGGTCTCATCAGACCATAGAACCTTGAACCAGTCTGTCTCAGAGTCCTCCAAGTGATCATGAGCAAACTGTAGACGAGCCTTGACATGACGCTTTGAAAGTAAAGGTACCTTACGGGCTCGTCTGGAACGGAGACCATTGCGGTGGAGTACGTTACTTATGGTATTGACTGAAACCAATGTCCTCACTGCCATGAGATCTTCCCGGAGCTCCTTCCTTGTTGTCCTTGGGTTAGCCTTGACTCTTCGGACAAGCCTGGCCTCGGCACGGGAGGAAACTTTCAAAGGCTGTCCAGGCCGTGGAAGGCTAACAGTAGTTCCATAAGCCTTCCACTTCCGGATGATGCTCCCAACAGTGGAGACAGGTAGGCCCAACTCCTTGGAAAGGGTTTTGTACCCCTTGCCAGCCTTGTGACCCTCCACGATCTTGTCTCTGATGGCCTTGGAATGCTCCTTTGTCTTTCCCATGTTGACCATGTATGAGTGCTGTTCACAAGTTTGGGGAGGGTCTTAAATAGTCAGAAAAGGCTGGCAAAAGAGATAATTAATCCACACATGTGAAGCTCATTGTTCTTTGTGCCTGAACAACTTCTTAATACTTTAGGGGGACCAAACAGAATGCTGGTGGGTTTGAGAGGTTGAATAATAAATGACCCTCTGAATTAACTTTTAACGCTTTAAAAAAAAAATAAAAAAATTGAAAAAATCTTTTAGGTTGCAGTGCATTTCCCACTTCTAGGCTGATCTACAGTCCAAATGTCACAATGCCAAGTTAATTCCGCATGTGTCAACCAGCTAAATCTGCAGGGGGTTGAATACTACTTGTAGGCACTGTATATATTTGCCCTATTGCAAGGGTCCCCAACCACCACCCGTGGACCGGGACCAGGCCGTGGGGATCTGTGTGTCGCTCCGCGCCGCCACAGACCAGCACTACATACTGTGTGCTGAGCTCTGCGGCGGCTCAAAGCGGTGAATGCTGCCCGCCTCCCGGGGTGATGTCACCGCTCCCCCACACCTGCAGCATAACATCCTCTCTGTGTTCTTTTCCTTAGCTGTATGCATAGAAGTCCTTGGCCAATCACAGTGCAGCAGCCGGGCCCTGATTGGCTAGTGGCTGCTGTACCGTGATTGGCCGATGTCTTTTGACATACATCTCTGCACACAGCTGAGGAAGAGAATAAAGAGGGGACGTAATGCTGCAGCTGCGGACCGGTGACATGTGTACGTGTGTGTGATGGAGAGGATGGGGCTGGAAGAGGAGGAGGATGGGGGCTGGAAGAGGAGGAGGATGGGGCTGGAAGAGGAGGAGGATGGAGGCTGGAAGAGGAGGAGGATGGAGGCTGGAAGAGGAGGATGGGGCTGGAAGAGGAGGAGGCTGGGGACTGTCAAAGGAGGAGGATGGAGGCTGGAAGAGGAGGAGGCTGGGGGATGCCAGAGGAGGAGGCAGGGGGCTGCAAGAGGAGGAGGCTGGGGGCTGTCAAAGGAGGAGGATGAGAGCTGCAAGAGGAGGAGGCTGGGGGCTGCAAGAGGAGGCTGAGGGCTGCAAGAGGAGGAGGGTGAGGGATGCAAAAGGAGGAGGCTGGGGGCTGCAAAAGGAGGAGGCTGGGGCTGCAAGGGGATGGAGAAATAAGGCATCCCCGAAAATAAGATATAATGCATCTTTCGGGGAAACAGGATACTAAACCACACCCCTTCTACATGGCCCTGCCCCATATGAGCAAAGCCCCACCTCTATAACACCCCCTACCCCACCACCCGCCGGGCCGCGGAGAGATCATCTTTCTTGACATTGGGCCCCAGAGCAAAAAAAGTTGGACCCCTGCCCTATCGTGTCTGTCTGTCTCTCTGTAACCGTGTAACCGAAATCCTGCGTCGCTGATTGGTCGCCAAGCGGCCATGCCCCCCAGCCAGGGCCCCCACCCGATTGGCTGTCCACGTTGTCACTCACTACACACAACCCTCTATTCTTTTTACTATCAAACGGGAATAGTTGCATGTTTGGAGAAGAAGATTAGGAGCAGAGTGGAGGACGGGGCACCTACCTGCTCCACTGCCGGGGCCACAGCACTGGGATGGAGAGCACACAAACTCCTGGGGATCTGGGACAAGCTCCAAGTACTGACAGATCCCAGGATCTCCCTCCAGAGCAAGTGAGTGTAAGGTGCAGCATCTCCGGAGGAGCAGGATCAGGCAGATTGGCTCCTAGGAACCCGCACCCCTGCTGTGATCTCTGCTCCAAGGACCCTTGCTCTGATATATGTGATCTCTGCTCACTGAATCCCTGTGATTTTTGCCTCTCCAGCACATACCTGTGAACCACACAGACACTGCCGCACACACAGACACCGCCGCACACAGACACTGTCGCACACAGACACCGCTGCACACAGACACTGCAGCACACAGACACCGCCGCACACAGACACCGCCGCACACAGACACCGCCGCACACAGACACCGCCGCACACAGACACACACTGAACACTGACACCGCTGAACACTGACACTGCTGCACACTGACACCACTGAACTCCAACACTGCTGTACACCGACATCACTGAACACCAACACCACTGAACACCGACATCGCTGAACACAGACACCGCCGCACCGACACTACTGAACACTGGCACTGCTGTACACCGACACCACTGGACACTGGCAATGCTGTAGGTATCTACTATATAATCGTCTAATTCTGTCTGTTTGTCTGTAATGGAAATCCCGCGTTGCTAATTGGTCGTGCCAGCAGCCTGCGACCAATCAGCGACAGGCACAGTCCGCCGCAAATTGGCGCAGGATTTAAACCCTGCTTCACAGTGCATTATTTTTAAATCTTCATAAATAAACTACATACATATTCTAGAATATCTGATGCGTTAGAATGGGGCCACCATCTAGTAATCAATATTTAGTCTGAATGTTTGTGACAGAATGGAGAATTTATTAACAGCAATGTCAATTTTCCAGGAAGCTAAAAAAAAACATAAAATATCACAAATGCATACATGGCCCAAGATGTGTCAGTTCTAAATTTGTACACAATTAAAATGGATTTATGTCAATCCTTACGTTTGTATAGTAGCAAGAATTAGTGGCACGTGAAAAAAATAGAAAACCAAAGCCTTAAAGGAAAATTCCAGATAAAAATCAATTTTGTATGTGTTCTCTAGGGGCCTGACTCATATGTTTTGTATGCAGCTGTAGTAAGATGAGTTCTATACAATGAGTTGGGCGCGTCAGGGAACTGTGAAGCCATCCTGCAATGTATAGGAAATATGGGGCCTTCATACCATGTATGGGAACTGTGGGGCCTTCATACTGTGTACGGAGAACAGAGGGCCCTTCGTACTGTGTATGGGGAACTGTGAAGTCTTCATGCCATGTATGGGGAACTGTGGGGTCTTCATACCGTGTATGGGGAACTGTGGGCCCTTCATATCGTGTATGGGGAACTGTGGACCCTTCATACTGTGTATGGAGAACTGTGGGCCTTTCATACTGTGTAAGGGGAACTGTGGGCCTTTCATACTGTGTAAGGGGAACTGTGGGCCCTTTATACTGTGTATGGGGAACTGTGGGCCCTTTATACTGTGTAAGGGGAACTGTGGGCCCTTCATACTGTGTATGGGGAACTGTGGGCCCTTCATACTGTGTATGGGGAACTGTGGGCCCTTCATACTGTGTATGGGGAACTGTCAGGTCTTCATACCGTGTATGGAGAACTGTGGGGTCTTAATACCGTATATGGGGAACTGTGGGCCCTTCATGCTGTGTATGGGGTACTGTGGGCCCTTCATACTGTGTATGGAGAACTGTGGGCCCTTCATACCGTGTATGGGGAACTGTGGGTGTGGCACCCCTGCTGGGGATTGCCACAGGACCCACCGGTGCAAGGAAGGATTTACACTTTGGTACACACAGCACACAACATCTTCCACCCCAGACCTGGAGGGGGAGCTCTACTGGCTGCCTTAAGCCAGTTCCCCTATAAAGATCCAGGCCGGATGGGAAGAATTGAGTTAGTTAGTCTGCACTCAGCAGTGAAGAGAGCAGAAGTCCAGTGAAACAGCCTAAGAGAAGGTACTGGAAAGAGTCGGTTACTGGAGCCATGCCAGGCCCAGAACCAGGGGACACTGACCAACTGTGCTGCACCCTAGAGAGGGGGACGGAGGCAGTGAAGGAGTAGAAGGGAACTAAAGAAGGGAACATAAGAGGTTTCCCTTTAGCTCACCCAGACACCGGAGTCCGACACTGCTAATCATCCATTGTAGCTGGAAAAGCTCGGAAAGACCAGGAGGATCTAATCCCCCTGAGGTAACAAACTAAGAGACACTCAAATCTGACCAAGCACAGGACCAGGGGCACAAAAGGAGAATAGGGGTTCCCACAGGAGGTCCTCATAGTTGGTTACAGAGTAACACCTTGAGAGGGAGAAGGAGTGGCGAGTTCAGTTATAGGCAGCGCCTACCCCAAACCACCGTACACAGTGACAGAGGAGGCCTCACAACTCTCCAAGGTGAAAGTCCCATATTGCACCGAGGACCTGGTTACCTTCCTGGACTCTACCTGTTACTTGACATCAGTAAATGGCACCGAAACAAAGACTATTGTGTGTGTATGCATTTTTCACCACCGATGCCCACAGCATTCACCGCAGAGACGCTACTATAACTCCCCTCATCCATCCCCTGCTGCCCTGAGGTAAAGCTCCACCTGTGGGGAGCTGTAACACCCAAGCTGCATCACATCATCTCAGCGGCTGGCCTGCATCGCTGGTATCTAACTTACCAGGTACCACAGGTGGCATCACGACAACATTCCCTTCTCCACCACCATCATCATCATTTCCCCCACCATCCCCACCACTGAGGGTCCAGGCAACGGAACCGGGAACTGACCAGCCGTGATCCCCCATCCAAGTAGTCATCAGTGTCAGTATCCGAGTACCCCCCTACCCTGTCGACCGCCTCAGTTTGGCGTCACGAACAGGATCCTGTGCCCAGTAAAACAGGTACTGTGTGCCTAGAATTGAACTTTATTAACTGTCTGTGCACTGTAAAATCGGGCTGCCATTACTGCGCCACGGAGCAGGAAGAGCATTGCGGCTGCGCAGCTAAAAGAGCGCAAAGATAAACCCCGTCTTTCCACTCTGCTGAAGATCAGCGAAATGCAGTGTCAAGCTCTGGAAATACCCGAGGTGCTTCACTCCCCGCCCGCAGAGCTGCCGACTACCGGAAAAAGTTTACCTCAGCGGCTGGCAACGATTAACTAGGGGGGCACCGTCATGAGTGATTCGGATGACGCACAGATCCCTGACAGAGGGGATGTCCGGGACGCAGCACCCAGAGCAGCGGTCCCGATAATGTCGATAGCCTTGCCTTACATACCGGGCGCAAAATGGTTGCCAACCTATGAAGGAAAGTCCGGTACCCTAGCAGCCTTGCATGTTTTTTACTGCACAAAAGTTCTAGTGCATTATTGTCATTCCCGTCTTATGATGCAAGATAGGGTAATTTGGCATATTCAGCAGTGCCTGTTTTTGATGCCACAGATTACAACTTTTCTATTGCTTTTGTTCCTGATCCTTGATTGGATCAGGTTGAAGCTCTGTAAGCATCACCTGTAATTTCACTATTGCTGAGAGACACCTTCCTATGTAGTTGGCAGTCCATATTCAAGATAAATTGATACACTAAAGGTACCGTCACACAGGGACATATCGCCGGCGATGTTGCCGGGGATCGCGGGAGGGCGATCAGGCAGGATCGCCTGAGCAACATCGCCAGGTTTCCCAACATTGTTGGGAAACCTGGCGATGTGACTCAGGCGATTAATCGCCTGATTATCGCCCTGTCACACGAGGCAACTCGCCGGCGATGTCGCCGCAACCTGGCCTCGCCCCTCAGTTGCCGGCAACATTGCCGGCGATATGTCCCTGTGTGACGGTACCTTGAGAGTTCCACTGGGACAGGGGATTTTGTCAGAATTGCCTTTCTTGGTTTGAAGGCTTGTACCACTGATTCTTTGGTTTGTAAACCGATTCCCTGTATTTTCAGGACTAACTGGTACATTGAGAGTCCCAATGGGGACAGGGGAATTTGTCAGTATTTGTTTCTCTTTGTTTGAAGACTGTTACTACTGATTCTTTGGTTTGAAAATTGATTCCCTGTTCTTCCCAAGTGGTCATTCAACTACTTACACTGCTCAGTAATAATTTTGAGACTGTTTACAGTACTTATGTAATTACCATATTTTTCCTTTTTTAATACGCACTTTTTTTCCTCCATGTTTTGGAGGAAAGTGGGGGTGCGTCTTATAAAAGGAGTATAACATTCTATCATCAGTTGCTTGGGAGGGGGGGACAGCAGTGAAGTGGGGACAGAAGTGACAGGGAATGGTCCCTGCTGAAGAATCAGGCGGCAGGAGCACCACGTGTCCCCGGCTCATTAACTACTTAGATATTCACTTCACTGCTCCCAGTCTCCACCCACCTCTCTGCACTGAACACAGCGAGCGAGGAGAGCTGAGAGCACAGGGAGCAGGAGAAGCTGCTTAGCCGGCACACATGGTCTCTCTCCAGCTTCCTGCAGTGGCTGGGGAGACTGTGTGCTGGAGATAGTGAGAATGGAGGAGCGGGGCACAGCTGCGGTAAGTGAATCAGCACTGAGCTTTGTGCTGATTCACTGCCATGTAGTCAGGGGCAGAGCAGGGAGATCGGTACCTTATCACAGTGTGGTGCTCTCTGTAATGTGTCCTGCTGAGCCCTGCACAGTGCAGAAATCCAGGAAGCTCGGTCTGCAGTTGAGGAGCTTCTGTGTATGGAGAGCAGGGATGCAGCCTGCATAACACCAGTGTACAGCTCCTGTATCTACATCCTGCATCTACAGGTCAAGCTCTGTAGTGGTGACTTGTAATTAGGAGACAGGGCTGGAGCATTATATTTCAGCACAGTGTATAGACCCCCTCCCTGGCCCTCCCTCATACAGTACATCACATCAGAACTTGATCTGCAGACTATCGCCACTTCCTTGATTTCAGCAGGGTGATGGCAAAGCAGGATACATTAAAGTGAGTGCACATGTATATGTAACATAACCACTAATAAAGTTAACACTGCCAATACTGTGCTTAACTAGAACTTCAAACATGCTATAGGATCTACAGTACATGCTGGTAGTTATAGTTCTTAAAGGGGTTGCCACTACATGAACAAATCCCATCTCATCCACCTTTTTGGCCCTTGTATAATTAAGGCTGCCTTCACACTTGTGTCCCCCTCTGCGGCGTCCTGCGGAGGGGGACCGCAAGCTGAGCGCAGGCACTGCAAGTCCCTATGTTTAACATGGAGACGTGGGTGCCTGCGCTCGGGTGCAGATTGGCGTGCGCACCCATTCACTGCAATGTATGATTTGTACGCAGGCGGATGCATGCGCACAAATCGTACAGTCTCGTCCGCACTAGGAACACATGTCGCACTCAGGGTGTGGACGAGAGTGTGTGATTTGTGTGCAAGTATACGCATGCGTACAAATCATACATGACGGTGAATGGGTGCCATGCCAATCTGCCCCTGAGCGCAGGCACCCGCGTCCCCATGTTAAACATAGGGACTTGCGGTGCCTGCACTCAGCTTGCGGTCCCCCTCCACAGGAAGCAGCGGAGGGGAACGCTAGTGTGAAGCCAGCCTAAAAAAGACCATACTTACCCACGATGCTGCAGCGGTTCCAACATTGTCAGAAGTTGCATAGTCATCTCCCATGTGACATTGATATGAGACTCAGCCCTCCGACCAGTCAGTGCTGGCGTCTGTCTCCCCGCCATCAGACACTGGAGCAAGAAGTCATTGGTGTTGCTCACATGCTGCTCCTGCATCCGAAGGAGACAGATGCCAGCGCTGACTGGTCGCAGGGCCTGACTGTCATATCAAAGTCATTTTTTTGCTTCAAATATTTTTTTCCCTATTTTTCCACCTCCAAAATCTGGGTGCGTCTTATAATCCGGTGCGTCTTATAAAGCGAAAAATACGGTAATTAATTTGGCTATGGTTTACATGTACTATTGTGGTTACACAATTTTTAATTGGTTTTAATATTTTCTTTTGTATGCACTTTGCTCTGTATTATAATAAACTTATTTAAATATTTTTTTCACACATATGTTGCCCGATCCCAGTTTATATATACACAGTACTTTTCTCTTTTAATTTATATGATCTGATTGCTTGTGTAACTGGTGATCCCACCACGGTGACACCCCTAAATAGTTTCTTTTTATGCTCCATGTGTGCAGTGTTGGACATGTATGCGATGACAGAAAAGCAGCGAGCCACCGGCGCAGCGGAGCTAGAGGGCGAGTCCTACAGTGATGCTGACAGAGACTCTGTAGCTAAAGTATTTGACAAGCTCAAAGCTGCTTTTGAAAAACGCATGCAGTCTGAATTGAGGATGCTGTTCTACCAGTGCAAACAGAGACCACAAGATACCATCAGAGACTTTGCCTTATGTTTACAAGGTGCACTCCGGTCCTTAAAGCAGGTAGACCCGGCAAGTGTTCTAGAAGAAGACAAAATGCTTGCGGAATAGTTTATGGATGGATTGAGGTCAGACTACCATTGCCAGCAGGTACACATGTGCGTTTTAGATCATCCTGATGTGAACTTTAATGACTTAAAAGACCGTGCTATAACTGTGCTACGAAACCCAGTGCCTACAGAACCTGCCACCCAATCCTGGCAGGCTAATAACTCTCCCATAGATTTTGAGCCTAACTGCAAAGACCCTGTAAAAGCAGCAGGGCAAGCTATGGCAGCCAACCCTGATGACGACCTGCGGAACCAGGTTCTGCAGCTGACTAAAAATATGGACTATGTACTCAAACTCTTGCAAGCCATGCCTGGGGCACCACCACCAAGCAAAATCCAACTAGCTGAGGATGTTCCGTGGATGAGGAGGAAGCCCAAGTCGCCCGTGGAGTGGATCAACAAGTCGCCCGTTGAGGGGACCAATAAGTCGCCCATTCAGGGACCAACGCACCATTCCAACGTAGAGCCAGCGACCACACAGATTCTTCAGGACAACCCATCTGTCTATGCTGCAACAAACCAGGCCACTTTGCAAGAGGATGTCCTTTAAACCCGAAATTCCTGGGCGGGAGTGCCAACCCCCAGGAGTAGGATGTCAGGGCCCATACGACTGGCGTAATCGGTACGTGGGAGGCCGTCCGTACCTCAACATTACGCTGGAAAGAATTCCCATGTCGGCCCTACTAGACACCGGGTCACAAGTTACCACCATCCTACGTATCCTTTATGAACGATTTTGGTCTGATACTGATCTTAGACCCCCCAGACTCCAATTTTGTTATTATTGCTGCTAATGGACAACCACAGAGTCAGGTGGGGTTCAGAGAAGTGACAATAAAGTTGGGGAGGGTGGAATTAAAAGGCCAAGGTTTATGTGTGGTAGAAGATAATCCTGATGAAAAATACCCCTACATGATAATTGGTACTAATGTCATTGAAAACTGCCTTGGAGCAGTGTAGTTTTTACTCCAACAGATTGCTGTGACTGCTGGTTATGGGCGGATTATAGTTCTTCAAAGAGAAATCCGTGCCCTCATCCACAAGCAGCAGGTAAATCTGTCTGGGGGAGAGATTGGCAGTGTCTGGGAAACAGACCCGTTTCACATTGCGTTACCACCGAAAAGTGAAATGATGACATGGTGTCGAGCAGCTATAGGTCTCAGAGGAAAGTAATACCAGGCAGATGTAGAGCTGATATATTCAGAGCACAGACCTACACTACTGACAGCCAGAGAGGTGGTGGATGTATGCAAGGGAAGAGTAGCAATCCGCAGGAGCGTAACTACAATAGGTGCAGGGGTTGCGATCGCACCCGGGCCCTGCAGCCTAGGGGGCCCCAAAAGTCCCTTTGGCCTATAGTAAAAGACTAATACTATTAAAGATTTGTAATAATTGGGGGCCCCATTAGAGCTTTCGCATCGGGGCCCCTGGGTCTGAAGTTACACCACTGGCAATCCGTGTATAAAATTGTGGGGGAGAGGAAGCAAAACTATCCCATTATGCTACTGTAGCAAAGCTGTTCACTGTCTGTAACAATAACATACAGGCAGTAGAGCCCGTTTCCCCGTCAAACCAGGTGGAGGATAACAACTCCAAAGTACAGCTGGAGGAGTGGTGTCAGCAGTTGCACGAAGGAACTGATGCCACCCCTTCTCACCAGAAGCACGGAGTCTACCGGGTAGCACAAGAGTTTGAACAGATATTCAGTAAGCATCCATTAGATTTTGGGAGGATTAGAAGGGTACACCATCGCATACCCACAGGACATCATCCCCCAATTAAATTGAGACACAGACCCATTCCACTAAATCACTACCAGTATGCCAAAGAGATGCTGCGGGACATGAAGGAAGCCAGGATAATAAGAGATAGCTGTAGT
Organism: Allobates femoralis; assembly: GCA_033576535.1. NCBI lineage: Eukaryota > Metazoa > Chordata > Amphibia > Anura > Aromobatidae > Allobates > Allobates femoralis. The sequence continues at coordinate 139,319,379 of JARQOC010000001.1, read as the reverse complement.
CCCTGGGCAGCCCCCTTGGCCCTAGTCAGAAAGAAGGATGGCACGATGAGGATGTGCATGGATTACAGATCTCACTAGTAGGTACTGGTAGGTCTCCATTGCAGAAGAAGACCAAGAGAAAACCGCATTCACAACACCAATGGGCCTATGCAAATTCAACAACATGCCATTCGGATTATGCAATGCACCGGGAACATTTCAAAGACTCATAGAATGTTGCCTGGGACACCAGAACTTCGAGACGGTGCCCTTATACCTGCACGACGTCATCGTGTATTCCAAGACCTACGAAGAACATCTGGAACACCTGGCGGAGGTATTTACAGCTCTAGCAAAGTACGGAATGAAGTTCAAACCATCCAAATGTCACCTGCTGAAACCAAAAGTCCAATACCTCGGGCATGTGGTCAGCGCAGATGGAGTAGCACCAGACCCGGAAAAAGTGACAGCCATTCAGGACTGGCAGAGACCAACCACTGTCAGCAAGGTACGTCAATTCTTAGGTTTGGTTGGGTACTACAGAAGATTCATAAAGGGCTACACAGAGATTGCAGCGCCCCTACAAGATCTTCTGGCAGGCCAATCTGACAAAGTCTACAGAGCCATCATTGGAATGGGGAAACGAACACGAAGACTCCTTCCAACAGATGAAGCAGGCTCTGACCGGTGAGGAAATCCTGGCTTATCCCGATTATAACCTACTATTCGTCCTCTACACCGACGCAAGCAATGTAGGTCTGGGAGCAGTACTATCTCAGATACAAGATGGCAAGGAAAGGGTAATTGCCTACGCCAGCAGAAAACTTCGATCCACAGAGAGGAACCCGGAAAACTACAGTTTCTTTAAATTGGAGTACCTGGCCTTGGTCTGGGCTATAACAGAGCTGTTCAAGGATTACCTGGCAGCTTCTAAATTTACCGTCTTCACGGATAATAACCTGTTAACACACTTGGATACCGCGAAGCTTGGTGCATTGGAGCAATGCTGGATGGCCCGACTATCAAACTATGAACACATGAAATGGTATGGCAAGTTATGGTTCCAAAAAGAGATGTCCAAATGGTGTTGGAAGCGTACCATAACGGAGCAGGACACTTTGGATGGAGGAAACTGGAAATATTGTTACGTGAAAGATTCTATTGGATCGGCATGAAGTCCTCCATAGAGAAATGGTGTAAGAATTGTGGACCATGCTCATTAAGAAGAAAAGACCGTAACAGCCAGAAAGCACGACTCCAGCCTATCATCACTAAACAGCCATTAGAATTGGTAGCCTTAGATCACGTCAAACTCACACCCAGCAGATCGGGCTATACCTATGCTCTTACCATGGTAGACCACTATTCCAGATTCCTTGTGGTAGCTCCAGTAAAAGACAGCAGCAAGATCCTTTCAAGCCTATTTCTGCAGACCACACGGGTATCCAGAACAGGTATTGATAGACCAAGGTCCTGTCTTTGAAGCTGAAGTATTTCAAGAGTTCTGTAACTTATACGTATGCAAGAAGATTCGTGCCACGCCTTACCATCCCCAAACCAACGGAATGTGCGAAAAGGTGAATCACATAGTAATAGAATTGCTGAAAACTCTGCCCTTAGAAGAGCGAAACAGATGGTCAGAGAAGTTACCAGACCTTGTTGACATCTACAACAACATACCAGTAAGCTCAACAAATTGTACCCCTGCATACTTCATGAGAGCAAGACCAGGAAAATTGCCAGTAGACTTTGAAATAGGCATAGTAGTTCCTAAAGAAGATACCACAGATGCAGATTGGGATACTAGAAGAACAGAGCAATACAAGAAAATACAGGAATGTGTTGAGAGAAGTCTGGCAAAATCCAGAGAAAAACAAGAGACCAACTTTAACAAAAGTGGACAAGGAACACCCTTAACACCCGGTGAATTGGTTTTGAAGAAGAAAAGAAGAATGCACAACTTAGATGATCAATGGGAAGAAGAACCCTACACAGTATTACCATCCAGTTTTGACAACCAGAAAACCTGTCTAATCAGCAAAGACAATGGAGAAACAACAGCAACAGTGTCCAGAGATCATTTGAAGAAGTGCCCTCAACAGTTACAACCAAAAGATGTACCTTTTCCAGAACCTGAAAAAGAGGAGCCAAAGACTGTCCAGACCCTAATAGGAGAATTACCTGCAGATTGGCCCCAAATAGAAGTTACCTATCTAATACCCATGTTGATGTTCCCACAACCATCAGAAGAAAAGCCAAGAGCAGAAGAACCACCCGTTGTACCAGAACCAGAGAATCCTGCAATCGGTGTACATGCCTTTCCCACTGTGAGAATTAGAAGACACTCAGACACTCTTCTCAGCTGGACTCAGAGGTGTTTAGACGTGCTGTTTGCTCTCTGCCAGACTGTGGAGACAATAGGGCGCCTTGCTAGTGGCAGCCCATTGCAGCAGCTATTATTTTGTTTGTTACAGTTTTGCTACAGTATTTGTACCTTTCCGTATCGGATAGTGTTCGGAGCAGTGTTGGAGCCCCTCAGGGAACGGTGCTGTCGCCATTCCTTTTTACGTTATACACAGCTGATTTTCAGTATAAATCAGACCTTTGTCACCTTCAGAAGTACTCTGATGACTCAGTGATAGTCGGAGGTATTGAGAGAGGCCGGGGGGAGGAGGAATACAGAAGGGTGGTCTCGGACTTTGTTGACTGGTGCCAGGCTAACCATTTAAAACTCAACGTAAAGAAAACCAGGGAGTTGGTGTTGAGTTATGGAAGGTGCATGAAGGATTGCTTACCTATCACTATTGATGGTCAGGATGTGGAGATGGTGGAGAATTTCAAATATTTGGGGGTTCACCTGGACAGCAAGCTTGATTGGAGGTGCCATATGGAGAAGGTTTGCAAGAAAGGGATGAGTAGACTTTGCTTCCTAAGGAAATTAAGGTCGTTTAATGTGTGTAGCAAAATGCTTGAAATGTTCTACCAATCTATTGTGGCGAGTGCAATCTTTGCTGCAATAATATGCTGGGGTAGTAGTGTGCGCACAGCTGACGCTAATAAGCTGAATAAACTTATCAAGAAGGCTAGTGCGGCGGTGGGTCTACAACTTAGGACTTTCAAGGAGGTATTAGAGGATAGAATCAATAAGAAATGCAAGGCTATAATGAGCAACAATACACACCCACTCTCTGAACTGTTTGCGAAGCAGAAGAGCACATTCAGCAAGCGTCTAATCCAACTAATGTGTAAAAAGGAAAGATACAGAAAATCGTTTGTTCCGACAGCTATGGGGATGTTTAACAAATGTATAAGTGTAAAGCGTCCCAAGACTATGTGAAGTTCTATGTACCTGTCTACCCACATCTGCTGTCCATATAGACTTATTTTGTAAAGTGTGAAATGTTATTGATCTTTGTTCTGCTGCTGTAATACTGTAATTTCCTCCGTGATCAATAAAGTTTATCTTATCTTATCTTAGGTATACTTGTGTTACGCAGATCAACACATGGGTCAGTAAGTAGTGTTCACTCTACACCAAGCTTACACACTAGTGAAATACCAGTTTGACGTAGGTCAACACGTAGTAACTTGGGTCAAACACCACTAACGTACAGAAAATAGAGTACAAAACATAGGAGAAATGTAAATATATTTAAAATGTAAATATGTAACCAATGTTAGTGTACAGAAAAGGGTGAAGAGTAGGTTAAAACAACCCAAGCCAGGTACACAACATCAGAGGGGTGAGTGGAGTTGGCGTAAGGAGCTGTCTAGGGAAAGCAACATTTTGGCCAATAGGTGACCCCAGGGCCAGAAGGCCTACAGTGCTTATGACCCAGTAAAGGCCCCTGCAGTACCTAGGACTCCTACGCCGAGGCACCCGTAGTGTTTGTTATTGTCTTTTGAACTGTGAAGCCTACAGAGACTTTACCTGTTGGACCTTTGTTTGAATTCTCTTTTATAATTTCAAAAATGGACTATAGCCACAGGACTGGTGGTGGCAAAAATACTTTAAACAGCTTGCAGCGGATGGGCTAGTGCTGTATGCAGTGGCGTAACCAGAGTCTGGCGGGCCCCGGTGCGAAATTTAGACCTCGGCCCCCCCTCTCTCCTCCCCCCCACACACAAATTGGTCAGATGAATGGGCCTCATGTAACGTCTCAAGACTCACAAATTGACCCTCTCCCCCTTAATTATGCATTAATGTCCCTCATCATGTTATATATGGTCCTCCTCCGGGAGTCTCATAGCCTCTCCATATAGTATAATACAGCCTCATAGTCTCTCCATATAGTATAATACAGCCTCATAGCCACTCCATATAGTATAATACAGCCTCATAGCCCTCCATATAGCATAATACAGCCTCATAGCCTCTCCACATAGTATAAAACAGCCTCATAGCCTCTCCATATAATATAATACAGCTTCCTAGCTTTCCATATAGCATAATACAGCCTCATAGCCCTCCATATAGCATAATACAGCCTCATAACCTCTCCATATAGTGTAATACAGATTCATATTCTCTCCATATAGTGTACTACAGCCTCATATCCTCTCCATATAGTATAATGCAGGCTCATAGACTCTCCATATAGTATAATACAGCCTTATAGCCTCTCAATACAGTATAATGCAGCCTGATAGCCTCTCCATATAGCATAACACAGCCTTATTGCCTCTCCATATAGTATAATACAGCCTCATAGCCTCTCCATATGGCATAATACAGCCTCATAGCCTCTCTGTATAGTGCAATATTATATATGCAGCCTTATATATGAAACACCCAGGCCCCCTCTCACCTGCTGTCTCCCATGCCCCCCTCTCACCTGCTGTGTCCCAGGCCCCCCTCTCACCTGCTGTGTCCCAGGCCCCCTTCTCACCTGCTGTGTCCATGGCCCCCCTCTCACATGCTGTCTCCCAGGCCTCCCTCTCACCTGCTGTGTCCCAGGCCCCCCTCTCACCTGCTGTGTCCCAGGCTCACCTCTCACCTGCTGTTTTCCAGGCCCCCATCTCACCTTCTGTGTCCCAGGCCCCCCTCTCACCTGCTGTGACCCAGGCCCCCCTCTCATCTGCTGTGTCCCAGGCCCCCCTCTCACCTGCTGTGTCCCAGGGCCCCCCTCTCACCTACTGTGTCCCAGGCCCCCATCTCACCTGCTGTGTCCCAGGCCCCCCTCTCACCTGCTGTGCCCCAGGCCCCCCTCTCACCTGCTGTGTCCCAGGCCCCACCTCTCACCTGCTGTGTCCCAGGCTCCACCTCTCACCTGCTATGTCTCAGGCCTCCCTCTCACCTGCTGTGTCCCAGGCCCAACCTCTCACCTGCTGTGTCCCAGGCCACCCTCTCGCCTGCTGTGTCCCAGGCCCCCCTCTAACCTGCTGTGTCCCAGGCCCCCCCTCTCACCTGCTGTGTCCCAGGCCGCCCTCTCACTTGCTGTGTCCCAGGCCCCCCTCTCACCTGCTGTCCCAGGCCTCCCTCTCACCTGCTGTGTCCCACGCCCCCCTCTCACCTGCTGTGTCCCAGGCCCCCCTCTCACCTGCTGTGTCCCAGGCCCCCCTCTCACCTGCTGTGTCCCAGGCCTCCCTCTCACCTGCTGTGTCTCAGGCCCCCATCTCACCTGCTGTGTCTCAGGTCCCCCTTTCACCTGCTGTGTCCTAGGACCCCTCTCACTTGCTGTGTCCCAGGCCCCCCTCTCACCTGCTGTGTCCCAGGCCCCCCCCTCTCACCTGCTGTGTCCCAGGCCCCCCCTCTCACCTGTTTTCTCCCATGACCATGGAGGAGGAGGAGGTGCCGCCTGCTGTATGCGCTCCTCAGTGGAGCGCGCAGGGCAGAAAGCCGGAAGATCAGAGGAGAGGAGGGGTGGAAGCAGCAGCAGGAAGCAGGGCCGGAAGTGACGCGATCCCGGCGTCACATGACCGCGTCGCAGCAGTGATGTTGCGGGCGCGATATTTAAATTGTGCCCGAGCTCTGCATTGTGTAATGACGCCCATTAGGGCATATTAGAGCGGCGAGGCAGGGGTAGCGCGGCACAGGGGTCCTGCCTACCAGTCAAAAACGCTTGGAGGAACGCCCCTCTGACAGAAATTTCGTAAGTTTGCTAACTACTTTATTGTACTCATAAATTAGTAAAAAAGGTCAGACATGGATGTGTTAGAAAGTATTGTAAGGCTGCAGGGACAGGTATTAATAGGTTAGGAAGATGATTTGGGGTGACAGGCTCCCTTTAAGCCAGTTGCCCTATAGAGATCCAGGCCTGAGGGGAGCAGTCAGTTGGTGAGTCTGCACTCAGCAGTGAAGAGAGCAGAAGTCCAGTGAAACAGCCTAAGAGAAGGTACTGGAAAGAGCCAGTTACTGGAGCCACGCCAGGCCCAGAACCAGGGGACACTGATCAGCTGTGGGACGGAGGCCAGTGAAGGAGTAGAAGGGAACTAAAGAAGGGAACATAAGAGGTTTCCCTTTAGCTCACCCGGACACCGGAGTCCGACACTGCTAATCATCCATTGTAGCAGAAAAAGCCCGGAAGGACCAGGAAGATCTAATCCCCCTGAGGTAACAAACTAAGAGACACTCAAACCTGACCAAGCATAGGACCAGGGGCCCAAAAGGAGAATAGGGGTTCCCACAGGAGGTCCTTGTGGCGCCCCTGCGACCAGGGTGGCCACATAGGGAACTGCAGCCAGGTAGGAGGAAAAGACAGTTTATACAATAAACACCCTCACAGACATCCCACACACCACTAGGAGGCAGCACCCAACCCGGGGCCCGGAACTCTAGGCGGGAAAGGGGTGGTGGGTTTAGAGGAAAGTGGGTGGGAACGTGGGTGGGAACGCATGTAGGTCAGGTGACAGAAGGTAGAAATAGAGGAAGAGGAGGAGGAAGTAGTTAGTAGGCCGGAGTAGGCGGAGAAGCAAAGACCAAGTAGGCCGAGGGTGCCGACCAGCAAAGACCAGAAGACAGACACACACGTTCTGGAGGAGTGGGGCTGATGGAGATGCAGAATCCACAGAGTCACAGAAACCATGGAGAGAAAGCTCGTCCATAGCCAGCACCCCAGGGGAGTGTGAAGAAAGAGACAGACCAGCAGCACCGAGTCTGAGGAACACAGCAGGACTGACTAACTAGGAGAGAAGTCTTCCCTACTGAAGCTGGAATCACACGGGTCAGAGGGAGCCTGATAGTGCCTTGAGGGAGAGGACTATTGGAGGCTAGGCACACTGCAGAGTGTCGGCTCTGACGGGGAACTGAAGATTTAGCTGGTATCCCCAGATTCACTGATGGGGAGCTCCAATTCTATGTTGGGGTTCCCACCCAAAGGACAGAAAGCACAGTGGCAATTACCAGGACCCACTAGGGTCCGAGCTACCGCTACACTGTCCAGAAACACACACAGAGAAAGAGACCACAGCCTGGGAAGGACACTAGCGAGAGTGAGGGGTCGCAGCGTGACAACCTGACTGCAGGGAGTCAAGTAGAAACTGGAGTAGAATGCCTGTAACTCGTGTTAAGAAGTGAACTGTACTGAGGAATACCGTGAACTGCTTACAGAGAACTGACAAGTAAACCCGGTGAACCCTGCCTGTGTGTCCGTGTTTAAATCCAGGGATAAAAGAACTGTTTTATTGCCTTTCATTCCTGTCAGGAGCAGCCCGACCCGCAGTGGGCTCATCCATCTGGCTGCAGCCCATCCATCTATCCTCCTGGCAGAAGAAGCGTTGCAGCGGTGGTCCCATCATTGACCACACACCGTGGGTGGCGTCAAGACAAACATTTATCCCTTGTAAATATTTCCTTTTACTTGTGAGAACCCGGACACGGTCCGGACCAGGACCTCCGTGACACCCCCCGCAGCGACCCGGTCCGGTACCGAGTACCTCGTCCCAGTGGGCTCCACATCCTCATAGTCGGTTTCAGAGTAATACCCTGAGAGGGAGAAGGAGCAGCAAGTTCAGTTATAGGCAGAGCTTACCCCAAATCACCGTACACAGTGACAGAGGAGGCCTCACAACTCTCCAAGGTGAAAGTCCCAATTTGCACCGAGGACCTGGTTACCTTCCTGGACTGCACCTGTTACTGGACATCAGTAAAAGGCACCGAAACAAAGACTATTGTGTGTGTGCCTGTTTCACTGCCGCTGCCCACAGCATTCACCGCAGAGACGCTACTACGACTCCCCTCATCCATCCCCCTCATGCCCTGAGGTAGAGCTCCACCTGTGGGGAGCTGTAACACCCAAGCTGCATCACAACACCTCAGCGGCAGGCCTGCATCGCTGGTATCTAACTTACCAGGTACCACAGGTGGCGTCACGACAACATTCCCTTCTCCCACCACCATCATCATCATTTCCCCCACCATCCCCGCCACTGAGGGTCCACAGAACCGAACCGGGAAGCGACCAGCCGTGATCCCTTATCCAAGTAGTCATCAGTCCCGGTATCAGTGTACCCCCCTACCCTGTCGACCGCTTCATGGGCCCTTCATGCAGTGTAAGGGGAGCTGTGGGGCCTTTATGTAGTGTATGGGAACTGTGGGGCCTTCATGCTGTGTATGGGGAACTGTGGGGTTTTCATGTTGTGTATGGGGAACTGTGGGCCCTTCAGGCTGTGTATGGGGAACTGTGAGCCCTTCATGTTGTGTATGGGAAGCTGTCGGGGCTAGCATATTGAGGAGTTGTTGGGATATCGCACTGCACATTGGTGGCTTTGAGAGCCAGTATACTGTGTATAGAGGGGATTTGGGGACATAATAATGTATTATTAGGTCATCAAGCTTTTCTGGGCACAGTTTGGGGAATTCACTGTGGTTTTTCATATTGAATGTGTAGTTGGGCATTTTTTTCTGTTAGACATTAAAATGGAATTATATTAGGTGAAAACATTAGGGGTCTTCTCTGGTCAAATTACATTGATAATCATGGGTATCAGATCAGTGGAGGTCCAACCCCTAGTACCCCAGCCAGTCAGCAGTAATAGCCTCTAGAAGCAGCCAGATATAAAACTACAGATTTACACTGCACAACTCTCTCCAATTTGTCATTTAAATGGGTTTTCTAAACCAGGACTAATTCCCTGCAGGCACAATATCATGCTGAATCCTAACACTCTGTCATTCACTCACTGTTAGGATTCTGCTCGGCTTACCAGCTTGATCAGTCATCATGCGATCACTTATGTATGATTTACATACATTTGCTCATATCTTTTTCTCCATGATTCTTTCAACGCTTTAATATTAGCATTCAGAGAAGCACTAAGGGTACCTTTACACGCCACAATATCTGCTGGCGATATGAGGCGATCTAACGTCCGCGTGCATGTTTTTTATGGTAATCTCAGATCGCCAATGGCGGCATCACACGCTGCAATTTCGCCCTCAACCTAAGGCGATGTGTCTCCCCGGAAATCGCCTCACCCACAGCGGAACCAATCAGGTGGAATTCCCTCACCATTTCAAGGCAATGTGGGCGTACATGTTCAGCGCGGTGAAGAGATAGGCATGCCACAGTGGTTTACACCGTACCCCATACGTGCTCATTGGACAACGCAACAGCGTTCCGATTGGTCAGCCTGCTCTGGAAGGCTGGCTAATATATGACGCTATTGCCATTGTGTGGTGCTGGACGGACAGCTCTTCAAATATGGCCCAGTGTCAATGGACAGCCAATGGGAACACAGTAGCCCACACCAATCAGTTCACACGGGGCGCGGACTCCAGCACGCTGTGGCACGCCGACGGGAAATCAATAGGCGACGTAGATTCCATCACTATCGCCCTATCGCACGCCAAAACCCGGAAATCACGCCTTCATGATTGCTTCTGATTTTGGAGCAGTGCTCTGAAATCAGGAACCAGGTGACAGGTGATTTATCGCCACCAAATTCCCCAAATACACGCCGCAACCGGGAGGCAATTTGACGGCGATAGTTTCAGGGCGACATATCGCAGTCAGGATTCCCAGCCGCGGTTGCGGCGTGTAAAGGTACCCTTAGAGAAGCTAGTTGACATCTAAGCACTATTTTGCAAACTGCATATTGACAATCACATGATGACCAATCAAAACCGGCAAGTAGAGCTGAATCTTAACATTGTGTATCGTATGACAATACCGTAACTTACAGTCTCTGACTACAATGATCCTTGGTGTGAAAATGCACTTTAAAGATATTGCATTAGTTTTGTATGGATGAAAGTTGGGCCCAATGTTCTCCATTCCAGCACACAGAATCTGGTGTAAAATTGTGATTTGGAGTAATATGAATGTGTGTGACCTTTACTAGTTGACGATAACATTTTTTTTGTTTTGCTTTTTTTTCCTCTCAACTCAAACCATGTCTAATTTTATAGATTGTTTTTTAAATGTAATGATTGATCAGAAATGTGTAAGTTCATTTACACCAGGTTTCATTTACACCAGGAACTGATGTAGACCAGTTTTGTAAGTGTGATTGTCTTTTGAAGTAGAAACTCAAGTCTTGAACTATATGTCGAAGGCTAAATAAATGTAAAATGCAAAAGTCCTGACTTGAACTCAATAAAGATGTTGTGACAAGAACTGAAATAAGCAGTTCAGCCGCAGAAACCTGAATGATAGCAGTTATGCTGTGAGCAAACATTCCTTAGTAATCCTTAGTATTGGTCTGGAAGTCTGATATTAAACCACCGGAGCCATTGGTTGCCGTGGCTGAGATGTGATACCAGACAAAGACAATATGCAAGAGGGGCACTGTTTGTATATTTTTCCAACTCCATAAATAGCTACTTTTTCATATGGGTAAAATAAATATTAACCTTATTGGTTCAATCTACAATAATTACAACCCTGTGTTTACTAATGGTTCCCTTGTCCTGTATTGAATTTTGTTTAAAGATCAAAAAACTTTTGAAAAATTGACAGTGGGTGAAAATAGTTTGTAATATTCTTATAAAAACATGTTTATGCTTAAAGAGATCTAATGATTGCACATTTAACCCTTCACCCCCGGGCAATTTTCAGTTTTGGTTTTTTTTTCTTCTGTTTTTTTTATCCCCTTCTTCCAAGAGCCATAAATTTATTTTTCTGTCAAAATAGACATAGGGCTTGTTTCTTGAGGGAAGAGTTATACTTTTGAATTTAATTTACTTTACCATATAGTGTACAGGAAAACGGGGGAAAAAAATCCAAATGCGGTGAAAATGCAAAACAAAAATGCAATTTTACATAGTTTTTTTGGGGAGTTTTATTCACCATGCTCACTACATAGTAAAACTGACATGTCGGTACGCCTTAGGCCAGTACGAGTTCGTATATACCAAACATGTATCATTTTACTGTTAATCTAAATGGTGAAAAAATATTCTGCAGTTTTTAAAAAAAGAAAAAAGAAAATGCTTGAGGAAGATAGCTGGTCTATCGAAACGCGTTGCATGAGGAGAGAGCATCAGTTTATTAAAGGTGTGTATTACAATTAACAGTTGGTGCCCTAGCGCTTCTTAACACCACGGCTTTCTTTTATATGAAAAAAAAGAGAATTGCACTTTTGCGCCATTTTCTGTGACCCGTAGCGTTCACATTTTTCGAGATCTAGGGCTGTGACGGCTTATTTTTTGCAGCTTAAGCTGATTTTTTCTAATACCTTTTTTGATAGATGCACTGTTTTGATCACCTGTAGGGATGAGGGAATAGTTAAATATGCGGACTTGCTATACTCATGCCGAGTAGATCGTAATACTCGGGTATTTGGTGGGAGTAGCGGGCCCAATGTTAGTCAAAGGGAAATGCAAGTTATTGTCTGCTGGACCCAAAAAAGTGGTCTGGGGGCTGAGGAAAAGGCTGAAATGGGCGCATGATTGCCATAGGAGCGAGTTATGATGGAGGAGATCTTCTGACAGCTCAATGTGTAAGAGGTGTAAAGAGAGCAATCTGCCCTAGGGGCTGTGTGATGGTTAATGTATGAAGAAGCCACCCATCATCATCCTCACGAGGGCTTCACAATTATAAAGCTTGGACAACTGGCATTGTTGTTCCACTGCCATTGCACAATGTGCAGGCATAGTGTCTCCAAACATTAACCCAAGGGGCTGTATCATGGTTGATGAAGGAAGCAGGCCTCAAGGGCAAAACAGTTCTGAAGCTAGGACTACTAGGACTACTAGCATAGTTCTTGCAGTGCCCAATGTGCAGGCATAGCCATAGTGTATCCAAAAATTAGCCCAAGGGGCTGTATTATGGTTGATGAAGGAAGCAGGCCTCAAGGGCCAAACAATTATGAAGCTAGGACTACTAGGACTACTAGCATAGTTTTTGCAGTGCCCAATGTGCAGGCATAGACATAATGTATCCAAAAATTAGCCCAAGGGGCTGTATCATGGTTGATGAAGGAAGCAGGCCTCAAGGGCCAAACAATTATGAAGCTAGGACTACTAGTACCACTAGGATAGTTCTTGCAGTGCCCAATGCACAGACATAGCCATAGTGTCTCTAAAAAGTAGCCCAAGGGGATGTATTATGATTGATGAAGGAAGCAGGCATCAAGGGCCAAAAATATGAAGCTAGGACTACTAGCATAGTTTTTGCTGTGCCCAATGTGCAGGCATAGCCATAGTGTATCCAAAAATTAGCCCAAGGGGCTGTATCATGGTTGATGAAGGAAGCAGGCCTCAAGGGCAAAACAATTATGAAGCTAGGACTGCTAAGCACAGTAGTTGCAGTGCCCAATGTCCAGGCATAGCCATAGTGTCTCCAAAAAGTAGCCCATGTATGGACAGAGAATGCTGGGTCATCCTATTCTCAACCTGTTTCTAGTTCATCACCATGTCAGGAGTCACAGGAAACATTTGAACCCAACCATGGCCACTCCGAAGATCTGTTTGGTCCATATCTTTTCATTGCCTCTGGCCTCTCACCATGCGAATTTGAAAAGGAATGTGAGGAGGTATCATCTGTTCATGGTCAAATATTTGAAAACCCACGGCCAGAAGAAAGCCACTTTCATCCACGTGATATACTGGGTGAAGAGGTGGAGACTGATGGTGATGACACACAGTTGCTATCTGGCCAGCCGACAATATCAACAAGGAAGGAGGATGACATAGACGACGAGGTGGTCGATGAGACCACCGATCTGACCTGGACCGCTGGCACACATAATCAGCATAGCAACACAGAGGAAGAAGGTGGATACGTAGCACCTACAAAGGCACCAAGGGCTACTGGTTTGAGCAGAGTGCGAAGTGTGTCAACTGTTGTCAAGAGCAATCCCTCTGTGCCTCAAGTCAAGGCAAGGGTGTGTTCAGCCGCTGTCTGGAAATTTTTTCAGATAATCCTTCTGAACCAAATGTTGTCATCTGTAGCATCTGCCATACGAAGCTGAGCAGAAGCCAGGGCAAAGTCAACCAAAGCACCACCAGTATGCGGAAAACATGGCAGCCAAGCACCCTAGTAGGTGGAACAACAGGGTACCAAATCGTGTCTGCGGTTCAAACCACTGCCATCTCGCCTGTGATCCGTCCTTCCCAATCTGCTGGGCAGGAAGCAGGTGATCATACCTCTTGCTCATAAGCTGCGGTTGCACAGACTTAGGAAACAACAAGCTCATCCACTTGTTTGTCCCAGCCAAGTGTCCAGTTGTCCGTACCCCAGATCTATGAAAGGAGGCATACATACCAAGCCACGCACCCAAAAGCGCAAATACTGAACGTGTACATTGCCAAGTTGCTAGAGATGTTGCCGTTTAGGCTTGTGGGGACACTGTCTATCCATGATCTGTTGGCTGTGGCTGCCCCACAATACTCGGTTACCGGTGACGGGCCATGCTGCTGGCTTCAGTGGGGGGGTGGACCTTGTGGAGCTCTGAGAGCCCGCAGGTAGAGGCCGTGGTTTTGGCTCGGTCCTGGAGCCCGGCTTGCGGCGGCGGGGTGACCTTTGTCTCCCTCCTCCTGGAGGCAGCTGGAATGGCAGGGGCCGCAGTCTCTGGTGAGCACACCACTGGCTTTGGCAGGGGTGGGGCTTCAGGAGCTCTGGGGAGCCCAAAGCTGGGGGCTGTGGCTTTGGCCTAGCTATGGATATCTGCACACAGCAGCGGGAGCAGTGGGTCCCCGGGCTTGATGCGTCGCCCGTCTGCAGTGTCACAGGGGACCTCACTCTGGGTGGGAGGGAGTGCAGGGATCAAATGCAGCCGCCGCGGGGCTCTCACTGATGCCGATGTCGGCCTGGGGGTGTCCTCTGCAGTCGGCGCACCAGGCAGATGGAGGCTCTCCTCGCTTCAACCACACCAATGGTCATGGTAAGTGGGATGCTAAGGGGAGCAGAGGCTGATGAGCTGGGTCACAGCTCCTGTGATCAGGCTATTATTAGCGTAACCATCCCTATGCTATTCTGATCAGTGACAAGGCCTGGCACAGCTGCATCCCTGTGTAAAACCATCACTAACATCCACTACTGCCCGGGGGAATCCGCTCCATCTACGGGCAGTGTAACCATCTTGCTGCTCTACCATCACCCCAGAGGACTGTCCCGCAGCTCCAGTAACATTACCGGAACCGTAGGTGGCATCACGAAACCTTTTTCTTTTATTCTTATAGACTCCCCTTTTTCAGCAACCACCAGGTCCACGGGACCGGGCAACAGGCCCCATGACATACCCCGTGAACTATAATGCCCAGGACCGGGTACCCCAAGGCCCTGGGGTCGGGTCACTGGCTGCATGTCAGTTGTGTAGTACCATGTGTGCTAATCGGTGTGAACACAGCACCGCAATGGCACAAAAAATTGCTCTGAGGTTTAAGGTGATATATTAAGCGCGCCAGTCACCACACAAGACAGCGGTGCTGGCTGTGTGTCAGCTGTGCAGTACCGTGCGTGCTATTTGGTGTAAACACAGCAATGCAACAGCAAAAAAATTAGCCTGTAGGGTTAAGTGTGACCCCAAAAATAGCTGGGAAAACTGTCACTACTCCCTGACCTTATACTTTCAGCTCTGAGAAGAGCTGAAATATTGCTGACTGTACTACGTGGTACTGTAACGCTCTGCCTGTCTCCCTGAACTACAGTCACCTAGTACTACAATACTGGTAGCTCTCACAAGAGCTTTTGGGTTTTACAGAGAATTTCTGTACAGTTTGCACAAGCGCAAGTCTCCCTATCAGCGGCTCACACTCTCCGTGCACTAGCTGTGTTCTGCATGCAAAGTGCAGAAAGTGGCAGTGGCTTGACTTGTATAGAGACTATAAGTCATAGGCTATGACTCCTGTATGACGCTGAGCGGCCAGCCAAAATACTAATGTCACAACCAAGAAGGCAGTGGCATTACTGTGATTGGCTAATGCTGGGCGGAGATCTGAATATTGCGAGGCGTGTAGTGAAATACTCGCTATGTTTCGAGTACCGCATTACTCGCCGAGTACCGAATACTTGCGATTATACTCGCTCTTTCCTAATCCCCTGTTATTGTGATGTTGCGGCGACCACAAAAACGTAATTTTGGCGTTTGGACTTTCTTTCTGTTACGGAGTTTAAAGGTCTGATTTGGCTTCATATTTTGATCGGGCATTTCTGAATGCTGCATTACCAGATCTGTGTATATTTATATGTATGTATATATATATACACAGTGGTGCTCAAAAGTTTACATACCCTGGCAGATTTTTTTGCTTTCTTCACCTTTTTCCAGAGAATATGAAAGATAACACAAAAACTTTTTTCCACTCATGGTTAGTGATTGGGTGAAGCCATTTATTGTCAAAATACTGTGTTCTCTCTTTTTAAATCATAATGACAACCAAGAACATCCAATGACCCTGATCAAAAGTTCACACACCCTGGTGATTTTGGCCTGACAACATGCACAGACGTTGAAACAAATGGGTTTGAATGGCTAATAAAAGTAACATCCTCACCTGTTTGCTTGTAATTGGTGTGTGTGCATAAAAGATGAGTGAGTTTCTGGGATCCAGACAGACTCTTGCATCTTTCATCCAGCCACTGACATTTCTGGATTGTGAGTCATGGGAAAAGCAAAAGAATTGTCAATGGATCTACGGGAAAAAAACTTTAACTGTATAAAACAAGAAAGGGATACAAAAAGATATCCAAGGAATTCATAATGCCAACCAGCAGTGTACAAACTGTGATTAACAAATGAAAAATCAGGGGTTCTGTAAAAATCAAAAATTCTATCTACAAGTGCCAGGAAAATTGTTCTGGATGCAAAGAAAAACCCACAAATAACATCAGCTGAAATACAGGACTCACTGAAAACTAGCAGTGTGGTTGTTTCAAGATGCACAATGAGGAGGCATTGAAGAAAATGGGCTGCATGGTCAAGTTGCCAGAAGGAAGCGATTACTGCGAAAATGCCACAAAGTATCTCACCTACAATGCACCAAACAGAACAGAGACAAGCCTCCAAACTTCTGGAACAAGGTAATTTGGAGTGATGAGACCAAAATCAAACTTTTTAGCAACAACCATAAATACTTTTGGAGAGCTGTCATCAAGACCTATGATGAAAGGAACACCATTCCTGCTGTAAACCACGGAGGTGGATCGCTGATGATGTGGGAATGTGTGAGCTACAAATGCACAGGAAACTTGGTCAGCATTGAATCAAAGATGAGTGCAGCAGGTTATCAACAAATACTGGAGGCAAATTTGCGCTCATCAGCCTGGAAACTGCGCATGGGATGTACCTTGACGTCCCAACATGACAACGATACAAAAAACAAGGCCAAGTCGACCTGTCATTGGCTACAGCAGAACAAAGTGAAGGTTTTGAAATAGCCACCTGTCCCCTGACCTCAATATCATTGAGCCACTCTGGGGATAACTCAAGCGCACAGTTCATGCTAGAAAGTCCAGGAATTTACAGGAACTACAGGCTTTTTGCCAAGATGAATGGGCAGCTTTACCATTTGAGAAAATAAAGAGCCTCATCCACAATTACCACAAAAGACTTCAAACTGTCATTGATGTTACAGGGGGCAATACACGGTATTAACCGGGGTATTTGAACTTTTGATCAGGGTCAAGAGAATGTTTTTGTTTGTCACTATGATTTAACAAGAGAAAACACAGTAGTTTGACAATAAATGGCTTCACCCAACCACTAACCATGAGTGGGAAAAAATGTTTTTGTGTTATCATTCACATTCTCTGAAAAAATGCCAAGAAAGCAAAAAAATCTTCTGGGGTATGTAAACTTTTGAGCACAACTTTGTGTGTGCATATATATGTATAATATATATATATATATATATATATATATATATATATACTGTATATATATATATAAATTTACAATATTATAGAATTTTTTTTCAATGGGGCAAGAGGGGATAAATTTGAGCCTTTGTGTGTTTTTTTTTTCTTTGTTTTAAACTGCCCCTTAGGCCGCCTCAGCACTACCCTGCCTGATCGCTTCTCCTGTTCACAGACATGCTACAACACGTCTGTGAACAGAAGAAATTATCACTTTCTGTGGATGCAGGCGCTGCTGGTTATTCACAGTAAGTGATTCATGACAGCATCCGGCGTTCTCACAGGACCATGGGCTGTCATGGGATCACATCATGGGATCTCCAATGCCGATGGGTATCACTGATCCGATCGGTGCTGTTAGCTACGCTATCAGCTGATCAGATCAGATGACATGTGGGGGATGATGCGAGCTCAGTGTCTGAGCTCACATCACAGGGAAGGAGGCGACCAACTATTGGTACTATTACACCCTTGGTCGTGAAAGGGGTTAATTACCGTTAGGATATGTTAACAAGGCAGATTTTTTTCGGACCATGTGCTGGCTCTGAAAAACAATTAAATCACATGGACAGTGATACGTCCAATGAATAGTGTTGTGCAGATAACATTTTTTCTTTCTATGTATATTGAATGTCCACTCAAAATTAATTGCAGCATGCATTAATTTCTTCCATATTTTTGATGAGACTCACTGATTCAAGTTTAACGGTGCAAAAAAAAATGTAAGCCCACATCATCTGATTTTTGTGGATGCATTGCCATTATCAACATGGAAAATTGTTTTTGGGTTTGTTAAGTTTATTCACCACTGAAGCATAAAAATAAATGCAACATGGATGACAATGCAGATGGAAAATTGACATTTATGGATGAAAATCAGACTAAGGCTATTTTTTTCCTTTATGCTTGTGTGAACTCAAACTCAAAATAATAATGTTAGGGCTTTTTTACTTAAAACTCTTCACTACACCTCTGTTATTTATGAATACATTGATGATTGGGTGTTACCAGTCGGGGATGTGTCCCTGTTTACTCAGACACGGTCCAATCCAAGTTAACAATTCAACCCGGTATAGTAACACCCCCTTGGACAAGCTGGATGGTAACATCTAGTTGTCAATGTATTCATCAATTACTAGTGGAAATACCAGAAGAACTGCAAAGTGCAGAATTTTAGGAAAAGATGCTCCACCAATGTTATGTGAAATACATTTCATGGAGAAAAGTTTTGGCACCCTGGAAATTACTCCAGAAAATTATTGCAATTGCGCATGTTTCATCATACACGTTTACTTTGGCTGTATAGGAAAATAAAAACAGAGGAAAAAAATGGCAAATTTTCATACAAAACCCCAAAAATATGATGAACCAAATGTTTGGTGCATTCTTCCAAATTGAGGGTAAACATTGTTTCAAACATGTGACACTTGTTAAAACTCACCCTGTGACAAATAGCAGGTGTGGATAATATGAAAATCACACCTGAAACCAGATAAAAAGGGAGAAGTTGTCTCAGTCTTTGCATTGTATGTATACGTGCCACACTAAGCAAAGAGAACAGAAAGAGGAGAAGATATGTTTGAGGACTTGAGAACCAAATTATTTGAAAAATATCAACAATCTGAAGGATGAATGTGGTGCTAGACACTACTGTTAGCGAGGGTGTGACACAGACACTACTTATAGGAGTAAAGGCAGCAGGGTAGTCTGGTAGTCTGGGGTCTGGTTCCAGGAGAGCTTGTAGTACTCAGGGAGTAGACAGTCATGCAACAGTCCAGGTTCAGGTTTCCAGGAGATCACACAGAAAGTTCAAGGAGTCAACAGAGTCAATTCAGGTCACAGTCCTGAGTTCAAAATACCAGGAGATCATAACAAATAGAGGGAATAGACAAAAGGGAAATCAAGCAATAGTCCAGGTCAGATAACAGACATCAGAACAGACACAGGAATGCAGGCCACACAGCACTTCAGATAGAATGTACGACTGATGGGTTCTAGGAGAGGTTGCTCAGTAAAGCAACAAAGCAATCACAAGGAAGGTGAAACAACTGAGCAACGCAGCACCTTCCAGAACCAGAATGGAAGTCTACAATGTGAAACAACTACTACCAGTTAGCACACCAGTTTTAAAACAGAGGAATAACTTATTGCATCCAAGACACACTGCACAGAAGAACCTTTACATTTACAACCTATGGTACTAATCTAATCTCCCTGGACGTGGATGACAAAGAAAAATTTTTGAAAGGCTGCAGCACAGGATAGCCCAGATGGTGGGTAAGCAGCCCCAATCAAATTCCAAACAAATTCAAGCTGTCCTGCAGGTTTAAGTTGAATCTGTGTCCATGCAAAATATCTGGCAACATGTGACTGAAATGAAACCCTATGGCCAGAGACCCAGAAGGACTCCACTGTTGATACACAGATAAAAAAAAGTTAGACTGTGGTTTGCAAAAAATGTATGTGAGCAACATAAGATCATTCTGGAAAAGAGTCTTGTGGACAGAAGAGACCAAGATAGAGCTTTTTTGGTAAAGCACATCATTCTACAGTTTACCAATAATGGAATGTGGCCTACAAAGAAAAGAACACCATACTTACAGTCAAAAATGGTGGACTCTTATCTATGTTTTTGGGGTTGTTTTGCTGCAGGGTATCACAAATCTGAAGATTACCAAAGGATTTTGGGTCACAATGTAGTGCCCAGTGTCAGAAATGCTGGGTTTGCGTCTTAGATCATGTGTCTTCCAGCAGAACTATGACCCATTCACAAAACATACTTCATAGCCTTGTCTCCATCCTTGTCTAGATCCTTCTGAAGAGTTATGAAGTGCCCAGCAATGAGTCCATATCTAAATCCCATTGGACACCTGTGGAAAGATTTAAAAAATGCTGTTGGGATAAGGTGTCTTGAAATATGAGAGACCTGGAGCAGTTCATAAGAGAAGAGTGGTCCAAAACTCCAGTTGAGAGTTGTAAGGAGCTTCATGGTTATAGGAAGTGACTGATTGCAGTTATTTGTTAATAAGTGTGTGCAACCAAATATTAAGTTGCAGGTGCCAACAATTTTTAATTTAATTTTTTTGTGTTCTTATAATACACACAAAGGAAAAAAACATGTGTAGTTGTAATAATGTTCTGAAAGAAGTGCCAGAACAATTTCAAAGGTTCCAACAATTTAGCCATGACTGTATCAAGAATGAGAAGTTAAAGGTTTAGTGCTAAAAACATGTGAATGTCCATATTATGAATGTAGTCTGCAGCTATATGATCTACGTGTCACTTCTATACAGTGTGCTTAGCACATACACCAGTCAATCTGCGGATGCTATTCTCAGCGAGAGCTGTTACATTCCATTAGCTTAGTTGTCATGGGAGCAAATGTTTTATTTTTTTAGCAGCCAAGATGAAGTCCATTAATTAGAACCTTGTCTTTCCTGGCTGTCTTCTTCTAGTTTACAGAAGAGAAGGCTTTCATTTCTTTTATTTATACTATAAACACGACTTTTCTTATCATCTGATGTGTTAAACTTTTATTGGTGGTAAAAGCTCTGTTTCTGGGATTCACAAGGTATCAGGCTGTGAAAATGTGTTATTTTTACTATTATTATTAACTCGAGTATCATGAAACACGCGGGGTAAATACCAGACTAGAACATTAAACTGATATTACAAGAGGATATTTAGGGGATTACATATTTTTCGCTATGGTGATGAAAATGAGCCCATGTAACAAATGCAATCTATTAAAAATTCAATAATTTTCTCTGAAAAGTAGTCCCTACCAAGACGTCTCCAGTTACATACAAGTGCATCTCAATTAATTAGAATATCATCAAAAAGTTAATTACAGTGGGCATGGAATGTATTCAGACCCCTTTACATTTTTCACTCTTTATTTCATTGCAGCCATTTGGTAAATTCAAAAAAGTTCATTCTTTTCTCATTAATGTACACGCTGCACCCTTGACTTAAGAAAACCACAAATATAGACATCTGTGCAAATTTATTAAAAAATGAAAACTGAATATCACATGGTCATAAGCATTCAGACCCTTTGCTCAGTATTGAGTAGAAGTACCCTTTTGAGCTAGTACAGCCACCTGGATTTGGGGATCCTCTGCCATTATTCCTTGCAGATCCTCTCCAGTTCCGTCAGGTTGGATGGTGAACGTTGGTGGACAGCCATTTTCAAGTCTATCCAGAGATGCTCAGTTGGGCTTAGGTCAGGCTCTGGCTGGGCCATCAAGAATGTCCACGGAGTTGTTCTGAAGCCACTCCTTTGTTATTTTAGCTGTGTGCTTAGAGTCATTGTCTTGTTGGAAGGTGAACCTTCACCCAAGTCTGAGGTCCAGAGCACTCTGGAAGAGGTTTTCATCCAGGATATCTCTGTACTTGGATGTGTTCATATTTCCTTTAATTGCAGCAATTCATCCTGTCCCTGCAGCTGAAAAACACCCCTATAGCATAATTGCTGCCACCACCATGTTTGACTGTTGGGATTGTATTGGGCAGGTCATGAGCAGTGCTTTGTTTTCTCCACACATACTGCTTAGAGTAATTGGACTCAATACTTGGCTGGGGCTCATTTTGCATGAATTACTGCATCAGTGCGGTGTGGCATGGAGGTGATCAGCCTGTGGCTGCTAAGGTATTATGGAAGCCCAGGTTGCTTTGATAGCAGCCTTCAGTTTGTCTGCATTGATGGGTCTGGTGTCTCTTATTTTCCTCTTGACAATTCTCCATAGATTCTCTAAGGTCAGGTGAGTTTACTGGCCAATCAAGCACAGTGATAATGTAGTTAGTAAATCAGATATTGGTACTTTTGGCAGTGTAGACAGGTGCCAAGTCTTGCTGGAAAATGAAATCTCCAACAAGCTTGTCAGCAGAGAGAAGAATGAGGTGCTCTAAAATTTCCTGGTAGACGGCAGCGCTGAGTTTGGTCTTGATAAAACACAGTGGACCTACAGCAGTAGATGACATGACTCCCCAAACCATCACTGATTGTGGAAAGTTCACACTAGACCTCAAGCAGCTTGGATTGTGGCCTCTCCACTCTTCCTCCAGACTCTGGGACCTTGATTTTCAAATGAAATGCGAAATTTACTTTCATCTGAAAACAATACCTTGGACAACTGAGCAACAATCCAGTTGTTTTTCTCCTTGGCTCAGGTAAGATGCTTCTTAAGTTGTCTATTAGTCATGAGTTGCTTGGCACAACGAATTCGACAGTTGTAGTCCATGTCCTGGATACGTCTGTGTGTGGTCGCTTTAGAAGCACTGACTCCAGCAGTCCACTCCTTGTGAATCTCCCCTAAATCTTTGAATGGCCTTTTCTTAACAATCCTTTCAAGGCTGAGGTTATCCCAGTTGCTTGTGCACCTTTTTCTACCACACATTTTCCTTACATTCAACTTTACATTAATATACAGCACTCTGTTAACAGCCACCTTCTTTAGCAATGACCTGTTGTATGTTAACCTCCTTGAGAAGTGTGTCAATGATTGCCTTCTGGACATCTGTCAAGTCAGCAGTCTTTCTCATGATTGTGTAGCCTACTGAACCAGACTAAGGGACCATTTTAAATGTTTAGTAAGCCTTTGAAGGTGTTTTGTGTTAATTATTCTAGTTTTCTGAGCTAATGAATTTCGGGCTTTCATTGGCTGTAAACCATAATCATCAACATTAACAAAAATAAACACTTGAAAAAGATCACTCTGTTTGTAATGACCCTATATAATATATGCGTTTCACTTTTTGAATTGAATTACTGAAATAAATTAACTTTGTGATAATATTCAAATTTATTGAGATGCACTTGTATATACATTGTGATTGTAGGGCCGTGCTTACTGTGAGCCCATACATTGTATTGATATACTATATCTTGCATTCTGTTATGGCCCCTTTGGATATCCGGAAGCCAGCCGCTTGACCGGATGCCTGGGAGATTGCAGGTGCATGTGGGGGAGCAGCACTAATCCACGTCCCCTTTCCCTGGTTTAATCCTTAGACATTAATCATGTCATACTAATCATGTCATATTAATACATGACATTAATATCAGCCACTCCTGCAAACTGTCTAATCTGTAACAGGGTCTGCCAATTGACCCTTGACAGATAAAGGTGAGAGAGCGAAGGTTTAGGCTTGATGGATTACACCAGCTGATTTTTGCCTTGTGGGGAGATAAGATACCACAAGAGGGGTCTTGCAGTGTCTTACTCCCTTCTATGCATTGAAAGCATGTGAAGAATTAGCAAAGACAAACGCTCACATGTATGAGAGAGTCAGAGGATATTGATGTTGGCCAAGTGAGCCTTTGGCTGAGTTTTCTAAAATGTATGTGTTCTTTTAAGTTGCATTGAGCTAAATCATGAAAGGAATGTATGTGAATAGTTACATACTGTTACATTGCATCTGTACTTGAAAGAACTCTGTCAGCACAAAATGACTATTCAAACCAAGCACAGGCGCTCAGTGAGCCCTTTGCATGGCCAAGACATTTAGTACACTTTCCCATCTACTTTATTTACATCTGTATCTATCCTTATCTAGCTGCTTCAAAGTCAGAGCTTTTAAAACAAAAATGAAGGAGTGCAGATAGATGGGAAAGCAAGCAGATGAAATGGTGCACAGAACTGCTTGGCCATGCCAGGGGTGCACTAAGCACTTGTGCTTGGTTTGAACACTCATTTTGAGCTGACAGACTCGTTTTCAGACCTTTGAAATGTAGAATTAATGAAATTTATATTTTGTAGGATTTTTCTAAATTACCCAGGGGCGTAACTAGAACTGGCAGGGCCCCATAGCAAACTTTTGAACGGGGCCCCCTCCAAGACACGCCCCAATGACACGCCCCCTTCAAGACATACTCCCTTACCGAATCGGTGTTAACAGTCTGACGCCACCCAGTTTACCGTATATACTTGTGTATAAGCCGACCCCCCTACTTTTGCCACCAAATCCTGGGAAAACCTATTGACTCATGTATAAGCCGAGGGTGGACCCCAGCATAGGTATACAGCCCCCAGCAGTGTGGTATACAGGCCTCCCCAGTGGTAGTATACAGCAGCCTCCTCAGTGGTATATACAGCAGCCTCCCCAGTGGTATATACAGGCCCCAGCAGTATATACAGCAGCCCCAGTGGTATACAGCAGCCTTCCCATTGGTATATACAGGCCCCAGCAGCAGTGCCGGGACAAGGCATTTTGGTGCCCTAGGCAGGTAAGGCAAACGGCGCCCCCCGTGGCCACGCATTGGGCAATAAAGTCCACTTTTTTCTATTTTTTGTGCTGTTTTTCCTTTTTTTACACTCTCTCTATTATATATTACATACACACACACACTTGAGACTACTTTGGGCTGAATACACAATAGCTGTATCAGTCACGTTTCTGATGATTCTTGGTGCCAGCCCAATCTGTCCACGGTGTTTCTGGAGAGCTGCAGCTTGCAGATCGCTTCAGGGTGCCCCCTTCCTGATCACCAGCGCTCCGGCATTCAGCCTGCTGAGCACTCAAACAACCCAGTCCACACTTCCAGTTAGCGGTTCATCACTTCCGGTTAGCGTTATAGAAATGAAGTTGCAACATCGTAGGATCAACGGTGTTTATTCCCTCTTCGTGTGGTCTTACATGGTGCGGGTGGGAGGACGGGGGGGTTCTCAAAAGCGATGGCCGTTTCACACTGCAAGTGGCGCTTCAACAGGCATATAGTCCACCATATGCCTGTTGACTATATGCCTGTTGAAGCGCCACCCCACAAAGAGTGAATAAACACCGCTGATTGTGTGTTGCAACTTCTTTTCTATAACGCTAAACACAATAGCTGTATATACAATAGAGAATACAGAATAGAGACAGCTGTTACCTCTATACACAATAGAGATGGCTGCGGACCGTATACACAATGGAGAATGCTGCTGGCTATACATACAATAGAGAATACACAATAGAAACT
Source organism: Allobates femoralis (assembly GCA_033576535.1). Taxonomy (NCBI): domain Eukaryota; kingdom Metazoa; phylum Chordata; class Amphibia; order Anura; family Aromobatidae; genus Allobates; species Allobates femoralis. The sequence continues at coordinate 139,294,200 of JARQOC010000001.1, read as the reverse complement.
GCTGCTGGCCATACACAATAAAGAATACCCAATAGAGACTACTGCTGGCCGTACGCAATAGAGATGGCTGCCAGCCATATAGACAACATCCCAACAGCTTCCCTCTATTCCGACAGCCTCCCTCCATCCTGATAGTCTCCTTCCTTCCTTCCTCCATCCCGACAGCCTCACTTCATCCTTCCTCCATCCCGACAGCCTCACTTCATCGCGATAGCCTCCATCCCAACAATTTCCCTCCATCCTGACCGCCTCCCTCCATACTTCCTCCATCTCAACAGCGTTCCTCCATCCCGACAGCCTCCCTCCATCCCGGCAGCCTCCCTCCATCCTGACGGCCTCCCTCCTTCTTTCCTCCATCCTGACAGCCTCCTTCCATCCTTCCTCCATCCCAACAGCCTCCCTCCATACTTCCTCCATCCCAACAGCGGTCCTCCATCCTAACAGCCTCCCTCTATCCCAATAGCCTATTCCATCCTGACAGCCTCTCTCCATCCTTCCTCCATACCAACAGCCTCCCTCCATCCTGACTGCATCCCTCCATCCTGACAGCCTCCCTGTCTCCCCACAGTCTCCCTGTCTCCCCCACAGCCCCCCTGTCTCCCCCACAGCCCCCCTGTCTCCCCCACAGCCCCCTTGTCTCCCCCACAGCCCCCCTGTCTCCCCCACAGCCTCCCTGTCTCCCCCACAGCCTCCCTGTCTCCCCCACAGTCTCCCTGTCTCCCCCCAGCCTCCCTGTCTCCCCACAGCCCCCCTGTCTCCCCCACAGCCCCCTGTCTCCTCCACAGTCTCCCTGTCTCCCCCACAGCCCCCTTGTCTCCCCCACAGCCTCCCTGTCTCCCCACAGCCCCCCTGTCTCCCCCACAGCCCCCCTGTCTCCCCCACAGCCTCCCTGTCTCCCCCACAGCCTCCCTGTCTCCCCACAGACCCCTGTCTCCTCCACAGTCTCCCCACAGCCCCCCTGTCTCCCCCACAGCCCCCTGTCTCCCCACAGCCCCCCTGTCTCCCCCACAGCCCCCCTGTCTCCTCCACAGTCTCTCCACAGCCCCCCTGTCTCCCCACAGCCCCCCTGTCTCCCCCACAGCCTCCCTGTCTCCCCCACAGCCTCCCTGTCTCCCCACAGCCCCCCTGTCTCCCCCACAGCCCCCTGTCTCCCCCACAGTCTCCCTGTCTCCCCACAGCCCTTCTGTCTCCCCCACAGCCCCCCTGTCTCCCCCACAGTCTCCCTGTCTCCCCACAGCCCCCCTGTCTCCCCCACAGTCTCCCTGTCTCCCCACAGCCCCCCTGTCTCCCCCACAGCCTCCCTGTCTCCCCCACAACCTCCCTGTCTCCCCCACAGCCACCAGCATACCTTACCATTGGGGGGAGCTGTGGATGCGGAGCAGGGGTACCGGAGCCCGGAGGGCGCACATCTGCAGGACGCTGCCTGCGAGGAGTAGCTGCGGGCCTGCGGCAGCTAGCGGTGGGCGCCGCCATGTCTCCCCACAGCCCCCCTGTCTCCCCCACAGTCCCCTGTCTCCTCCACAGTCTCCCCACAGCCCCCGTCTCCCCCACAGCCCCCCTGTCTCCCCCACAGCCCCCTGTCTCCCCACAGCCCCCTGTCTCCCCCACAGCCCCCCTGTCTCCCCCACAGCTCCCCTGTCTCCTCCACAGTCTCTCCACAGCCCCCCTGTCTCCCCCACAGCCCCCCTGTCTCCCCCACAGCCTCCCTGTCTCCCCCACAGCCTCCCTGTCTCCCCACAGCCCCCCTGTCTCCCCCACAGCCCCCTGTCTCCCCCACAGTCTCCCTGTCTCCCCACAGCCCTTCTGTCTCCCCCACAGCCCCCCTGTCTCCCCCACAGTCTCCCTGTCTCCCCACAGCCCCCCTGTCTCCCCCACAGTCTCCCTGTCTCCCCACAGCCTCCCTGTCTCCCCCACAGCCTCCCTGTCTCCCCCACAGCCACCAGCATACCTTACCATTGGGGGGAGCTGTGGATGCGGAGCAGGGGTACCGGAGCCCGGAGGGCGCACATCTGCAGGACGCTGCCTGCGAGGAGTAGCTGCGGGCCTGCGGCAGCTAGCGGTGGGCGCTGCCATGTCTCCCCACAGCCCCCCTGTCTCCCCCACAGTCCCCTGTCTCCTCCACAGTCTCCCCACAGCCCCCTGTCTCCCCCACAGCCCCCCTGTCTCCCCCACAGCCCCCTGTCTCCCCACAGCCCCCCTGTCTCCCCCACAGCCCCCCTGTCTCCCCCACAGTCTCCCCACAGCCCCCCTGTCTCCCCACAGCCCCCCTGTCTCCCCCACAGCCTCCCTGTCTCCCCACAGCCCCCCTGTCTCCCCCACAGCCCCCTGTCTCCCCCACAGTCTCCCTGTCTCCCCACAGCCCTTCTGTCTCCCCCACAGCCCCCCTGTCTCCCCCACAGTCTCCCTGTCTCCCCACAGCCCCCCTGTCTCCCCCACAGCCTCCCTGTCTCCCCCACAGCCTCCCTGTCTCCCCCACAGCCACCAGCATACCTTACCATTGGGGGGAGCTGTGGATGCGGAGCAGGGGCACCGGAGCCCGGAGGGCGCACATCTGCAGGACGCTGCCTGCGAGGAGTAGCTGCGGGCCTGCGGCAGCTAGCGGTGGGCGCCGCCATGTTCTTTGTGGCCGGCGCCCACTAATAGTACAGCCGGTCGGTGGAAGCTGAGACTTCAACAAAATGGCCGCGGCTAATTGGAGACCGCGGCCATTGTGTAGAGGTCTCAACCTCTATTGACCGGCTGTACTGTTAGTGGGCGCCAGCTACAAAGAACATGGCGGCGCCCACCGCTCCCTGCCGCAGCTTCTCCCCGCAACTCCAGGGCCGGGCGGCGGTGACCGGACTCCGGTCAGGCGGGAATGCGCCCTGCCCAAGATGGCGCCCTAGGCGATCGCCTAGGTTTGCCTAGCTGTCGTCCCGGCCCTGCCCAGCAGTATTTACAGCAGCCCCAGTGGTATACAGCAGCCTCCCCAGTGGTATATACAGCAGCCCCAGTGGTATACAGCAGCCTCCTCAGTGGTATATACAGGCCCCAGCAGTATATACAGCAGCCCCAGTGGTATACAGCAGCCTCCCCAGTGGTATATACAGCAGCCCCAGTGGTATATAGCAGCCTCCCCAGTGGTAGTATACAGCAGCCTCCCCAGTGGTATATACAGCAGCCTCCCCAGTGGTATATACAGGCCCCAGCAGTATATACAGCAGCCCCAGTGGTATACAGCAGCCTCCCCAGTGGTATATACAGCAGCCCCAGTGGTATACAGCAGCCTCCCAGTGGTAGTATACAGCAGCCTCCCCAGTGGTATATACAGCAGCCTCCCCAGTGGTATATACAAGCCCCAGCAGTATATACAGCAGCCCCAGTGGTATACAGCAGCCTCCCCAGTGGTATATACAGCAGCCCCAGTGGTATACAGCAGCCTCCCCAGTGGTATATACAGGCCCCAGCAGTATATACAGCAGCCCCAGTGGTGTACAGCAGCCTCCCCAGTGGTATATACTGTACAGCAGCCCCAGTGGTATACAGCAGCCTCCCCAGTGGTATATACAGGCCCCAGCAGTATATACAGCAGCCCCAGTGGTATACAGCAGCCTCCCCAGTGGAATATACAGCAGTCCCAGTGGTATACAGCAGCCTCCCCAGTGGTATATACTATACAGGGCCCCAGTGGGTATATACAGGGCCCCAGTGGGTGTATACAGGCCCCCAGTGGGTATATACAGGGCCCCAGTGGGTATATACAGGGCCCCAGTGGGTATATACAGTGGGTATATACAGGGCCCCAGTGGGTATATACAGGGCCCCAGTGGGTATATACAGGCCCCAGTGGGTATATACAGGGCCCCAGTGGGTATATACAGGCCCCAGTGGGTATATACAGGCCCCCCCACTCCTCCCTTGCTGCTGCACACCTGTAAAGGAATACATCATTATACTTACTTATCCCTGGCTGCTGCCGCTGTCGCCGCTCTGACACTGCGCTCCTCTGGGTCTTCATGCTTCCTCCTCCGGAGCACAGGCAATGACGTCATTGCCTGCGCCCGCCGGTCACAACCAGGAAGAAGCCGGATGAAGCCAGAGCGCGGTGCAGAGCGGAGAGCGGCAGCCGGCAGGGATAAGTAAGTATGATGTATTCCTTTACAGGTGTGCAGCAGCAAGGGAGGAGTGGGGGGCCTGTATATACCCACTGGGGCCCTGTATATACCCACTGATCGCAGCTGCAAGAATAGCAGCGTAGCGGCGCTGGGTCCGGGCCCCTCACAAGCGCCGGGCCCCAAAGCAACCGCTATGTCTGCTATGTCGGTAGTTACGCTCCTGAAATTACCGGTATGTACTGTATCAAAGTATGCTTGTATGCACAGAGGAGATGTCAAAATGCCTACCAACTACTACATGTACTACATTAAATACTTTACATAGAGAAGTTTGGGAGTGTATTTGTGGTAATATTTCAAGTTGTTCCTGTATATTGATTTTCAATCTATTTGGGTCTTACCAATCAAAACATTACAATACTCATCAATTATGTGGCGCCCCTGTGAATCCAGTCGCCACAAAGATGCTGCACCTCTGTTAGGGTGTAGCATCCCACTCACGGGTAAGGGGGGCACAGACCGGTGCTGGGACACACAGATCACACTAGGAACCATTGTAGTGGGATTGGGTGGTGAAGGAAGTACAGTAGTTAGAGGGAACACTTGGGAGGAGTGAGGCCAGGAAGAACACATGGAGATGACGTGGGACGTGCGTCATAGGGTATAAGAAGACTGGGAAAGATCTAGAAGGAGAGACAGTTGTACCGCAGAAGGAGAAACAGCTGAACAGCAGAAAGGAGAGTAAAGCAGCTAGAGTCGAGTTGGAGGGAAGCTAGAGCAAGAAAGCCCGTCACAAAAGAAAGAACTTAAGTGTTCAGAGGCCAGACAGAGGAGCAGAAACAATACCTAAGTGGTTCAGAGGAAGAGAGAGAGTCCCAGAGGCATGGGCAGTGACCATTCCACCCGTGAGACTCGTATTCATTGTCAAGCGCAAGGCAGTGGAGGGATTGGCTGAAGAACAGGGGCAGCGGGAGCCCCAAGACTAGTGGAGAATCCAGACCAGGTTCAACTAGCAACCCAGAGACTGTGTGTCACGTGATCGTTCTAAGGATATCATTAACGATATCCTAGCGTGTAACGGCACCTTTAGTCAGACTGTTGTCATATGGGTCATGTGGGAGAAATATATGTCTTCTTTAACACAATGGATGGGGGGTTGATTATCTTTATGTTCATTTTCTTCAATGTTTAGCTATTTTCCAGTTGGGCTGTCAGGCTGACAGAGGACGGGGATAAAGCTGGAGATCTCCTCGTCAAGAACAACATGGGTTAAAATATTTCTTCATACATCACAGCTGGCAGCTGACTAAGATATGTGTGATAGAGCTCTTATGAATTGAAACTCAGATCCCATGAGTTGTTTATCTTCAGTCTGCAGCCAGTTTTAACACGTAACTAGGACAAATTACAGTTTGAATTATTTCAGGGATGCCATTTTATCTCAGTCTTTATTGCTTGATAAAGGGTAAAGCTGTAAAGGGGTTGTCCACTACTAGGGCCACCCTTTTTCATTCCTCATGTTTGGCCCCATTAAAAATATAAAAGCTTATACTCCCCTCCCATGCCAGCATGGTTCCAGTGCTGCCCACACTTGCATCCCCGCTGCTCATGTGAAGTTGTGACATCTCACGGGCCCTGCGCCCAAATACTGCTGACTTCACTATCTCAACCTTATGGGTTTATGAGTAATCAACAGCTGCAACGATCACTTTCTGTTGATTACTCATATATCCAAAAGTAGGGTAAGGTATTTGGTGCAGGGCTTGCGTGATATCACAACTTACATGATCTCCGGGAACATGAGTACCGGCGCTGCAGCCGTATACTGGGTAACAATGTGTGAATGGAGCGTGTTGTGTGGTTCTCCCCTCTCTGTCCTTTCTCATTTGAGACTTGAAGGTTGATAGAGATCCTGTTGATATATGCTTAAATATTGTATATTCAGAATGGATCCCATCCCGGTTTATTTAGCATATGGTATATACCATTAGGGGTGATACGCACTGTTCATTGCTACCTTCACAGAGTTTTTTTTATATATAATTTTGTATATAAACGTGTGGATTATGCAACCGTGGTCATGGGACCTACATTGGTTTAAACCTGTCTGTTGCACCAGTTTTTTGTGAATTACTAATAAACTTTTGATACAAATATTGTGGTGTGCACAAGCCCATATGTATGTCCTTTCTTGATTTCGGACTGTTGATCACATTGTTCTTCCTGTAATAAGACATTGACCAACAAGTCAGTGGTTTTCTCATAGGGAATACGGGAGCTCTCGGTGGAGATAGCAGTTGCCCGACAGCCATTTAACGTGTATAGCCAGTTTATGCCCATTAGCTAGAGATGGTACAGTACATTCAGACATAGTCACTGGCAATTTAGTAGTTTATTGCATTTTTTCAAACAAAAGTGCCAGGCGCCAAAACAAAAGGAGTTGTGGCTAGTGTTATCAGTAAATTGGCACACGAAACAGAGTGCTTTTTGGAATAGAACACCTACTTCCTAGTATCAGGTTATAGGGGGAGCATTGTTTTTCTGTCGCAAGATATAATCCGATGTTCTTTTTGGACAGTAAGTGACCAGTTACAGGAATGTATAGATCCAGGCAGACAGAAGCTGTTACAGCCAGCTGAGTGGAGCCTTTCACTGCGTAATGTGCTTGTCAAAAGTTATTGCACAATGGTCACATTTACAATACCAGACCGTGCTGCACTGTCTAATCCAGGATCCTGCAGAACAAGTGTGCACCCAGAAAGCAGGACAGAACTGGCAGGTTACAGCTTGTACACAACCTGGAAGGACATTTTCTCCATTAACAAAAAGAAAAATACATAAAGCAATAATCACTACTTTAAAATGGCCAATGCTTTATGTTTTGTGACAGAGGATCTGGAGTTGTAAAGTATGTTCTCAAACAATCACTGCAATGTGGAAATTGCATTCTCATAGGGATATTTATTTTCCTAGAATTTTTTATGTATAGCTTTTAGGATGTGGCTATGATTTTGGGTTTTATCTTGATTCAACATCCAAAAATTAAAATAAATTGTTCTTCTAAATCAGTTCACAGTTATCGTGAGTCAATCAACTTTTTACATATGTATCTTTTTGCTACTGATTTTCCACAAATGTAACTCTTTGTATTGAACAGGGTTAGAAATACAGTAAAAATGTATAGTGTTTTCACCAAAGAATGGGAATTATACAGATTTTAAATATGAACATTTTGCATTGAATTCTACTTGGTGTTCCCATATATGTATGTAAGAGCCCAGGAGCAGCGGACCCCAAACGGTTGATATGACACGGTTGCTGTTCTTTAACGCTCTGGTAACCCTCCGAAACGCGTAGGAATAAAGAACACCCCTTGAATCCAGTGTTCCAGTTTCTGGTTTCATTCATTCAGCAGCGCGGATCCTGAGACACTTCGTCCCAATACAACTTTTGTTCGCCACGTCGATCGTGGATGTGTGAGTCCTGCAACAGCTGTATCCAGGCACGCATACTTGTTGTGTGCCACACAACTTTTCCAGGTGAGCAGCTTTCAATAAGGTTCTTGCCGATATCTGTAAGGAGATAAGACCCTTGCGCATTGTCTCACCCCCTATAGACGGCTGCTGTTCTGGCACAAGGGTGTAGGAGCCATGTTCCCTGGGTGATGTATGAGGCTGATTGTTCCCTGCTATCTTACCCCGTCACACAGTATCCACAGCCAATGAAATGACCACAAACACTGGTCTCAGGAATAACCATTGCTTTTACTTCAGCAGAAACGAGGAAATCCAACATGGAATAACTGTTTCACAGTCTCATGTGGGTAGGCCACAAATACAGTTTGGAGTTGAACACTGAAGTGCAATTGGGGTTCTGGAGCTTTAAGAGCACAGATTGTTTTAGATGAAGTACTTGTTTAGGAAGGTTGAGAGATTTTGTAGTTTGTAGGGGAAAGAGTAGGTATAATAAGATTGCACAGACCTGAAATCCTGGGATAGTTTCACAGCTAGTCATGACACGTGCAAAAGTACTTGTACTGCACATGCAGTAGGTTTTTCTTTAAACTTAGTTTGACTTACTGTCCGGACAGCGAGGATCCAGGATAGAAAGCCTTTAGTATCTTGGCTGTTGAAATCAGGGAAGGATGAACTTCCAGGCCTTGGGCCTGGAAGTGGTGAGGAGACCCCTCACATGTGCTTTGCTCCATGTCTTGGCCAGAACTGGGGAATTCAAGCTCTGTCTAGACAGACAGACAGACGCTGGAAGTACAGTAACTTCACCTACTGAGCCATGCAGCTGAGTCACTGGCCAATAAGACAACACTTAATTTACACTTTAGCCTCTCAGTGTAAGGTAATTACAAACAGGGCCGCATCATCAATAAGCCAATGTGAGCGCTTTGCTCAGGCGGCGATGAGTCCCTGCAGACAGGGGGCGGCACTGTGGTCAGATTAGGGGTGCTGTATATGGGGCTGGGGTACTGTATATGGGGAATCTCTGCTGTATATGGGGCTGGGGTGCTGTATATAGGGCTGGGGTACTGTATATGGGGCTGGGGTACTGTATATGGGGGAGCTCTGCTGTATATGGGGCTGGGGTGCTGTATATGGGGCTGGGGTACTGTATATGGGGAAGCTCTGCTGTACATGGGGCTGGGATACTGTATATGGGGCTGGGGTACTGTACATGGGGAAGCTCTGCTGTATATAGGGCTGGGGTACTGTATATGGGGAAGCTCTGCTGTATATGGGGCTGGGGTGCTGTATATGGGGCTGGGGTACTGTATATGGGGAAGCTCTGCTGTATATGGGGCTGGGGTACTGTATATGGGGCCGGGGTACTGTATATGGGGGAGCTCTGCTGTATATGGGGCTGGGGTACTGTATATGGGGGAGCTCTGCTGTATATAGGGCTGGGGTGTTGTATATGGGGGAGCTCTGCTGTATATGGGGCTGGGGTGCTGTGTATGGGGGAGCTCTGCTGTATATGGGGCTGGGTACTGTATATGAGGCTGGGGTACTGTATATGGGGGCTCTGCTGTATATGGGGCTGTGGTGCTGTATATGGGGGAGCTCTGCTGTATCTGGGGCTGGGTGTACTGTATATGGGGCTGGAGTACTGTATATGGGGGAGCTCTGCTGTATATGGGGCTGGCGCACTGTATATGGGGCTGGGGAACTGTATATGGGGGGGCTCTGCTGTATATGGGGCTGGGGTACTGTATATGGGGGAGCTCTGCTGTATATGGGGCTGGGGTGCTGTATATAGGGCTGGGGTACTGTATATGGGGGAGCTCTGCTGTACATGGGGCTGGGGTACTGTATATGGGGAGCTCTGCTGTATACAGGGCTGGGGTACTGTATATGGGGCTGGGGTACTGTATATGGGGCTGGGATACTGTATATGGGGGAGCTCTGCTGTATATGGGGCTGGGGTGCTGTATATGGGGCTGGGGTACTGTACATGGGGAAGCTCTGCTGTATATAGGGCTGGGGTACTGTATATGGGGAAGCTCAGATGTATATGGGGCTGGGGTGCTGTATATGGGGCTGGGGTACTGTATATGGGGAAGCTCTGCTGTATATGGGGCTGGGGTACTGTATATGGGGCTGGGGTACTGTATATGGGGGAGCTCTGCTGTATATGGGGCTGGGGTACTGTATATGGGGGAGCTCTGCTGTATATAGAGCTGGGGTGTTGTATATGGGGGAGCTCTGCTGTATATGGGGCTGGGGTGCTGTGTATGGGGGAACTCTGCTGTATATGGGGCTGGGGTACTGTATATGGGGCTGGGGTACTGTATATGGGGGGGCTCTGCTGTATATGGGGCTGGGGTGCTGTATATGGGGGAGCTCTGCTGTATCTGGGGCTGGGGTACTGTATATGGGGCTGGGGTGCTGTATATGGGGAGCTCTGCTGTATCTGGGGCTGGAGTACTGTATATGGGGGAGCTCTGCTGTATATGGGGCTGGGGCACTGTATATGGGGCTGGGGTACTGTATATGAGGGAGCTCTGCTGTATATGGGGCTGGGGTACTGTATATGGGGGAGCTCTGCTGTATATGGGGCTGGGGTGCTGTATATAGGGCTGGGGTACTGTATATGGGGGAGCTCTGCTGTATATGGGGCTGGGGTACTGTATATGGGGAGCTCTGCTGTATACAGGGCTGGGGTACTGTATATGGGGCTGGGGTACTGTATATGGGGCTGGGATACTGTATATGGGGGAGCTCTTCTGTATATGGGGCTGGGGTACTGTATATGGGGGGGCTCTGCTGTATATAGGTCTGGGGTACTGTATATGGGGGAGCTCTGCTGTGTATGGGCTGAGGTGCTGTATATGGGAGAGCTCTGCTGTATATGGGGCTGGGGTACTGTATATAGGGGAGCTCTGCTGTATATGGGGCTGGGTTGCTGTAAACGGGGCTGGGGTACTGTATATGGGGGGACTCTGCTGTATATGTGGCTGGGGTACTGTATATGGAGGAGCTCTGCTGTATATGGGGCTGGGGTACTGTATATGGGGGAGCTCTGCAGTATATTGGGCTGGGGTACTGTATATGGGGGATCTCTGCTGTATATAGGGCTGGTGTACTGTATATGGGGCTGTGGTACTGTATATGGGGCTGGGGTACTGTATATGGGAGAGCTCTGCTGTATATGAGGCTGGGATACTGTATATGGGGGGCTCTGCTGTATATAGGGCTGGGGTGTTGTATATAGGGGAGCTCTGCTGAATATGGGGCTGGGGTACTGTATATGGGGGAGCTCTGCTGTATATGGGGCTGGGGTACAGTATATAGGGGAGGTCTGCTGTATATGTGGCTGGGTTGCTGTATATGGGGCTGGGGTACTGTATATGGGGGGGCTCTGCTGTATATTTAGCTGGGGTACTGTATATGGGGGAGCTCTGCTGTATAAGGGGCTTGGTTGCTGTAAATGGGTCTGGAGTACTGTATATGGGGGAGCTCTGCTGCATATAGGGCTTGGGTACTGTATATGGGGAGCTCTGCTGTATATAGGGCTGGGGTACTGTATATGGGGGGGCTCTGCTGTATATGGGACTGGATTGCTGTATATGGGGGAGTTCTGCTGTATATGGGGCTGGGGTAATGTATATGGGGGAGCTGTATATGGGGAGCTCTGCTGAATATGGGGGTGCTGTATATGGGGCTGGGTTGCTGTATATAGGACTGGGGTACTGTATATGGGGGGCTCTGCTGTATATGGAGCTGGGGTACTGTATATGGGGGCTCTGCTGTATATGGGGCTTAAGTGCTGTATATGGGGGTGCTGTATATGGGGAGCTCTGCTGTATATGGGGGAGCTGTATATGGGATAGCTCTGGATATGTGGGGCTCTGCTGTATAAGGGAGGGGGGCTATGCTGTATGTGGGGGTGCTGTATATGGGGCAGGGGTGCTGTATATGGGGGGGCTCTGCTGTATGTGGGGGTGCTGTATATGGGGCAGAGGTGCTGTATATGGGGGGGTTCTTCTGTATATGGAGGGCTCTGCTGTATATCGGGGGGCTCTGCTGTATGCGGGGCTGGTGTGCTGTGCTGTATATGGGGTTGCTGAGCTGTATATGGGGGTTCTGTGCCGTATATGGGGGTGCTATGTCATATATGGTGGTGTTGTATATGGGGGTACTGTGCTGTTTATTGGGGTGCTGTATTGTATATTGGGCTTCTGTGCTGTATATGGGAGTACTGTGCAGTTTATGGGGGTGCTGTTCTATTTATGAGGCAGCTGTGCTGTATATTGGGGTGCTTCAAATGGGGGTACTGTGCTGTTTACAGGGGGTGCTGTATATGGGGCTTCTGTGCTGTATATGGGTGGTGCTATATATGGGGTGCTATGTTGTACATGGGGGTGCTGTATGGTATATGGTTGGCTATGGGGTGCATTATACTATATGGAGGACTATGGGGGATGCATTATAGTATTTGGAGGTCTATGCATGGTGCATTATATTCTATGGAGGGCTATGGCGGTGCTTTATAATATTAGTAGGTTTATGGGGTGCATTGTAATATATGGAGGACTATGGGGGTGCATTATAATATATGGAAAATTATGGGGTGCATAGTCTATGGGGGTGCATTATAATATATGGAGGGCTATGGGGGTGTGTATATTATAATATATGGAGCCAATTATAATATATGGAATTCATTACAATATTTGGAGGGCTCTGTGGGGGCAGGGTAATACTTGCAGAACTATGATGGAGCCTTTATACTTTATGAGGGGCTATTTGAGGGCTGTGTTGGGGTCTATTATACAGGGTGAAGAGGTTTAGGGACCATTATACTATATGGAGGGCTGTGAGGGGTCACAGTTGGGGATCATACTGTGCCAGAGTAGTTGAGGGGTACTGTATGGTACATGTGGAGGGTCCTGTGGAGGAATTCACTGTGGGGGAATCATAGTGTTTGGGGGACACTTTTGGTGGCATCATACTTTATGGGGGCAATGAAAGATCAATTCTCCCGCCGGTTGGTCTTCACTTGTCCTCCCTCCTGCTCCCACATTGGGGGATGATGGGTGTGGCAGATGGATGATGTGGGCTGCAGGGGGAGATTGGGGGATGTTGGGTGCAGCAGATGGATGATGGGGGCTGCTGGGGACATGGGGGGATGATGGAGGCTGCAGAAGAATGATGGGGACATTGGGGTATGATGGGGGCTGCAGAAGGATGATGGAAGCTGCAGGCAGATATTGGGGTATGATGGGGGCTGCAGATGGATGTTGGGGATATTGGGAGATGATGGAGGCTACAGAAGGCTGATGGAGGCTGCAATGGGATATTGGGAGATGATGGGGCTGCAGAAGGATGATAGAGGCTGCAGGGGGACGTTGGGGATGATGGGGGCTGCAGATGGATGAGGGATGACAGTTTGGTTATGCTAGTCTGTGATGACAATTACTATACAGTATGTAATAAATGTTCATTTTTTTGTTCATCAATAAATGTGAATTCTTCATGGAGGTACGACGTCCCCTGAACATAAGACATCGCGCTTCTTTGGGGACAAAAATGAATATAAGACGGTGCCTTATTTTCAGGGAAACAGGGTATTAGCTCCAGACAGCCCTGTATGCGGCGCTTGTGATTGGCTAAGTGTTTCAGGAGGAGGCGTGGTCTGTTGGGGAAGACGTGCCATTTTACCAGCTTAGTGCAGTGGCGGCTTGTTGATGCTCAGACTGCAGGTCGTTGTATGTGTGGACGGTGCCGCATGGTGACATGTCTGACTAGTCAGGCAGTGATCACATTGGAGCTGCCCAGAGGTTTGTCGGTGTGTGCCATAGATAATAGGTGGCAATCAGTGCTGCCTGCTGTGCTATAAGGCTGCAGCCACCATTGTGTGACTGTAGCTTGTGCCAAGCTGCCATTGCCATTAATGATCCTTATTCTGGATTCTTCTATGTGATTCTTGCATGTGCATGTGATGGTGCTGACGTCCTTGTGTTTGGAGGGGGGGGGGCGCCATATAGGTCTTCCTACACCGATTTGTTGCTCTCCACAAGGAGAAGTTTTTTAGTTCAATAAAGTTTGTCATTTTCTGATAGGTCTGGGGGACTAGCTATTCTCCTCATGGAGAGGAATCTGCCTGATGGGATAATGAGAACTGATGAGGAGACTTATAGCCGCAATGCTCCTCTGGGAAATATGCAAATTGTCACTTCAGTGAGGAGGTGAGAAGCTCTTATGCCACCCCAATCCTCAAAGTCATAAAGAGTCGATTAACAAGCCTTTCAGTAGGATTTAGGATTTGTGCCAGATCAGAACCCCAAAGTCATAGTAAAAGGCTTGTTAAAGAGTGGATTACGACTAAGGATGGCTGCCCTTATTGGGGGACATTAGAGTTTCCCTTCCTCACTGAAGTGACCATTGTCATTTTCTGATTTTTCGGGTGTTTTGTGATTGTTACCTTCCAATATCACCTTTTGGTTTTTAGGATTGTCTGCTCCATTCTCTTGAAATCTGAGGGGACCTTTGTGTAGGATTGAGGCTCGATAGTGAGGTCATAGGGTCCCAAATGTGGATTTAGAAGACTTTTATCAGTTCAAGTTTGGTTGTAAACCTGATCAACACCTGTTATACAAAACCTCTAACCCAGGGATGATGGTAGACTTTCTAGGAGAGTTTTGAGTCTTATCTTCAAGAAAATGAAGGAGCTTCTCACACATGGTGATTTGTTGTAGTAATTGCCAAGACAAGGTGAGCTGCAGACAACACTCCAGATTCTTCTACAACCCGCTCCTTCCACCGAGGTCAGCAAAGAAATAAATCTATAACCGGCAACAGGTAATGGAACATGGAAAGGGAAGGGGAGTGGTCAAAAAGCACTGCACCTGAGATTTGAACAACAAGGAACAACCAGCAAGGACAGAGTCCTTAACCCTTGCTGCACCAAAAGAAAGCAAAAAATGTTTAAAACCCATAATCTCACAAGGCAATATGAGACTTAGGCGGCCGTCACACGCATCAATATCGATAGTGATATTGCTAGCGATCACGTGCACGCGCGATCGCTAACAATATCGCTCACATCGCTGGTGAGCTGTCACACAGACAGACTCACCAGCGATGTGGACCAGCAAGATGGCTGGTAACTATGGTACACATCGGGTTACAAGGCGCCGCGCGGCGCTTAGTAACCCGACGTTTACCATAGATACCATCTCCCAGCATAGGCTCTGCCGCTGGGAGATGGATCATTGCGGTGTCACACACCACGATGATGCAGATTGATCAAGCGTTTATCGCTTGATATGAGCTCCGGCTCACCAATCTGCGATGTAACGATCAAGCGATTTTACAGTGTAAAATCGCTTGATTGCACGCAGCGATGCACAAACGATATCGCTTAAGCGATATCCTGCATTAAATTGAAGCGTGTGACGGCCGCCTTAGATCGCAAACCTGTCACACATCTCCCAAGGACAGGAGACCCTCGTCACGGTATGTGTGTGGTGTGTATATGTGTGTGTATGTTTGAGGTTTGTGTATGTATATTCGTGTGTGAAATAAGTAATCTTATGTATTGTAATGTATGTATATATATACTGTATATATTGTTATTAATTATTTGTTAATTTATTGTCATTTACAGTGTTTTTTCTTTTTCTCTCTACTTACACAATGCATTCAGGATATTTGTTTTTTTTTTTTAATTTTTTTACTTAGTTCAAAGAAATTTTTAACCGAGACATTTACCATCTCTCGGATTTCTTTACCGTACGATGTAACTTTTCAAGATAAAAAAACACAAAAACATTCTGACTGCATTAAAGTTTTGCTCTAAACTATCTTCGATAGAAATCCAGGGGTGAAATATTGGTCACCCCTGAAATAGGCAGCCCCTAATGTCACATAATAGTAAGGTCCCTCATCACTCCACCCTGAGGGTTAGATATACTGAGCAGCCAGGGGGAACATTTCTATGAGGTCAAGGAGGATTACAGACAACGGGATGGGGGACAGTTTGTATTTTGTTCTTGCTGTCAGGTAAGAACCATCTTAGGATCCCTGACACTTTGCTATAGCATCAGATGCTGTAGACAGGTAACAGTGACATCTTGTAACCACCATGTACGGAAAATGTGCAAATAATCCTAGTGTAAGATAGATAGATAGATAGATAGATAGATAGATAGATAGATAGATAGATAGATAGATAGATAGATAGATAGATAGATAGTGTGGTGCAGTAAAAGGTGTAGTGCTGGATGAAAGGTATATTATTTCTCCCAGCATGGTCATGGCCACCATTAGACCCTTACAGGTCTTAATCATTAAGGGGCCCAACCAATCATTGGAGGGGGCGTGGCTATCTGAACAGGCGTAGGGGGGCCCGGGCGAGCAAGCAGGGGCCGTGGCTGTTGGAGCAAGGAGGCCCCCAACCCCTGCCAGCACGGTGACTGAGGCTGTGTGTGGACACCAATTTGAACTACATTTCCCAGAATCCCCGCCTGTGCAGTGGAATCATGGAGTTGTAGTGCAGTGACAGCTGCTGTGGGCTTTGTGTCATCAGTGCCACGTCTCACCACTAGAGAAAGTGTAGCTCTGTCCCCGCACACACGGGTGCCACTTCCGCTTCCGGTGAGTTGGTTGTTGTTGTTGGTCCGGTGTGTACCAGCTCCTGTGTTCCCCCATGGACCTCTGCACAGCTCCCCCGCCCTGAAGCCGACATGATGTCCCTGCTGTCTCGGTTGCTGAACTGATTCTGCTCTCTGTTCTGGAAGGAGGAGATGGGGTTCATGCTGGTCGGGCTGCAGCACTCCAGGAAGACCACCTTGGTCAATGTCATAGTGGGGAGGAGGCCTCGGTGTGCGGGGGGACTACAAGTCCCAGCAATGTATGGCGCCTATACCCCGGCCAAAATGTCCTGGGGTGAACAGGGGAGGCCAAGTTCTGACATTTAAAAGAGGGGCTTCATGCCCTGTCACAAGAACAGGGGGGCCCAGGCTGTGTTATTTGAACAGGGGATCCCCAGGTCCCTGTCACCTGAACATGGGGGACCCAGGTCCCTGTTACCTGAACAGGGGGGCCCCAGGCCGAGTCACCTGAACAGGGGGGCCCCAGGTGATGGCATCTAAAAGGGGGCCCCAGGTCCCTGTCACCTGAACAGAGGGACCCCAGGCCGTGTCACCTGAACAGGAGGGCCCCAAGCTGTGTCACCTGAACAGTGGGGTCCCAGGTGGTGGCATCTAAAAGGGGGCCCCAGGTCCCTGTCACCTAAACAGGGGGGCTGCAGGTCCCTGTCACTTGAACAGGGGGGGGGGCACAGGTCCCTGTCACCTGAATAGGGGATCCCCAGGTCCCTGTCACCTAAACAGGGGGGGCCCAGGTGGTGGCATCTAACAGGGGGCCTCAAGTGCTGATGACTCACCGCGGCCGGCTGACTCCGGTTTAGACAGGCGATTCTTCTCCTTCCTTGTCACGGGTGGACCGCGCCTGCCGGTAGTGGGGCCCGGTGTAGTGCAGATCAAAAGTGAAGACGTTTTGGGCGGGAACAGATTAAAGGGGTTTTAATTTGTTTTCTTCGTGACGCCACCTATGAGTAGTTCGGTAAGGGCTACCGACGCTGCAGAACCCCGGGGGATGGACAGCAGCAAGATGTTACGCTCCCCACAGGCTGAGCGGTGATCCCCGGGGGCTGGAGCTGCTCAAGATGTTGTGCGGCAGCTGCGGTTACCTTCTAGTTAATGACGGACAGTTCATAAGGAATCACGGACACAGACAGTCTCTATAACGGTCTTTACTGTAACCAGCAGGCAATACATGGTATACAGTGGTTGAGTAGTAGACCGGGTGGACTCAGCAGTGATGGTGTCCCTTAGAAATCCGTAGTGCTCCTCCATTCTAGCTAAGTGGTTACCAACGTCGCCCAGGAATACCAGATCGGGTACGGGGAGGCTGCATCAATGCCCTATCCATGCTGTACGTTCTGGATGTTTTGGGGAGCCTTGGGTCCCTCAGTGGGTACACCGCTGGTTAGACGACTGGAAATTGGCTGTTGGTGGGGTGCTCCTATAAAGCTGATCCTCCACTCTTCTGGTTCGCGTAGCAGAGGTGAACTGCTGCCAGCTTCGGTACCAGTGAACCGGCTGTGAGTTGTGGGCACGGGAGTCTTTTGGGAACCCGTGTAGAAATGCCCAATCCCGGTGGTTAAGGCCTCAGGTGCTGACACCCGACCGGTGACGGCCCAGGGGCCCGCACGGGGTGCGGAGCCCCCGCTCCTCTCCAAGTTCTAGTCTGCTCTCCTCAGGTTCTAGACTTCTTCCTTCTCTCCTGTCTAGACTATTGTGTGTTCTCCTGCACTACCCTAGCACTCCGCCCACCAGGACCTAGGATTGGCCCTCTGTTCTAGGTGATGCATGCTGGGTTGGATTTCTAAATTAACCAGGTCATTGCTGAGTCAGAGAATATTGCGGCTGCATTTGTGGCTGCAATACCCTCCTGTGACGCACTCGTTGCGGGGCGCCACACTCCCCCTTGGTTGAATACGCTTGTCCCCAAGCATCTCACTACTCACATTACAGAGGTTTTTACATTTTATAACAGGTAATACACTTTTATTAATGACAGGTCATATATGCATAAAAGTGAGGTAGATAAACAGGTTAACACATTGCGCGGACCCGGCGGGCGGTCGGCTGTCCTTAGAATAAAAGTTCAGGCTGTAGCCGCCAAGTCGCGGTGTTACGGTGCAAACAAGAAGAAGTCTCGTTTAATAGCAAAGTTCAAACAACAACAGTCACTTATGGAGGGCAGTGTTCCGGACCCGTATAGCGAACCACCCATCACGGCATATATGGCGCTCATAGGTTACTATGTCCCCTCTATACAAGTCTCGGCTTGGATGGCCTCGCGGTAGGTGCGATTCCACATCACGGCGCCCCACAAACACTTCAGTACTCACACCCTCCTCCCTTACGAATCCCCACCCGGTGGACAAGTTAAATGTGCTTACCCACCCGGTTTTACGGAATTGTTCAGGTAATGGAGATTGGCGGCGGGCCTCGGCACGAGCCTGCATGTTGGCTTGCAGTCGAGTGTGCCACTCGTCTCTCCGGATACGACGTACCTCTTCGTCGGAGTGATGTGGCGTGTGGATAAAGTCACTACGGCGTGCTGGTTGTTGAACCGCTCGAGCTTGGTGGGCAGTCTGGAGTGGAGCCCGGTTCAACGGAACCGGAGAAGATACGGTTGCGGCGGCACCCGACCAGTGCACCCGAGCTGATCGCCCGGCAGAAGGGTTCCGTGTGTCTCCCCAGGCGAACCCGGTGTAGAGATCCTCAGCTGGACTGTAGGTCTCCTCGTCATCCTCCTCGACCTCCTCGATGACTACGTCGGGCTGCTCGGCTGGCGAAGACGATGGGATGGAATCCTCTGGATCGGTGGGTGGCTGTGCGGCAAAGTTCTCCTCGGGGTCGTTGTGCAGGACTTCCAGGCTGCCTGCCTCTTCTTCTGTAGCAGCAGGAAGTGGTGTTTCAATCCCGGTCACCAGGTAGGCCTCTGTAGTTGCAGAGGAGGCCTCCGGTTCAAGGGAGAAACAGGCGACAGTCTCGGTAGTGTGGAAACCAGTCGCGGGTTCCGCAGGTGGAACCAGGTAGAGGTCGGCTTCTTCGTGGGAGCGTATTGGAAGCTCCGGCTCTGGAACGGGATCGGCTGCGGTATCGTCCGCTGGAACGGGTCGAGCTGTGGTCCTCACTGGAATAACACAGTCTATGGGCTCCGGTGACGAAGCAGGACAGGTGGTGGGCGACGGTGAGGCTGTTGAGAAGCTAGCGAAGTCGTCTGGGCTTGGAGAAGCTGTACCCGGTCGGCTCTGCTGCATCGCATGATGGAGTCTTCTGCCTAGGGTCGTGCTCCAGCTGCGAATCGTCCATTCCACAGTCTCAAGTAGTCGCACCCGGAGGTCTTGTAGAGCCTCTAGCCAGAAGTCGGGGCTGCCGTCTATAGTAAGGGCAGGATCCGGATCCGGTTGGCCTATGGCTGCTCTAGCCTCCGCCTCGACCTCCCGCATTAGGTCTTGGAGTCTCGTGCTGGCCATTCTCTTCTTGGAGGGAAACCACACCCGTTCAACCGGTAAGACGTTCTGGTAGAGCTGGTGAAGAAGGTCTTCTCTCTCTGTCGGTGTGTCTATATATGACACTCCCATTTCCTCTGGGCTTTCATAGTCCAATCGTGGGAAAAGTCTTTGGGGTCCGCCCCCATGGTTGATTCGAGCAATCAGGGCGGACAAAGAGTTTGGCGCCTTTTGTCTTTAGCCCTCCCACAATGAGGGGGGGGTTGACTCACTCCTGGGCTTCACGTGGCGGCTTCTTGTGGCGGGAACGCCATCTTGGGCGCCATCTTGACCCAATGGTGTAAAGGCGGGAAAGTTCTTTTAGGGACGAACAAAGTCCAATTGTAGACAATAAAGTCCAGTTTAAGCACAATATACCCGTTGGGTAACGGGCCTGCTCGTATCCTGTTCGTGACGCCATTTTCTGACTCACCGCGGCCGGCTGACTCCGGTTTAGACAGGCGATTCTTCTCCTTCCTTGTCACGGGTGGACCGCGCCTGCCGGTAGTGGGGCCCGGTGTAGTGCAGATCAAAAGTGAAGACGTCTTGCGGGAACAGATTAAAGGGGTTTTAATTTGTTTTCTTCGTGACGCCACCTATGAGTAGTTCGGTAAGGGCTACCGACGCTGCGGAACCCCCGGGGGATGGACAGCAGCAAGATGTTACGCTCTCCACAGGCTGAGCGGTGATCCCCGGGGGCTGGAGCTGCTCAAGATGTTGTGCGGCAGCTGCGGTTACCTTCTAGTTAATGACGGACAGTTCATAAGGAATCACGGACACAGACAGTCTCTATAACGGTCTTTACTGTAACCAGCAGGCAATACATGGTATACAGTGGTTGAGTAGTAGACCGGGTGGACTCAGCAGTGATGGTGTCCCTTAGAAATCCGTAGTGCTCCTCCATTCTAGCTAAGTGGTTACCAACGTCGCCCAGGAATACCAGATCGGGTACGGGGAGGCTGCTTCAATGCCCTATCCATGCTGTACGTTCTGGATGTTTTGGGGAGCCTTGGGTCCCTCAGTGGGTACACCGCTGTTTAGACGACTGGAAATTGGCTGTTGGTGGGGTGCTCCTATAAAGCTGATCCTCCACTCTTCTGGTTCGCGTAGCAGAGGTGAACTGCTGCCAGCTTCGGTACCAGTGAACCGGCTGTGAGTTGTGGGCACGGGAGTCTTTTGGGAACCCGTGTAGAAATGCCCAATCCCGGTGGTTAAGGCCTCAGGTGCTGACACCCGACCGGTGACGGCCCAGGGGCCCGCATGGGGTGCGGAGCCCCCGCTCCTCTCCAAGTTCTAGTCTGCTCTCCTCAGGTTCTAGACTTCTTCCTTCTCTCCTGTCTAGACTATTGTGTGTTCTCCTGCACTACCCTAGCACTCCGCCCACCAGGACCTAGGATTGGCCCTCTGTTCTAGGTGATGCATGCTGGGTTGGATTTCTAAATTAACCAGGTCATTGCTGAGTCAGAGAATATTGCGGCTGCATTTGTGGCTGCAATACCCTCCTGTGACGCACTAGTTGCGGGGCGCCACACTGACACCTAAATAGGGGGGCCCCAGATCCCAGTGTGAACAGGGGGGCCTCAAGCACTGGCACCTGAACAGGAGGGCACCAGGTCCTGGTGTGAACTGGGAGGCACCAAGTACTGGCATGTAAAAGGGGGGGCCCTGGTCACAGCCCAAAAATAGGGGGCTCCAGGTCCTGCCCTAAAAGAGGACAGCCACATGTGAACATTCTGATATATAAGTGACTACAAGTCTCAGCGTGTAATGGACCTCTTTGTTTCTCATGCAGTCATAGACTCTCTTTGTCCGTCTCTGACTGTCTGTCTGTCTGTCTCTCTGTCTGTCTGTCTCTGTCCGTCTCTCTCTCTGTCCATCTCTCTCTGTCTCTCTCTCTGTCCGTCTCTCTCTCTGTCCGTCTCTATCTCTCTCTCTGTCCGTCTCTCTCTGTCTCTCTTTCTCTGTCTGTCTCTCTTTCTCTGTCTCTCTCTGTGTCTGTCTCTCAAATTCAAATTCAAATTAGCTTTATTGGCAGGACTAAGTACACATCAGCATTGCCAAAGCAAATGGTAAAAATAGGGGGACGGGGGTAGGGAGTGGGGAGTAGGTAGGAATATAGAGGACCAGGATATACTGTATCAAGATCCTTTTAGAGAGTAGGGACATGTCCAGGGTGGGGTAGGTAATTCCATGGCATATCAAGCTCTTATTTGAGGTATAGGTACATGTCCAGGGTGGGGTATAGAATTTCATGACATATCAGTCTCCTCTTAGTCTGTGGCAGGCACTGACATATTGCGCTGCTATGGCCATTGCACTTTCCTCTTCCCCAGTAGTATTCGCAGATTTTCTTCCTCCTCCATGGAGGTGAAATCTGGGAGGAGATCGGACAGTCTCTTGAAGTGAGTGTCCGTCACTGCGGAGTATTTAGGACACCTTAGCAAGAAGTGGGCCTCATCCTCCACGTCCTCCAGGGGGCACTGCTGGCACAGTCTGCTCTCTTGGGGCTTGTAGTTCTGTCGCTGCCGCCCGGATTCGATGAATAGGCTGTGGGCGCTCAGTCTGTACCGGCTCAGGATCTGACACTCTTTGGGGTTTTCCAGTTTCTCTAGATATGGGGCCAGTTTGTACTCCCTCTGTAGGTTCTGGTATATCGTCAGTTTCTGTGATTTGTTTATATCGTTCCTCTAAATGCTGACTTTGTGTACCTGTGATCTCTCTGTCTGTCTCTCTCTCTAACCGTCTCTCTCTCTCTGTCCGTCTCTCTTTCTCTGTCCGTCTGTCTCTTTCTCTGTCCGTCTCTCTCTCTCGCTTTGTCTGTCTCTGTCTGTCTCTGTGTCTCTCTGTGTCTGCCTCTACACTGCACTATACTCTATATACAGGTCTACACTACATGGTATATTTGTGTATCTATATACTATATGTATATAGTGTGGACCTGTATATACAGTAGAGTGCTGTCTGTGTATACAAGATATGCAGCCGGCAGTCTCTGTATACGGCCAGCAGTCTCTGTGTATACATCCTGCCCAGTCTCCAATGTGTATCCCGCAGCTGTTACTAATGTGCATATGACCCACAGCAGTCTCTAATGTGCATACGTCTCACATCAGCCTCTAATGTGCATTTGTCTCACAGCCGTCTCCATTGTGCATTTTTCCCGCAAGCATATCCATTGTGCATTTGTCTCACAGCCATCTCTATTGTGTACAGCCAGCAGCAGTCTCTATTGTGTATCCTCTACTGTGTGTATAGCCAGCAGCCATCTCCATTGTCTATGCGGCTGGACCTGCAGCCATCTCCATTGTCTATACCACCAGCAGCAGTTTTTATTATGTATTCTCTATTATGTACGGCCAGCAGCAGTCTCTATTGTGTATACGGCCTGCAGCCATCAGTTGTGTATACAGCTAGCAGCTGTCTCTATTGTGTATTCTCTATTGTATATACAGGCTCAGCTATTGTGTATTCAGCCCACAACTGTGTGTATGTAATATATAATAGAGAGAAAGTGTAAAAAAAAGGAAATATTTCTATTTTTTGTGCTGTTTTTTTTTACTCTGTTGTAAAGAACAATCTGGATTGCTGGTTGGGAAAGCTCTGCACATAAATTGAAGTAATTTTTGGTGCTGCTCTAATTTTTCATTATAAATATAATATATGTTTGGGCAGAGGTGAAGCATGGGTGTAGGCGGAGCATGGGTGGAGGTGGAGCATGGGTGGAGGCTGGGCGGAGTCTTAGGGGGCCTCAAAATTTTGGCAGTAAGGAGCCCCAAAATTCCTAGTGGCAGCCCTGAGCATGGTAAAATGTAGCCTGGATTTTCCCTGAAGGCCACATTGCATATAGCGATATTCCGGCGAACCCACCAACGTAGCCGGGATTGCTGGAACATCGCTATGTGATCGCTGGTGAGCATTGACACTGGACGATCAACTTACCGTTACTGTGTTCCCCGACGGTCGCTGGGATGGCTCACTGTCCCGGGCGCAGCAGCAGCATGGGAATAGTTGTTTGCTGGCCCTGTCACACATGCTGACGCATGCTGGGCAGTGGGAGACCAGCGATGGAAAAATGGTCCCGGCCATTCCGTAACAATCAGCGATCAGCGATCTGATCTGCTACTGTCTAGCCCCAGGCTCCGGGGTACTTGGATATCAGGCGGCAAGGGTTAAGTGTGTCACGGGGAATGGTGGCCGCGCCTGATCCCGTGTCCTGGGGGACTATTCTTTTAAAAAGGGGGATATTTACAAGGGATTATGTACAAGTTTTTGTCGTGACGCCACCTGCAGTTTCTGGTGATTTGCACCAGCGCCGCTACAGTCCGCCAGAGGTCGGTGGTATCGTGGCTGGGATGGTGTAGTCCTCTGCAGGAAGGACTGGGACCTCCGGGGCAGTATTCCTGTGAAAGAACAAGTTCATGCAAAAGAAGATGCAGCAGAGTCAAATTCACTTCACTCCGGGTATTTTACTGGAAACTTTAGCAGCAATGGTTACAGTTCCCAGTTCAGTAAGATGTTATAATGACCGGTAGCTAACAGGTGGCTGCAAGCGGATCCCAGGTAGTATGATGGAACCCTTAGTGTGTGCCTTCTTTCCCGTCTATTCGTTTCCTGCTTCCCAGTAGTGGTGAAGTCTGGTCCCATAAAGCGAACCGTTGGGTTACTCTCTGTTGGCTGACCCCCGAACCATCAAGCAGTGCCTGGTACCCTCTTCTTGTCACTTAAGAGCCTGGGAGCAATATATACTCCCCAGGTCTTCGGATTTTCTGTGGTCCTTGGAGGATCCCACAGGTGCGGGTTCCAGTGCCCGGTGAGCTGACAAGGATGAACCTCCTCAAGTCCTTTCTAACTCCCTTTCAGGGTGTCTGCGTCTGGGAAAGCTTTCCTTCTTCCTGGTCCTTCAGCCGAGGGACCTCCTTGTTCCCTCAGGCTCACTGCCTGAACTCTCCAACTCCAACCCTCACTCCAACAACTCCGTACTCCTCCTACTCTTCCCCTGGAAGTCGTTTTTATTCCCTCCCGGGTACCTCCCACTGTGTGATCTAGTGTGGGAGTGCTGTTGCATGGGTTCCACCCACCATACTAGAATCCCCCTGCAGCTGGAGTATCTGCACCTCTTTTACGGGTGAAGTACACCTCTCTGACGCCTGCATAGCGGGGCATCACACCACATGTCACATGCAGCGACTTTGCTGGCGAGGTCGTTGCAACGTCACAAAACCAGTGACGTTGCGGCGATATCGTTAACGATATCACTTCTTGTATCGGGGCCTTAAGTCTCCTGGTTTTTAGGTCAACAATGGTTGTACACAGCTGCAGCAATCAAGCCTGCATAAGCCAGTTAGTAGGGGAATCTCAGTGTGTGAGGAGATAGGCTGGACTAAAGGGCATATAACATGCAATGATATCATTAACGATATTGTTGGAACGTCACCGGTTTTGTGACGTTGCAGCGACCTCGTAGCAACGCTGCTGCGTGTCACATGTACCAACGACCAGCGATCAGCTCGCTGATCGATGAGCGTTGACAAATGGCCAGGACCATTTTTCCATCGTTGGTCTCCTGCTGGGCGGCCAGCATCAGTGTGTGTGACAGCGGGAGACCAACGATCAACAACCTCCTGGCTGATGCTCAGCGCCGCACAGTACACGCTGGTACATGGTAACTAGGGTAAACATCGGGTAACTAAGTGCAGCGCTATGCTTAGTTACCTGCTGTTTACCCTAGTTATCAGCGTTCTCGCTGGTGAGTCTGCCTGTGTGACAGCTCACCAGCGATCATATAGCGATGTTCCAGCGATCCCGATCATTGGTCGGATCGCTGGGACATTGCAGCGTGTAACCCGGCCTTAAGTCTGAATGTGCAGTGTTGTGTGGATATACATGCTGCAAAGGACTGTGAAAAAAACTCAAAGCAACCATGTGAATGGCACCTGTGGCCTGCATCTAATCACATCGCTAGTGGTGACCATGCAGCCGCTGAGTTAAGCCCGTCCTGTGCAAAGGTGAGTCTGAAGGCCACTTCACACACACAGATATCTGAGTCCAATATCTGAACAGATCTCTGGTTGCAGTGAAATCATGGATACATTGTTCCATTTTGTGGCTGTGTACAACATGGAGCAATGTATCCATGATTTCACTGCAACCAGAGATCTGTTCAGATATTGGACTCATATATCTGTGTGTGTGAAGTGGCCTTAAAACCAGTGGTTTGACAAGGTGGAGTACATTGATGTTGTTTTTTTTCCTTTTCCGCCACCTGCTATGTTAAAGTGTAAGGCTACCTTCACATTTGCGGACCCCTCCGCACCGCAAGCTCCTATGTTTATAATAGGAGCGCATGGTGCTGCGCTTGACTGCGCATGACCGTGCGCACCCATCCACTGCCGTATGAGATCTGTGCGCAGGTGGATGCCTGCGCACAAATCACCCAGTCTCATCTGCACCAGAAATGCAACATTTTGCGTCCCTGGTGCGGACGAGAGTGTGTGATTTGTGCGCAGGCATACGCACAGATCACATATAGCAGTGAATGGGTGCGCACGGTCATGCGCAGTCAAGCGCAGCACCGTGCGCTCCCATTATAAACATAGGAGCTTGCGGTGCTGCGGTCACATTGTAGCGTTCTGCGGAGGGGTCCGCAAATGTGAAGGTAGCTTAAATAAAACACAGAAGTTTGGACTTCACGGCTATGTGTTGCTTCATTACAGTGTCCCTGCCTTCCAGAGTAAGGCCCTGCAATATATATATTTATATAGTTGTGGCCAAAAGTATTGACACCCCTGCAATTCTGTCAGATAATACTCAGTTTCTTCCGGAAAATGATTGCAATCACAAATTCTTTGGTATTATTATCTTCATTTATTTTGTCTTCAGTGAAAAAACACAAAAAGAATTGTCCTAAAGCCAAATTGGATATAATTCCACACCAAACATAAAAAAGGGGGTGGACAAAAGCATTGGCACTGTTAGAAAAATCATGTGATGCTTCTCTAATTTGTGTAATTAACAGCACCTGTAACTTACCTGTGGCACCTAACAGGTGTTGGCAATAACTAAATCACACTTGCAGCCAGTTGACATGGATTAAAGTTGACTCAACCTCTGTCCTGTGTCCTTGTGTGTACCCATTGAGCATGGAGAAAAGAAAGAAGACCAAAGAACTGTCTGAGGACTGGAGAAACCAAATTGTGAGGAAGCATGAGCAATCTCAAGGCTACAAGTCCATCTCCAAAGACCGGAATGTTCCTGTGTCTACCATGCACAGTGTCATCAAGAAGTTTAAAGCCCATGGCACTGTGGCTAGCCTCCCTAGATGTGGACGGAAAATAAAAATTGAAGAGATTTCAACGCAAGATTGTGCAGATGGTAGATAAAGAACCTCGACTAACATCCAAACAAGTTCAAGCTGCCCTGCAGTCCGAGGGTACAACAGTGTCAACCCGTACTATCCGTCGGCATCTGAATGAAAAGGGACTGTATGGTAGGATACCCAGGAAGACCCCCACTTCTTATCCCGAGACATAAAAAAGCCAGGCTGGAGTTTGCCAAAACTTACCTGAGAAAGCCTACAACATTTTGGAAGAATGTTCTCTGGTCACATGAGACAAAAGTAGATCTTTTTGGGCAAAGGCATCAACATAGAGTTTACAGGAGAAAAAAAGAGGCATTCAGAGAAAAGAACACGGTCCCTACAGTCAAACATGGCAGAGGTTCCCTGATGTTTTGGGGTTGCTTTGCTGCCTTTAGCACTGGACTGCTTGACCGTGTGCATGGCATTATGAAGTCTAAAGACTACCAACAAATTTTGCAGCATAATGTAGGACCCATTGTGAGAAAGCTGGGTCTCCCTCAGAGGTCATGGGTCTTCCAGCAGGATAATGACCCAAAACACACATCAAAAAGCACTAGAAAATGGTTTGAGAGAAAGCACTGGAGAATTCTAAGGTGGCCAGCAATGAGTCCAGACCTGAATCCCATAGAACACCTGTGGAGAGATCTAAAAATGGCAGTTTGGAGAAGGCACCCTTCAAATATCAGGGACCTGGAGCAGTTTGCCACAGAAGAATGGTCTAAAATTCCAGCAGAGCATTGTAAGAAACTCATTGATGGTTACTGGAAGCGGTTGATCGCAGTTATTTTGGCTAAAGGTTGTGCAACCAAGTATTAGGCTGAGGGTGCCAATACTTTTGTCCGGCCCATTTTTGAAGTTTTGTGTGAAATGATCACCCATCACGAGATCACCCATCTCCCATGCTACCGTTAGCAAACTGCTTGCCAAATTTCGTGAAACAGGTTCAGTGTTGGATTTGCAAAAAAGTGGACGCATGAAAACTGTCACTAATGAAGAAACATCAGTGTCTGTCCTAGCTTCATTCAGCAAGAGCCCACAGCGTAGCACTCGCCGCATGTCACTGGAGAGCGGCATCAGTCCAACATCCCTTCCGCAGATATTAGCTACATCCCTCCAAGACTGGTGGAACACAAAACGTGATGGTATGGTGTGGTGTATGGGTTACTAAGATAGTGGGGCCATTCTTCTACAATGGAAACCTCAATGCCACTGGATATCTGAAATTGCTACATGATGATGTGTTGCCCGCTTTATGCACTGAAGATGGCACATTCCCTGAGTTTTTCCCACAAGATGGTGCAACCACCACATTATGGGTGTCAGATCCGAGCATTACTACATGAACAGTTTCCTGGAAAGTGGATTGTTCGTTGTGGGCCAGTGAATGGACACCAAGGTCTCCTGATCTGCCCCTTAGACTTTTATTTATGGGGTCATCTAAAGGCAATTGTCTATGCTGTGAAGATACGAGATGTGCAGCATCTGAAACAACGGATACTGGAAGTCTGTGCTAGCATTTCTTCTGTGGTGTTGCTATCAGTGTGTCCAGAGTGGGAGAAGAGGGTTGCATTGACAATCCAACACAATGGGCAGCACTTTGAACATATTTTGTAAGTGGTCATAAACTTGTAATTCACTCAGGAAAGCATAAAGTTACGCTAAAACCAAGCACATCATTGTTTTTCTTTTGAAATCTTCAATAAGTTTGATGTGTCACATGACCCTCCTCCCTTTGAAAAATATTAAGTTGGATCGAAAATAGCCGACTCCAAAATGGCCGCCGTGGTCAACGCCCATCTGGTAAAGTTTCACCCCTCCCATATACTAATGTGCCACAAACAGGAAGTTGATATCACCAACAATTCCCATTTTATTTAAGTGCATCCTTATAATTGGCCCACCCTAGGGGGCCTCAGCACTGCACAGACTGATCGCTTGTGTTATGTACAGAGGCTTCAGGACAAATGATCACTTTCTGCCGGTGATGATATTCGGGCATCGCTGGGAGGAGGTGAGTCAGGACAGTATCTGGGGTCATCAGCCGACCACGCATTGTCATGGCAACACATCGAGGCCGCGTGATCACATCAGAGGGCCACCCATGCTGGAGGGGAACAGCGCAACCACTGCTGCAGTGCTTTAGAATGCACTATGCGATCTAAAGGGTTAACGCTGTGAGCTGCACATGTTGGCTGATCAGATCAGCTATCATGTGCAGGGAATGGGGCGAGCTCAGTGCATGAGCTCGCATCAATGGGAGTGAGGCAGCCTATGGCATACATATACACCCTTCATCGTGAAGTGGTTAAATCGGCTGCTCAGTGAATGGCAGTCGTCATCACAGAAAAGGTAATAACGTCCTGATCAGGGGGCGTCCCACACTGGGCAGCAGATTGGGGAGGTTTTATCATGGATGGGGCACTTTTAATCCTGTTTCAAGATGGAGCCAAAAGTTGAGCGAACAACTGACGCTCCATTCATTCTCCATAGGCCACCACATAGCAAATGGATGGACTGGTGGTCAAGCATGAGCAGTGATTAACTCCTTCACGACCAAAGATGTAATAGCATGTCCTTGGTCATTTCCCGCCCCCTAATGTGAGCTCATGGGGAGCTCACATTCTCCTCCCACATCTCAGCTGGTCTCATCAGCTGTGATGTGTAGCTAAGAGCACGGATCGGATAAGAGATCACTGACAGCACGAACCAAAGCACCGCGCCCGGGATCGCGCCGTTCCTCACTGGTATCGGAGGTCTCCTGATGCGATCACGGGAACTCAATGCTTTACCTGGACATCCTGGGGTCCTGTAATGACCTCAGAAGCTGTTCTGATTCACTTCCTGCTGGCGATGACCCAGTGACCTCATCGGCAGGAAGTGACCATTTCCCGTGTCTTCTGATGAGCAGCAACGGACAGTGGATTACTGAGGCCCCCTAGTGGGCTATGTAAAATAAAGTAAAGAAAATTTTTTTTTCCTATTATGTTTAAAAAAAGCACCTAAAATTTCAAATCACCTCCCTTTTGCCCCATTAAAAACGCACATATTTGGTATCATCGCGTTCAGAAACGCCCGGTCTATGAAAATATAAAATCAATCAGATCGGTAAACTGCGTAGAAGAAAAAAGTCCAAACTCCAAAATTACGTTTTTTTCTTGCTGCAACATTGCGATAAAATACAATAACGGGCGATCAAAACATCACATCTACCCAAAAATAGTATCATTAGAAACGTCAGCTCGAGACACAAAAATAAGCCGTCACACAGCCCCAGACTCCGAAAAATGAGAACGCTGCCGGGCGCGGAACATGGCGCTAAGTCACAATTCTTTTACTTTAAAAACTTCTGAATTTTTTTTCACCACTTAGATAACAATAAAAGTAACATGTTTGGTATCTATGAACTCGTACTGACCCGAGGTATCACATCATCACGTCAGTTTTACCATATAGTGACCATGGTGAATAAAAAAACTAAGAAAAAGTGTAATTGCACTTTTTGGGAATTTCATCGCACTTGGAACATTTTTCCTGCTTTTCAGTACACTATATGCTAAAATAAATTATTTTGTTCAAAAGTACAACTCGTCCCGCAAAACGCAAGCCCCCATATGTCTATATTGACAGCAAAATAAAAAAGTTATGGCTCTTGGAAGAAGGAGACAAAACAATAAATGGAAAATCACCCGGGAATGAAGGGGTTAAAAAAAACCTGTGGATACATTCACCGGACAACCCCTGTAAAGGAATCTTACACAATGATCAAATACTGTGATCCACTTATTAAACTATTTTATATTCACATTCACCATGTTGGAGCGAGTACAGTATCAGGCAGTTATGATGACATCATCATAGACTCTGAATGACATCACAGATGATATAGAATGTGCAGAGATCTGCTCCAGAGCCATCTTGTGCCACTTGGACCTGACAGCCGGAGAGGACAAGTTCAGGTAGGGAGCTCTCCACTATTAGGGTGTATGACGCAGTAGATAGATTTATTATAATGGGGGAAGGGCACTGTTTTTGTATTAATACAGATGGTATTAAATATTTATATAAGTATAAATACA